>AP028167.1:4805000-6005000 GCA_014132275.2 Samia ricini
TCACTTCTACCAATAGTCTCTAAACTCTTAGAAAAGCTAGTCTACAAACGTCTCACGTCTTATTTAGAAAACATATAATATTATATCTCCTACTCAATTTGGATTCAGTAGAGGGAAATCCACAGAAGATGCCACAAATTTTCTATTATCCAAAATAGCACGTCATTTAGATAGAAAACAAAAATGTCTTGGTGTTTTCCTTGACCTAGCGAAGGCTTTCGACACAGTATCACACGTTATCCTGCTTAGCAAGTTGGAAACCATTGGAATTCGAGGTACAGCACTTAATTGGTTCTCAAGCTATCTCTCCAATAGGACACAGTATGTCTCGGTGGGTGATTTCGTCAGTGATACCAGTGAAATATCTTATGGTGTCCCACAGGGAAGCATTCTGGGTCCCACTCTATTTAATATTTATATAAATGATATTACTAAGATTCTCGATATTACAAATGACTGTAATACTATATGTTATGCTGATGATACAGCTATTCTCTTTGGTGGTAGCTCTTGGGATGAGGTATTCTTCAAGGCAAACCAGGGACTCTCAACGATCTCAAAGTGGTTACGTAACAATTTGCTTACTGTAAATCTGCTTAAAACCCAATATGTGTGTTTTCACAAAAACTAAAGCCTCTGCTCCCCCTAATCCGTTATCTTTGAAGATTCATACCTGCAGCTTGGATAGTAAACTTAATAAATGTTGCTGCCCAACTATAGAACGATCCTTTCAAACTAAATACTTAGGAGTTATACTTGACGAAAAGTTGACATTTAAAGATCACATAGGTTTACTATCAAGGCGAGTTAGAAAGTTAATAAATATCATGAAACTCCTGCGGGAGGGAGCTCCTCGTGATGTTTTAATTCTTGTATATAAAGCGCTATGTCAATCTATTCTTCAATACTGTATATCCGCATGGGGTAATGCACCCAAAACTACACTAATTGTCTTAGAAAGAGCTCAAAGATCGTTGCTGAAGATTATTTTTAGAAAACCCTTTCAATATCCAACTCGGAATCTTTATGAAGAAGCTAAGGTCTTAACAGTACGACAATTATACATTCTCAAGATGACACTCAAGTATCACCCATATATAAGCAACCACCGACTATCGGATAGTTCCTTGATTCACACACGCCACGTTCGATTCAATTTAAAAACACCTAAAGTCAGCACCACTTTTGCACAACGTTTTAGTGAATTCGCGCTTCCTTTCATATATAGGCAAGTGAATAAAAGATGTGAGATAATGAATCTCAATTTTAACCAAGCAAAGATAATTACAATAAAATGTCTCTCCGGCTTATCATACGAGGACACAGAAATGATCCTTTGTAGACTGTCATAACTAATTGGATGACTGCAGACTCTGGACAATTGTGTTTTATTTAATTGGAGATATTCACTTACACATATGTGGGTATATATATGTGTATGTATATGTATATGTATGTGTATGTATGTGCGTATATATATATATGTATATGTGTGTGTATGTGTATATGTATATATATATTTATATATATGTATGTATGTATATATATATGTATATGTATGTATGTATGTATATGTATGTGTGTATGTGTGTATATATATATTTATTCTTTTCTTCTCTTTCTGTATTTAATTGATATAAATATATATAAAGTATGTCTATTTATGTTTAAGTTGGTATATATATGCTGCGTATCTATGTATATAAATATTAATTATATTTAGTTTTATTTATTTTTTTATATTTAGATACTTTTCGCCTTATCGTTTATTTATCTATAAATTAACTATGTAATAAAACTACCGGAATGTAAATTTATGATTCTTTGAGACACTTGCGATTCGACCACAGCGTAATCAACTACTGTAACTCGGAATTTTGAATGATCTCCCGCGATACAGGAATTCATTCCTAGTGCGGGGATCAATAGACATATATTTGTGTGTTAAATTTGTAAAAAATAATAAAGATTTTTGTATTTTTTTTTTTTTTTTTTTTTTTTTTATTTTGTAAAAGTAATATGCACCGTGCACACTGTATAAACGTATAGACTGTATACGTATAGACTGTATATATATACCATTATATAGCGTGGCGACGCGTCGCCACGCCAGAAATCGGTTTTACGTGCGGCTATAGATGTTTCACATTAAAAGTTTATATTTGTGTAAAATATATAATATGAAACGTAAGGGGAGCCGCAAGGACAGCTAGTTTAATTATATTGTTCACTTTATCATGTGTTTTAGTAAATCAATCGCAAGTAAACTCTATTTAAGCACGTCATAATGTGATATCTCACCTGTACGTAAGTGACCATATCGCTCAGATCTCTCGCTATCTGATTGCTTCTCTTCCTCGTGGAATGCTTCACGCTGGCTGCTTCCGCGTCTCTTTCTATTCTCTTGTAACTCTGGTAGAGCGACAACGACGTTCTACCGCATTTGTCCTCCATTGAATTCAATATTTTATGTAACTCTTTCTCTGTGAAAGAATTAAATTATTGCGTGATGTTAAACGATGATGGCGCAGTGGATAATGCGGCCGGACTCCGGGTCAATGGACGCGGGTTCTAACTCACCTATCCAACTCTAAAATCAGTCAGAGCTTTCGGTGAAGGAAACCATAGCATGGTGGTAGGGCATTTTCTATCAATGCTCGCCTGGGTAGCTACCGCCTTCAAGTTTGAAAACGTATCGCCAAATACCAATAGTCGTGTTCCGGCAGTATCACTTGAAGCTTAGTGTGTTTATCATCCTGGACTACATCGTCACTTAACATTAGGTAAGCTTTTGGTCAAAGCTTATACTCTGTAAAAAAAAAACCCCTTCACACTGAAAAGTGTTACCTGACTTTCACCTCTCCTCTTGACATCTCCACACCACGCTAACCAATTACTCTATAATTTATCTGTCACTGATGTTAATTCTTTAGTAATTCGCAGGACATGACTTTACCCCAGTATCCCGCTTCGTTTAAGATGTGTTCAAATCCCCAACAGGAGAGGCTCCCGTACATAACACGCATTAGACTGCACCTCAAAGTCCTGCATATTACTCGCAGGGACATGGGTTCTTTCCGGCGCTTCTCGCCGGGTCAGTCCCACACTGGCGTGGAGACGTCCCTCCACACCCCTTACCATTTTCATTGGGGGAACTTTGATCCTCCTAATGAATCTGGTAAGGCTAGAGCGTAAATGCATTTCCCTCGTCAAAAAAAAGAAAAAGGGACATGGGTTCTGTAAGGAACACCTTGTGACCCGGGCTAATACCGCAGAATTTACATATCACAGATAGCAAGTTCAAGCCGAGGTGCATACATATCTACCGCAAGGTAGCATGATGCTGCAACTAGCTGAACGAGAGGCTGTTGTTGGATAAACTTCAAAAATTTCTAATGTTAGCTGTGTTCGCGACTTCGTTCGCGTGGGATTCAGACAATTATATTGTAATAAACATCCTAGATGTCTAGATGCAATCCACCACATTACCAATATATGTATTCTCTATACCCCGTCCCGTACTTATTAGATCTCACACTTCTGATTCAGCTGTAGCTAATCTATAAACGTTCATTATACGGACAGAAGACATCAGTTCAAAAAACTTAACGATGTATTTTTTTTTTTGTTATTCACTTTTTTCAAGAAGCATAATGAGATGTAATATAGTTTAAATTTTTAGCACAAAGAAAATTTCAACAAATCCCATCAAGAATTTAATTTATTACAATTTTTTAATTTTTGTCCGTTTCCTGGAAACCCCTTCCATTTTATTTGGCAAAAGGTATCCTATATGTTACTTTACAATATTATTTATCATTGTGTGAAGTTTCATAGAAATTAGTTCACAACTTTCAGAGTGATACGCGTACACAGTAAAATACAGACAGAGAGACAGACAGACAAAATTCTAAATAAAATATTTTTGTCTTCTATATCGATAACAAAGTCCACCCCGATTATAATTTTCAACACAATATTTACATAACCAATTTGATCTAGTTACAGTTTTATTATAATCATGTAATATATGGATTATCCAAAAATACGTCATTTCTTCTTTCTCACTACTTTGGCGTTCTCCTTAAGTGCTCGCCTGTAAAAGTTTGTGATCAGATTATAAAAGGGCAATTTTAAAGATCCTTACCGTCGATTTCATCCTCATCTTCATCGTAGTCCTCATCAGAGAAGTACTCCGCGAGGGAACTGCCCCCGGACTGATGGGACATGACTGAGCTTGTCCGTATACCTTGCTCAGGGAGGGAACAACTCGTTTGCCGCACTCCATTCGACCTTCACCACCACATTTTCATAGTAAAAATTTCGTTTATAACTTCTTTACATATCTTTACATACTACTTGGCCCATAAGTATTACATATCTTTACTAATAAATAAAATTGAATTGTCTGTTTGTAACGTCAAAATATATGTATATATATATTTCTACTTTTAATAATGGCCGGCTGGTTAGCAAGTTCGAAAACCTGCCGACAAAAATGACACACATAGGTGTGTTCCAGGAGCATCACTTGAGAACCAGTACCTCTAGGCTTAGTTTGTTTACCATCCTGGGCCAAATCGTCACTTAACATCAGTTGAGATTGTGGTCAAAGCACTGACCCTATACCGTCTAAAAAGAAAAAAAAACACCTATAGATGTGCAGGATGGTAAACACACTAAGTTTAGAGGTACTGGTTCTCAAGTGATGCTTCTGTAACACACTTACTGGTATTTGGCGGCAGGTTTTCGAACTTGCTAACCAGGCGGGCATTATTAGGAAATGCCCTACCACCATGCTATGGTTTCCTCACGATGTTTTCCTTCACCGAAAGCTCAAGCCGATTTTAAAGTCGGATAGGAGGGGATCGAACCCGCGTCGATTGACGCGGAATCCGGCCGCACTACCTACTACGCCATCATCGCTTCAAAACGTATACGACACTTATACCAATATGTAATTTACAAAAAAAAAACAATTGTCTGTCTACTCTGGCTAGTCTCCAAAACGGCTGCACCGATTTTGATGGAATTTTCGCAGCAGATAGCTAAAATTACGCGGCGCAACTTATTATGCTAATTATATTATTCGAAAGTAATTAGCGTTCCGCATAAAGAAATTAACCCACTAACAAACAAACGATCCAATGGTCAGTTTTACTGGTAAGTGTTTGAATTTGTCAGAAATATAATATCTTTGATTTTTTTTAGTAGTAAAATATTTCTACATACATCTAGTAGGGATTAAAATGCTTGCTTCATGACGACTTACCTTAAAGCCGTCGATACAACACCACCGTAACCCTGAGCAGAGCTGGCTCCTGGCAATCCCACTGATGGGCAATATTCCATTAGCTTTTTGTTTTTAATTAACACCTGGAATATTAATAACATTGTAGGATAAGCCATTTGTTCTTCATTTGTCCTTTTTTTATATAGGGAAATGCGTTTAGGCACCGTCCTAACATGCGGGGGCAGGGAGGAACACCAGGAAAGGAAACCCTACTACCCACTAAAACCCTATGAGTGACCGTCTTTACTGCCGCACGAGGAGGGGCAACACGGGATCGCAAGCATGCACCGCGACATCTTCATTTCTCGTGGTACCTTTCTGAACACTGAGCGCTTTTGTCTCACTCTTGTTTTTTTTAAGTCATGATTTGACAGAGTGGAACAAGTGAAAGAGTTTCTGTACTTGGGATCAAATGTTACGAGAGATGGAAAGTGTGACGATGATATTGAGCGAAGAGTTTTGTTAGGGAATAGAGTGAATGGGGCCCTGCGTAACTTCATGTGCAGCCAGAAAGTGACTGAAAAGGCGCGTTTGGCTGTGCATCGAGGAGTCCTGGTCCCTACACTTAGGTATGGTAGTGAATGCTGGGTTTGGCAGAAGAAGCATGAAAGTAAGATTAACGCAGTGGAAATGAGAAGTCTGAGAAGTATAGCTGGAGTGAAGACGATTGACAAAGTCAGGAATAGTATGATAAGGGAACGCTGTGGTGTGGTAGAGGATGTGGTGACCAAAATAGAGAAAGGTATGCTTAGTTGGTTTGGGCATGTAGAGAGGATGGATGAGAGAAGATTAACGAAATTAATTTATAAGGCGAGGGTGAATGGGCAAGTCGGCAAGGGTCGACCTAGGCGAACGTATCTAGACCAAATGAATCATGTGTTAAATAAAAGCCAGGTAAAAAGTACTCATAACCGACGAGCATGTATGAAAGCGCTCATGAAAGTAGAGGAAGCGAAAGAGGTATGCCAAGATCGTAGCAAGTGGAAAGACGTAATCTCTGCCTACCCCCACGGGAGAAAGGCGTGATGATATGTATGTATGTATGTGTATGTATGATTTGAGGAACTGAAGCAATGATGGCGCAGTTCGCAATGGCGTTTGGCCGGTTCGATCCCACCTATCCAACTCTAAAACCAGCCTGAGCTTTCGGTGAAGGAAAACATCCTGAGGAAATCATGGCGGTGGTAGGGGATTTAATAATAATACACGCGTGAGTAGCTACCACTCTCATGGTTGAAAGCCTGTCGCCAAATACCAATAGGTGTGTTTCGGCAGTATCACTTGAGAAATCGTCACTTAACATCAGGTGAGATTGTGGACAAAGCACTAAGCCCATGCAGATCTGAAAGAGCAGAAAGATGCGTAGCTTACTATAGGGTAATAGGTAGATTATTGTTCTGACACACAGTTGGCGGGACCGGATGCCAGCGTGATGTTTCTATACAAGACATCGCGTCGACGCGAGCCGAGAGCGTTCTTTTCTACATTAAAATCGCACTGACGTCCAGTCCCGCCTGATGCGTGTTGAAACCACTAGGTGCAGGCGCGATCGCGCCTAAAGGTTTTAGGGGGATGGGTCATATTTGGTTGCTAAACGACGGTGGGCGGGGGGGGGGCTGGTCTTTAATTAAATTATCCAGTTTCAAGCATTTTTCAACTTTATTTATATGGATACCCTTACTTATTTTTGATATCAATATTTAGACGTTTTAAGTAAAAAGTTTTACATAATTTATTTCAATAAAGCTTTCGTGAATCGTCTATTTTTGAGAGTTTTGTAAATTCGACGTATACGATTATGGTGGGCTGGAGGGGAGATCATGACCTCTACGACCACTGGTTTCGTGGACGTTAGAGAATGGTATATACTTTTTTCTTTTTTTATTCAAATATACTTGAAAGGCTTAGGTAGTTCCAATTTCTTTAAAGATCGACCCTACGTCGTTTGACGAGAAATCCGAGCACGCCACCACTGAGCCATTTTCGCTTTAATCATAAAATGATTCAAATGCAAACAACTCTACAAGCTCAAAGCTAATTCACCTTCTTTTTCTGCTTAATTAATGGCAATCTGTGAGTTACACAAATCTGCCAGTGTCATGTGGATATCATTATCTCCCTACCCTTTACCCATTTTCATTTGGGGTTGGGGCAACATGTCTTCCTCTTTATTTCCAGTCATCTCTGCATTTACTGCCTTCCTAAGCATATCATCTTTCCATCCATTTTTTCTTTGATCTTTCCCTACCCATGTAATTGTCGACATTCATATCCAATACGATTATTAAACAACCTCGTTGCTCCCAGTGCATCACATCCCATGCTTTGTCACTAGGACAGACGACTACTGCTTAACTTCTCCTTTACTGGCGTCTCTTTCATATGCCAGTGTCATGTGGATAACTCAATAATTATATTCATATATTTTCAATCTTGTATCAACGTTTCTAATCTCTGGCAAGAAGGGACACCGGTTTCCAATATTCCATAGAATTTTCGTGGTTATACCTCAGAATAAACATTTGACGTTATTATTTCCAATACACTTTTTTAGGCGCCATATTTTTACTTGTAATAAGATAAAGTATAAATTCAAGCACTTGCCTGTAAAACTGTGCATTGAATCGGATTTTATTCATTTTTTTATGAGTTTTAATTTTTTCACGCTTCCCTAATAATTTTTAAAATTAAACATATCCCTACATTACCCAGAGTAACTTCAGCTGTCTACCAAAAAAGTCTCGTCAAAATCCGTCCGACAGGCAGACAAACAAAAATTTTGTGTTTTAAAATTGTATTTTTGGTATAGGTATCGTATATACATTCTGTTTATTAAAAAATAATAATTTTGACATTACAAACAGACACTTTTTTATTTATTAGTATAGATTATAGACAGAGATCCCATCAGAAACTCTAAATTATTACCTTGTATTTAAGTTGCTCCGGGCTCGGCAGCTTCGGCTCGTCGGTGTAGTCGGCTTCGAAGAGGAATGACTTCACCAGTTTATCTCCAAACACTGCCTGGATAAATACAAGATGTGTATTTAAACTATACACGGCTATAATTAAGGCTACCGACTATCACACTTTAGGCCGCCTGAAACTTATCGCAAAATGTACGTAAAAACTTAAGAAAATTACTCATTTTAAAACCCCTTTAGGAGTTAAAAAATTAAGATTTATTGTACGTCACAGAAGTGATAGCAGGTCTAGTAAGAGATCCTACATTAATTACACGAGGTTTGAAAGTTGAGGAGAAGTGGTCGGACAACATCACCAAACATAAGAAATAATGACACGAAACGTGAATTCTTTCCAGCTTCTAATAATACAATTTTAAGCCCGCCATTTTGTTAAAGCGTCGTATAAAGGATCGAAACGTCAAATTTGGCTGCACGGGCAAGTACCTTTGCCTTCTACTTATAGAGGAATAAATAGAACTCAAAAGTAGAATATCTGACCACGAACGTCTTAGCCATGACTTGCTGCTGATAAATGCTGCAATGGTTCTCTATACTCAGGATCAGAGGATATGGCGATGCGATGAAGGCACTCCTGTGTACAAATAAGAATATTTTCTATAACATCAGTATGAACGTAAATTATACATTACATTGGACATTAAACTGGTTTTTATTTTTTATAACCTTTCTGCTTTTTTCAAATATAAATATTGCATTATGTCAAACAACACTAATTTGACAATTGTACGTTAAATATCATGTTGACTTTGACATTAAAATCTTAATATTTTTATTTTGAGGGATAACACTGTATTTTTTACCAGCGTCTAAATCATAGATAAAAAATCTAACTTGACCGTTATATCAACGTTCATATAAAATCTGGTTATTTAACAAAAAGGAGCAAATAACACTATAGTAGCTAATCAATTTACCTTGATGAAATCGGAAAAATTAAATTATATATTTCAATGCGTGTTTGAAATCAGAGTCACCACTTTAACGTATCGAACTCTTTCATATTTCTGACAATTGACATCAACTTTTTCATCTGACCCATCGACAAATCGAAATGGCCAGTACCAACGGAGGCCGCCACAAATATATTAAAGCATGAAAAATATTTCATATACAGAACAATCGATATCCCCTAGGTTCAGATCGCTATGCGTAAAGAAATAGATGTATGTAAACATACCTGGCTATAGTTTCGACCACTCTTCGAAACGGTATCTTGGTTGTGAATGTATGCCCATGGTATATGACAGGATTGCCGTCTTCTCCGTCCCAGCAGTCGAGTTCGACGCACCGGCAACCGGTAAGTAGGACCTTCGAGTAACAAAATTAACGCTACAAATGTATGCAGAATTCCGTTACCTAGGGTCACTTGTAACGGAGAAATCGACCGAGAAATAAGGCAAAGAATCAACTCAAGTTGGATGAAATGGCTCTTAAATTGAAGGGCGCGATATATAAGTCCATCATAAGACCTACCATATTGTATGGACCAGAATGCTTGGCTAGTAAGCAGATGCATGAGAAACGATTGCATGTAGCTGAGATGGATGTGTGATGCACCCGTTTTCCATATATTATTCGGTAGGTAATATACTTTAAAATTAACTAACTGTGAGGCCGCGGATGCGCTCGCGTTTTATATGTTATTTGCTTCGTTTTAATTTTTTGTACGGAACCCTAATAATTTTCCTATATTTTTTATAGGACTAAAATGAAGTATTTTTCATAAAGTCAAAAACTTGCTCGTAAAACTGTGCATTGAATCGAGTTTTATTCAATTTATGAGTTTTTATTATTTAAACACTCTTCCTTTGTATCCGCAATAACGTGTACACGCAATATTTACAAAAGGCAAATAGTTCATCTATAAACAGCATTTTAGTTATCGAGTTCCACTTTCAAAATATGTCATAGTTTTTCTCACTCGCTTTCAAATTTTATGAATATATGTATTTGAAACATTTAGTGTACCCTATGTATCATATTTACTATTTTCTAATAATGTCTTGTGTTTTTTTTATTCAATCATCCATTCAACCAAAAGACGCCCACTTCTGGACAAAGGTTTTTATGCGGAACCCTAATTATATTCGAAAAATAGAAGTAGCCTAAGGTACGCGGAGTAACTTCAGATATCTCTGAAAAAAAAAAGCACCAAACTCGGTCCGACCATTTCAGAGGTTAGTCACAACAGAGAGAAAAGATTGTGTTTTTGGTATGTATAGATACCATACGGTACATAGATATCTATTTAGTAAACTAATGTTATTTTTAAATTACAAACAGATGCTTCAAATGTATTTATTACTATAGATTGTTCACATTCAATGTCAACGATTTCAGTCCTGGTCTGGTCTAGGTAAAAATGATGTGAATAAAATTACTTCGTCATTTTATGGAGAGTAAATGATTTTTGTCACGTTTACGCCTTTAAGTAATGCTATAATGTGTATATATATATATATATATATATATATATATATATATATATATATATATATATATATATATATATATATATATATATATATATATATATATATATATATATATATATATGATATATATCTGAGGGGTCTGGCCCCTCAGTTCACGAGGCCGTAGCCAGTGGTCTACGTCTTACGCCGCCTCTGTATTCATACTACATTGTTAACTATTATTGCGCATGCTCAAACTTATTGATTTTTCAACCAGACCTTTCTAAATGAGTGAGCTACATATTTTTTAGTCTAAGTAATAGAACACAATAGATTAATCTAAATAGTCGATTTAAAATCACTAAACAGCTTTTAGTTGATTATCGTAGTAATCATGGTTCTAACCATAGACACTATTAGTCTTTGAAAAGCTATAGATATGTCAAATTGTTGACAAAACATAACCAAATATCGCCGGTATTTATTACAAATCATATTAATCGTGTGTTTTTATCAATATGAAGGAGAATAGTGGTGATGTAGATACGCGAAATGTTGTTAAAAACCGTGAACTGCTTTATCGTATGATAATAAGGCAAGTCTATTTGATTATTAATTGAATTTGGGAATTTGGAAGTGTTGCAAAGTTTTACATAGTTCAATGTTAGAATTAATTAATTTTTTGATATCGATTTTTAGTTTATCAGTTACTCTAGAGTTAATTTATAAATACTTTTTTTGTACTAGCTGTATAATATATTTAAAAAATTCAAAAGTAATGTTCTCTCTAATGAAGTAATGATACAAAAGTGATGAATGATCTCTTCTGGAAAAATAAAATAAAAAACTTTTGCTGATCAAATAACGGTTATAATAATGCAGTTTTTATCTGTACATATTATTAAATCTTGTATAATTTTGTAAACTTATATTGAAGTTTTTAAATCTTGGTGTTTGTGTTTATTTGTACCTTCGTAAACAGTAAAGATTACTTTATACATTGGGCAATAACTGAAAGCTAGTAAAACCTAAAATGTCTTACAAATCCTGTACTTATTACACTGTAACAACATTAGTGATTCGTAAACATTTATTTTTCAGAAAATAAGTATTATAACAAGGTTCAGAAAGAATTTTTATCAATAGTTATTTGAAAATAGTTTAATTCTAAGATTTTCGTGAAACTTATTTAGTTAAAATATTATGGCAATCCCCTCTTTATGGTGGAGACAAATGTCCAGTAGTGAACATGTTATGGTTGAATGAATGAAAAAAAATAATAATACACAGTTTGAAAAATCACCATATATGATTTAAGTGCAGGAGCACTTAAAAATGTGTCTAAAGATAAAAAAAAAGTAACAAGCATTTATGATTTTATTTCCAATAATATCAATATATTATTGATATTAATTTATTCACAAATAACATTTCTATATTTAACTGTTATTTAGATGATACTCTATATAATAACAATTCATTATTGTTAAATGAATTTATACTATTTTAACTTTTTAAAGACTTGCACACATAACATATTATTGGTAGAACAGTTGAATTACGTATGACTGTTGTTCTGAGATCTCGGATTCAATCCCTGGGTCGGGTCAAGTAATATTGGGTTTTTCTACTCAGTATCATCCCGGGGTCTGGAATTTGTGCCTGATATGGCTACAGGCTTGCTCCCTGTCACATCTGAGATGGAACTAAGCCTGGCGAAATGTGGGTGCTGTAGTTCGCTATTTCACCTCTGCCCAACCCTTCGGGGATAACAGGCGTGAGCTTATGTTATGTTAACACATATTATTGTGATGTGACAATATTGATATTACCATACTTGTGAAGTGAAACTTTTTTTAGCATTGTTGAGTGGCTGCAGATTATAGATCCATGTTACCAATACTATGATGTCAGCTGTCAACATGCTACAGTATGCCAAGTATAAGATAGTGCTTGAGTGCTGGAGCTCATAGATAAATAATAAAATGTATACATGTGTTTTGATTATGAATCAACCATATAAAAATTTAAATAATTATTGCTTGGAGCAGGAATATATGTAAAAAGCAGATAAATATTATCCCTTATATGCTAAAAGTTGTGTTAATAATTTCAATTGACAAATTATGAAATTTAAACATTTATGAAAGAGTTATTCCAAAGTTTCGGCTTTTTTTATGGAATAGGGGGGCATACAAGCAAGTAGATCACCGGATAGTAAGTGATCACCGCCACCCACGGACACCCACAACACCAGATGAATCACAGGTGTATTGCTGGCTTTTAAGATATGATTAGGTTCTCTTGTTAAAGGTTTCCAATGCTACAGTAACACTCAGCATTTAACACTTACATAGAGGTCTGTTATATGAAAATTTGGTTTATAAACTAACTAATAGTGAAAACGTTAAAATCTTCATAAAGTGCACATAGTATATATTCCTTTGCCAATGGCGAAATACAATACTGGAGCTGTTAATCCTGATTAATTTTATTTTTATTTTACAGTCAATTATATTATGATGGATTTCAACCAATAGCAGCAACTCTGGCAGCAGCTGTCCATGCTGATCCACCGTGCCCACCCAGTGACAGGTATGCTACCATACTTGTCTGTATAAGTTTCGACATATCTATATAAGCTAGGTGCTGTTTTTAAAGAGCTACTTGTTTATTTTCGGTCCTGCCGCATAGTCTATTCTAGAGTGCTCAATCTAGAGTAATTCCTGAGTTCCAAGGATATGATAGCACAAAGTGCCACAATTTATAAAAATAAAAAAAAAAAAAAATAACAAAGTTTACATGTGTTTTAAATGAGAAATCTCACGCTCTGCGAGAGTACTTAGAGTTAACATTAAGTGTTAAAATTTTCAGGCAATTTTTTTTTACATATTTCCAACAAATTTTGCATCAGGACCGATAATATAATAAAAACATCCTATATATGAAACATGCCACGAAATATTTATTTTAATTCAATCATAGAACAGTTAACAAGATCATATATTATGTACAGAACATAATACAATACAATAAAATTGGATTTTACTCTAACTGGTCTGGAATTTTACTTGGTCGAAATGAATATATATGTTAATTACCTCTGATAATGAATCTCTTTACCATAACAAATGCCAAATTAAGCATTAGCAAGAATTTCTTTCGTCTTTATAATGGATTTGTGTTATTATTACTTTATAATCATCCCGAAAGTGACTCTATTAAAATTATTTATTGGAGTACATTTTTTTTACACACAGAAGAGTAAAGTAGTTAACATATAATATAATTAAAAACAGTAATTGCACGAATAGCAGCCTTGAGTAGTAAATATACAGAGGTGAGTGCATGCGTACCTCTTAGCTATGGTTTTCTCACTACAGGATAAATACGTTAAGCTTAAATTACCGGTAAAAGCCGGTTCTCAAAGTGATGTTGCCGGAACATACCTATTGATGCTTGTTGACAGGTCTTCAAATTTGAGAGTGTTAGTTACCAAGACGGGCATTATTAGAAAATGCCATACAACCATACTCAGTCTCTCACAATGTTTACTTCCAACAAAAGCTTAGGAATATGAAATAGATTTGGATAGGTGGGTCCGAACCTACACTCATCAATGGAGAATCAAACCACATTCCCAACAGAGCTGTAGTTACTTATGTGACAAATTATACTGAATAAGGATTATTTAGTAAGACATGTTAATTAAATTTTTAAATTCAGGTTATTGAATTGATGATGGTGGGCCTGCAACATGAACCTGATCGCAAGGATCGGCTCGCAGCTTCTAGTGGGGCTGAACATCTACTTGGGACAACGGGATTTGGTAGGACAGAAAATTAATCTTACTCTGATAGAGATTGTTTCTCTATCTGTTCGCTGATTGCTAAAACTTTGAGAACCAATGGATCGATACAGATGATTCTTTAGTCGAATTGGTATCGTTTATCAATAACGCGAAATTCGAAAGGGAGGGTGATAGACGAAAACATTATTTCGTAGTACCCTGTTTCCTCTTCAAAAACAAAACCGATTTTTCACTTTCAATTTTAGAATAATAAAAATAAAATAAATAAAGTAGTAGATTGAGTCGTATAGAATCATAGGGGCAATCTACAGTTTATCCATCGGCAACAAAAAAAAAACGTTAATATTCGTTTATTTTTAAACTTTGTGCTACTAACTTCATGTTGCTATATAAGTGAACTAACTCTACATTAAAATACAGCTTATGCACCAATCCTCACTCTGCTATACTTTAGAATAAAATAATGTGTGCAATTCATACGTGTAGAAGTGAAACATTAAAAAAAATGTGATGGCCACCCTGAGTTCGAACCTCCGACCTATCAGTCGTACCGTCTATGAGACATGCGTATTTGTCCACCGGACTAACCATGCTCACAAAAATTTGGTGAACAAATCCAACCTCCATCAGCAACGTACTGTCGCTTTTTCGTTTCATCGACTTTTAAATCACAAACATGCTAAAGAAGTTTTCACTTATAAAAAACAATTTTTCTCTTTATCAAAAATGAGTTGAGGTTTGGATAGCCACTTTTGATTCTATACGACTCAATTATAAGTTGGTTGGTAACGTATAATAATAGATTTGGAGTATGAGATGGACGCGTCCTCATTGGCTCCTGAGCCTGCTACGTATGAGACGGCGTACGTGACGTCACACAAGATGTCGTGTCGCGCGGGCGCGTTTAGTGCGTGCGGGCAACTAGTCGCTACTGGGAGCGTTGACGCTAGCATCAAGGTAGGGACATAATAACCCGTTTATACGTGTTAAGTGACAAAGTTTTCAAGTAAATTTTTACTTAAGTTTTGGTTTTACTTAAGTTTTAGTTTAAGATAAGTTTAAGTTAAGATTTAGTATTTGTTCTCACTTCCTATAAAAAGCGGTGACCTTACGCTCGAAATTGTTGACAGTTATGTATACCTGTGACAAACCGTCCGGTTAGGTAGATCTAACTTCGAGAAAGAGATTAATCGTCGAATTTAACTCGGCTTGGCCGCGTTCGGGAAGCTACGCAGAATCTTTTTCGTCTGAAATACCGCAGTGTCTCAAGACGAAAGTCTTCTATCAGTGTGTGTTGGCAGTGATGACGTACGGCACTGAGACATGCTCGCTCACAAAGGGCCTAATACAAAAGTTTAAAGTATCGTCAAAGGGTAATGGAAAGAGCTAAGCTTGGAGTTTCATTGCGTGATTGAATCAGGAATGAAGAGATCCACAGAAGAACCAGAGTAACCGATATTGCTCGAAGAATTGCTAAACGTAAGTGGCAGTGGGCTAGGCACATTGCTCGCAGAACCGTTGCCGGATGGGGACAACGGGTTCTCGAATGGCTACCACGCACCGGAAGACGTAGCGTGGGTAGGCCCTAAGGTAGACCGACGAACTGGTGAAGGTCGCGGGAATCCGTTGGATGCGAGTGTCGCTAGACCGGTTGTTGTGGAGATCTTTAGGGGAGACCTATGTCTAGCTTTGGACGTCTTTCAGTTGTATGAATGGAAACAAATTTGGTAGAAAATAAGGAATTGGTTGTCATTGATTGTGCAAACGATGGATCTCGAAATTGTGCATAGGTCCCAAAATAAAATGCTTCCTTGGTTTGTTTTAAATGAACAACTGCATCATGACCAACAAATTAAAACTAGTTCATGAGGAAATTCTGCACTAGACAAAAACATTCAAAAGGATAACTAATCCCCAAAACATCATCTTGGTAAAAAACATGATGAAAGAAAATCAAACGATTAAATGCTAAACGCGGACTAAAATCACCAAGGATGTAGGATGCGCATATCGAGCAAGTTATTGACAACCTTGGTTAATCTATTATTTATAAGTAATAAATTTTCACAGTATAGTTTCAGTGCTTTGAGTACAATTTCACCTGATTTTAAGTGACTATGTGGTTTTGGATGATAAATATACTAAGCCTAAATGCTTTCCTTCACCGACAACCAACCGCTCTACCAACTAAGCTATCATCGCTTCAAAAATCGTCTAAGAAAGGAGACAATACATAAAGTTTTTTTTTTAGCTAGGACAATTTCCGCGGAATGGTGTACTCGGGTTACGGCCAGGCCGAGGTTCGTACCACGTTGAAACCCTTGTGTTAGTTATCTTTTTCGGTTGAGTGCGTTAAACTTTTGTAACAAAGGTCGGTGGAGCAGTCCATGCCTTTCTGGCCAACAGCATTAATCAGATAATAAAAGAGACAATACATAAAAAAAGTTCTTCTACACTTAGCTTAGCAAAAAAAAATATTATCTAGTCATCTAAAAAACGTCCATTGCTGGACATATATCAGGTGTATGTGGTACTCAGAGGCCGCTGTTATCCATCCCCTGGTTTATCCCCTTTTACGACACACACGGGATCGATATGGGGTGGTGCTAATCCAAGACGGTACCACACTAATTATATTCTCTCTATATAGATTTTAGATGTGGAACGTATGTTGGCCAAGTCAGCTCCAGAGGAAGTTGACCCTGGGAGGGAACAGCAAGGTCATCCTGTCATCAGAACTCTGTGAGTATAATCTACTTTTAAATTTTGTTCCTCTTCATAGTTAATGACAATCAATCTGTGAGTTACACAATTCTGCCAGTGTCATTCTCTAGCAAAACGGTTGCCCATTTTGTCAGAATTTCCATGGAACTTTCGTGGCAGCTCAGAATAAATGTTTCACTTTATTATTTTAATACATTTTACCAATCTATATTACAGAAAACACCACCAAAATTACATAATTTAGAGTCACAGGTAAAAACAGTCACAGTTAATAAATTAAAGAAAATTACTGCTACATAAGAGACAGATCCCGCCACAAAACTTAACTTGGTTGATCTGTTCCACAATGTGTTTATTTTGAGTAAAATTATTCTGAATTACTTGTGTGGTTTTGAAGACCTTTTGAATTATTATCATAGTCCTTACGTATTGGACCATTATTTGTTTTAAAACTGTCAATAAAGTAAATGGGAAAATTAAATATTCAAAGTAGTCTGTTACAAAGTTTGCTAAAATTAATTTGATGAGAGGAACTATTTTAGAAATTGATTTAATTCGTCTTTTCCAGCGTTATATTGTTGATAATGAATTCTGCCTGTAAAACAAAAAAAAAAAACAAACTTCTTTGTTATGTTATGAATATCTCTTAAGGTTCTATATTGAGGCTATAGGGAAGATAAACCATTTAATCGAGTTCAAGAAGTAAGCAAGTTTATGCGGTAAAATCTATATTGTTCCTTATTCGGCTTTTGCTGAATTTTCGATGTAGGTGTCTAGTAATGCACGGCATTCCAATCTGTGTAATAGTTTCGCCACACTGCGGGCGGGTCGAGAAGCCAGCGAGGTTTTACTGCAGTAGAGGTAGTGTTAGGTTCACGTCAACGCAATGTCTTCTATAGAAACATGGTGTCGGCGTCCCGACCCGCTCGCAGTGTAGCGAAACCATAAAGGGCCACAAATCGTCCACCGTGCCACCACTTAGAAGTAGTGTCCTTGATGTTTATAGAGCGATAACTTCCAATAGCTGGAGGGGGGAAACCAGCGATTAGATACCAGTCAAAATTACAAATTCTTTATTCAATTTGGACCCCAAAAAGGTACTTCTGAAAGTAAAAAAACTACGGAAAACTACGTACTCGAGAAGATCTGACAAGAACTTATATAACTACTACTTATATACTATAGAAGCTACCTTTTTTTTTTGTTAAATGTTTCTGTGTAGTAACTAGCTGTGCCCGCGATTTCGTTCAGGTTTCATATATAAAAAAATTAATTGGACCAAATTGTGAATGTAAACCATTCTCGAATCCTCAGGAATAGACACAAAAAAATTCTAGAAAATCGGTTCAGCCGTTTAGGTGGAGATTAGTCACATACACTCGCACAGAAGATTTATATATATATATATATAAAGATTAATTATACAATTCCTAATTGTAAACGGTTCACGTAATTGTAGTCGTTCACGTGAAGATCCAGCCTAAAATAATAGGTGTTCCTTAGGAAAGGCAGGCATATAGCTGTTCGTGCCTTTAAGTGTAGTGGCTGCTTTTTAACCAAGTGTATATAAGGATAATGCCTTAACAAATTACCCTCATGCTTCCAAGGTATGGGCATATGAAGAATCAAATATATTAAACACAAATAATCTATTCAAGGTACGACCACACGGATGAGATAACCGCCCTGGATTTCCACCCTCGGGAGCAGATCCTTGTATCAGCGTCTAGGGATAACTGCATCAAGCTTTTCGATATCACCAAGGCATCGGCTAAGAAAGCCTACAAATCTATAACGGTACTTTCAAGCTTACCTTATAACAAGCATGCTCAATATGACTTCTTCCAGTTCCCTTAATTATCTCTAATTTACCACCCACCGTCATAGTCAAGTCCTTACCACGATATCCTATTAACTTATCTGATATACTGGTTTCCAATCCCAATTTTAGTCCATCCTTCTTAACATTAATATTTCTGGCAAAAGGGCCGATCGCACGATAACCTATTAACTTCTCTGCTATACTCGTTTCCAATGCCAATTTTAGTCCATCCATCTTAACATTAATATTTCTGGCTTAAGGGCCGATCGCACGATAACCTATTAACTTCTCTGCTATACTCGTTTCCAATCCCAATTTTAGTCCATCCATCTTAACATTAATATTTCTGGCTTAAGGGCCGATCACACAATACCCTATTAACTTCTCTGCTATACTCGTTTCCAATGCCAATTTTAGTCCATCCATCTTAACATTAATATTTCTGGCTTAAGGGCCGATCGCACGATAACCTATTAACTTCTCTGCTATACTCGTTTCCAATCCCAATTTTAGTCCATCCATCTTAACATTAATATTTCTGGCTTAAGGGCCGATCACACAATAACCTATTAACTTCTCTGCTATACTCGTTTCCAATGCCAATTTTAGTCCATCCATCTTAACATTAATATTTCTGGCTTAAGGGCCGATCGCACGATAACCTATTAACTTCTCTGCTATACTCGTTTCCAATGCCAATTTTAGTCCATCCATCTTAACATTAATATTTCTGGCTTAAGGGCCGATCGCACGATAAACCTATTAACTTCTCTGCTATACTCGTTTCCAATCCCAATTTTAGTCCATCCATCTTAACATTAATATTTCTGGCTTAAGGGCCGATCACACAATAACCTATTAACTTCTCTGCTATACTCGTTTCCAATGCCAATTTTAGTCCATCCATCTTAACATTAATATTTCTGGCTTAAGGGCCGATCGCACGATAACCTATTAACTTCTCTGCTATACTCGTTTCCAATCCCAATTTTAGTCCATCCATCTTAACATTAATATTTCTGGCTTAAGGGCCGATCACACAATAACCTATTAACTTCTCTGCTATACTCGTTTCCAATGCCAATTTTAGTCCATCCATCTTAACATTAATATTTCTGGCTTAAGGGCCGATCGCACGATATCCTATTAACTTATCTGATATACTGGTTTCCAATCCCAATTTTAGTCCATCCTTCTTAACATTAATATTTCTGGCAAAAGGGCCGATCGCACGATAACCTATTAACTTCTCTGCTATACTCGTTTCCAATGCCAATTTTAGTCCATCCATCTTAACATTAATATTTCTGGCTTAAGGGCCGATCGCACGATAACCTATTAACTTCTCTGCTATACTCGTTTCCAATCCCAATTTTAGTCCATCCATCTTAACATTAATATTTCTGGCTTAAGGACCGATCACACGATAACATATTAACTTCTCTGCTATACTCGTTTCCAATCCCAATTTTAGTCAATCCATCTTAACATTAATATTTCTGGCTTAAGGACCGATCACACGATAACCTATTAACTTCTCTGCTATACTCGTTTCCAATCCCAATTTTAGTCCATCCATCTTAACATTAATATTTCTGGCTTAAGGGCTGATCTAGTTTCACGTAGGCGCATATTGATGCCCTCCCATTGGGGAGGGGAGTTCTATGCTTTTATTGTTTTTGATAGCATGGGGTTTCACATTGCTAGTAATTACTTAAAACATATTTACTTATTAATTTTTGGTATCTTTTTTCAAATTTATGCCCATGTTTGCATAATTGTGGGAGAAAGGAGGGTAAGAAGTTTGCTTATTATAGATACGAAGGTGGAGGATGGAGTAAAAAAGTCCATAATTTTAATAACGGAATAATACGGCTGGCTGCATATGAACTTTTTCCTTATCATCTTTTATTGTCCAGTGTTGCCAACATTTAGATTCACACAATATGCCCGTAGGTCTTACAAAATTATGTTTTAATATTTACTTTTTGGCCTGTTAGGATCGCGATCATGCACTTGTGAGATTCCCCGCTATTGTGACCACACTGTTAACGCGGTGTGTATGGCAAGTTAGCCCATCTGGATTGTAACCACCCTACACTTTCTCTATAACTAGATGGTATTGCGTCGATATTGAAATATTTTAAATGGGACGGTGTCAATATTGCGTCATAATTAATGACATCCCCAGTGTCCGTCACACAAGGTCTGAATCCTCGAAGGTCTGCATTCTAACTCGGTGAACGCTATACCCACCACTTAATATTATTTCCTGTCTGATAAACTTGAAGACCCATCTCAGGTCAAATACTTCAAATTAGCCCAAACCTTAACCATCCATTCAACCGTAAAGACGTCCACTACTGGACATAGGTCTCCCCCAAAGATAAGGAGGGGATTTGCAATAATCGCCACGCTTGGCAGGCGGATTGGCGATCGCAGTAGATGTTTGTGGTGCTCATAGAATGGCGATGCCCATCCCATGGTTTGCCCCTTAGTCGGCTTTTATGACACCCACGGGAACGATATGGGGTGGTACTAATCTTAAGCTGGCACCAGACGGCACCGTAATATACTTAATGACACATGCAATGCAGTCATTTTATCGTGCCCGTATGAAACATACATTTTTTTTTTTGTTCTGGTTTCCTTAGACCAATGACCGTTTCCTTCCACCTCCATTTATCCTGTTCCTCATATCTTAGCCATCGTTTTTCTGGAAGTGATGGTTATTACATATATACGGAAACGTCATCAGGATGCGGAACCAGTACTTTGCGTGGCTTTCCACCCTCTCGGCGATCATATAATCGCATCCACCTCACATCCGGTGATAAGGCTGTATGACGTCACAACGAGCCAATGTTTCGTCTGCCCTGTACCATCGCACCATCATAAGAGACAAGTCAATTCTATTAAGTAAGTTCATTTTAAATAAGTTTTTATTTTATTTTAAAGTTAACATTAAAGTTTGCTACTAAACAAAAAAAAAAAAAAAAAATCGATTAATGTTTTATATGTTCACAGACAGATTACTTATTTTATAATAGATTCATACTAAAATCTGATTCAGAGATAAATTATGGGGTTTAAAAAAAATATCGGTTTCTTGATTTTCAAGTAAAACTAACTAAAGGACAGACAGGCAGAAAAAAGATTCTGCCTTTAGTATGAGTAATATAATTTATATTTCTACATTAAGTGAGATTGTGGTCGAAGACTGAACCTATACATTTTAAAAAAATATTTTGTATTTCTATCTACGATTTTGTAAATTTATTTTTAATGTCTGTGACATTTGAGTTTCTCTTATGTTTCAGTCCGTGGTTTATTATAACACAAAAGAACTCAATCCGCTGATACCGAATGAATGAATGAATGAACGAATGAATGTTATATGCACGAGTTCAGTCTCCATTGAACGAACGAACGGACGAACTTTTCGGAAAATTTAATCCATCCGAACGAGCAAAAAAGTATAATAAAGACTTGTCTTTTCCCAAATACTGTTTCGTATCGCGTGGCATGTAGGGAATTGATAGGAGTAAATTTTTTTATTCAAAATGTATTTGTACCGGGTTGATGAAGTGAAAATATTTACCTTATATAATTGTTGAAATATCGATTTTTAACTTTGTAATAAAATAATAATGTTAGGGTAGTTTTTTTTTTTTATAAGTTTAAGTCAAATACATTAGATGTGGGTATGTTCCATAGCATTTAAGTAAATCCTACTAATGTGATTATTAAAATACTAAGTGAGAATTGACTATGAAGATCGTTTTCGTATTAGATTCTCGCCGAACGGTAAGTATTTCGCGAGCGGTAGCGCTGACGGTTCCGTGAAACTATGGGACACCGTCTCCAATAGGTGTTTCAATACATTTGCGAACGCGCACGACGGCTCCGAAGTCTCCTCAGTCGCTTTCACGAGAAACAGTAAGGTGAGATTGTGTTTTTTTTTTAAAGCGATAACTTCTTTAGCATCGTTGTGAGTATTGATGAAACGAAAAAGCGACAGTACGTTTCTGATTGAGGTCGTATTTGTGCATCAAATTTTTTAGAGCGGTGGACTAATCCGCGTGTCTTATAGACGGTAGGACTGAACTGGTCGGAGGTTCGAACCCAGGTTGGGTAACACTTTCTTACGACTGAACTGGTCGGAGGTTCGGGTTGGGGTAACACATTTTTTTTTAAGGTATCACTTCTACCACGTGTGAATTGCACACATTAATTTACCGATTTTGTTTTAGCATTAGGGATGTTCATCTACCAAACATATCGATATGATATAAAGATATGATAATAAGACAAAATATTTCTCATAAATTCAAGCACTTGTCCGTAAAACTGTGCATTGAATCGAATTTTATTCAATTATTAAGTTGTTTTTTTTTACACGGAACTTTGTTTTCGATAATTAAAAGTACCTTTTTTTTTGACGGGGGGAAATGCATTTACGCACTACCCTTACCTATTGCATTAGTGAGACCGGAGTCCCCCAATGCAATAGGTAAGGGGGCACGGAGGGACGCTCCGTGCCAGTGTGGGACTCGCCCGGGTGTGAAGCGCCCGGAAATACCCACTAAAACCCCCCGGGGCCGTCCGCCGCATTTGGGATGGGGGCGATACGGGGCGGCTTTCGCAAGCACCGCGTCGCCCTCTGTGGAAATAAAAGTACTCTAAGTTACTCCGAGTAACTTAACCTATCTACCAAAAAAGTCCCGTCAAAATCCGTCCAACCGTTCCGGAGAATACCCGGAACAAACATACAGACATACAACAATTTAAAAAATTGTATTTCTTGGTATAGGTATCGTATATACATTCATATAGGTATATTTAGTAAAAAAAAATGATTTTGACATTATAAACGGACACTTCAATTTTATTTATTAGCAGTTGCATTACGGTGCGACTGCCGTTCCGAGGTCTCGGGTTCGATCCCCGGGTCGGGTCAAGTGGCATTGGGTTTTTCTACTCAGTATCATCCCGGGTTTGGAATTTGTGCCCGATATGGCGACAGGCTCGCCCCCTGTCACATCTGGGTCGGAACTAAGCTCGGCGGAATGTTGTAGTTCGCTATTTCCCCTCTGCCTAACCCTTCGGGGATAACAGGCGTGAGCTTATGTTATGTTATTTAAACAGATTATTACAAAAATTTAGATGTAAAAGACTTTGGGCTATGTTTTGCCATGCACTATTTGATGTGATAATAATTTGAAATCGACGTAGCGAATGGAAAGGTTCATTCATCGTTAATCAAGGTACAGATTTGTCACGCGAATCAATTATACCGAACCTTCTATTCGGGTATAAAAGACATTTTAGTATACAGTAATACCCCGCTTAGCGCGACCCCGTTACGCGCGGTTTCACTATAATGCGAATGTCAAATTTCGCGCTCAAATGCCTCGCATTACGCGAATGAGTGCGTATAAACATAATGTAAAGACAATAGATGTATTTTTCCGTAAAAAATAAGAGTATGTATTGCATAAAGTGTTCTTAGAATTAAAGTGATTGATTAAAATGATTTGTATTTGTTTTTTAATTAAATTTTGACTATGTTTAATCATAAACCTCGATATACGCGAATTTCAGTTAACGCGATTTTCTACGGAACGTATCCCTCGCGTAAAGCGGGGTATTACTGAATCTGTCTTGCTTACTGATCACTGAAATGATTTTAATGTGTGTTCTTGTCATCGGTGAATTTGTTTTCCTCTATATATACAGGCTGACTTTGAAATCAATGGCGAAAAGTAAATGGGAGCTTATAATTATGTTTCTGAATAAATAAAAAAATAATAGAGTAAAAGAAAGAAAGAAAGAAAAGAAAGAAAATTTTTATTCACAAATGAGATACAAAACACATACTGAACAAATAGAAAATAGTAATAATAATAATGAAGAAATGATACCAAAAAAAAAAAAAATCACATAATAGGGTAACTATGTGTCACCCACCAACCAAAATCTCATCAGATGAAAGGGTCTCCAGCTCAGCGTATGCTGAAGTACCAAGAGATACTCAGCGCTGATTTTCAGCTGAAGCCCAGAGCGAATCACGGAACGTCAGTATATAAAAAACAAAACTTTGCAAAACTTACAAAATACAATAAAAATACTAAATTGTAAAATATAACTCATATACAAGTACTTAGTCTATATAAATCATTACCACATATGCACATTGTTATATATCTACTGTATAAGGGTATATAAATAAATAAATTAATATTACATAAAAGATAAATTTTCGAGGCGTTACAATATTTATAACATATAAATTATAAAAACAAAGGCAAGTATAAATATATTTATATCAATAATTAATTATAAAACATAAAGGATGCTTTAGTTAGTAGAAGGAAAGTCTTACATAGATTGAGCTGTTAATAAGAATTTTTTTAAATTATTTTTAAATGTTGATAAATTAAAAGAATTAATTAAATTAAAAAATATATAATTTAAGTAGTTGATGAATTCGTCGGGCGATAGTTCCACTCGCGCACACACACGCACATCAGCTGATAATATTTTACGTACATGTTTACCGGGTTTATTTATTTATTTGAAGCGATAAGGGCGCAGTGGGTAGTGCGGCCGGATTCCGCGTCAATCGACGCGGGTTCGGTCCCTATCTATCCGACTCTAAAATCGGCCTGAGCTTTCGGCGAAGGAAAACATCGTGAGGAAACCATAGCGTGTCCGCCTTGGGAGCTACCACCGTCAAGTTTGAAAACCTGTCGACAAATAGCAATAGGTGTGTTCGGGCAGCATCACTTGAGAACCAGTACCTCTAGCCTTACTGTGTTTACCATACTGGACCACATCGTCACTTAAAATCAGGTGAGATTGTGGTCAAAGCACTACTGGCCTATACCGAGTAAAAAAAAAAAAAATATTTGAACAAGATTTACATTTTGATTTCGATAGTACGAATAATTTGAGGGTACGTGATAAAAATGCAACCGTAATTAATTATAAGTGATTACGTTGAATTATATATTGAGAACAAACTTGTACAAATATATAGAAAGAGTTTAAATTTTAAATTACACGCGAAAAAAAAAAAAAACGACTCTCAATTAAAAGTACAATAAACTTACATTAATATTAGGTTTTAAATTATGTAACCTCAGTAGTTTCTTTCGTAATTAGTTAAATGTATACTTTCTAAAGGTTGTTTTGAAAAATGTCAATATTTTTAGTTTTACATTTCTTGTTATATTGGGTGAGTTATCCGACCGCTGCACAACGGTTAAGCGATTTTGATACTTGATTTATATTTTTCCATCCATCCATTCAACCGTAAAGGCGTCCCCAACTGGACATAGGTCTCGTCCAAAAATAAACGGGCAGTTAGAGGGGGGGGGGGATGTTTAATAGCCATAATCGCCGCGCTCGGCAGGCGGGTTGGCGATCGCAGTAGATGTTTGTGATGCTGCTTTTTTTTTTCGAAACTAGCTAACGCTGTTGACCGGAAGGGCCATTACAGCTTCACCGTGACTTGGGGGGCGAGTGCTGAAGGCACTCAGCCGCAAAAGGTGACTAGCTCAAGGGTTACCAAATTGGCACGAACCTCGGCTTGATTGACCGTTACCTGAGTGAAGGCATATTTCACAGTTTTATTCAAATATTTTTTTCCACTAAACATATTTAAAAATGTCACAAGCTCCCATTTAATTATTGCCATTAATTTCAATTTCACCCTGTATATATATGCAATATGCAGTATCTCCTTACATCGGGATTGGACTCGTCAATAAAGCTAGGGAGTTGGCTAGTAGCAGATGTCTCATACAATATACAGGCGCCGGGACAACTGGTAACTATTTTTTCTTTTATCTTTTGAAATGTAAAAAATATCTTTTTTTTTAATAATAATTTTGTAATATTCTTGTACCCTAAATGTGTAATCAAATACTTTTTAAAGAAATAGTATTCCCTATTACTAGTAAAATGACCACTCAAAATTCTTTGTTCCACAGAAATCTCGGGCATTATCTTTTATGTCCTATCTGTCGCTTTGTATTTAGAACTAATAATTAATTCATCAATGCCTTTATAAAATCGTTATTAATGTTTCGAGTACCTATAAAAATGAAACAATAGAAAGACAATAGGAAAACAATGGAAAGCTGGCGTAAA
Organism: Samia ricini; assembly: GCA_014132275.2. Classification (NCBI taxonomy): domain Eukaryota; kingdom Metazoa; phylum Arthropoda; class Insecta; order Lepidoptera; family Saturniidae; genus Samia; species Samia ricini. Next base: position 4,832,209 of record AP028167.1, read on the forward strand.
CGCCGGGAAGGTGCTCAAGGGGATAAACAAGATTGGAACCTTCTAAATGTACCATATCTTTGCCGCGTATATTTTAAATTATATTCTGGACTAGCTGTGCGCCCGCGGCTGCGCCCGCGTTATATATATTCTTTACTGCGTTTTAATTTTTTGATACGGAATTTTTTTTTTTTTTGTAAATTCAAGCAGTTGCCCGTAAAAACTGTGCATTGAATAGGATTTTATTAAATTTTTTAGGAGTTTTAATATTTTCACGCGGAACCCTAATTATTTTCGAAAATTAAAAGTACCCTAAGTTACCCGGAGTAACTTCAGCTATCTACCAAAAAGTCACGTCAAAATTCGTCCAGCCGTTCCGGATATTACCCGGAACAAACAGACAGACAGACAAAACATTCAATAATTGCATTTTAGTATAGATGTCGTGTAAATCTATTTAGTAAAAAAATAATAATTTTGACATTACAAATAGACACTTCAATTTTATTTATTAGTATAGATGATTAGAAAACTCTTTGAATTGAATATTACGATAATATAATTTAACGAAGTTTAACTTTGATAAACTAAATCGCATTCTTCAGTGTCGCCATGACAGTATCATAGTCAAATTAATAACTTATAAAATGTAATTTGTGTTTTGGCATGAAATAAATACATTTAAATGTTATTAAATTATACAATTAGTATTGTTAAAATTATCATATTATTTTCGATAAATGTATTTAAAATGATTTAATTAAATTCAACGTTTTTGATAATTCACTTCCGGTAACACGGTTTCCGTTATATTTCTTCCCGACTACATTTCTTAAAGATGTTTCCCTTTAATATAAATAAATACTGTTCTTCGTAAATTTTAAAGTGGAAAGAATACGTGAAATACGGTAAAACAATGGTTTTTTTTTCTATCCAGGTAAACAAGACCACTTGGCTCAAGCGATTTTCAACCACACGGAAGATTACGTTCTGTTCCCGGATGAGGCAACGACGTCTCTTTGTACTTGGCACTCTAGAAGCGCTAGTCGATGCCAACTGATTTCTCTGGGACACAACGGAGCAGTTCGGTGAGATTTATATTTATAGTATACTAGCTGTGTGCCCGCGGCTCCGCCCGCGTTTCACATATCTGTCACTGCGTAATGTAGTTTTTAAACAATTTATACCCAACGTAAAAAAACCAAATGAGTGAAGAAAAATGAGAGTCTTTTGTTTTCATTAGCGGAAATAACGTACATAAGAGTAAATCGAAAAAAAATATGAGAAAGTGTCGATGGAACCATTTACGAAAAATTCTGCGTCGAATGGTAGTAGTCCCATCCCGATATGTTCAGTAATTTTGAGGTGATGGTGCGTCAAAGTTCACCCCCCCCCCCCTCCCCATATTCCTTAAACAGATTTCGTAACTCTACTTCCGTAACGTTTTTGAATATCCTCGATAGGAGAAATTTAATTTTAGAAATTAACATAGACAATGTGTCATCTCCAGATTCATAGTACATTCTGGAACTGCTCCGGCTTTCCTGACGTGCAGCGACGACTACAGGGCGCGTTTCTGGTACCGCCGTAACACGCACTAACGTAACTTGCCATGTTTTATATATAAACTACCCTCATAATTTTAAAAATGTCGGATTTTTATTGTTTTTTTTGGTCAGTTTGTGTGCGTGTTTCGATAATAAATGATTTAATTACGAATCTGTGTTTTATTTGGAGTGTTGATTTCTTTACACATGCGATGACAGTAAAATTTCAAAGTTGGGTCATTTTGTGTTTTTTTACAGTTCGAGTACAACTCAATTAATGATGCCCTAATGCATTACTGATTCGATTTTATTTTGTGATGAAGTTGTAATCGATACAACACATTGATAAGTATTTTACTGTTGCTCGAGATTGTTGTTTTATAAATATACCCAGGCGTTTAAATAACTAATATTTTATATATTTAAATAAACAATTTATACTACGTGGTAAATGTGTTTTATTATTTGGCAACATCATTCAAGCAGGTCATTGGGAACATTAATAATTATATGGGTACATAATAAGTAAATTAATATTTGATAAACATTTCATAACATGAAAATATTTACTTAATCTGTGGGCTCGATAAATATTCGATGATAAATATCGGAATTAAAAAGTATGTCGCTTCACTATTGAGAAAAAAATAGCGTCCATGAATTTTTACTTTTTTTTGTCTATTATTGCGTGTTAATAATTACAGAACTTCATAGGCATCATGCGTATGTCAAAAATAAAATAAATGATTGTTGGAAAGGTATGTCTAGATATGCTTTGTAATTAAATAATCTTCGCGGTTTGCATCCTAAACCTTGCCACTTGTATATTGTATCGTGAAGTTTGATTGCCGTCATACGACCTCTTCAGTGCGCTTCTTTAAAAATACAAAAAAAAACAAGAAATGTACGAAAAATTACCTTTTTTAATTCGCGCTTTTCAAAAATTTAAAACTCATATATTAAAAAAAAAAATACAATATTTGTAAAGAACAATTGTATTGATTGCGTATTGACACGGTAGAAGTGAAATTTCGTTTTAGTGACATCTAGTTTGTTTAATTTGTACTAACTACGAAATGTATTGCAGCTATTTGGTACATTATTTAGTGACACATCTATCGGTTAATTATTGAACTTAAAAGTGCCGTCATGCGACCTCTTCAGTGCGCTTTAAAAATACAAAAAAAAAACAAGAAATGTACGAAAAATTACCTTTTCATTCGCGCTTTTCAAAAATTTAAAACTCATATATTCCATAAAAAAATACAATATTTGTAAAAAAACAATTGTATTGATTGCGAATTGACACGCGGTAGAAGTGAAACTTCGTTTTAGTGACATCTAGTTTGTTTAATTTGTACTAACTACGAAATGTATTGCAGCTATTTGGTACATTATTTAGTGACACATCTATCGGTTAATTATTGAACTTAAAAGTGCCGTCATGCGACCTCTTCAGTGCGCTTTAAAAATACAAAAAAAAAACAAGAAATGTACGAAAAATTACCTTTTCATTCGCGCTTTTTTTCAAAAATTTAAAACTCATATATTCCATAAAAAATACAATATTTGTAAAAAAACAATTGTATTGATTGCGAATTGACACGCGGTAGAAGTGAAACTTCGTTTTAGTGACATCTAGTTTGTTTAATTTGTACTAACTACGAAACGTATTGCAGCTATTTGGTGTATTTAGTGAGATATCTATCGGTTAATGCTTGAACTGTTTATAAATTAACGAATAGTTTAAGTAAATACTTCTCAAAGACATTTATTATAGATGTCTCTATTACGGTATTATATGTACGTCAGCAATATTTGTTCTAGAAAATTTGTTTTCAAGTTATAACATTTTGACTGCTGAGAGGAAGAAAAATCTAACACATTGTATAAATGAATAATATAATATTTTATTTCACAATCGTGGAAGGTAAGTCTTTCATTCTTGCATTCAAATAACCAACAAAACTTAACGCAAATAATGAATGCACGATAATGGCACAGTGGATAGTGCGGCCGGATTCTGCTTCGGCTACCGCGGGTTCGAGCCCACCTATCCAACTCTAAAATCAGCGTGAGTTTTCGGTGAAGGAAACAATCATGAGGAAACCAATACCATGGTGGTAAGGCATTATCTAATAATGCCCGCCTGGATAGCTGCCCGCCTGGATAGCTACCACCCTCAAGTTTGAAAACCTATCGCCAAATACCAATAAGTGTGTTCCCGCAGCATCATTTGAGAACAAGTACCTCTAACCGTAGTGTGTTGACCATCCTGGACCACCTCGTCACTTAACATCAAGTGAGATTGTGATCAAAGCACTAAGCCTATAACCGTATAAAAAACAATACTCAATAATAACAAAAACCATACGAAGCAAGAAAAAAAAACAATAATAAAATATTAAGAGGTCCCCTGTGTGTAGACTTAGCGACTGTGGGTGAAAGAGAGAGCGCGCGCAGGTTTACGCCCTGTCACTGCTACTTCACATTTCGTCCCGCGCGATTTTCCGAGCCGCCATAAAGTTTGAATCGAACTATAACAGCTTAAATTATAAAAAGAACTAGACTTACCTGGCTGTACAGTTCGACAGAAGATTCACCCTTTAGCTGATGTCCCGTGAGATAGGTGTTGTGACTGCTGGCTATGTAGTACTGGCTTAGAGGTCCGGTCATATCCTTGCTGATACTCCTTCTGACCTCTTCGTCTTCTGTTATCGTGTTGCTGGTGGGAGAATTCCATTACAGATTAATTAACAAATAAATCTGATAGAAGACTCTTAATAATTACTCTAGCTATCCTTAGGAAACTACTCACTGCATCTCATGTTACTAAAAGTATAAGTTATGGGTGTGTCGGAATTTTACTATTCGTTTCTGAGCACCGGCATTTAAACACCATCTTATACGTGACATACTGTAGCATGTTGACGGCTGACGTCATAATATTGGTAACGAGAATCTATAATTTTTTCCTCTATCCAGAATCACTCAGTGTCGCTATAGCAAATTTTTAACTTCAAAAATCAACGCAAATAAAATTTATTTCCGTACTATGGACTACTCACAAACTTTTATGGTAGTAAACAGAATATGGTCACATTTAGTTCGTTTGTATTTAGTTTATTTTGTTAACCATATTTTCACTACACATCCGGCGGCGCCTTAAGATATTATTCTCCTACATCCGGTGGGACCGTGATCGCATGGAATTACTATATAAGGCTCTGTAGAGCCGACACCGACACCCTCACACTCTGGTAACGGCTATATCGAGGTTCGAGACCTTGTGCTAGTTACCTTTTGCGGCTGAGGGCCTTCAGCACTCGCCCCCAAAGTTCGGTGAAGCTGTAAAGGCCCTGCCAGTCAACAGCATTAGCTTAGGTAAAAAAAAAAAGAAAAGAAAAGAAAGACCGACACACTTGAGTTCTATCTCTGCTAAAATGAACGTTCCTGATATTGCAATATGATAAACTGGTGACGTGGTGACATAGTGAGAATGTTTAATAATATAGAGAGTGTGTTTTAATAATTTTGTGATTTGATACAGTAAACATGACCATAATCTTTTATCTAAAGGTCTAAACCCAAGTCCGGACGGCGTTCCAAGAACAAAACTTGGTATATGATCACAAGTCTGAATTCGATTTACCGTGTCACTTGAGAATCTTTCAGTTCCACGGATCGAACTTTCGATTATATGACCGTACCAACGTTGGCGTAGAATTGGGTAAAAATAGGGGTAAGATGATGATAATTATCTAAGAGGTAAAGTCTTAATGCTCTCACCTTAAGAAATTATTGGCTTTCGTTTGCTCAGGCACAAAGGCATAATTGTCCTTGTCTGACAGGAATCGAACAAATCCTTCGAAGGACAGACAATTCTCAGCTCGAAGACTTGGATCCGGTTCGTGCCGCTAAAAGGAGAAGTTTTTGTAAAATTTGTGATAATGTGTTACAATATTGGATCAGCATGCACAGTCCCTCCATTCAACCGATAGACGTCCACTGCTATACATAGGTCTCTCCCAAAGATCTTCACAACGGTCAGTCTAGCGCCACCCGGATCCGGCGAAATCCTGGTCGTCGGTCCACCTCGAGCGAGGCAGGAGGATCAGCGTGATGTTAGGGCATTTTCTAAGTTGAATGTATGATCAAAATACAAAAATACTTTATTCAATTTATTTATTAGTAGATGCACAGAGAAAGCGGTCACTTTCAGACATCACCATCGTTCACATAATGATCCACCCTATTATAAATGACCGGCAGAACAGGGACGACCTGCTAACCTAATCTTTTTTTTTTTTTTTTTTTGTCGGGGGGAAATGCATTTACGCACTACCCTTACCCATTGCATTAGTGAGACCGAAGTCCCCCAATGCAATGGGTAAGGGGGCACGGAGGGACGAACTGCGTGCCAATGTGGGACTCACCCGGGCGAGGCCGCCCGGAAATACCCACTAAAACCCCCCGGGGCCGTCCGCCGCATTTGGGATGGGGGCGATACGGGATTGCAATGCATGCCACCGCGTCGCCCCCTGCGGCGAACCCACCGGGCCTCGTCGAACCCAGCGGGCCTCGTCGAACCCACCGGGCCTCGTACGACCTGCTAACCTAACTGATCTCCCGCCAGACGCCACTGTTTCTTGTTTTGCGTTGCGCTTACTAATGCCGTCACTTTGCCGAGCTACTATAAAAAAAAACAAATCTAATATAATAATCAAACACAGATAAGTTGTGTTAACAATATTTTCGCCACACATCCGGCTGCGCCTTAAGATATTATCCGCCTACATCCGGTAGAACCGTCTACCATCTGGCACATTTTTTTTTTTTTAAAGGCCTCCCTGACATGATCAGGGATTTTGGCATCAACGGGTTTTAAATAAAATACAACAGTTCCCCCCAAATCCCCTTTTTTTCTTTGTTAGACTGGTTCTTTTACCTCTTATGTCTTCCCTTTTTTCTTTATTTTTTGTCTTTCCTTTTATCTTTTCTTTTGTCTTTCCTATCTTTTATACAAACTTATGTTAAACTTAAACTTAACTTACTTAACCTAGACGTTATGTATTACATATTCGTACAGTTCTATATTTTTTCAATTCTCATTGCAATCCCTATTCAATATTCGGTATTCGGTAATACAGGTACATCTGGCACATTGCATGGAATGACTATATAAGGCTCTGTACAGCCGACACAGGGACACTTGCATTCTATCTCTGTTAAAGTGAACGTTCATGATATTGTAATATAATAAAGTGGTGACGTGGTAATAATACATAGTGAGAGTGGTTTAATAATAATATAGCGACTGTATTTTAACACCAGTTTAAAATAAAAATGCCTACGTTACACATAAATCACAACATTAATTTTACCTGAATGATGTCTCTAAGTTGTTGTTCAGTCTTCGGTTCACTCTGCCTCGTCTCGCAGAACTTTCCAAGAGTCGGTAGGGACAGAACTCTACTGCTTATGTCAGGACTTGCTCCTGATGAGGAGAAAGCCTGATATTATATAACAATTAAACTTAAAACCTTCAAGTTAGAAAACCAGTCGCCAAACACCAACAGGTGTGTTCCGGCACCATCACTTAAGAAACCATACATCCAGGCTTAGTGTGTTTAGTGGGTAGTGGTCAACGGCGCTTCTCGCCGCGAGTCCCACACTAATCCTGTGTGACAGCCTCTCGTACTTACGTGCGAGAGACTGTCACACATCTTCAGACGTGTTTCAACCAGATCTGGAAGGGGGGGTCCCTATCAGATCTGGCTGGACAGCTAGTGCGTAAATGCATTCCCCTCGAAAAAAAGAAAAAAGGCTTAGTGTGTTTACCATTTTGGACCACATCGTCACTTTATATCAGGTGAGATTATGATCAAAGCACTGAACCTGTACCGTGTAAAAAAACATTTTTTTTTATAAAGATTAAAGTGTGAAGCAAAAGATACCTGGTAAAGCGGCTGCTGCTAAAAGATCGAAAGCTTTCTTTCTACCGGCTTTGTCGCTTGGGGGTTCAAGGTCCAAAGATCCGTTTCTCGTCAATAGACCTGTAAAGGAAATGTTTCTTAGCGGATATATTTTCATAGGTTACGTCAAATACTGACCCTAAATAACATAACATAAGCTCACGCCTGTAATCCCCGAAGGGTTAGGCAGAGGTGAAATAGCGAACTACAGCACCAACATTCCGCCGAGCTTAGTTCCGCCCCAGATTCCGCCCTTTTTAAGATGGCTTCACAAAGTTTAATATATCTCAGCCTACCTATGCTCGCGGTTTCACCCGCTTGGGATTCAGCCAATTTGGATCCTATGTTCTCCGCCTGGGTGCAATATATGTAATTACCAAATTTCATCGAATTCGGTTCAGTAGTTTTTGCGTGATTAGCGAACAAATTAATAAACAGACGGGAGACAGACAAAATTTTTTAAAACCATCGTAATATGTTCTGTAGTCAATTCTGAAGCCCCGCATAGTATTTTTTCTTAAACATCTTCAATGTACAGATTTCGTCTCGTTAGCCTTCTATTATCAGTGTAAAGATTAATCGTCTGGTGCCGGTTGAGAATAGTACCATATCGTTCCCGTGGGCGTCGTAAAAGGCGACTAAGGGGATAAACTAGAGGATGGGCAGCAGCATCCTCTGAGTACCACAAACACCTACTGCGATCGTCAACTCGCCTGGCAAGCGTCACGATTATGACAGTTCCCTCCTTTTTGTGGATACCTATGCCCAAAAGTTGACGTCTTTCGTTTGAATCAATCAACGGATCAAAAATATAGCTTAAATATCTTATAGGCGTTTGGAGACAGATTTTCAGACTAAGAAGGTGATTACCAGACGAGCATTAGTGTTACTCTACCACTAGAGACATTTCTCTGTAATCCTGCTAAGAAACCTTCTAGCACTTCTATATTTACAACTAGCTATCTGCCCGCGGCTGCGCCTGCGTTTCATATATTCTTCACTGCAATTAATTTGTTTTGTACGGAACCCTAATTTTTGTTAAGTACTAAAGTAAAAATATTTCTCATGAATTCAAGCACTTCCAGTAAAACTGTGCATTGAATCGGATTTTATTCAATTTTTTAAAAGTTTTAACTTTTCTACGCGGGACCCTAATTATTTTCCAAAATAAAAAGTATCCTAAGTTACCCAGAGTAACTTCAAATCTACTATCTACCAAAAATATTCCCAATAAAATACGTCCAGCCGTTCCGGAGATTACCCGGAACATACAGAGAGATATTTTTTTTTAATTACATTTTTGGAATATGTATCGTGCGTATATCTATTTAGTAAAAATATATTATTTTGACATAACAAACAGACATTTCAATTTTATTAATTAGTATACTGGTTACCAGATACTGTTTTTTTTTTTTGCCTACCTCAATCTACATTTTAATTTTCAATTACTTTCGAGCATGCCTTCCAAATCTATTAACATATAAATCATCTGGTAGTTTTCTCTTACTCTGGACTTTAATGTACTTTTTTACCTTTAAGACTACCATGAACATAATTTCATTCATCGACGTGCATGAATTTCTTGTGAAAGGGATATTCAACTCACCAGTTCTAAATAGTGTCCTACTTCGAAACAATTCGGGAGAGCTTCGACTCTTCTCAGCTCCTAAGAATGAAGATCGGTTTCGTGGTACCGCAAGCTGTTCAAACACATCTCTCAATTCTGAACGCATAACCAGGCTGTGAATAAAGGCGCACAGGTTAATTACGAGCTACGGAAATACTATTGTTGCAAGTGTTTTCTGCAGTAAATGAGTTTAGAATAAATATTTGCTCAACTACGCCTTTCTCTCACTCTTTATCTGACTCCTATGATATGATTGAGCGAAGAGTAGTGTTAGGCAATCAAGTGAACGGGGTCGTGCGTAACTTTATGTGCAGCCAGAATATGTTTCAAAAGGCACATTTAGCTGTGCATCGGGGCGTGCTACACTCATGTTTGGTAGTGAATGCTAAACAGCAGAAGAAATATGAAAGCGAGATTAATGCAGTAGAGATGAGAAGTTTAAGAAGTATAACTGGCATGAGAATGATAGATAAAGTAAGGAATAGTGTGATGAGGGAACATTGTGGTGTGGTAGAGGATGCAGTGACCAAGATAGAGAAAGGGATGCTTAATTGGTGTGGACATGTAGAGAGGATGGATGAAGGAATATTGACGATATAAATTTACAAGGCTAATGTGACTGGACAAGCTAGTAAAGGTCGTCCTAGGTGATCGTATCTCAACTAGGAGAAAAAAGAAAGGACGCGGTCAAAAGTACCCGTAACCGAAAGGCATGTATGAAGGTGCTTATGAAAGTAGAAGAAGCGAAAGATGTGTGAAAGAATCGTAGCAGGGGGAAGGATGTGGTCTCTGCCTACCCTTATAGGATAGTGGTGGGAAGTTATCTATGTATGTATGATATAGGAAATCTTATTAATTGAGGCAATTTATGATTTTTCGTGTTACATTCAGAGTTTGATATCTATCTAGAGACTATCTCCCCCGACATTTAATTACTATGTAGTCGCACAAGTGAATAAGAAATTATTGATATTTGCATGTGATTAAATTTTTTCAGACTAAAGCAAGTTTCACAACATGTGAAAAGTGTAAACTATGGAAGGCTTACCTAAAACTTCGAAATAAACTAACGAAGTCCATGAAGTCGAGTTGAGTGTCATAACCCACGGAGCCTGTACGCAAGTGTTTCAAATTCTCCCAGAATCTCTCGCTAGTCTCTAATCTTCTCAAACTGAAAATGTAATAATTAATTAAAGCTATTACGGAAGACTATAGCTATGTATAGGTGGCAGCGTTCACTTAGCGGCTCACTTGACATCGACCGTACTCAAGTGAGACTAATTGTAGATAGTCGCATCCTGCCTTCATCTTGAGAAACGAGGAAATAGAATTATGGAATAAAAAAGGCATTTCTTTCTACTAATAGTTTGGTCACGAGTTTGAGATATTAGCTTGTCAATAAATAGCTGATCAGATGAATTCTTCCGAGAATATTGAGGTATAGATTGCTTCAGCTGAAGGAGGCTTGGATTTTATTCGTGGGTTTTCGGTAAATGGTAAATGGTCTCAAATAAGAGTTTGGGCAAATTGATTTCGAAATTTTACATATTAGATTCTCAAACGTTATCAAATAAAACCAAGCTCTTCGTGCCTATCAAGGGACACTATATTTCTACTTAGCAAAATTTTCCAAGGAGATTATTTAGGTTGTATCACTTGAGAACTAGTTCATCTAGGCTTAGTGTGTTTACCATCCTGGACCACATCGTGACTTAACGTCGGATGAGATAGTGTTTAAAGTACTGAACCGATACAGTATAAAAAAAATAGAAAGAATCATATACATCATTCATTTCAACAAGTTCGTTCTTTAGACGACAAACAACAATAAATACCAAGGTTTACTTATTTTCGTTGTTGTTTTCAACATTTTGCCAATACTCATTTTACCATAGGGAGGGTGTTAAGAACTTTCCTATTATTATGTCAAGCAAGTTTTAATCTCAAAAGGTTATTACAGGGTGGATCATTACGTGAACGATAGTGATGTCTGGAAATAACCCACATCTCTGTGCTTCCACTAAAAACTACGATTTTTGTATAGTTTTTTATATGACAAAAAAAAATGATATATATTATATTTATGAAAAAAAAGAACCAGATCGAGTTTCTTGCCTGCGCTCTTCTCGACTGGGTTGTTTTCCGAACCGGTGGTAGTGTTTTAGACGTTCATAAGCGCCTTCTTAGGGCCTAAATTGAATAAATAAATTTTGATTTGATTTGATTTGATTTGATTATTATTCTAGAATGGGCTATGCAGGCTAGAAGGTAAGTCTGGTATCACTGCGATCTAAGAAGATCTATTGTGATTGCCCCACATTATTAAAGCTTACTGCCTAGACCTACAGTCTGGATTTACTGTAGGATCTTTTTGACAGAGACCGTCTATACCCTTCTCCGGGAGTAGCACATGCTTACCCAGCACCACATTCAGCCAAGATCTGCTTTGAGGTTTCATCTGTAATTTCACAAAATCAGTGCAGATTCTTGTGCTCTGGACACCAATGTTGTGCAAATGTTTACTCAAACAACAGTGCTCAGTCCGTGCTCTTACTAATACTCGCAGCTGATTCCTACTGAGCATCAAGGCTTCTTCAGCTTTGCGCTGAATAAGCTTTGGAATGATTTTATCCAGGTAATTTCTTCCCGAACATTATAGCTTTACAGGTGTATTGGCACTTTCGTAACTATTCCTGACAAGGGAGTAAGAATTCCTAAAATATGCTTACTTAATACTTGTATGGTCCTTTAGTAGATCTTCAACTTAAGGGTTTAGCAAAAACAAAACCTAAAGGTTACTGTACCATCTCTTACCTGCTTCTGTTAGGTGATCCGGCCATGATGCTCGTTGCAGCATTCGTGAGGCTGCTATGCCTTGGTGCGAAGGCGTGTTGGTGACTCATAGAGGCGGAATATGAACTGTAGATAATTATAATATCATTGCCCCTTTTACTACAAATAATGAATACAGTTTCCATAGCACTTTGTAGGACTTCGAGTACATTCTGCAAGACGTCCAAGTTTCCGTACAGAGTATCCTTTACCATCATCAGATAATGTTTTTAATAGAAGTCTTAAGTAGAAGTCATTAAGTTTCTGTTTATTTTATTCTTTTATACTTAAATTTGCAGACGACTGTCTGATATTCTGTTGATCCTAATCATTGACTTAACAAATTTGTGAATTTGCAAAATATCAGCTCGTTTTCCAGACATTATTCTTTCTTTCTTTCTTGTGGTTTATTCTTTATCTATTATGCTAATAAATTAAATTGAAGTGTCTGTTTGTAATGTCGATATATTTTTTTTTAACTTAATAGACATGAACGTACATCCGATACCTATACCAAAAATACAATTTTTAAAATTTTTGTCTTTTTCTGTTTGTTCCAGGTAATCTCTATCTGGACCAATTTTGACGAAATGTTTTTTGATAGATAGCTGAAGCTACTCCTCATAATTTAGGGTAATAATTTTTTTTTTCGAATTACTTAGGGTTCTGCGTAAAAAAATAAAACTCATAAAATTGGGAAAAAAAATCCGATTCAATGCAGTTTTATTGACAGGTATTTGAATTTGTGAGAAATATCTTAGCTTAATGATAATAGGGGAAAAAAAGAATCAGGGTTCCGCATATACATTTAAAAAAAACTATATCACGCAGTGAAAATATATGAAACGCGGACGCAGCCGCGGGCAAACTGCTAGGTTTATTTAAATATAAGTGATGGGGATGCGTAAATGCATTTCTCCACGTAAATAAAAATCGGCTTACTAGTATAGTTCACTATAACTTCATTATGAAGTCTACCAACCACACCCTTACCTGTGTCGTAAGGAACCATGTACCACTTCGTCTTCACTCCTGGTTCCAGACGTGTGCGAAGAACCGTAACTTTTTGGAGAGGCACTCTTTAATTCCGATGTCGATTTATTTTTCTGTATGGAAGCCAATGATTTTAATATGATATCGTAGATTGAGGAGTTAATACAATCATTCCATTGAAGAAAGAGTAACAGAATTTATGTAGTTTTGATTAAAGGAGAAAGAGTGGAACGAATTAAAGAGCTTGTATACTTGGGGTCAAAGGTTAAGATAAATGGAAAGTGTGACTGTGGTATTGAGTTATGTTAGGGAATCGAGTGGCCCTGTGTTATTTTATGTGCAGCGAGAAAGTGTGGAAAACAAGGGTGCTCGACTTATTTACCAGTCGGACCAAACGGACGATTCAAAAATTATTGACGGGCCACTAACTGTTACTGTTGTTAACTATAACAAGGTATCGTGCCTTATTATAATACTGTACTCTCAACTTGGTAAATATACGAAGCGATGATGGCGCAGTGGGTAGTGCGGCCGGATTGCGCATGAATCGACTTGGGCTCGATCCCACCTGTCCAACTCAAAAATCATAGCATTTTCTAATAATGCCCAAGTTTGAAAACTTGCCGCCAAATACCAGTAAGCGTGTTCCGGCAGCATCACTTTAGAACCAATACTGAGGTTTAGTGAGTTTACTATCCTGGACCACATCGTCACTTAATATCAGGTGAGATTGTGATGGAAGCACTGAGCCTATATTGTATAAAAAAAAAACTTTATTGTCACGGGTCATTCAAGAATGGTAATCGGGCCGCAATAATGACCGTGGGCATAGGGTTGAGCCTTGGTCTAAAAGTACGTTTGGATGTGGATCTGGGTGTGCTAGTCCTTACATTTGTGTATGGTTTTCTATTTTTTGGAAGTAATACAATTATTTTAAAACCTAATTGGAAACTTTAACAGGCGTTACGAGACATTAAAGGTAATTTTTCTCCATCCAAGGATAGGGACCAGAAAAATTATGAACAAGATTTTGTACTAATTTAGATAATTCTATATTGTTGTCATAAAATAAAGCATTTTACTAACCTTAAATTTGATACCTGAACCCCTGATGGAGTCAGAATGGGAGTCAATGTAGGTGCCTTTAACCGGAGTTGAGTGGGAGGAACTTGTAGCTGTCGATTCCTTACCTCCAAAAACCTGAAGCGAGATGTCAAGTGATATTCCTTTGTAAAATGACAGACACTCCATTTATTGTTAAATATATTATATTCTAAGAACAATGACTTCACCCGATATATCGACAGACGATAGATTATGCAGGACTACGTCTAACAATCGTCGAATCTAACTCGGTTGGGCCGCGTTCGGGGAGATACGCTTCTGCGTAATCTCCTCAACCGCAGTGTTTCAAGACGAAAGTCTTCGACCAGTGATGACATACGGCACTGATACATGGTAATAACAAAGTTGCTCTAAGGGCAATGGAGAGAGTTATGCTTGGAGTTTCACTGCGTTATCGAAACAGGAATGAGAAGATCCGCAGAAGATCCCAAGTTACTGACATTGCCTTAACAATTACTAAACTTAAGTGGTAGTGGGCTGAGCACATTGCTCGCAGAACCGATATATGATAGGACCAACAGGTTCTCGAATGGCTGCCACGCACTGGAAGACCTAGCGTGGGTAGTTCTCCCACAAGGCGGACCGACGATCTGGTGAAGGTCGCGGGAATCCATTGGGTGCGGGTGTCACATGTCCGGTCGTCGTGGGGATCTCTGGGGGAGACTTACGTCCAGGAGTGGACGTCTTTCGGTTGATTGGATGGACGTCTAACATGTGTATAATCTATAGGTAGCTCTGTAATATGCACTTGCTGATCTCAAAACACGACAGGTTTGAATTATAACTATGACGGGGTTATGACAAGTGTACCGCAAATCAAAGTATGCCTAACGGATAAAATGAGAGGCAAAGTGGTAGGATTTGAATCTAATACGAACATTGGTTAGGCCAGTTAAGTTGATTGCATCTGGTAGATACGCTATATAATTAAATATTCGTCGCTGTCTGCATTGTAAACGCCTGCCACTTGGATCTCGTACCGTGAGGTTTAAAGATGCCGTTATGTGACCTCTTTAGTACGCTTCTTTAAGAAAAACTTTAAAAAGAACTTCAAAAAACAACTTGAAGTGTCTGTAATGTCAAAATATTGTTTTCTAAATAATGTGTATAGATGATAACTATACCAGTAATATAATTTTTAAAATATTTGTCTTTCTGTCTATCTGTCCGTCAGGCTGGCGTCTGTTTCGCTGTCTGTCTATCTGTTCTGGGTAATCTCCAGAACAGTTACACTTTTTTTGGTAGATAGTTAAAGTTACTCCGCGTAACTTACACTACTTTTGTTTTTCGAAAATAATTCGGGGTCCGCGTAAAAAAATTAAAACTCATAACAAAATTGAATAAAATCCGATTCAATACACAGTTTTACCGTCAAATGTTTGAATTTATAAGAAATATTTTTACTTTATCTTAGTACTATTTTTTTAGGTTCTTTAGAAAATAATTAGGTTTCCGTATTAAAAAAATAAAACGCAGTGAAGAACATAAGAAACGGGGGCGCAGCCGCGGGCACATAGCTAGTATATAATACGACTTGACATTACGCCTTTCAAAAAACAACAACCCATTTTAATATATTCCTTAAAACTATAATAATTATAAGAATACGCTTTGATGATAACGTGAAAGGCCCCAGTCAGCTTAAGGCAGCCGCTTTTCAGGTTGCGGATACTAGTGTGGAGATTGGTAAGTGGATTTAATTATTTAGTGTATCTGGTATTCAAGGCATTTGCATGGAGACATCGCTTCTTGCGCTTCGTGTTATTTGCTGCATACTATTATCTTAAACACATTATTTTTTCCGCCTCCTTTAGCTGTAACTATTTTCCCACGTTCTCGCCACACCAACCATACAGATGGTATAATTTCACTTAAGTAGTAGATAATAGAGTCTCAACATCAGCCGGTATGGAAAAATCACCATTATAACATAACATAAGCTCACGCTTGTTATCCTCAAAGGGTTAGGCAGAGGTGAAGTAGCGAACTACAGCACCCACATTCCGCCGAGCTTAGTTCCGTCCCATATGTGACACGGGGCGAGTCTATCGTCATATCGGGCACAAATTCCAAACTCTGGGATGATACTGAGTAAAAAAACCCAATATCACTTGACCCGACCCGGAGATCAAACCCGAGATCTCAGAACGACAGTTAAAATTTATAGGATTCGCGGACCCCTAAAAAGCTTACCCGTATCGCATCAGAAACGAGAGGTTCACAGCAACATCCGTCTTCGTAATACAAAGTTGTGTATTTATTCTTTAGCCAGGCTAAACTCCTGTCAGCTAGCTTAGCTTGGCTTATCAGGGCTTTTATGACTGTGTGAAGACCAATCACCCACAGCCTGTAATGAAAGGACAACACAATACTATGAATATTCAGTTGTTAATTCTTCATTACCTTAATGTGAAAGCTTAATAATGGAGACCTTTCAATTCGTAAAGATGCTTAAAAAAATTGTGGACGAACGGATAAATTAATTTTAGGGCCAACGTGTTTTCGATTGGCTACTGTGTACCGGAATACGCAGAGAAAGTCGGTATCCAACAAAATGTACTTACCACCTGGTAGTGGGAATGCTGCGTTGGATGCAGATCCCGAAAGACCGGTCGTTGTGGACATCTTTGGGCGAGACCTATGTCTTTGATGTCTTTCAGTTGTCTGGATGGATGGGTAACTTTGCTCCTATATATAAACCCCGGGTCCTCCCCTGGTAGCGGTTTAACACGTGATCTAACTTATCCTAACGAGGTTCTTGTACTATTTTTATTTATTTTTCGTTGGAAAATGCTTTTTACGCATCCCCCTATCAACTTAAGCGAAGAGTAAATTCTCCCCGATTATGTTGGCAGAAGGTATGTGGGAATCACCCGGCGTGTAGCGCCAGGAATATCTACTAAAACCCCACGGTGCCCTGCGCCGCCATACTGGGTGACACGGGATCAGCCTGTATGCTCCGCATGAACCTATTAGCATGCTACATTAACACACTCTTGCAACACACTCTTGCACTTATAACACACGCATCAAACTCTTGCAAACTATAAGCTAGTATTTGGGTTCTGTACATGATCTTATTTTTCCTTTAATTAACATAGAGTTTGACTAAGTCCACGGTATTTTCGTCTATGCTCAGCCGAGCTTCATATCATTTTGATGTCCTTGTTTTAGTGAGCATTTTTTGACTGAACGCTCAGAATGCCTTAATCGTTAGCCCTGATAACAGGTGAGGTTAATTAAAAAAAATCTATAAAAGTGCCAGAATTATGTATAGGTAGGTCATTTTCTATAGCCCGTCTGCTTATCCGCCACCTTTGAGTTGAAAATACCTATAAGTATGTTCCGCCAGCAACATTTAAGACCACTTAATATCTTGCTAAATTGTGGTTCCGCACAAAATGTATCTGTATATATAAGAATGGATGTGTACTCATGTATATATGGCGCTAGTGTATGTCAAATAATACTTACATTGGTGCTTAGCGACAGGTTGTGACTACCTAGACGGGTTTTCTTATGAAATAAACAACCACCATGTTTCTTCACGATGTTTGGCTTCACCGAAAGCTCAGGCTAATTATAGAATTTGTAAGGCGGGTTTGAACCTACGTCCGTTGACGCAGAATCCAACCACACTACCAACTGAGTCACCATCGCTTCCATTTTTAATATGGATAAACAGTAATGGCTAATAAAAATCCAAGTGTATTACCGGTACGTGAACGGAGGAAAGATAAGATGCACTGTCCTATTATCGCTCAAAGTTCTGCCATAGACAAGGGTGATCATGTTAAGTCTTGAAGGCCGCATCTCCAGGCCGTATCTTCTGCCGTTCGATGCCATCTCTATTAAGTCTCTAGGGTCCAATAGTTTACCGTTCACTCTCATATCTTTTACGTACTGGAGATCGATGAATCTGCAATAGTGTAGATAGTTTTCCTGGTTATTGAAGTACGAGGTCACTTACGTGGAATGGTCCTCAAATTAGCCACTGACGTAAATTCAAATTCCATACTAGCCTGAATTTGAATGAAGCGATAATAGCTTAGATAGTAGTGTGTTGGTATTTCGCGTTGATGGACGAACCCACATATCCAACTCTATAAGCAACCTGAGCTTTTAGTGATGGAAAACATGAAGATACCATAGCATAGTGGAAGATAATTTTTTAATCCTGGCCACCTTGGTAGTCTTCTGACAGCATCACTTGACAGCTAGCAGCTCTAGGTTTAGTGAGTTTATCTTCCTGACTACATAGTCACTTAACATCTAGTTATATTATGGTCAAAGCACTAAACAGTATATAAAAAAACACGAGCTCCCAAGTTGTAAATCTATCGCCAAGTACATATAGTTGTTTTCCGAAAGCATTCTTTGACATGCATTTATTTTAGACTTCATGCTTATCGTCACTTAATATCTGATGAGATTTAAGCTAAATCTGTATAAATAGAAAAACTAAACTGGGATGATTTATGTCAGTACGCCAACCTTTTTTATTGTTTACAACAGACATACAACTAATTACGACTCAACCCATTACTAATATCTTGAGAACCGGGGTCTTAATTGAGTTTAATAAATAGTAAGACTCCTGAGGAATGGGACAAATTATCTCATGTACAGTCGCAATATGCTGAAATGAGCTTTATGGCAGAAACAGTTGAAATCGCGACGCTCCTTTTTTTAGAACTAGAAATTTGCTCATTGAACTTTGTTTATTGTCACAAAATGGTGCTCTGATAAGGGCGGAATTGTATCCGGTAAGAACACCGAAGATGTCTACTAACTAAACTCCACGGAACCAGAGTTTGGGTGTGCTTTCGCAATATTGACGGATCTTTCATAAACTCCATCAATTTTAAAACTAAGAAACTCTTTATTATAAAGTCTGCTAGATAACCTTAAATTTCTGCATAGCATTCCGAAGGTTTCGAACGCAAAACTCACCCTTCATCACCGACTATACCAGCTTCGTTCTCATGCGCCAAGTTCGTCGTGTATTTAAGCGGAATTACTTCTTCGGGGTTATAAGAGAGGCTCACTTCTGGTTGCTGGACACTTTCCGATGGGGTTTCACCTAGAAATTTTATCACATTGTTACTTTAGTAACTTTGTGTAGATATTTAATTAGTATTGAATAACCTAAATAATCCTAGTCAAGTGGTAAGTATGTGCTTGACTAGACTGTAGTGTGCAGTACAGTTTGATAATGGTGATAGAAGGCGATATCTAGTTCAAAATCAAGATAAAAAAATCTTTATGCAATTCAGGCCCTAAGAAGGCACTTATGAACGTCTAAAACACTACCACCAGTTCGAGAAACAACCCAGTCGAGAAGAGCGCGTACAAGAAACTAAATCTGATTCTTTTTTTTAATAAATATATCATTTTTTTAATATAAAAAAACTATACAAGTCATAGTCAACCAATGTTAGCGGGTGCGCACAGAGATGTGGGTTAATTCCGGACATCACTATCGTTCACGTAATGATCCCTGTAATAACCTTTTGAGATTGCAACTTGCTTGACATAATACTTGAACTTATTGTCAGGTAAATTGGTAATATTACTTGGGATCTTTTTGTAAAACCGAATACCTATAAAGCTTTTATTAGACTTACTTAGCCTAAAGCGTGGGACGGACAACTTGTCTTTATTTCTAATATTACAATTATGACGATTATTCACTTGCTTGATTCCATTAATGATATGCAAACAACAAAAGAACAAAGGATGCAATGGACCCGGATAAAAAATATTTGGTGTCCCAGGATCCGATTTGGTGTTCCATTAGAAAATTACAGATTTACCTGTGTGTTCTTATTTTAAATTATACCCACCATGCTGGGAGTAAGGCCTATGGGCAGTTCTACACCAAGTAAGGAGAGCACAGGCCCTTTCTAGCCGCAGATGTGCCAAGGTCCCTCCCCAGTCCGTCTCTCCCACCACACAGGTCGTACCGTGATGCATTATCTATGAGATTATAGTAAAGATGATACAATAAACAAAGCTTGTAATGATTGGTTTATAATAATCTAAATATTGCAGTGCTATATGGGAGAAGTTTCTTAGCCGGCCAGGTTTATTATTTCTTGTAATTTTGATATTTATTGAATCTAAGCGAGAACCTTCGGTTTTTATATATTGTACTATTTTCATGTTTTCATTTCGTTTTTATTCCTTAGTCTAATTTCATTGTCTTCGTGACAAGCTTTAGCTCAAGTGAAATATTGTGGTGCTTGGTGAGGATTTTCCAAACAGTCTATTGGTAATTTACTAACAGTGTTTTCAATATTTCCCAGTATTTACATCTTTTTGGCCCACCCTGTTGAAGGTGATGTATACATTAATACTTGCTATACTTACTTGCAAAATATGCCTATCCATTCTTTCTCCATTTTGAGGTGCAAGTGGAAACATTGTGACTCCGTGGTCATGCGGGAGCGGCTGTACCGGGCAGTATCCACCACCTTCGAGCTCGTAAAGTGCTTCATTTTCAAAGTCACACCCGCTGGTCTTCTGTGTACGGTGCGAGAAGATCAGCTCCTCGCAGGATGATATTACTGTTCTGGAAGGGACGGTTTTTGGTGGATTTTAAAAATACTAATGATAATCTGTGTTTTATTTGAACCAACTAATCCTCCTAGATATACAAGAGCGTGATGCGGCCTGTCGTCTTATATGGATCAGAATGTTGGCACATACGGGAGATGGATGAACCAGGAGTCTGCATGCAGGTGAGATGCGAAGATTGTGATGAATATGAGAAGTAACAAGAATAAGCAGAATTAGGAATGAGTCTATTAAACATAGTTTGAAAGTAGTGCCAGTGCTGTTAAGAAGAAGTCGTCTGGATAGTAGGGCATGTGATTTAACGGTTATAAGGGGAAGGGTAAGACCAAAATCTGATGGATTGTCTGAGAAATGATATGCTTAGAAAGAGAGTAAATGTGGAGGTAATTTCAAGTACTAATGAAAGAAATGTTGTCTTGACTGCAAATATAAATAGGATGAGAGCAGAACGATGATGATGAAATTAAAATACGAAGTTGTATAGCTATATAGTGCTTATTCTGGACGTTGATATAAAATACTGAGCATGTAATCCATGTAGTTTTTGGTTTATAACTTTGAAGAGGCGAGACAGCCACTCTCATAATGAAAACAGCTGGCTAAGGTAAGCCGAGTTACTAATATACGGGTAAACTATGCGAACGGTTGTTTTCTATTGTTTGTTCAGCAGCTTGTACTATGTAGAGAAAGTTATAATAATATTAATAGAAGTAAAAGACCTCAAATAGTCACCGAAGATTGGAGTATTAGTCCTAGTTAGAGTATAGTTGTGTTGGTAAAAACTGGCTATGTGGTCCATAACTGCCTGTGTCCGGTATACTTTCTCCAAGTTCATTAGTCCTTCGGGGCCGACGGGCTTCCATCCCAGGGTATGTTCGCCGTCTTCATCAAAAGATGCTATATACTGTAAAATCATAAACAATATTACAAACTAGAATTGTTTTATGTTAACAGAAATCAAGTATTAGCGAAACTTTCTTATCTTCTGAATCTGACGATACGGTTGATCTTAATGGCATTGGCAATTTCGCCCAGGCTTTGCGGCGAGCGCATATTTCACTAAGCCAGAAAATTATATCTAACACGAAGGTACGAACTTTGGCTTGAGATATGACTTATGTGGAAATTGCACAGAAGTAAACCCTATCTATTGGGCAAGCATTTAAATGATGAGATAATAGTGCTCTTATACAGACTACACAGGCGATAAGTAAAACTACTTAGGCAATGTTTAGCTTGCAGCTGTAAGATAAATTATTAGTAAGGGGATTATTAGTACAGATAATTAGTAGAGATTTCGAATGCTGAGAAAGAGATAAAAAAAAATATATATATTCAAAAAATACAGTCAGAAGAGAAAACAATGATGAAAATCTCCAAACATTTATTATATTAGTCTCTTTCTCTCATTACGTTCTTTTCGTATGACGCGACCTTGGATTTAAAGTCTAATCGCACTCCAAGAAGGTTTACTATGCACCTTGCGTGTGGTGTGCAAATATCACTTTCTGTTCTGTATCTAGGCTTATCACTTTAACCACAATCTGACATGATGTCGAGTGACGATGTTATATAAGATAGTAAACATATTAATCTTAAAGTATTAGTTCTCAAGTGATGCTGCCGGAACACACTTATTGAAGCAGATTTTCAAATTGGATAATTGTTGGCAGCCAAGCAATTAATCACGTGAAGTTTTTTTGAAATTTTGGCTCCCCTTTCGCACTGGTGATACACGGTAAGGTTATCAACTAAATTACCCACTCTCTACTCAAAATTATATACGTTTGTAGGTTCAAAATATCATCCCTCTGTTCCATTTTTCTTATCGGTAGATAAGAACAAGAGGAGGAGAGAGGTGCTGGATCTCTTTTGGTTGCTAGTCGTGGGGGGGGGGCAGCTGGTGCTAGGTTGCACCTCTAAGACTTGAAGAGACAGGGTGTGCCCCGACCTTGTAGGGCCTGCCACTGGGGCAACGCAGAGCATGCTGGATTGATTTGCTGTCGCCCCAGGAAGGTGATGGAATATACCTTGTAGTTTTACTGGCTCTCCCAGATTAAAGCTAGTAGGGGGATGTGTAAATATATCTTCCAATGTTTAATTAAGGTGGGGTACAAAATATCATATAAGTACAAGTACTTAATTGAATTCTGCAAAAATTTGGATATTATTGGTGGATCAAGGTCACGCGCCACTTTTCCGTTTACACATTGCGCATTTAATGAATAATTATATACACGTCATATGCAGCCTTCTTGTGATGTTTCATGGTCTTTTTTTCCGAACCCCCTCCCCTCTTTTGGGCTTCACGTGGTTAATGGACAATAGTTTAGCAAATACCAAGCTGCTATTGTTTGTTCACAGAATTGAATGAATTGGTTTAAACCTACGTCTGTCGACGCGGAAAATGACCACATTATGAAATTTTCGACGGAATCATAGTCTATCATGTAGCAGTTATTCTCTTTTAATCCATGAACTTGCGTATTTGGCCCTATATTCTGTAATTTTTTGTTGGTTATTTATATGATTTAGTTTTTGTTTATTGTGCACAGGTGAAATGTATTGGCAATAATAACGCGAAATGCTGATTTTTATGTTCCACGAAAACTCCATATTCTAGAAAAATGAGCGCCACTCGTTTTCTGGAGCTTAGAAACTTGGTCAAAAGACTGAAAACCTAACTTATCACATGACTCTGGCAGAGTTGTGTATATAAATCGCAGAAGAAGAACACATTCAAGCGGTGATAGTGCGGCCAAATTTCACGTTAATAGACGAAGATTCAAGCCTCTCTCTATCTGACTCTAAAATCAGCCTGAGCTTTCAGTGAAAGAAACCATCATGAGGAAAATATAACATGGTGGTAGGGCATTTTCTAATAATGCCCGCCTGGATAGCTACCTATCTCAAGTTAGAAAGCCTGTCGCCAAATACCAATAGGTGTGTTCCGGCAGCATCATATGAGAATCAGTACCAGGCTTAGTGTGTTTACCATCCTGGACCACCTCGTTACTTAAAGTCAAATAAAATGTAAATAAATCAAGTGTAAATAAAAACATTGTGACAAAACTATCATCACTTAATCCTATTCATTTCCTAGCTATAATGACTTCAAAGCTCACCACTTCATAACTCACCACTTGCCTATTAGTGTCTGTAAACCTCGGGTCACGTTTACAACTGTCTCTGAGTGGACTAGTCGTCGTACTCTGGTTGACCACTCGCTTCCCACTTTCCCTCCTCGTGTCCTTCTTTAATGAACCTCTGTAGATATAATAGACATAATGTTAGCTTGGAACGAAGCATGGATTGTAGCATGCTGAATATAAGGCAAGTGCAAAAAATAAGACGCACAAAAATCAGAGGCAAAACGAAAGCTACGGACTCTCTGAAACATTAACTAAAGCTAAAATGGAAATGGGCGGATCATGTAGCACGGCTGAAAGATGGGCCAAAAAAGTCAAGTCGCGGACCGGTCCACCAGGCAAGTGGAACGCTAATGATATGGGATGATGACATTATTAAGACGGTCGGCATAGCGTGGATGCGAATAGCTCAAGATAGAGAGCGCTGGCAATCTTTGGAGACCTCTCGCAAGACAATAATTAAGCAACTTAATTGTTTAAATAGTATTAAAAAAAATTGTTCCTTTTTTGCAAGAAATAAAAAGCTTTTTTTTTATGTTAGCTTGACTTCAAGTGAAAGTGCTTGAGTGACGAAGGATGAAATATTAAGAAATGTCTGCATTAGACAATTTCGTATCTACTCTAGCAGCAGTCCTAAATGTGTTCTGATTTTTAACCAGGGAAGCTGTTGAAACCCGCATGACCTCTTCGAACCCACCCTCCCTTCGGACCGCCGTTCCACAGTCTGGTTATTGTGCACAAAAATAAAGTGGTAATAAACAATGACACGGAATACGAATCCGCCATTTTGTCAGTGCACTTTACAAGATTAGAAAAATAATGTAAAATGGAACCTAAAGAACTTGTAAATGTATGTGTAAGCGATACGGAATTACACAATCACTTGTTAACTTGATATAGTTTCGCTCCGCGCGCGACTACTGCCGTTCTGACTGTTTTAATTTTATGTAATTCCGTTTCACTTACACACACGTTTACATTTTTTTGGCTTCAATTTGATGCGAGTTTTTGTATAAAACTGTCGCTCTCAGTGTTTTTACTCTAAGATATTAACAAATAGACATTGATTGATTCAACCGAAAGACGTCCGCTACTGGACATGGTCTCCCTAAAAAGATTATTGCCATAATCACCACGCTTGGCAGGCGAGTTGGCGATTGCAGTAAGTGTCTGAGGTTCTCAAAGGATGATGCAGCCCATCGCCAGGTTTATCCCTTAGTCGCCTTTCACGACACCCACGGGAACGATATGGGATGGTACTATTAGACAGTAGCACTAGGCACAGTAGGAGTTAATTACTGCCCTGTTTAATCGACGAGAATCTATTCATAGAGGACATCATCAGGTCATATATATTACGGCTAAAGTCTATTGATAGTCATGGATATACACTCGAATATATCTGTACCTGTCATCTCTAACGGAGTCCCTCTTAAAATCCCTCCTCATTGTCGGAGTGCCGGTCGTGGAATGGCTCGGCAACGTACAGTTAGGCGCTAATATTTCTCTGGAATGAATCATTGTTCCGATTAACCGAAGCGTGGAGAGTACATTCTACATTTTTTCAAACAGTGGATAATTTCCCCGCAAAATTTCTATACATCTATAAAAATAAATAAAATTTAAATGACTGTTTGTAACATATAAAAAAAACTTTTTTGATTAAAAACAAAACCGACTTCAAAAGAATAAACCATAAAAATGCACTAAAAGGTTATTAAATAATTACCTTAATTATCTGCTTCTGTTTATTTTTAATGTGTCGAATATACCCATAAAAATAAGACAATAGCAAGGCAATAGGAAAACAATGGAAAGCTGGCGTAAACGCCAGGTAAGTGCTCAAGGGGTTAATATACCCTTTGTTTTAATTTTGAAATCGGTGCCATTTATGGACAACAAAGTGGTGTAAGTGTACGTCGGTAATGAGATTCGATTTTGACTAATTGTTCTATGAAATCACCCTAGTCCTTTATTTAGCTTTTATGTAACTGCGATAAAGTTCAGGCAGTTGTTTCCATTTATAAATTAACATTGGTTAACTCTAGCTGGCATCGATTCCTAAATTATTAATGATAATCAAAACAACAAACATGTTGAAGTAAACAGAAGCAGATTAATAAAGTAATTATTTATTGACTTTTTAATGCATTTTTTGTACTTTATTGTATATTTATTTTGAAGTCGGTTTTGTTTTAATTAAAAACGTTATTTTTTTGTCTGGGTCGTTTGGCCTTAACCTTTTAACCGTTTTACTGGCAAGTGTTTGAATTTGTGAAAAACGTATGAAAAGTAATTTAGGGCCAAAAAATATTGATCTTGTTGGTCATCTATATTATCCAATGATTATGTATAAAAAATTGCAATGAAGAACAATACATACTAGAAAATATGATATACGCGGACGAAGCCGCGGGCCCCTTTCTAGTTTTTAATAAGATTACACTAACAATAGTTAAAATATAGGTTAATTCGCTAATTAATAAGTGTTTTTTAATCCTGCAGCAGTGTTGTTTGTTAATTATTTTTTCTTTTTTAAATAATATAAAATATAAGGTTTTTTTTTACATTATGTTGTGAACAGATAACTAATGTACTATGTGAGAATGTTGAAACATTTGAAACGATGATATAGCAGTTGGTGGTGCTGTTTGATCGCGTGTCAGTGGACGTGGGTTCGAGCTCACCCACATAACTCTAAAATCGGGCTGAGCTTTCGGTGAAGGAATACATCGTGCGGAAACCATAACACGTTGCTAGGGCATTTTCTAATAATGCCCGCCTGGGTACCTACCACCCTCAAGTTTGAAAACCTGTCGCTAAATACCAATAGATGTGTTCCAGCAGCATTATTTGACAATTAGGCTTAGTATGTTTACCATCCTGGACCACATAGTCACTTAAGATTGTGGGCAGCACTTAAGCAGTGAAAAAAAAAGAAATATTATCGGTTGTTATAGAAATTTCTCTGTCTCGGTGGCGCAGTTGTATTACGGTTCGACTGCCGTTCTGAGGTGTCGGGGTTTTTTTTTTGAACCTAGCTAACGCTGTTGACTAGAAGGGCCTTTACAGTTTCACCGTGACTTTGGGGGCGAGTGCTGAAGGCACTCAGCCTCAAAAAGGTGACTAGCACAAGGGCTACCAAAGTGGTACGAACCTCGGCTTGGCCGTCACCTGAGTGTAAAACTCTCTCGCGAGTTTGCACCTAGCTATTCCCTACATTTTTTATTAACATAAAAAAAAGGTTCCTTGCAGGACCTATGTATGTACCTGCGTGTAGTGTGCAACAGTGTGTTTGCAGTGTTGTGCGTGTAATGCTCAATGCATGGGCAGTGTCACTGTATCGTGCTGGCGTCGACGTCAAGAGCCTCCCCAGTTGGGGAACGAGACAAGTCTTGGGTCGCCGCGTAAGGTGGACCCGGAGAGTGTGCGGGAGCAAAATTAGCCGCCTGTTCCCGGCGGCGGGAACGGGGGTTACGCGGGCGTGGGCACTGGCACGCATACTGAATCGGTTGAAAAGGAAAGATTCTATTTTCGCACGTGATATATCATCGGGATCGGTGAGAACGTTACGCGGTTTCCGAACCGGTTTCGGAGCTAGCGGGTCGGAGGAGTACGCGACGGCTTTGCTATGAGCGGATTCGGGTGTGTCTTTGCGCGGTCGAAGAATGCGCGACACTGGGACTTGATAACCGAGTGAATGGATGGTAGGTTGTAGTAGGTTGAAGTCTCTGTGGACGTCCACATTCCTCTCCTACCACCGGGCACCTACGGCTCTCCTGGTGAAGCGGTTCTGAACCACTTGTAAGGAGGCCAGATCTGTGTAAGCGAAGGCAGGGGCGCAATAGGTGAGAATGGGCCTAACTACCGTTTCATATGATGTAAGTTTATGGCGGACGGCCATCTTACTTCGAGCGTTATTGAGAGTGAAAAGACGTCCCATAACCATGTTGGTACGGTTTCTGACTTTCAAAACGTGAGGTTTGAAAGTCATGTGGGCGTCTAGTGTGACACCGAGGTACTTGACCTCGGTTGCCCATGGGATCTCTACTCCTAGGTAAGTAACTGGACAAGGAGGGTCATATTTCTCTACGGAGAACATAATCGCGGTGCTCTTTCGCGGGTTAATTGCTATGCGCCACTTCTTGTACCAAAGGCTTAAGATGTTAACAGCCTTTTGGACGCGGGATCTGAGAATGTCTCTACGTCTGTATGAAAAATAAATGACCGTGTCATCGGCGTAGAGACCTAAATGAACCTTACTAGCCGCCACTTCTTTGAGTGGATCGTCTTTCGGGTTCGGATTTAGGTCTGGTAAGTCCGCTATGTAAAGGTTGAATAAGACAGGCGCCAGAATGGAACCCTGGGGGACTCCTGCGCGGATCGGACGGGCTAAAGAGAGAGCAGACTCTACTCTAAAACAGAAACTACGATTCGAAAGGTAATAGCGTAGGATGTATACTAACGTGTCAGGGACGCCTAACCTAACTAGTTTGAATACAAGGCCGGCATGCCAGACCTTGTCGAATGCCTTAGCGACGTCGAAGAAGACAGCGAGCGTACGCCAGGGTGAGTCAGGGCTGCGATGAAATTGTGACAAGATGTGCTCCGAGAGGCGTTGCACTTGATGCGCGCAAGAGTGTCTGACTCTGAAACCAAACTTTTGGGGAGGCAAGAGATTATTGTCCTCTATCACTACAAGGAGTCTGTTCAGAAGGATCCGCTCGTAGAGTTTACCTATTGAGCTTAACAAGCTGATTGGACAGTAACTATCAGGTGACTTGGCGTCTTTGCCAGGCTTGTGTATACCTATCACTATCGCTTCTTTCCAGGTGGCTGGAAAGTGGTGGTTTTTGATGGCCGCATTGAAGATGCAGACCAGTAACGCGATGAGATGGGGCGGAAGAAGCTTGAGCACTTCGTTCCTGATCCCGTCCGGACCGGGAGATTTTGTAGGTTTAAGGCCCTTAATAGTTGTAACGACCTCATCACAGGTGACAGGTTTAAGGGCACAACCGGGGAAAAAGCATCTAGGTCCTGTACCGAGGACTCTACATCGGAGACGTGGAGGACGTCAACGTTGTCAGTGACGGTGGAACATTGCTGCTCGAGGCTATCGGCTAAGCACTCGGCTTTTTCGTCATCGTGAAATGCGGGTGGAAGACCCTGAGTGTTTCTATCCAGGGGAGGCATACTAGCGACGGAGCGGTCCGTCTTCATCGATCGTGCAAGCTTCCAGTACGCGAGGTGGGAAGGTACCAGCTCCTGGAGGAGACTGTTCCACCTGTTATCACGGAGCTGATCTATGCGGTCGTTGACCGCTCTACGCAAGGAACGTAAGCGTGCACGATATTCCTCAGTCGGATACGCGTCGTGGGCACGGGTCGCGGTGTTCTTCTGGGTGAGCAGAGTTCTCCCGTCATCAGGAAGTATAAAGCGGCGATCGTTCGCCGCTTGTACCTCTTTCAAGGTCTCCCTGATTCCGGTGTTGAGATGCTCGGCCAGAGAAGCGATCGCGAGATCCGTGTCCGCAGGCGTATCCAGTACGTCGGGGATTATGTCGAGTGGGGGGGGGGAGGGGAGGACTGATGATCCTTGAGATAACGGCCGAGCTTGTAATAGTCCGCGACCTTTACAACAGGCGGGCTAGAGTCATCCAAATGACCTAATTCTAAGATGACTGGGCGGTGGTCGAAGTCGAGTTTGTGTACGACTTGTATGAGACGCACAGGAAGCCGGACTCCTTTCAATATGACTACGTCTAGCACTGTCGGGTGGTAGAGCGGCGTGAAGTGGGTAAGCTCTAAAGGAGCTATGACCTCATCCATCAGTTCAGTAAGAGCGATCCCATTACTGGTATCCCTCGAACTGTTCCAAAGGGTGTGCCCGCAGTTGAGATCACCCGCGATGTTGACGGAGTCTCCGAGAGAGAAAAGCTTCCCTAGGTCGGACGCTAAGATGCGCTTATTGGGCGAGAGGTATATATACACCAGAACGATCGACTGATGGTCGGTCATTCCGATTATGCATATAGAAACTTCTAAGTTTTCTAGCTCAGGAGAGTCTAGCGGCGTGCAATACAGAGACCGTTTGTAATAGATAAATGTACCACCGCCCCTAGTTGGAGGCAATCTATCGTTCCGAACTATATTATAGTTCGCAATGCCGGGACTGCGATCTTTAGGCTTCAGGAGGGTTTTCTGGACAAGAAAACACATCTATTTGACGATCGCGGAGGAAATTCGCGACGCGGAATGTGGGTGGTGTAGTTCGCTATTTCACCTCTGCCTAACCCTTCGGGGATAACAGGCGTGAGCTTATGTTATGTTGTAGAAATTTTTGGGTATTTTCTAAAGGGGAAATTAGACTGAAAGCCTAAAACTACAAAAAGATAATAATGAACCATAAATATCATAATTATATTCCGTGGGTTCTTAGACCCGACCTCACAATGTTAACTTTAGTTTATTTAACTGTGAACTTTACCCTCTCTTGTTAAATAAATCGTTTGCTTTTACTGATTTCGTTATGTTAATTTATTGAAAACATGAATTTTGTGTTGTTCATCGCAATTTCGTACAATTGTTTTATACTAGTTGTTTACGCGACTTCGCTTGCGTGGAATTCAGACAATTATATTTTAATACTAGCTGTGTCCGCGTTTTATTCTTCACTGTATTTTAATATTTTATACGGAACCTAATTTTCCTAAAAAATGTTTAGTACTAAGATGAATTAAAAATAATTCTCATAAATTGAAGCACTTGCCCGTAAAACTGGGCATTGAATCGCATTTTAATTAAATCTTTATGAGTTTTAATTTTTCTAAGCGGTACCCTAATTATTTTCGAAAGTTAAAAGTACCCTATGTTACGCTACGTAACCAGCTATCACAAAAAGTCTCGTTAAAATCCGTCTAGCCGTTGAACCATCCAACTATAGTTGGATAGATGGCATACATAGTATCACGTCTTCCTCCCGTTGGGGTAAGGCAGAGATTACGTCCTTCCACTTGCTACAATCTTGACACACCTCTTTCGCTTCCTCTACTTTCAAACATGCTCGTCGGTTATGTGTACTTTTCACCTGACCTTTATTTAAGACGTGTTCGATTTGGTCGGGATATGTTCTCCTAAGACGACCCTTACCGACGTGCCCAGTCACCTTCGCCTTGTAAATTAGTTTCGTCAACTTTCTGTCGTCCATCCTCTCCACGTTCCCGAATCAACAAAGCATACCTTTCTCTATTTTGATCACCACATCCTCTACCACACCACAGCGTTCCCTTATCATACTATTCCTGACTTTGTCAATCATATTCACAACGTTTACTATACCCAAGTGTCCAAGTACCCAAGTGGTCCCTAGACCAGCACTCCTCTATGAACAGCCAAACGAACCTGTTTAGTTACTTACTGTATGGCTGCACATTAAGTTACCCCTCGAACTAACCGTGGACACACACAGCCTAACGTTGAACACAACTCCTAGTTACGAAGTTCGTTACAGATTGATTCCCACCGGTGGGGCTTTGAAAAGATAATGAGTACTATAATACCGACTAAGTTATTATTCACGAAGCCCTGAGTGGAGCGAGTAATTAAAAAATAACACGTCGACTCGCTCACTCGACCGTGGATGCCGAACGTGATTAACATACACATAGAGTAGATACTACCAATTCCTGTTCATATATAGAATTAATCGCTTATGTTATGTATATTAAATACTAGACCGAGTGTTATTACTAATATTATTACCATTGGAAAAGAAGGCAATATTATTGGCGTGTTAAAAAAAGAGGAGGAGGTTTTTAGAATAGGCTTGTAATGTTAAATATTTTTAAATTAGATTTAAGAGGACATGCTGTCGGAAAAGTTGGTATTTCAGAAATCTATTGCTATCGCATTGAGAGCAAAAGAAAGAATTATAAAACACGAAAGAGACATCTGCAGTTCGGGCTGTTTTTACATATGCAAAATAGACGAAAACATCACTTCGTAGTACCCGGTTTCCTCCTCCAAAACTGAACCGATTTTTAATTTTCTTTCAGTTTGGAATAATAAAGAATTCGGCTATGCCCGTACTGTACCTGTTTTCCTTTTTTTTATTAAACCCATCAATTTTTTTTTTGATATACGTCTGAAAATAACAGTAAAAATCGAGCATTTTTTTCATTTTCAAAGGCTCCTAATTTATGGAAAAAATGAAAACGTACTGGCATGGCGGTGGTGGATATATATTATTTGGTATAAAATATTTACCATAATGCTATTATACAGGGAGGAAACAGAGGACTACGTTTGTATGGAATAAATGCCGCTAGGATATCCTCTTAAGTTAGATTAAAAATTAGGAGAAAGATACACTAGGCGGGAATAATCAATAAAGCTTAAACCAATAATGTCTCGGATTATGTTCGAGGGAATTCGAGAACCATTTATAAAAACCAGACCGAGGAACATAATCTACACTTTTGTTTAGGGTTTGTGGACTATGAAAAAGCCTTCGACTCGATTGAGACCTGGGCTGTACTGCAGTCCGTCTAACGGTACCACGTAGATTATCGATAGATCAAAAATCAATTTGTAGGAAAACGTCACCATGTCAGTTGAACCAACCCCCGAAAAACCCCTATACCTCTGTAGCGTTAGACAGGGAACTATAAACTCTATTTCAACTATGTTTAATTGTATTATTACTTTTTTTTTTACTGTATAGGCTTTGCAACAATCTCACATGATTTTAAGTGATCATATTGTGTTCCAAGATCGTTTAAGAACTGCTGAGAAGTACTGACTCAGAAGTGATATTGCCGAAAAAGAGCTATTAACTTCTTAAAATCCATAATTATTATATTAATTTCTTGATATATTAAAATGTGACATAATAAATTGGTACTAACAACTCTGTATACGTATGAGTTTATATATCACCGTAATCTATGATTCATTACTCCATGACGTTCAATTCTGGAAGTCGGAATATTTGATATATCCATACATTCCTGAAGTTATAATATCTCCATCACACGTTAAACTTACGGCAGATACAGAATATAAAAAGGGAGGATGGCGCAGTTGATAGCGCGGTCGGATTCCACGTCGATGGATGCGGGTTCGAATCTATTAATAGAACTCTGTAATAAAACTGAGCTTTCGGTGAGGGAAATCATAGTGAGGAAACCATAGCATCGTGGTAGGGCACTTTCTAATAATTTCTGCCTCGGTAGCTACCGCCTTCAAGTTTGAAAACCTGTCCCCAAATACCAAAAGGTGTGTTCCGGCAGCATCACTTGAGAACCAGTGCGTTTACCATCCTGGATCATATCGCCAAGTAACATCAACTGAGATTATCGTCAAAGTTATGATAAGATTATACAATAAAAAAGCGTTCGAAGTAGATGTTTTTTTTTGTGAATTATTAGGTTTATATTTACAATAACTTACTCTGTTTGGATTAATTGTGAATTGTGATGGATGAAAAAAAAAATAATATGTACTATACCATAGAATTAATGATTATTGGCTTCTTTACTATTTATAAGAATTTACATTAAATTTTTGTATTCTTCAAGTAAATAAAACCAGCTAAATAAATAACTCACCGTAATTCCCTCAGGAAGGCCCCGAAGAAGGGTATCAGACGACATTCCGGCATCGCCAGTCCCCTGCCAAGCGCTCTCTCGTATTCGACGGACAGGAGAGCCGCAGAGAGGAAATCCAGGGCCGGCAGTGGCTCATCAGATATACTCAGCCAGAATGACTTCAGTTTGTTTGACCTGTGGCAAAAGGTTTATGATAATTCTTCCAATATTTTAACCATGCATCTTTGTTCTATGTTTATGTCCATTAAAAAATTCACAATAAACACTATCTAAAAACAGCACTGTATTTAATCTAAATGACAGATGCAAATCAAACTTTGCGCAAAAAAAAAAAACATATAAGCCAGTTTAACAAAAAAACAATTGAATAAACAAATCATCCACTCCCGATACTTTTTTTTGACTAAATGTAAACACGTATTCTTTCTTTCTTCTTAATGGTAAATTCTTAGTATGGAATGCTTACGAATCAACTGACCTTTTTTGAGACGAAACGGTAAGCTATTATCGATCTACATTGAAATAATTTAAAAAGGTAAGTCACGTCCTTGCGTCTACAAACAGTCCGTTTCAGATCTCCGTGTAGCTGGGTACCTTTAACGCAGATTGTTACTGGAATATTCAAACCTTGGTCTTTTGAAAAAAAATCACGCCAGACCATCATCATCTCCCTACCCTTTTCCCATTTTTATTTGGGGTCGGCGCAACATGTCTTCCTCTTCCATTCCTCTCTATTTGTTGTCATCTCCGCATTCACTCCTTTTCTAAAAATCATATCATCTTTCACACAGTCCATCTATCTTTTCTTTGGTCTTCCCCTTCCCATGTAACCGTCCACATTCATATCCAATACCTTTCTTACAACATTTAAAAAAAATCACGCCAGACCGATTTCAGAATTTCGAACTTCTTTGGGTACGTAAGCGATTTGTGAATAGGTAAAAACCGTATTATTGCGTCACTAATATGCAATGTTGTTGCCTCAGATCAGTCATACGTGATCGTCAGCGTAAAGAAACGCTGCCGATGTACGACACGTTATCTGCTGCGGACATATTGATTTTCACAGCATTCGCGAATAAATCAATCTGTTGCCTACCGCCCATAGCGATTCACGTTTGAATTAAAAACCCGCAACTACGTAAGTCAATATATTATAAACTAGTTGTGTGCCCGCGTTTCATATATTATTCACTGCGTTTTAATTTTTGGCACGAACTTCTTTAACGCGGCAACGGGTAGTGTGATTTAGCAGAAATCGCCACTTAATGAAATACCGTATGCTGTTTGTCTGTGTATATTAGTTTATTCATGTCAACTG
The DNA here is from genome assembly GCA_014132275.2 of Samia ricini. Taxonomy (NCBI): domain Eukaryota; kingdom Metazoa; phylum Arthropoda; class Insecta; order Lepidoptera; family Saturniidae; genus Samia; species Samia ricini. Next base: position 4,866,946 of record AP028167.1, read on the forward strand.
TGAGTTTTTATAGAATATCTTACGAGTGCGCTCTGCGAATCTAACATGAGTTTTTAATGGATTCATTGTGGATGCCGTCTATGAAGGAACATTTAAAATTTATATCTATTTATTTTTATATTTTTATCAGATAACTTCAACACATGTTTCTGTGCAACCTCCTCAATGAATCCATTAAAAAAGTCATAATTTCTTTTTTAACTAAGAACTTCGTTCATGACGGGGTTCTTGCAACCGCACAATTTAATTTTACACGGAATTTTCATTAAAAAAATTTAGTACTAAGATAAAGTTAATATATTTCTCATAAATTATTGCACTTGCCCGTAAAACTGTGACATTGAATCTGATTTTATTGAAATTTTTTTTACACAAAACCCTAGTTATTTTCGAAAATTAAAAGTATCCGGAGTAACTTCAGCTATCTACTAAAAACAGTCTTGTCAAAATAGGTTCAGCCATTCCGAAGATTACCCATTACAAACAGACAAATATTTTACAAATTGTTTTTTTGATATAGGTATCGTAGATACATTCATATCTATTTAGTAAAAAAAAATAATGTTAATGTTAAGTATTGATCATAACTGAAAAAAAGGGGCACTTGAATTCTATCGTAGTACCCGCGAGAATTGTCGCAGGGTTCAGTTTGGAAATAACTTGACGCGAGCATACACGTTGTTATAGATGAAAGTTATTTGTGATTAGCGTTAAATGTTAAATTGATTGTTTGTTGATTGTTAAGCCTTCCTAGCTATTACTCAATTCACACATTCACACTATACACTGTTTACTACACACGGGCTACGGAAGGTGAAGCAGGACACCGGCGTTACTCGAGAGGTAAGTGTCGATCTTACATTATTTTGGTCTACTGCGAATCGCAGGTCGGCCAGGGTAAATCACGACCCCGAATCGTTTAGACTAGGGCCCAGCGCGATTCGTTTGATTACAATCGTGATTAACTCGAACAGTTAACATTACACACACATATTTCAATTATATTTATTAGTAATGCTATAGCTGCACTAAGTATGACGTATTGTGTATGTAATTATTCGGGTTCGATGCTTTATGAATTAATAAAATTTAATCTAAGGTATGTTGGAATTAACTATATTAATGAAAATAATTAAAATAATGTTGAAAGTTAAGTAAAATGAAGAAAAATTAATGTAGACGCAAACACTATATTTAAATAGTATAAATGAGAATTTTCAAAATAGTCTAATTTTACACATTGACTGCCACAGAACTGAATTTATATTCGTGACCCGTGATGGTAGTTACCCAGTTTAATACGTGATTTTTCTCAGTACTTCAATGAGTACCTAGGTGTACCAGTTTCTAACTTCAAGACTAATTATATAAGCTTGTAGGTAGGTAGGTATTTGATTAATTTTTTTGAAGTGTAACTTCCTATGGGATGTTGTGAATTTTATTTTATGAAAGGAAAATATGTAACGAAAAAGAGATAGCTATATATGTAATAGGTTTTAGGCTGTGACAGAATGAGATAGAATGTTTTTCTATATAGTTTCTTTATCCCTCGTCTCCTCTTTAGCGTCCCCACTACTCTACTCTACCGTTGTAGAGAGATCTATAGTAATAAATATAATTGAAGTGTCTGTTTGTTATAGGTAATCTTCGGAAAGGCCGGACCGATTTTGACGCGACTTTTTTTTTTATAGATAGCTGAAGTTACTCCGGATATCTTTTAATTTTCGAAAGTAATTTGGGTTCAATGCACAGCTTTACGGGCAAGTGCTATAGCACTTTAGCATCAGGTTTTTTTCTCATAAATTATAATTTATGAGAAATATTTTTGCTTTATCTTAGTACACAATTTTTTTAGGAAAAATAATTTCTTAAAAAAGTAAATAAATAAACGCAGTGAAGAATATATGAAACGCGGGCGCAGCCGCGGGCACACAGATAGTCTATAAAAGTGTTGATAATTATTTACACTTAAACTATCCGTTAATTCATAAACAGTTTAATCATTAGTCAAGAGACGTCACTAATACATATTATTTATTGACTTAATAGGTTCAACACGTTAGTTTGTTTTTTATAACTAGTGTTACATTACTGGTTCGCATTGTTATATTTTTACCTTTGTTAGCAACAAGCAGCTGTTAGCTTTAAAATTCAAAAATATTTTATTAAATTTAGGCCCTGATAAGACACTAATGAACGTCAAAATACTACCACCGGTTTGGAAAACAATCCAGTCATACGGAAGATACGCCAAGGAACTGAATTTGTTTTTTTTTTTTAACTATACAACAATAGTTTTAAAGTTTATTAGTAGATACGCATAGACGGACTTCCAGATATCACCATCGTTCATTAATAATGATCTAACGTATAATAAACTTATCAAATTAGAACTCGTCATGTCATGGTGCCAGAACTTATAGCCCGGTAAATCCGAGTTTAGTTTAAATTACGTCATAATTTAACTGTAACCGTAAACTACAAAATTTGGGCGTTTAAAATTTAAACGAAGTTTATTTCTATTGTCATGACATCTGCCAACGATATTTAAGACAGCCTATTATTTACATTGTACAAAAATATGTCTCTATTGTAAGGTACTTTATGGGAATCGTCCTCTAGCGATGTTTTCTCTTAGCTCTTAGCTAATGCCATCAGGTTTTTTTACATAAAATAATATCCTTATGTTTATCAATAATTGTTTCAAGACTTAACATTTCATATTTTGTAAAGTTACCACTTTTTTATCCCTAAAACATAAAGACGAATGAATAAGTAATAAACACCCAGCAACAATATTAATTAACATGTCTTTCATTAGGATATATATTACAGTAATAAATGTAAGATAAATACTTTTTTTTTTTATTCTTGATAAACTTACTTGGTTTTTACAGTTAATAGGATTTGATTTATAATGAAATATATCCAAAATCTTAGTCCATACTGACAACAATAACAACACGTTTGTTTTCTATTTTTCAATATTGTTTTTGACATTTTTTACGATGCTACCATACATAAAATATTTTCCTTAACATTTATTAGGAGGCTGTTGTATCTTTCTACTGACAACCCTTTTAACTTTAACCGTAACTAAAAGTTGGGTTGTGCACTCGAAACTTTGCAACTGCTATGGTTAAAGATATAGTAAAGATTAAGTTTAAATTTAATCTTTACTATAAATGGAGATTTCGTGCACTCCATCCTTAGTAAGTTTGAAATATGGAATTGTTAATTTGTATTTTTTTTTATTACAATTATTCCGATCGCTTACAAGTTAATCTAAAATTTTGCGGAAATACAGTAAGTTTTTAAGGATATATTGAGATGGTAAGTTTAAGACACTGTATTCCGAAAACTTGTTTAGTAAAATTCATATGTTAATCTATATCCTTTTTTAATTACATATGAATGTACTTATCATACATTTTTTTTATGTTTGTCTACCTGTTTGTCTGTCGAGCTAATCTTCGGAACGAGGGGACTTTTTCTGGGAGTTAGAAATTAAAGAGCTTTAGAGGGCAGTTAAGTGTTAAACTTACTAGGCTACTAAAGGCTACTTGGTTTTTAACCATCTTCAAAAAGAAGAGAGTTATCAATTGATCTGCATTGTTTTTTTTTTTTTGTATATTTGTAAGCGATTTCTCCGTCAATTGTGGTTCGATTTGTGAGGTGCCAGCTTACGGATAAAAACGTAGTGTAAATGCACGTCGTTAATTATATTCGATTTTGATTAATTGTTCCTTAAAATCACCTTAGTCTTTAGGATAAGTTTATTTAAGCTTATACGTAACTGTGATGAAGTTTATGCAGTTATTTCCATTTATAAATAAGTACGTTGGTCAACTCTAGCTTGCGACTACTCCAACCCTATTAATAACATTCAAACAAAGGTTATGTCGAAGTAAACAGAATAAGGTTATAATTTATTTACTGTTTGGTGCATGTTTATAGTATATTCTTTAGGAGACGGTTAAGTTTTTATTTAAAAAAAATTGTTGAAGAATAATTAAGGTTAAAAAAAGTCATGAAATTTTGAACAAAATCCGATTCAAAGGACATGGAAGTGTTTGAATTTGTGAGAAATATCTGTGCTTTCTGTTATTACAAATATCATTTTGGTCCTGTCAAATAAATTAGGTATAATCTATTTCAATGATTATTTAAAAATTATATTACGCAGTGAATAATTGTGCGGAATATAAAATTGAAACATGAGCGGAGCCGCGGGAATAGCTAGTATTAAAGAAAAATTGCGAATTCTTTACATATTTTCATCATAAATTTGACTTAGTTACGCGAGATAAAACCAATCTATATACTAATATTTTATATATATCTATAATCTAAATACTTGTCTGCATAACTGTGCATTGATTCGGATTTCATTCAAAATTTCTTAAGTCTTAATTTTTTTTTTTTACGCAGACCCCTAATTAGTTTCGATAAATTAAAGTAGCCTAAATTACGCGAAGTAACTTCAACTATCTACCAAACAGAGTGCCGTTCAATTCGGTCCAGCCGTTCCGGAGATTACCCGGAACAAACAAACAAAAAAATTTACAAAAAATGTATTTTTGGAATAGGGATCGTATATACACATTCGTATCTATTAAGTAATAAAAAAGTGTGTGTGTACTTATGTACGCTCTTAAGAAGTTATACTTCTTTTACGTAATAATAGAAAAAACTAAAACGTTGATAGCTAACTTCAGGGTGTTGTTTTTTCGTGACGGTGTGCACGGGCATCGTATGTCGATTAGCTAACTTCAGGGTGTCGTTTTTTTTTCGTGACAGTTGCACGCGCATCATAAAAATTTACTCTCATCATTTTTCCCTAACGCACCAAAAGAATTAAAACTTCAAAAATTATTTTGACATTACAAACAGACACTTCAATTTTATTATATATTATATAGTATAGATAAATTAGAAAGAATTATTTTAGAAAGTATTTATCCCGGACAATTCACAATTCACGGGTAATTCATTGTTTTATTATTCGAAGTTAAAAAACCGCAGAAGTGTGAGGGAATCCATCCGTCTATCCCCCCGAAACCGATAAATCACAATTACAATGAAAAATGGCCGCCGCCCGACCAGTTTAATTGTAACATATAACAGCAATAATACACGGTTTAACTTGTATAAGTTTATAACGGAAATTTTTAATAGTATATTTCGGTACACGGCCGTAATTGTATGTAAAATTTATAAAGACAAGAGGTGAACTCAATTAAAACTGCTATTACTTAAAACACAAGTTTACACTTCGAAGATCTCACTAAGAGTGTTCCCACTATTTTTTTTTTCTAACCTAGCTAATGCTGTTGACCGGAAGGGCCTTTACAGCTTCACGGAACTTCGGGGGCGAGTGCCGAAGGCACTCAGATGCAAAAGGTAAGTAGCACAAGGGTTCGAACCTCGGCTTGGCCACTACCTGTACTGAGACGTGCTCGCTCACAATGGGGCTCAATAACAAAGGTTAAAGTTGTTCAAAGTGCAATGGAGAGCGCTATGCTTGGAGTTTCCCTGCGTGATCGAATCAGGAATGATGAGATCCGCAGAGGAACCAACGTAACCGGCCCGAAGAATTGCTAAATAAATTGGCAGTGGGTTGGACACATCGTAGAACCGATGCCAGAAGAAGAGAACGTATTCTCGAATGGCTGTCGCGTACTGAAAGACGCAGCATGACGATGGCCTGGTGATCGCGGGAGTCCGCTGGATGCGGGTGGTGCAAGACCGATCATCTTAGAGACCTGTGTGGGTTTGCGGCTGAGTACCTTCAGGAATTTTTTTACATGTAGGCAACGGCCAAGCCGAGGTTCGTACTAATTTGGTAACCCTTGTGCTAGTTACCTTTATAAACTATTATAATTTATAAATTATTACCTTTATAAATAATTACTTTATTAATTTGGTTCGTTAATTTTGAAATCGGTGCCAGCTTATGGATAACCAAGTGGTGTTGTAAATGTACGTCGCCAATTATATTCGATTTTGATTGATTATTCTTTAAATCACCCTAGTTAATTAGGTTATGTGTAATTGTGATAAAGTTTAGGCAGTTATTTCCACTTGTAAATGAGTACATTGGTTAACTCTAGCTGGCACCGATTAAACAATGAACGAACCAGATTAACAAATTGACTTTTTAGTGCATTTTTATAGTTTATTCTTTTGAAGTCTGTTTTGGTTATAATTAAAAACAGTTTCTTTTTCTACTTTTTAGTTTAAGTGTGCACTTTTAGCTATATCTGTGAAGCCTACTGCATAGCTTTGGAAACGTATATATGAAAAACACGTGTAAATGTCTATAATATTCGAGGATTTTTTCTCAATTTACCCTGAGTTCCACTGATCATATCCTGATCTGGTGGAAACGGGACAGCCTCGAAAGTGTACTCCTTCGATAAAAAAAACATACAGACGAATGATAATCTTCTGTTATTTTCGAAGTCGGTTAAAAAAACAAACTGAATATTATTCGACTTGTGCACTCCAACTCCATAGATAGTGTCGCTTGCTTTTATAACCTAAAATTATTTTCTTTCTTCCGTGCGTTTCTTTTCTCGTGTTGTAAATGAATATAGTCGGCAAGTAGTTTCCGCCGGCCTACAGACTTCTTATAGCTGAAGGCCGAAAGAAACCCCTGTGGACTGTACTCTGATCCTTCTTCGTTCTTCTTTATTAGCTTCATTAGTTGGCTGTTCATTTCAAATCCTAACTTTATGTCAATAATACTAAGATACTGTAAGACCCGTATTAACACGTTTGCAAGGACTATGGAATGGGTTATATTGTAAACTTTTTCTACAAGGCTACGCAACCTAACAAGAAAATACTGAAATGCTATCCAAGGTTGATAACGCAGCGGTAATACCCCTTCTATTATAATTTACCATCGCATGGTTCGCATACCTGTTTGCTGACATTTCACATAAGAAAAATGCGAACTTAAACCATTCCAATAATCTATTTGCATTCATATTCACACAAACACACACACACCCACACATAAATTAAACTTATTTTTATACTTTGCTTTAATTATTTTGGTAAAATTTTCATTTCATTATTGTATTTTATTTAAGTCTGAACTGCGCCATAAAAATTGTATGGTACATCTATTTTGATATCTTAGGCTTTAAGTTACAGGCACTGCCTACTTTGGAGTCTTGATTAAAGCTATATTTTTCAGTACTAGTGTATTATTTTATCAATGTTTTTGAGGAAATAAAAATAATTGTATTTCTATAGAATTATGTACGTAATTATTGTTGTCGTAAATGAGGAAGATTTGTGGAAAACTCCACCGTCGACTTACTTCTTTAGCAATTTACTTTTCGAGCTGTTAAATATGTGCCAATCTTATATTAATGTTTTAGTCTATAGTAATAAATAAAATTGAAGTGTCTGTTTGTAATGTCAATTTCTGTTTTTTTGTTTTTAATAAATACGAATTTTTGTCTGGCTGTCTGTTTGTTCCGGGTAATCTCCGAAATGCCTGGACCAATTTTGACTTTATTTACTTTATCTAAGTACTAAAATCAAATAGAGTATTCAATTTTTTTCGACTACGGAGTACTTGTGGGGCTATCGAATGTATTTCTATTATGTTAAAGTAAGGCGTCCATTTGACACGGGTCGAGTTTCAGAAGCGCGGATAACATTTTTGCGTACAACCACTATTGCAAAAGGTTGGTCGGGCCGTGTACTAGGAATTATGCCTAGAGTCTTTGCTATAATTTTTTTAGGTATATAAATCTTACAAAGGGTAACTTCGGGTTGAGATGGGTGGGTTATGTCAAATTCATGTTTTTACACTGTACTATCTAAACTGATGTTAAGTGACGATGTGGTCGAAAATGATATCCAAGCTAAGACCTCAAGTGATACTGCCGGAACACACCTATTGGTGTTCAGCGATAGGGTTTCAAACTTGAGAGTGGTAGCTACCAGGCGGACATTATTAGGAAATGTCCTACCACCATGCTATGGTTCACGTTACATGCTACGTCGATGGTAAGGGGTGATGAACCTCAACCTAAAGATGTCATAGGTCTCCCCCAAAGATATCCACGACGACCGGTTTTGCGCCATCCGCATCCAGCGGATTCCCACGACCTTCACCAGGTCGTCGGACCACCTTGACGGAGGCCTACCCACGCTACGTCTTCCAGTGCGTGGTAGACATTTGAGAACCCGTTGGCCCCATCGGGCATCGGTTTTACGAGCAATGTACCCAGCCCACTGGCACTTAACTTTAACACTTCTTAGGGTAATGTCGGTTGCTTTGGTTCTTCTGCGAATCTTCTCATTTCTGATTCAATCACGCAGATTAACTCCGAGCATAGCCCTCTCCATTGCCCTTTGGGTAACTTTAAGCTTCCTAATAAGGCCCTTATTTAAAGGGTTATTAGACCGTAATTTTTCTTACTTGAATCCGGTGAATGAATTCCTGTGGAATATATATATATATATACTCACTTCAAACCGGCGACGATTTCCATGGCTCCGTTGAAGTTTCCGATATTCCAGCAGGTTATTGCGATGCGAAGGACGCAGGCGAGTGCCGCCTTTTTATCCTCAGTCGTTGAGTGTTCCAAGATAAGCTCTGTCACCCAGCCGGAAACCTGGGTCAAAGGTAAATGTTTGTTTAAAAACAAGTCAAGGAAGATCCACCGTTCCGAGATAAATAAAATATATTGAAGTGAAATTGGTTTGCTCGTGATTAGAGAATAGAAGTCTCTTCACGTAACCTTTTTTTTAAATGATTTTTTTTTTTAGATTCTTATAACAGGAAGATATTTTTTCCCTGTCTGTCTGTAATTTTCGTGGTAATAATCTCCAATTTAAAACAAAAAACTTGCAGATCTAATTATATTTATATATAGCTTTCTATATGTGAAAGAATTTTGAAAATAAATTTAGTATTTTTTGAGTTTAGAATAAAAACATATTTTCTCCAGATTCGTTTCGATAAAAAAACAATTCAAAGTAAAATGGTTCACGCTGAAGTAAGTTTTCGGTGCAAAATGATTTTAATCCATAATGTTATTCTACTAGCTGTGTATTTTATACGGAACCCTAATTTTTGTTTAGTACTAAGATAAAGTAAAAAATATCTCTCATAAATTAAAGCACTTGCCCGTAAAAGCGGATTTTATTCAATTTTTTTACGAGTTTTATTTTTTTTACGCGGAATCCTGATTATTTTCTAAAATGAAAAATACCCTTAGTTATCCTGAGTAACTTCAGCTATCTAACAAGAAAAGTCCCGTCAAAATCCATATAGCCGTTCCGCAGCTTACCTGGAATAAACAGACAGACAGACCGACAGACAAAAATTATATTTTTGGTATATATATATATATATATATATCGTGTATATACGGTCATCATATCTATTTAGTAAAAAAAAATAATTTTGATATTACAAACAGACACAGACAAGAAACAAGTTTATTTAATAGTAAAAGACTGAAAGTTTAGGATTAATATTTTAAACATTACGTAAGGAATTAGATACTCGTTTTAATTAAGTTACCTAACAAAACAAATATAATTAACTATTCTAAACAATTTGTATTTTCAAGGCAGATCGCTATCACCCGGACCGCCCACAAAGTAGGTGAGCGACTCCAAGGGACGACCTGGGCCCTACAAAAATTCGTTCGCCCCTTCACGGGACATAGCCAAGAGGTTATCAAGGCCCAATAATTTCCTTACTCAATAGATTGAGGCACGTCTGATTGCGCTTCAGCACTTTACACTACCTATTTTTCGGTTACGACCCGATGGCTAGTTTGAAAACGGTACAGCGCCATCTCTTGGTGACTTAACGAACTAATTTAATTAACATGAGTTATTTACATTTTATTAAATTTTCGATAATTTAACATTTAAATTTAAATATCGCAGTTTCGATTCTATTTAGGATTTTGTAAACTTGCTGTCAGTTTGGGCATTCAGTTGAGAGAATTCGGTAAAAAGCCTGATAAAATATAAAGAATTCGTCGATTGACAGGAAGAAAGGTTAAGTGTTGCCCCCAGTGTTGCCAGCTTATGAAGTCGATTTTACGGGAAAATATGAACGCGGGGTGAAATTAAATAATACATCGGACCTCAGTAACGTTTTTCGTCGAATACAAAAATCAAGGCCTTAATTGAATAAAGTATTTTCAGACATTGAATTTGAATTTGTCCAAACCGATCTATGTAGTCTGACTAGATCGCTTTATAGGTCCCACAATTTGTCATTTAACTTCGAATCAAATCAAACTATATATAACTGTAGATACAAACTTAATTAAACGAACCCATTAACTCTATTTAACAGATGAGCGAGCAGAAAAGCAACGACAAATGAATCCAAAGACATTGTTATAGGAAACAGTCAATAATTACGTAATAGCCGACGCGACACTACGTAATGGCGCCACGATAGTGATGGAAACGATGTCGATAGTTTAGATTGATTGTGTTTTTTTTTAATATTAGGGTTATATGGTTTTTAATTCATTGAAAACTAGCTATGGGTCCACGACTTTCCCGAATTTCATATATTCTTCAATGCGTAATATAGTTTATGAATAATCAGTGGGAAATAATGTTTTTAACGGTGATCTCCATTGAATCGTATTTTGTTTCTAACTGCTTGTGTTTTAATTTTTGTATGCAGAACCTTATTTATTTTGTTTATTAATTGTATTATATCTTTAAAATAATTTTGGCACTAACAGAAAGCAAAGATATTTCTCGCAAATTCAAACACCTGCCAGTTAAACCCTAGATATTTTAGAAAAACAAAAGCAGGCCAAAAGGAGATTAGCCGGAACAAACAGACAGACGGAACGGTAAAAAAATTATATTTGTGTCTTTGGTATAGGTACCTTTACAGTACCTGTACATTCATAAGTATTTGGAAAATACTGTTATTATGATGGATTTTTTTTTTGACCTAGCTAATGCTGTTGACCGGAAGGGCCTTTACAGCTTCACCGAACTTTGGGGGAGAGTGCTGAAGGCAATCAGCCGCAATAAGGTGACTACCTCAAGGGCTACCAAAGTGGTACGAACCTCGTCTTGACCGTCACCTGACTTTCAAAACTCTCTCGCGAGTTATATCCTAGCTATCCATACATTTTTTATTTATTAATAAAAAAAAAAGAAGGTTCCTTACAGGACCTATGTATCTGCGTGTTATGTGCAAGAGTGTGTTTACAGTGTTGTGCGTGTAATGCTTGGTGCATGGACAGTGTCACTGTATCGCGCTGGCGGCGACGTCAAGAGCCTCCCCAGTTGGGGAACGAGGCACGTCTTGGGTCGCCGCCTGAGGGGGACCCGGAGAGTGTGCGGGAGCAAAGTTGGCCGCTCGTCCCCGGCGGCGGGAACGGCGGTTACGCGGGCGTGGGCGCTGACACGCATATGTACGAGGAACATGAGGGAACCGCCTATTCTCGCGCGTGATGCTATCGTCGCGGTCGGTTAATATGTTACGCGGACGTCGCCGCTTTCGGTCGGCGGAACGGAGTGGCGTGTACGAGACGGCTCGTACTATGAGTGGGTTCGGGTGTGTCTCTGCGCGTTCGAAGAAAGCTCGACACTGGGTTTTGAAAACGGACATAATGGAGGGCAGGTTCAGATCTCTGTGTAAATCCACATTTCTCTGAAACCGATAGACATATTCAGCTTTCCTTATAAAGCAATTCTGAATCCTTTGTAAGGTTAGCATCTGCTCGCTATTGATGTGACCGAAGACAGGAGCGCAGTACGTGATGATGGGTCTGATCACCATCTTGTACAGGGTAATTTTATGGCGTAGGGCCATTTTGCTCTTGCTGTTGTAGAGCGGGTAGAGACGGCCTAGCAGCATGGAGGTCTGGCGCTTGATTTTCTTTAAGTGGGCTTTTAAATTCAGTTGGTCGTCTAATTGGACTCCCAAGTACCTGACTTCGGTGCTATAGGGGATAACGTGACGGATGGTAAACCATGTGGTTTTTTAGAGTAGGAGACACACATAACCCTACTGTTCCAAATTTGAATTTGTGAGAAATTCCTTTGGTTTCTGTTAGTGCCTAAAATTTTTACAAGAAAATTATTAGGGTTCCGCATAAAAAAATAAAACACAAAAAGAATTGAAAAAAGGACGATTCAACAGCCAATTTTACGGGCACGCGCTTAAATTTGTTACAAATATTTTTACTTTATTTTACTTAGTACAATAAAAAAATTAGGGTTCCGTGTGAAAAAAATATTAAAACTTATGAAACTGTGCACAAAATACGAATCAATGGCAACACCAACAAAACATTATTTCCAATGATTGTTTGAAAACACTATTACGCAGTGATAAATATATGAAGCACGGGCGGAGCAGCGGGACCACATCTAGTTTAAATAATTTGAAATAAACATCGTTATCGATAATACACAGTCGCGGTACAGCATGAACGATGCAAATAGACTCGCCCGTCTCAGGTAAAAGCAAAGTCCATTAAGAATTATTATGTCATACTTTTTATATCGGAATTCAATGATTCTGATGTAGGTTAAGGGTTCGCTTCGTATCAGAATTTGATCTTTATAAATTACATGTCGAATAGAAGGGTTGGTCATGCGAATTAAAATTGAGGGTAAAAAAACGATATGGAAGGAATGGACCGGCGAGTCTCACCTTGACATAACTCGCTTTGAAAGTTTCAAAATATAATTTATATATTACTCTCTCTATCTATATTTATAATAAAAGGCTAACGAGACTAATACGTACATTGAAGATGTTTAAGAAAAAATATTATACGAACCTCCAGAATCTATTACAGGATCACATTTTGTTCGCCAATCACGTAAAAACTACTGAACCGAATTCGGTGAAATTTGGTATGGTAGTAGTTTATACTTTATAGGTTATTTGAAATACTCATTGTAAACAGATGAAGGCGCCCGACCCTGCCATCATACTATTAGTTGGAGTTTTTTTTCAACGAAAATCCAGCTAATATCTACTAATAAATAAAAATGAAGTGTCTGCTTGTAATATCAAAATAATAACTTTTTTACTAAATACATATAGACGTAGTATATACGGTACCTATGACAAAAAGAGTGTTTTAAAATTTTCGCTTTCTGTTTGTTTGTACCGGCTAATCTCCGGAACGGCTGGACCGATTTTGACGGCACTATTCTGGCATGTAGCTGAAGTTACTCCGTGTAATTTAGGATACTTTTGTTTTTAGAAAATATTTAGGGCTCCGCGTAAAAAAAATATAATTCATAATATTGTGAAAAAAATTGTTTCAGTTTTACTGGCAGATGTTTAAAAATTTATGCGAAACATATTTGATTTCGTGTAAAAAAAATATTATACCATGGCAACATTATTGTCCAATGATTATTTAAATACTATGCAGTGAAGAATCATGCGGAATAAAAAGAAAATGCGCGGGTGGAGCCGCGGTCTCACAGCTACTTATACATGCGGATTCGAACCTAAGTTCATTAACGTGGTATGCGGTAGCATTACTACTAAGCAATCATCGCTTCCTTAAGTAAAAGTTAGTTCTCTTTCAATCTTGTTAAAGAAATGATTAATGACATATTCAGTAAAAGAGATATCGAGTGACGTTTCGCGGACGATTCGAGAATTATTATTGGAGAAAATATCGATTTTCCCACCAAACTTCTGTATTGGGTTTTAAGTGGTAGCTAATTACGATATCTCGAATGGGATGATCTAGAAAGTGTTCCACTGCTGGTCTAAAGCGTGCTAACACACGTACTGACCGGACCGCGGACATGGTACGGTGGGCAGCCAAGGTCATCAGTTGCCTAAGTAGAGATGGTGAATGAATGATTCCAGAACATCGAGGTACCAGAGATCAATCTTTTTCGATTTGTTTTATTTTAATTTTTACTCCTAAATTGTATTTAGTGGTTGAAGTTAAGCTACAATCATAAATTTATTCCAATAATTGTTTACAATTTTTTTTTTTACCAGCAATAAAGGTCATCGTTAGCAACTTAACAAAAAAAGAAGAACGCTTAACCTGCTAAGAAAAAAATGACACAGAACTGTTTTATATTTGCCTATTTACAGATAATCGTTATATCATAGAAAGCATAAAGGATACTCTAATTTTCATTACTCTATTAGTTTGAAAGATCGATCTTTTGGATCTCTATGTTTTTTTGTGAACCGATTCATCAAGCTTAGATTCAAATCGATTTAAAAATCGATATTTTCCTAAAAGGATCCCTAATTAGGCGACTAAAGACCTTGGTCGCCCGCCATACCATGTCCGTAGTCTGGTCCGTACGTGTGTTAACCGCTTAAAGTATTATGAGTAAACAGATTTTCTTTACACTCTAAATGTACTCTGTCAATTTGTACTTTGAATTTAACGAATTTATGACGCATCACTTGAGAGTTAGTTTACACCGTAGATTAAAGCATTAATATTATTATTATTCGAAAAGGCGTATGCAGGATAAGACAGTTCTGTATCACTGCAACCTAGTCAGATCTATTGTGATCGCCCCTATATTACTAAAACTCACTGCCTAGACATACAACCTGGATGTACTGTAGGACCTATTTGTCAGAGTGTCTGTACCTCCTCCAGGTGCAACTCCGAGAATTCCGTTACGTATGGGTATTAATGGATCACATTCATACAAGTTGTGCTTTAGTGATTCGTCTGGATATTTAGAGAACCTGCACTCTCTTGTATTCTGGGCACCAATGTTGCTCATATCATTACCAAAACAACAGTGCCCAGTCAGTGGTCTCACTAATACTCGCAGTTGATTCCGAATGAGCATTAAGGCTTCTTCAGCTTTGCGCTGAGTGAATGCCATTATGAGCTCTTTGGAATCAACTTTCGGAATTTGTCCCAGAATTGTTTATAGGTGTATTGGTCCCTTATGGCCAATCGAACTAGGGTCAATTAACACTAGGTAAACCAATCCTTCCATTCAGCCATAAGACGACCACTGCTCGACATAGGTCTCGTCCAATAAGGTGGATTACCATAATCCACTTGGCAGACGGGTTGAAGATCGCAGTAAGTAAGGTGTTGTTGTTACTCAGAGGATGCTGCTACCCATGCCTTGGATTATAATCCTTAGACGACTTTTACGACACCCTCGGGAAGGTATTACTATTCTTGGCCGGCACCACACGGATTCAACTAATTAAACCAATAAATTGTAAAATTAGTCATAAATCTCGTTCCATGTCTGGGTACAAAAAAAAAATATAGGAAATATTAAGGTACGATTCTTACCTTGTTGAATCTCCTTATTAAGGTTTTGACTGAACTCTTCGAGTCGTGGGCGTACGTTGAGGGTACTCTCCGTATCATTTGTCGTTCATTCACAGCTCCTAAAATGCCTTCACCCCCGAGGTCGAGAGTCACTTGTTTCAGGTAGTCAATTGGAGGTATCTGTAACCAATAAAGAGATACATACATTCGCTTTTTCAAAATTCCTACGCCTTTCTCTTATAAAGTTAGTCAGAGATCATTAGCTATGATCCTGACACACGTCTTTCACTTCTTCGAGTTTTGTTAGCGGTTTTTATTTAGAAAGTCTTCTATCTAGTCGAGATACGTTAAGACACACTACCTACGCTGTATTTTTTAAACTATGTTATTATCCCACTACTGCTATATTGCTGGCAATGTGTCGAATCCCCATCGCTTATTTAGCAATATAAAGTATATTTAACATTGTACTCCTCCCATGCGGGGGCTGGGAGGGTGTTTGGGACTAACACCAGGGAAGAAGACCTTTTTTTTTTTTTTTTTTTTTTTGACTGGGGGAAATGCATTTACGCACTAATAGTACGAGAGTCGCCCGGAAATACCCACTAAAACCCCCCGGGGCCGTCCGCTGCATTTGGGATGGGGGCGACACAGGGTGGCTAGGGAAGAAGACCCTAGCACTACTCACTAAAACCCTATGAGTGACCGTCTCTACCGCCACACGAGGGGGGCAATACGGGATCGCAACCCCCCGGACGTATTGCCCAGCTCGAAGGCCAAGCCCCTACCCACTTAGGGACCAGCCCCGGTCAACCAAGATCAGTCCTCCGTCGGCTTCCCCAGTGCAATGGAAGGTCAGGGCCCCCGCCTCTTCCCCTCTTGGTATTCGCCTAATAAACAAATTGAAGCGATGATGGCTTAGTTGTTAGTGCAGTCGGATTTCATGTCAATGGATGCAAGTTCAAACCTATCTATCCAACTCTAAAATCAGCCTGAGCTTTCGATAAAGGAAAACATCGCGAGGAAACCATAGTACGATGGTATTTTCTAATAATTCCCGCCTGGGTAGCTACCACCCTCAAGTTTGAAAACCTGTCGCCAAATACCATTAGGTGTATTCCGGCAGCATTACTTGAGAATCAGTACCCCTAGGTTTAGTGTGTTTAACCAACCTGGACCACATCGTCACTTAACATCAGGTGAGATTGAAAGAAAGATATTTTTTTTTCATTATGTAACTAGGTTCGCCTAGAATCAATTACTCAACCTTATTTTCCTCAGCACCCACTTTGAGGTGAAGTTATAATGAGTAACTCAGGTTACGTTTGTTTGAAGAAATTAATTAGGGTTCCGCGTAAAACAATGAAAACTCATGTACTTATAAACAAAATTTAGTACGATCGATGGTCAGTTTTTACTGGGAAGTGTTTGAATTTGTGAGAAGTAATTTTGATTTCTGTTTGTACGAAATATAAATTAAGGTCCGTACTAAAAAAATGGACCTAAACTTTTTGCTCTTAATTGTCACTTAAGACTAGAGCGAAGGCGCATTCGTTTTCTGTCCTAGATATGATACTAAAAATAAATAATACGTAATTATCTTTTTTTTTAAATACATATATTACGCATTGAATAATCTTGCGGAGCCGCGAGAACACGCTAGTCTAATATAAAAATGTCTCTCTTATCTGTTATTAAAATTATAATCCGTTTTTATTCCAGTAATCTTTTAATCCAATGGAGGATTTGCTAAAATGAGTCGCATTTACAGAATACGCAGTCCAAGCTGAAACCTATTCATCGGAAACAGATTCTTTGAATCGTGCCGAACAAAAGTAATAAATGTGTCAATTTAGAAAAAATTTGGTTACATGACGCGACCCTAAATCCCCCCCCCCCCCCCCCCCCCCCCCCCCCCCCCCGAGTCACGTCACCAAAAATAACCAAAGCATAGACGCAGTCTCATTGATGATTACGAAGTACACGAACCATCCAATAACCACTGCATATTCTAGAGATACCATGCAGTGAAAAATTGTATGTAATAAATCATTCAAATACGAGCGAAACCGCTGGAACATCAAGTCTAATATATTATTATACATATATGTATATCAATGTTCGTGTTAGATAGGGCAATAAACGTCCAGACCTGTCCACCTTCGACCTGTATCGCTAACGGGCTAACAACGGATATATTGAAAACCAACTGGATAATACATATGCAATAAGGAACCAACTTAAATTTGTATTGCAGTTTTTTTTTTAATATTTCGAATACCTACTTATTACACGCGGGTTTGGACAGTTAAGGCTAAATTTTATGGGACAATGTGGTCGAGGACCGTAACCACAATAAGATCTAGAGGTATCGGTTATCAAGTGCTGCTAGATTATACCTATTAGAGTTTAGATTAGATATTTCCATTACTGGTTATAAATAATTTATCATTAGTATTATTATGGCTTGTTGATTATAACATAAATTCGTATCATCCATCCATTCATTAAATTAAAAGACGTCCACTGCTGGACATAGGTCTCCACCAAAGATTTCCACAACGACCGGTCTTACACCACCTGCGTCCAGAGGATTATCTCTACCTTCACCAGGTCGTCGGTCCACCTTGTGGGGGGCCTACCCACGCTGCGTCTTCCGTTAAGCGATAGTCATTCGAGAACCCGTTGGCCCCATCGAGCATCGGTTCTGCGACCAATGTGCCCAACCCGCTGCCATTCGTATCATATAAAATCCATACTAATAAATAAATTGAAGTGTCTGTTTGTAATGTCAAAATATTTTTTTTAAATAGAAATGATTGTGTACGCAATACTTATACCAAAAATACATTTTTTTTTACATTTTTTATCTGTCTGTCTGTTTATTCGGGGTAAATATCCGGAACGGCTGGACGGATTTTCACGGTGCTTTTTTTTGATAGATAGCTGAAGTTACTTCGCATAACTTCTAAAACTATTTCTCACAAATGCAAATACTTCCCAGTACAACTGTGCGTTTAATTGTATTTTATTCGAATTCGTAGGGTTCCATGTAAAAAAATTAAAACGCAGTGAATAATATATTAAACACTGGCGCAGCCGCGGGTACGCATCTAGTAATAAATAATTTACAACCTATCATACAATATTTTAGTTGTATTTTGATAATATGTTTTGATAAATCAAATACGATAAATCGTAATACAATTTATTAATTTAAGGATTTAAGGATCTCGATTTTCGGCAATGTGAAAAAAAAAATGCTAGCCATGAGTGAACTCCGAAGGGACTTGGTTTGGTTCTAGTAGTCTCTGTGTCTCTAGTGAAAATTGTAACTCACAATGAAGTGTATTTGGATAGAGAAAGATTTCTGGCCTTTAAATATAAAAAAGCAGTTTACAGTAGATTTATTATAAAATACCCTACCACGATGCTATGGTTTCCTCATGATGTTCTCCTTCATGGAAATTTCAGGCTAATTAATTTTATTTATTGAGTCATCATCATTTTAAAATACACTATAGTAATTGTTTAGATCCTAGGTTCTCAACGTGGGCGATAACGCTCCCTTGTGGAAGTAGAAGACCCAGAGAGAAAAACACGGGGCATTTAGATAGCGCAGGAATGGCGTAGGCTGATTAAAAATATAGTTTTAAAAAAGGCAAAAAAAAAATTGATGAAAAAGCATATTCTCATTAGCAAAATGATTGAGAAACTGTGATTAAGAAAGTAGTCACTTAAGGGAGTCTTTCAGAGACTTGGTCTCCGACGTAGGTATAGGGAGCTCTCCGTACCATCTCTCGTATGGGCGATGGTCGGAAGCGCTACGGTTTGGACGCCTGTCTCTTTCTGTTGCGAGTCGTATAGGGCTCATCACAAGCCGTGGCGGTGGAGACTACATTCCGTGCGCTCTCCGAGGTCACCAAGTCTCATAAAACAATTTGAAGACAGACCTTTCTTCCGAGGTATGGCGTTGCCAGGGTGCCAGCAGAAATAATGAAAATGCGCTCCAGAGACCCTGATGTCGTTACGCCGGTTGCGTTCGCGTGGTTTTTTAGTCAGGAGGCGGAAGCTCCAAGCTGAAGCTAACCTGACTCAAAATCCATCACCTCAATTATGTAAGGGTGGGTTAGTCCGTCGTGCGACCTGCAGACGCAAATTTGTTGCCCGCACGTTCTATGAGCACATTTTTACTCAAGTTAATAAAAAAAAGATAGTCGTGACTAATAACTGGTGGTTTATAACTCCGTCACCATAATTTATTCATTTATTCCCTTGGAAATTGTACCGCGTGTAAGTGACGCAAGTTTGACCATTATTGATATAACTACTACACACAGTTTTTCTTTTAATCAAGGCCACCCTAATACGGGTTATCAATCATCCCCTTCTCCGATAAGTATGTTATCGACATGGCTTATAAATATATAGTAATACTAGCGAGCTTCCGCGATTTCATCTACGTCTTTAACTTGTTTAAATGTGGATTGTCCTAATTTTGTTTTGTCTTTTTTGGTTTTTAGTTATCGAACAATGCATGTTTACCATACCTACTTCAAATTCCATTGAAATCCTTTTTGGAAATTTATCCAGACATACATACAAAGAGACAGATTTAAATGACAAATGTTAGATTGCTTTTTATTACATGTTTTTTTTTTTTTTTTTTTTCAATTTCTGAAAAGATATTTATAATTGCATACACTTTGTGTTGTAAATAAAATGCGTGTTCGTGCAAGACTGACTTTTTATTATTAACCTCAATACAACAAAATAAGATAAAACTAAAACTAGAGCATACGATACTATAAAAATAAATAATAACAAATAACTTAATTGAAATCTGGCGTAAATGCCAGGTTAGTGTTTAAGGAGTTAACACGGTACAAAAAGTGTGTTCATCCCATGAAAGTTGTAGCCCTGGAATTTTATAAAAACGAGTGTGAAGCATTCTTAGACAAAAAAGCACTCAAAAGCAGAGGATGTGCCCTAACAAAATTCAATAAACCCTAATCTGATATCGGAATATATCTCTGAGCTTAAAATGCATTATGTAGGTACTACTTAGGAGATCCTGAGGAAGGTTGACGTCATACTGCCAGTCACAAAACACCAAGCCAGATCGCATTTTACAGCATAAAAAACATGTACCAAAACCTACTTATGACGACAATGGAAATAACTTTATAAAAAAGGATGATAATAATTCATTTAAAAATTGCGTGGGCAAGAATGGGCAAGTCGGTAAGGGTCGACCTAGGCGAACGTATCTAGACCAAATCGATCACGTGTTAAATAAAGGCCAGGTAAAAAGTATTCATAACCGACGAGCATGTATGAAAGCGCTCATGAAAGTAGAGGAAGCGAAAGAGGTGTGTCAAGATCGTAGCAAGTGGAAGGACGTAATTTCTGCCTACTCCCACCGGAGAAAGGCGTGATGGTATGTATGTATGTATGTAAAAAATGTGTATGTCTGGCATTTTTGATTGCTTCAAGTTATTCATTTTTCCAAAAGGAAACAATCTGTTTACTTGGTAAATAAATATCGAGATGAACACATGTGGTTTAAACTGCACAGGAGAGGCCAAGAAATAATAACGTTCACATTGGCAGTATGAATGTGAACAATGAATGATTTCACATGAAATAAATTTAATTTAAATACTTGTAATTTGTAGTTTCTTTTATAAAAAGATAAATAATAATTAACTTTGAAAACGATAACGATTTTCTTTATCAATTGCATCAAGTATTTCTAATGAATATTATTTACAAACCTTAACTTTCTGCTATAAAGTAACTATGCGAAATCTCAAATTCATCCGTGCGCGCATTATTCTTAAAAAGAGATCCAAAGTTTTCGTTTTATGTATTAATTTATAGATACCCAAAGGAAAATTACCCGAAGAGTACGAACTTCTGAAGGTATATTTCTGAACTTTGTTTGGTGTTAGATGTCGTCTGTCATTATTGTCTCCAATGACTGATTCTTTTGCTCTTTCTCATCTGTTTTAGGCTATGTGTTTGTGATATATATATTAAACTAGCTGTGCCTGCGACTTCGCTCGAGTAAAATTCAGATAACTATATTCTCCCGTCCAGAGAGAACATTTTTAAAACTATCGAAACGTTTCCTGTCGTCTACTCTGAAGTCATATATTGTTTTTTTTCTCAATTATCTTCAATGTTTAAGTCCCGTTAGTCTTTTATTATAAGTGTAGATTATCTACATCCTTGTAATGTTTCAGAACAGTCCAAGTTATTAAAAAATAAATACAGCGCCATTTATGAATAATCGTCACAAATACATATATAATTGTTTACGTAATCACCTTGACACTTGAACATGAACCGTCTAATTATTATTATGTTCTACCACGTAATTGCGCGTGACTTGCAACCAACATGTTCCGCAGAGCGGACACGTCGGCGCACGTTCACGTCCAGAACATCGCGCCGTTGCACGCTAGACCTTCCGACAGACGGAGAGGAAAAGGCGGATACTTGTCACTAATATACAGGCCTCAGGCACGCGATCTCATACGCCGATCCTCGCCTAGCTGAGTAGGTAGTTGAAGGAGGACCGTGACTATGACCCGCTCTCTTGGCGCTGGCTTCGGACGTAGTTGAGTCGAAGCTAGTTGCAAATTGTGTGGCAATGTTAAACAGCCTGGGTAAGAATAACAGGCTGATTTTAAGATGGGTCCCAGGCCATGCAGGAGTTCCCGGCAATGAAGCTGCGGATGCGCTTGCAAGAGCAGGGGCTATGGAAACACAAATTGGGCCTGAACCATTTTGTGGCATTCCAAAAAGCCTAGTTCGACTGACCACAAGGGACCAATATACCTATAAGGCTATAGAATTCTGGAATAAATTGCCAGGACAAATTCATTTCAAAGAGCTCATCGAAGCATTCACTCAGCGCAAAGCTGAAGAAGCCCTGATGCTCAGTAGGAATCAGCTACGAGTATTAGTGAGAGCACTAACTGGGCACTGTTGTTTGGGCAAGCATATGCACAACATCGGTGTCCAGAACACAAGAGAGTGCAGGTTCTGTGAAATAGCAGACGAAAACACCAAAGCACATCTTGTGTGAATGTGATCCATTAATACCCATACGTAACCGAATTCTGGGTAAGCATGTGTTGCTCCCGGAGGAGGTACAGACGCTCTCTGCCAAAAAGATCCTACAGTACATTCAGGTTGTAGGTCTAGGCAGTGAGGTTTAGCAATATAGGGGCGATCACAATAGATCTGACTAGGTCGCAGTGATACAGGACTGTTTAAGCCTGCATAGCCCCTTTTTCGAATAATAATAATGACCCGTACAGATCGGGCGCATCTCCCTAACCCCTCAGAGTCCGATCAATACAAGGATTAGCTCCCAGGAAACTCAGAAGATTACTCCACGAGGGACGCACCTTGTGTGTCTCACCCAGTAGACTTGTCCATAGGCTCGGACAAAGGAGAGGCCATCGTCGAAGGGAATAGTCCTGATGCGGTTTCCCCGTGTCCCCTATTAGTTTGTAAGTTTAGTGAGAGTGTAGCATGTAGGTCCCAATTGTGTTTATTTTTTAAGATTTTTTCTAATTGATTACAATTTTTAATAAATAAAGATCAGTTAGGGAGCGTACGCTGCACTGTTGCTAAGCTACTGGAGCTAAAAGAGCCGCACGAGAAGATTGTTCATCATTAATATTATGTTCCGCGCCCTATTTATAGGTACCTATATTATATTATAATTGAAATCCATTTCATAATTCCAAAAAAAATAACACCTTAATACGACGTCTAAAACGCGCTAGATAATTGTGTGAAAATTTAATAATAAAACATTGTTTTCTTATTTACTGTCTTGGATATTATACGTATCATATGTATAGTTTATATATGTCATTCTGTTCAATTTCAATCAATCCCTCAAATGTTTTGTTCTCGAATAAGACTAAAACGCATTTACATAGAAACTCTTCTTTCATACTAAAGTCGCCGCGTGTCATTCAAATTACTATAACTTTTGATTGAGTCTAACGATTTTAATGAAATAAAGTGTATATGTTACTACAAAAAATGCTTTATAATTGTATTGTTGAATTTTTAAAATATACTTAGCACTTTCTAATTGATACCTGCACAAACAAACAGTAAGACAGATATTTCTAATAATGATAGAAATGTTTTTTATTACCTATTTTAATTCCCTTGCAATAATTCTTTTCACGAAAATTGATATTGACACGTGAAATTTAATTTTTTTTTATTAGTTTAGATTAACTGGCTGCGTACCGCGGATTTATTTAAATGTAATCTATTCTTAATTAAATATTATATGAATTGATTTAAGTATCGAAGTAAAAGTATCGAAAGGTCGCGGAATTGTTTTTGAGTGATTTTTTTATACAGAAGCTTTATAGAGGAAAGAAATATAAACTAAAGTGAGAATATATATGTATAATAATAAATATAATTGAAGTGTCTGTTTGTGTAATATGACAATCATATTTTTTTACGAAATACATATGAATGTATAAACGCTACCTAGACGAAAAAAACACACAATTTCTTATTCCTCGTAAATTAAGCTAATTAATTACTTTTCGTTAATAATTCAGGTTTCCCGTACAAAAAAAACTAAAACTCTCGAAATAGTCACTAAAATCCCGTTCGATGTACAGTTTTACCGGCAGCTATTGGAATTGCCAAGGTGGTGCAGTTGTATCTCAGTGCGACTGCCGTTCTGAGGTCTTGGGTTCGATCCCCGGCTCGGGTTAAGTGGTACTAGGGTTTTTCTACTCAGTATCATCCCGGAGTTTGGAATTTGTGCCCGATATGGCGACAGGCTCGTCCCCTGTCACATCTGGGATGGAACTAAGCTCGGCGAAATTTGGGTGCTGTAGGTCACTACTTCACCTCTGCCTAACCCTTCGGGGATAATAGGCGTGAGCTTATGTTAAGTTATGTTACTATTAGAATTTGTGAGAAATATCTTTGCTTAATTTTAGTAGCAAAAAAAAAATTTTTTTTTGAAAATAATTAGGTTTCCGTATGATAATGTTAAGAACTATATTACGCAGTGAAAATATATTAAATGCGGGCGCTAATGATATATAAGAATAGAGATCATATTCCTAAATTCTTTATTAAAAACTTATTGCATAAAGTCGTCCGCGCGGTCGATACGCTCGTGGATTTCAATAACGAAATTAACTGTTCCGCAGTTAGTTATGCGCGTCGGATGAAATTTTGAGACTTTCAAGTTAAATCTAAGTTTTAAAATTACATTTGAGAAACTGAAGTACTTCATCGAACAAGTCAACTGGAAGACAGATTGATTTATTGAAAAAAAAAAAAAAAATGTTTTATACTAGCTGTGTGCCCTTGGCTGCGACTGCGTTTAATGTATTCTTTACTGCGTTTTAATTTTTTTTCTATACGGAACCCTAATTATTTTCGAAATTTGTTTTGCTACTAACATTAAGCAAAGGTGTTTCTCACAAATTCAGATAACTGGCAGTACATTTTTTTTGTCTTAAATAATAAAAAAAGGTTTCTTACAGGACATATGTACCTGCATGTTATGTGCAGGAGTGTGTATGCAATGTTGTGCGTGTAATGCTCAAAACATGGACTAATTACTTGTGAAAAATCACGTAAAATTACACAAAATAAATGTCCTCTTAATATAGATGCATACGAACACAAATACGTACGTACGACCGCGAAGATATTTCACAAAACAATTCGCTAGTAAACATTATGTGTTGCTACTTAATTAAAATTCATTCATAGGTCGTTGACATGTCTGGATTCAGTTTGCAAACGATGTTATTGTATTTTTAAACCTGACTATATTACTTTTCGACTTAAATTTCTTTGTTTTTTTTTTTGGTTCTTTTTTTCAATTCCCCCGTAGACACATATCTGGCAATGTCAAGTGGATATAACAATCGATTGTCATTTAGATAGTCACAAAACAACGTTGTGTCAAAATGGTGGCCATAATGAATAACGATATAACTTTTTAGGGAAATTTTTGAAGTGATAATTTCTTTAGCGTCGTTTACCGATTCACGTTAGCGGAAAAACTTATAGATTAGCGTTACCAATGCTATGACGTCAATCGTCAACGTGCCATAGTAAGATATAGTAGGTCAAATATAAGATGGTGTAAAAGTGCTAGCGCCCAGGGTTAAATAATACAATTTATGTTAACGCATCTTATCGTATATTTTGATTATAAATAAACTATATAAAAATCTACATAATTACATAAAAAAACCAGATAGTAAATGTTAAATGTTATGCTGTTAACACACGTATGGAGCGGATCGCGGACATGGTATGGATCGGATCGCGGACATGGTATGGCGAGCGGTCGAGATCATCAGTCGCTTAAGTAGGGATGTAGTGCAAGATTTCTCAAAAAGGTCGATTTTTGATCGAATCACAAAACATCGAGCTCTAAAAAATGAATTTTTTTCGAATTGTTTTTATTCGTAAATAGTATTCTTCATTCAGAAATTATTGCAAAAACCGTTTGCATTTGTTTTTTATTATCAGCACTAAAGGTCATCAATAGCCACTAAACAGAAAAAAAAAAGAAGAAAAATGGTATTAAACTGTTTTAATTTGCCTATTTAAGATCATATCATATCGTAGAAAACAAAAAAGGCACTCTAATAAACGACACTTAATTTATTTGATAGATTGATCTTCTGGATGTCGGATTCAAAAATCGATCTTATTCGGAAAAGATTCCCATCCCTACTTAGAGGACCGATAACCTTGGCCGCCCGCTGCACCATGTTCGCGGTTCGGTCCGTACGTGTGTTAATAGCATTATATAGCAGTCCACTACTTAGGCTCCGTTGTCGACATAAAGAAAAGGCTTCGTATAGTGAATATGTACACATTTAGGAAAATGGTTAGAGTTTTGTGTTTAATTTAAACTTTAAAACTTTATTTAAAATTTAAACTCGTGAAATTGTGAACAAAATACGATTCAATGAGTGTGTAAGAAATGATATGAATGAAACAGGAGTGAATGAAGAGATGACGGCTGATAGGGACGTATGGAAGAAGAAAACATACTGCGCCGACCCCAAGTGAGTTGGGAACAGGGCATGAGGATGATGATTACGCAGTGAAGAAAATATGAAACTCGGATGCAGTCGCGGGCATACAGCTAGTGTAGATATAAAATAACATTAACGAAGCAATCACGACGGTTCAATTCACAGAAAGAAATCGGAATAAGTTTTTCCATTTGAAATTACGTAGGTACTCTCCAAGTTCGATAAAATTTCTGTAAGCTTATGAAAAATGCAATAGATAACCGATAATAATATTTACCAATGGAGGTTTTCAGCGAGATTTTGATCAGTCTTTTATTTTTTATTCATTATATTGCAGTAGTTTGATTTTATTTATAAATTTGATTTTGTAATAAAAGGCTAGTCATTTATTCAAAAAGTACATAAATTTATACACAAAAATTTAAAATTAAAATAAAATAAAATACTATAAATAATGAATGCCGTCCAGCTCGCCGCCAGACGGGAAGGTTCCCAGGAGGCTGGCCATATTGCCACGTTGAATAAAAATTAATTTCTGAAAAAACAAATATTAAAGATTTCATCTGTCAAATTAAATTTTGTGTGACATCGTTGCGTGAGATGTGACGTTAAGAAGACATGCGGCCAGGATCAGATTTGAAAAGTGAATATTTCAGAAACTATATTGCTATCGCATTGCGCCTCGAAGAAATAATTATAAATACGAAAGGGACAACTGCAGTTAGGGTTGATTTTACCCTACGCAGAATACACGAAAACATCACTTCGTAGTACCCTGTTTCCTCTTCCAAAACTTAATCGATTTTTTATTTTCTTTTAGCTTTAGAATAATAATGACTTTGGCTATGCCTGTAAGTTTTGCTTTTTTTAAATTTTATACCAACAAATTTGTTTGACGAACGTCTGTAAATGACGGTTAAAATCGAGCATTTTTTTTTTCATTATGAAATAACTATTTTATGTAAAAAAAAAAAAACAAGAGTACGGGTTTGGCGGTGGTGGAAATATATAACTTAGTATAAAAATATTTACCATAATGCTATTATCCAGGGAGGAAACAGGAGACTACGTTTCTATGGAATAAATGCCGCCAGCAAATGAAAGAAATGAAAGCAAACCGTGAAATTAGAAAAAATCCTCCCAGACCCGTCCAGTACGCAAGTACTGTCATCCCCTATAGCATCGAAGTCAGGTACTTAGGAGTTCAATTAGCCGACAAACTGACTTTCCAAGCCTACTTCAAGAAAGTCAAGCGCCAGACCGCCATGGTGCTAGGCCGTCTCTACCCGCTCTATAACAGCAAGAGCAAAATGGCCCTCCGCCATAAAATTACCCTGTACAAGATGGTGGTCAGACCCATCATCACGTACTGCGCACCTGTCTTCGGTCACATCACTAGTGACCAGATGCTAGCCTTACAAAGGATTCAGAATCGCTTTGTAAGGAAAGCTGCAGATGTCCATTGGTTTCAGAGAAATGTGGATTTACACAGAGATCTTCGCTTTCTTCGAACGCGCAGACACACACCCGAACCCACTCATAGTACGAGCCGTCTCGTACTCGCCAGTCCATTTCACCGACCGAAAGCGGCGACGTCCGCGTAACATACTAATCGACCGCGACAATAACATCACGCGCGATAATAGGCTCTTTCCTCATGTTCCTCGTACATATGCGTGTCAGCGCCCACGCCCGCGCAACCGCCGTTCCCGCCGCCGGGGACGAGCGTCAAATTTTGCTCCCGCACACTCTCCGGATCCCCCTCAGGCGGCGACCTAAGACGTGCCTCGTTCTCCAACTGGGGAGGCTCTTGACGTCGCCGCCAGCGCGATACAGTAACACTGCCCAAGCATCAAGCATTACACACGCACAACACTGCATACAGACTCCTGCACATAACACGCAGGTACATAGGTCCTGTAAGGAACCTTTTTTATGTTAAATAAAAAATGCAGGGATTAGCTAGGATAAAAATTCCGCGGGAGTTTTCACACTCAGGTAGCGGCCAAGCCGAGGTTCGAACCCTTGTGCTAGTTACGTTTATGCGGCTGAGTGCCTTCAGCACTCGCCCCCAAAGTTCGGTGAAGCTGTACAGGCCACTTCGGTCAACAGCATTAGCTAGTTTAGCAAAAAAAATAACACCGACTCCAATACGATTAATGATATTAAAATGAAGGACATATTGAAGTAAAACTCAAGCAGATTAATAAAGTACTGATTTATTGACTTTTACTTCATTCTTATATTTTATTCTTCTGAAGCCGAATTTGTTTTTTAATTTAAAAGAAGATTTTTTTTTCTACTTGATAGCTTTGGAAACAAATATGTGAAACACGTGTGTCTATAAAAAAAATTCAAATCGGTCCACAATTGACGAAGAAATCGCGTAATAGACATATATAAAACACCCAAGACGAATTGATAACCTCATCCTTTTCGAAGTCGGTTAAAAAGTCAAAACTTACGGTCATGGCAGTTGTAAATATTACATTATGTTGTATAAAATATTTGGATGGATTAAACATCGCCCGTATTTCCTCTTAATTAAAAAGACGAAGAATCATTAATAATTTATATAATACCTGGTAAAATAGTTGGTACTCCGTGTCGGTCAGCGAAAGAGCAACTTCTTCGGGGAAGTGCAGTAGCGGCTTCAATAAAGTTAAGTCTTCGCAGTTACCTTCTTTAGAGAGCGAACTACCTGTGTAAAAGCGTCAAATATATTAACATAATTTCACATTACCACTGTTTATTTCAAATAGTCATAATTTTTTTTGTGTCTATTCCTGAGGACTCGAGAATGGTTTAAATTCACGTTTTTGTCCAATACATTTTTTTATATATGAAACGTAAACGAAGTCGCGGGCGCAGATAGTATTGTGTATGCATATCTAGCTGCGCGTTACTAAAGTTGTGCCCCGAAAGTTGTTAAAACAAAGACTGTTAACAGAAGTCGTATAAAATAGATTCAAACGGTTAACTTTAGTAGGCTAATAAGAAATCTGAAAGTTGCTCAAAAGGTTATGTTTTCAGTTTCACTACGTGATCGAATGAGCAATGAGGAGATCCACAGAACCAAAGTAACAAACATTGTTTGAAGAATTGCCAAGCTTAAGTGGTAGTGGGCTGACCACAATGATCGCTTAACCAATGCCCGAAAGGGCCAATGGGTTCTCGAATGGCTACCATATACCAGAAGGCGCAGTGTGGGTAGGGTCTCACAAGGTGGACTCGAGTAATCCGCTGGATGCGGCTGGCGCAAGATCGGTCGTTATAGAGATCTTTGAAGGAGAGCTTTGTCCAGCAGTGGATGTCGTTCGGTTGAATGGACGCATCGGAAACTTGTAAATTAGGTTATTCACTGAGAGAACTAAAACAAAGGCTGTTATCAGAAATTGCATAAACAAATCTGACTGCTTTCGTTTTCTAACTAGTGATTATTTAGCGGTATTTAAGATTTATTCGAATCTTCCAATGAGGTTAAATATTCAGGTAAAAGAAAATGGGAATATATGATAATGTATGACATAAATTGAATTGCAAACCTTTCGTCAAACAGCCATCGTCACTTTATAACCATTCTCTTTTCTAAATTTTAAAAACCCTTTGATTTTCTTATTAACTAGAGTGTCTCTTTTTTAGCGATATCTATACCAATAAATAAAATTGAAGTGTCTGTATGTAATGTCGAAATACCAATTTTTGACTAAATACATATGAAAATTTTGTCTTTCAGTCTGTCTGTTCCGTCTAATCTCCAGAACGGCTAGACCTATTTTGGCGGGGATTTTTTTTTGTCAGACAGCTGAAGTTACTCCGCGTAACATAGGGTATTATTGTTTTTCGAAAATAATTAGGGTTCCGCATAAAAAAATCTCACCCAGCTAGTACAAAATATAAGAGAAAGAAACATAAAGAAATCGAGAAGTTTACAACAGGTTTATTTTATTCAAGCGTTTACTAAAATTATATTAAACATTCATGTTTTTGCTAAGATCTATTAATAAAAAAAATATTGGTAATCGAAGTTTGATTGGTATCATTAGTATACCTGTTGAGACTATGACATTTCAAAGTATATTTAACTAGATATGTGCCCGCGGCTACACCCGCGTCTCAAATTATTCTTTACTCTTAGAATCATCATTGGAAAGTATTGTTTATAAGTATGCTTTCCTTTGAATCCTTTTTTTTCTTTCTAACCTAGCTAATGCTGTTGACCGGAAGGGCCTTTACAGCTTCACTGTGACTTTGGTGACGAATGCTGAAGGCAATCACCCACAAAAAGGTAACTAGCACAAGGGTTAACAAAATGCTACGAACCTCGGCTTGGCCGTTACTTGACTGTAAAAACTCTCTCGCGAATTTGATCCTAACTAAACCCTACATTTTTTTTTATTTAACATAAAAAAAGTTCTTTACAGGACCCATGTACCTGCGTGTTATGTGCAGGAGTGTCTGCAACATCCATTGAATCCTATTTTGTATTCGGAGTTTTAATTTTATGGCACGTTATGCCTGTGATGCCATTTGGTCGGGCATGCCGCTGGGGCAACGCGGAGCATGTTGCTCAATCCCGTATCGCCCCTCTCAAGCGGTGGATGGAACCGTATGTTTCAGTGGAAGTGGGAGTTTATACTCCCGGATTAGGGTTAGCAAGGGTATGCGTAAATGCATTTGCCACTTTTAAAAAAAGGTAAACAACCTGAACAGCACAAACGATGACAGGCCACGTAACTTTTGCAGCGTGCCTGTAGACTCTTATAACATAGAATCGTGAAACCAAACAGACCATAAAACACAAGACCAACCAATTGACTGCCCAATTATGTTATAGCGATGATGCACTACTGTATAAAATAAAAAAAGCCAAGAAAAACAAGGCAATCTTAACTCCACTTTAGTATCGCTGATAAAAAAAAAATCCCTGACTTGAGTTAGAGAGAGGGTTCTCTTAATTAAAAAACAAAACTAATAAGACCCTTTTATTTGTCCTATATTATAATTCCAAATTAAAATTTACTGAAAAAATTGATTACCAATAAACACAATTATGACATACACGGAAACATTTCCCAAAGTAAATAGATTAGACGAGTGAAATAATCATGAAAATCGTACTGGTCGCTGTGCAAACAACAAATTAAGGAAAATGAGAACTTTTCGTTTTTTTTTTTCAAGTCTATTTAAATTATATTTAGCGATCAGAAGAGAAATAAATGTCCATTAATGAGATGCGAAAGAAATAAAGACAAAAAGAAACAATTTATTTTTGTGTGCCCGCGACTCCGTCCGCGTGGGTATCAGTGTTTTCGCAAACGATGATTTCAATAAAATCTCGTACAATAATGTTGGCGATTTTTCTACTTTCAATTGAAATGAAAATTTATAAGTGATCTGTACTGAAAAATAAAATTGAAGTGTCTGTTGGTAATGTGTAAATACATTTTCTTTCTAAATAGATATGAATGTATATACGATAACAATACCAAAAATACAATTTTTAAAAATTCTGTCTATCTATCTATTTGTTCCAGGTAATCTTCGGAACTTCTGGATGAATATTAAAGGGACTTTTTTAATTATGGAAAATAATTAGGGTTCCGTATAAAAAAAATTAAAACGCAGTAAAGAACATAAGAAACGTGCGCGCAGCCGCAGGCACACAGCCAGTGTCAAAATAAGTTTTTTTTTTACTAAATACGTATGTTTGAATACATGTTACACACACCAATTTTTAACATAAATTTTTGCTTGTCCGTCTGTTTGTTCCGGATAATCTCCGAAACGATTGGACTGATTTTGATAAGGCTTTTTTTTTGTTAGATAGCTGAAGTTACTCCGCATAACTTCTGAAAGTAATTAACTTAAATTCAAATACTTGCCAGTGAAACTGTGCATTTAATCGTATTTTATTCGAAATTTCATGCTTTTTGATTTTTGTACGAGGAACCCTAATTATTGTCGAAAAACAATAATTAGGCTTTCAAGCTAAAACTTTCAAGAAATTAAATTTAAAACATACGCAAGAGATATGGGGAATGTCGGTAATGATTCTTCAATCCATGATTGTTAATATTTCACCATATTTGGCTAACATATTTAACGGATGCATAGCGACAGGCACTTTTCCTAATAAGTAAAGAGGTATCCTTATTTAAATCAGGTTGCAGAAGTAGTCTCGAAAATTATAGACCAATTTCAATACTTCCATCGATTAGTAAGATTTTCGAAAAGATTATGCTTAATCAGTTAGTTGAATACTTTAGTGCAGAAAAGATTTTAGATGGTCGGCAGTTTGGTTTCACGAAATCCAAATCTACCACTGACGCTGGTACAACGTTAATAAGTCATATATTGGGAGCTTGAGAGATTTGGCAGGATGCAATAGGTGTTTTCTGCGATCTCCCAAAGGCCTTTGACAGCGTTGATCACAGTACACTTATACTGAAATTAAAACATTATTGTGTTTCTGAAATCTCTGTCTCCTTCCTGGCCTCTTATTTAACAAACCGATGCAGAAAGTAAATGTAAATGGGGTTACCTCCACAGGATCATTAGTTAGAATAGGTGTTCCGCAGGGGTCAATTTTGGGACCGTTTTTATTTCTGGTTTATGTGAATGATTTAGCGCTAATGGTAAATAACTCAGCTGATATGGTTCTTTTTGCAGACGTTACTTCACTTATATTTAAAGTAAAAAAATAAAAAATTCAGATGTTAGGCTCTTAAATATTACACTAGCAAACATATCTAAATGGTTTGCCTGAAATAATTTACTACTTAATACAAAGAAAACGAAATGAAAAAAATGTATGTTGCCCAATGTGCAACATATTGATTGTAAGTAAGAGATAGAAGGGAATTTAGTAGGCTTAGTTGACAAAACTCTGTTTTTAGGTATCATACTTGATAATAAGTTACAATGGGTCCGCATATTAAAACTGTGGCAGGAAGGCTTAGTTCTGCTGCTTTTTCGTTTTGAAAAATTCGCCAGTTGACGGATATTGCTACTGCTGGTTAGTCTACTTTGCTTACTTTCATAGCTTAATGTCTTACGGTATCTAGTGAATGATCGTCATAATTTTAATATCACAAATAAAGACAAGTTGGCCGTTCCACGCTTTAGGCTAAGTAAGTAGAATAAAATCTGTATAGGTAATAGTATTCGGTTTTACAATAAGATCTCAAGTAACATTACCGATTTACCTGACAATAGGTTCAAGTATTATGTCAAGCAAGTCTTAATCTCAAAAGGTTATTACAGGGTGGATCATTACGTGAACGATAGTGATGTCTGGAATTAACCCACATCTCTGTGCTTCCGCTAACATTAATTAAGACTATAATTTGTATAGTTTTTATATGAAAAAAAAATGATATATATTATATTTATAAAAAAAAGAACCAGATCGAGTTTCTTGCCTGCGCTCTTTTAGACTGGGTTGTTTTCCGAATCGTTTGTAGTATTTTAGACGTTCGTAAGCACCTTCTTAGGGCCTAAATTGAATAAAGATTTTTTGGATTTTGATTTGATTTAAACAAAAGTACCTTAAGTTACGCGGACTAACTTCAGCTATCTATCGATAAAAGGTCCGTCAAAATTAGTGCAGCCGTTCCGGAGATTACCCGGAACAATCTGGCACTAAATTAAAAAAAAAAAAAAATGGATTTTATTGTAGGTATTTGTATCGTGTCGTGTATACATTCATATCTATTTAGTAAAAAAAATATTTTGTTCTTACAAACAGACATTTCAATTTTATTTATTTATTATACAGATGATTCTACCTAACACTAAAGAGTAGGTACCCAATATAAACGGTGAAGTAACCTTAATAGTTTTCTCATAATGTAAGAACTTAGCAATGTTCCGCGGAGAAACCTTAAAACTATAAGAGTGGAAAGAACTTTTAAAACACGTTAATGCTGCAGTTTATGTTTCTGTTAAGGATTTTCTACGATAAATCCTGTTATAATGACGTGACTTTGCAAATCGTAAAGTTTTCGACCAGTGCGTCCTTTTAGTAACGTAAAATCTGGTGCCGACAATGATATTTTACATATAGACTAGTAGCTGTGTGCCCGCGGCTGCGTCCGCGTTTCTTATATTCTTCAATTCATTTTGTTTTATACGGAATCCTATTTTTTATGGTACTAAGTTTAAGTAAAACTATTTCTCATAAATTCAAGCACTTGCCCGTTTAAAAACTGTGCAGTGAATCGAATTTTATTAAATTTTTTATGAGTTTTAATTTTTTTACGCGGAAACCTAATACTTTCGAAAATCAAAAGTACCCTAAGTTCTTTGAAGTAACTTCAGCTATCTACCAAAAAAAGTCCCGTCAA
The DNA here is from genome assembly GCA_014132275.2 of Samia ricini. Classification (NCBI taxonomy): domain Eukaryota; kingdom Metazoa; phylum Arthropoda; class Insecta; order Lepidoptera; family Saturniidae; genus Samia; species Samia ricini. The sequence goes on from AP028167.1 coordinate 4,901,644, forward strand.
AATCCGTCCAGCCGTTTCGGAGATTACCCGGAACAAACAGATAGACACACAAACATTTCAAATATTGTATTTTTGGCACAGGTTTTGTTCGGATATATATTTATTATTATTTATATCTATTTAGTGCAAATAAAATAATTTTGTACATTACAAAAACACTTCAATTTTATTTATTAGTATAGATTAATAGACTAACATCATTGCAAATAAAGACAACTGAATTAAACTCTACATACAAATTATACATATAACACACAACACGCGAAAACAGAGACGGAATATGAATATGCCATAATAGTCATTCTTGTTGTTAGAAAGAAATGAGTGTATATTTCGAGTTTCAGCGTCATTATCTACTTCCACATTGGCTTGAGCAGTGTTGGCAACCACAAGAAACTAAAAAAACAACGACTCACCAATAAAAATAAAACAGGAGACAATAGTAAAGTAAAAAAGGCAGATTTCATACTTTCCTCATAAATAAAATTAAAACAATCGCCTACTTTTATTAGTTACCAGGACTCACATATATTGTTTATATAATCACATACATTGTTAATATTGATCACAACATAATAAAAAAAAGTGTGTGTGTACTTGTGTACCCACGTAAGAAGTTATACTTCTTTGGCGTAATAATGGAAAAAAACTAAAACGTTGACAGCTAACGTCAGGGTGTTGGTTTTGCGCGATGGTGTGCACGCGCATCATATGTTGGCTAGCTAATTTCAGGGTGTCGTTTTTTGGCAACGGTTGCGCGCGCATTGTATAAATTTACTCTCATATTTTATCCCCAACGCGCCAACAGAAATATAACTTCAAAAATAAAAATCAAAGTAAAATTATTTTCCATATTCATCCTCAGTTGCCTCAACCTTAGCATTTTCAGATTTATTTTCTTTTTCAAGAGCATACATATTTTTGTTAAATCTCGATGCGTAATGAGGTTCTAAACTAATCCCTCTATCTCTACCGAAAGACACGTTATTTTTTTTTTTTTGTACAAAATATGACAATACATTTCAGAATATTTTATCTTCAGATACAGATATAACCTTATTTTATGCTGGAAAATTTTGGAAATCGTTACCTGGACTCGGTAATCAAAGACACGCGCCGGTTTTAAGTTTACAAAATGGACTCATTCAATGACAAATAAATACACTTTAGATTTGACTGAACCCGTGATGATCAGGACGGCGGCTCTCACGAGCCCAACGCATGGCGAGGGAGCGGAGCCAATGCTAACGCTGTATCCCTCGCCCTCGCCATAATGCATGTTGCGGACACCATGGGAGACGGACACCAGTCAGTAGGAGTCTGACACTGTTCCGCTCCCCTACCCGGGGGGGGGGGGGGGCGGTTCGTCCATGAAGGATTTCCCCATGTAAAAAAAATAAAATAATCCATCCCTTTGATGACTTGCGTGATAAATGAACGATCCCTATACAAGGCTGAGAATCCAGTACAGTTGGACAATTTTTTATTGTTAATTAATGTTTTTTTTTTACACGATATAGACTCGGTGCTTTGACCACAATCTCACATAACGTTAAGTAAAGATGGTCCAGGATGGTAAACACACTAAACCTAGTTACTGATTCTCAAGTGATGCTGCCGGAACACGCCTATTGGTATTTGGCGACAGGTTTTTCAAACTTGATGGTGATAGGTATCCAGGCTGTTATGTCCTACCACCATACTATGGTTTCCTTACGATGTGTTCCTAAACTGAAAACTCAGGCCGATTTGAGAGGTAGGTAGGTGGGATGGAACCCGCGTCGATTGACGCGGAATCCGGTCGCACTACCCACTGAAAATTACATACATTAAAACAAAAAAAAGTATATGTTACCTTTAAAGATTTTAGTTTTTCTCTCATTAAAACGAGAAACGACTCTTACCGCGACACTGAATTTTCATTATAAAGGTCCTAGTTATTCAGAACTAACCTCATAAAAAAACATCAGAACGGACGAGAATTTAAAATAAATATTTTCTCTTGTGAAACTCAGGGCAAAGTAAAATTTATTGAGAAAATAAAAAGGAACTAAATATGATGAAAAAATTTATTTTAAATAAATAGTCCTCAAAAACAAATGGTAAAGCTGAATAGTGGCTTTACTGTATGGAGTAATAAGATTATTTATCGCTTCAACATGGAATACTTTGTCACTGTATGTCACACTAGCTATGTGCCCGCGGCTGCGCCCGCGTTTTATATATTCACCACTGCGTTTTAGTACAAAACTAAATTAAAAATATCTTTTATAAATTATAGCACTTGCCTGTAAAACTGTGCATTGAAACGGGCCTTATTCAATTTTTTGTGAGTTTTAATTTTTTTATGCGTAAACCCTAACTATTTTTCAAAATTAAAAGTACTCTAAATTACCCGGAGTAACTTCAGCTATCTACCAAAAACAGTCCCGTCCAAATTAGTCCAGCCGTTACGGAGATTACCTATTACAAACAGACAGACAGACAGACATACAAAAATTTTAAAACTTTATTTTTTGGTATAGGTTTCGTATATACCTTCATATCTATTTAGTTAAAAAAAATTAATTTCAACATAACACTAGACACTTCAAGTTAATTTATTTATTTATTAGTATGAACATTTGATTTTTAATTATATAATAATATGTATGTATATAACTTGTCTCAAACATTATGATTCTTCTTAATGAACCTATGAATATTACTTTCGCTAATTTCCTATTTACTAAGACAAATCCATCCAAAGGTTGCCTGGAAGAAATTCCAGGCAGCAATAAGTCCACCCTTTTTACTCTAATGCAATAGCTCTATTATGCACAATATATATTTAATTGGTGTACAATAAAGTATTAAATAAAAATATATAAATGTGAATAGTATCACCCTATATCTTCCTGTGAACGTCACAAATATCCTGACTGGGATCGCCAACCCGCCTGACGAGCGTGGCGATTATGGCAATCCCCCCCCCCCCTTTTGCGGCTGTATCCAGTAATGTTTATTTACTAGCTGTGTGCCCGCGGTTCCGCAAGCGTATCACATTTTATAATTTTGATTTTACTATTTTTTTACCATGTTATTTTTTTTTTGGTACTAACAGAAACGAAAGACATTTCTTACAAATTGATTTACACTTGTTAGTAAAGTCTACTATTGAATAAGATTTTATTCACAGTTTCATGAGTTTTTTTTTAATTCTTTTTTTACGCGGAACCCTAATTTTCAAAAAATAAAAGTATCTTAAGTTACGCGGAGTATCTGCCAGAAGAAAGTACTGCCATAATCGACCGCGGCGTTAAGAGTAGCCATAATATATGGACAGACAGGTAGAGAAAAATTACATCCCAGTACTTCCAGGCTGTAGATTTAGGTGAGCGTCAACAGCGTGGATGCGATTACAGTAGATCTAATTATGTCAAAGCGATACAGGACTGTTTTAACATTAGCGATTTACCTAACAATAAGTTCAAGCACCGTGTCAAGCATGTCTTATTTTCAAAAGGTTATTACATGTGGATCATTACGTGAACGATAGTGATGTCGGGGATTTACACCCCTCTCTGTGCTTCCGCTAACAATGGTTGAAATTATGATTTATATAGATTTTATTTAAATATAAAATGTATTTTTATATTTTCAACTTATAAAAAAGGAAGCAAATCGAGTTTCTTGCCAGCTTTTCTCGTCTGTGTTGTTTATCGAACCGGTAGTAGTGTTTTGGCATTGATAGGCGCCTTATTACGGCCTAAACTGAATAAAGAATTTTTTGATTTGATTTAACTTACATTGCCCTCTTTTGGAGTAATACAATTATATTAATATAATGATAAAAAAAAAAAAAACAAATAACTCACCATCGTCATTGGCTAAACCTTGCCCCGTCGAGGCACTACTCGGCCCAGCCTTAGACCCCTCTCGCATCTCAAGTTATTTGAAACTTAAAAAAAATAACACTACTGCACGGTGTTGTTTGTCTAACATTTAGATGTCGCGTCTATGTATTTTAAAATTTATTATAGCGCCATCTAGCGGTCAGTTCTATAAATCTTTCAAATACAACGCCATCTGTTCTATGGAGTACGTAGTTTGCATAGGACTGTACGATACGCTCATAGCGCGATGATTTTGCTCGGTGACCGTTATCTGAAAAGAAAAAGAAACGATTTAATAGAGTAATAGCATATATTTTATATAACCTTTTGAGTTAGAAGAGTTAAAAATTACAATTTACAAAATGTCAAAGTTTTTAAAGAGCCACAAAAAATTTTCTTGACAACAAATTGTACTTGCATTAAATAAAGTAAGCTATTTATTCAGAAGAAAAATACATTTATTCATATATAAATAGTGACTAGTCCTCGTTAATTTAATCGATTCAGAACGATTTTTAAATAATATTTGCGTTTGGAAATAAAGAACCGCAGCTTCACATCCAAAGAGCCGCATGTGGCTTGGAAGCCGCAGGTTGCCGACCTCTGCTCTATATTGTTGATAGCTCAGTTGGTATGGTTCTCTTACGTATATTCAAAGTGAAAAGAAAAGAATCGATGATAGCCTAGTTGGCAGTGTGGTCGGATTTCGTGTCAATAGACGCGGGTTCAAGCCCACCAATGCAACTTTAAAATCAGCCTGAGGTTTCGGTGAAGGAAAACATCTTAAAGAAATCGTAGCATGATCGTAGGGCATTTTCTAATAATGCCCGCCTGGGTAGCTACCACCCTCAAGTTTGAAAACCTGTCGCCAAATACCAATAGGTGTGTTCCGGGAGCATCACTTGAGAACCAGTACCTAGGCTTAGTGTGCTTACCATCTTGGATCACATCGTCAGTAAACATCAGGTGAAATTGTCATCAAAGCCCTGAGCCTATACCGTGAAAAAAATCAGAGGTTAGGCACTTAAATAATACACTATAAAATAGTTCGCCATAAATAATGTACTTCCAAAAGGAAGTGTATAAAATTTTCGATGTCCAATATACAACATATTGATTGAAGAATAGATATAGAAGGTAATTTAGTAGGCTTAGTTGACAAAACTGTGTTTTTGGTTAACGCACTTGACAATAAATTACAATGAGGTCACAATGTACCACAAAACATTTCAAAAATACTTTGACGAAACCATGGTTTGATGGTTCTCCTACTGTTGCCTAGTTATCTCTCAACTGTTTTTTAATAATTATTTAATATTTTCTTTTTTTTTATTAGTCTTTAGTTGTAATTTAGGCTATGTCAATATTACTTTTTTTTTGTTTGATCTGTTCCAAGCGAGCGAGCGTTTTAGTTATTCTTTTGTGAAAACATGTAATTGGTGCATAGATTTAAGTTAGATTTAACTCCTGCTATATATCACTGTTTGTTTTCTGAATAAATAAAAATGAAATAAAATAAAAATATTTTAGAACTTTGGCAGAAGGCTCAGCTTCGTTGCATTTGCGGTTCGTAAAATTCGCCAGTTAACAGATATTGCCTCAGCTGGATCCCCACCGGGCCATTGCACTGACGGGCCGGGTGGGTTCGCTGCAGGGGGCGACGCGGTGCTTGCGAAAGCCACCCCATGTCGCCCCCATCCCAAATGCAGCGGACGGCCCCGGGGGGTTTTAGTGGGTATTTCCGGGCGTCTCTCGCCCGGATGAGTCCCACACTGGCACGGAGCTCGTCACTCCGTGCCCCTTTATCTATTGTATTTGGGGGACCTTGATCCCACAAATACAATAGATAAGGGTAGTGCGTAAATGCATTTCCCCCCGTCAAAAAAAAAAAAAAAAAAGGTTAGTCCATTCCAAAGAACTCATCAGGGGATATACTCAGTGCAAAGCTGAGGAAGCCCTGATGCTCAGTAGGAATCAGCTGCGAGTATTAGTGAGAGCTCTGACTGGGCACTGTTGTTTGGGCAAGCATATGCACAACATGGGTGCCCAGAACACAAGAGAGTGCAGATTCTGTGAAATTGCAGACGAAACACCAAAGCACATCTTGTGTGAATGTGACCCACAAATACCCGTACGCAACCGAGTTCTGGGTAAACATGCGTTGTTCCCGGAGGAGGTACAGACGCTCTCTGCCAAATAGATCCTACAGTATATCCAGGTTGTAGGTCTAGGTAGTGAGATTTAGAAACATAGAGGCGATCACAATAGATCTATTTAGGTCGCAGTGACACAGGACTGTCTTAGCCTGCATAGCCCCTTTCTAAAATAATAATAATAAGTGGTTAGTCTAATTTGGTTACTTTCATAGCGTAGTGTCTTACGGTACTTTGTTGTGGGGTCCATCAGCAGAGGTAGACACTATTTTTATATTACAAAAACGGGCACTTCGAGCAAAATACAATATTGGGACCTTGCGAATCTCTAAAGAACAAGTTTCCAGAATATAACATTTTTAATTTTCCCACCAAGTACATCTTCGATAACTTAATGTACATTCCTAAAATTTAGACAAGCTCCATGTAGTAAACGATCGGTGTAATTGTAACATCAGAAGTCCCACGCTTTAGGCGCAGAAAGTCTAATATTAACTTTTTAACTAATAGTATTTGGTTTTTACAATAAAATCCCAAAGAACATTACCGATTTACGTGACAATAATCAAACACAATGTGAAACAAGTCTTAATTTGAAAATGTTATTACAGGGTGGATCATTACGTGAACGGTAGTGATTTGTGGAAATTACATCCCTCTTTATTCTTCCGCTAACATAAGTTATAACTATAATTGTGTCGTGATTATATTAAAGAAAATATATCTGGATATTCAAATGTAGAAAACAAGGTACCAGTTTCTTGCCGGCTCTTCGCACCTGGGTTTTTTTTTTTTTTTTTCCGAACCGGTTATAGTGTTTTGTAATATATAAGTATATTAAGGCCTAAATGGTTTTTTTTTTATTTTGGTTTATATGTAAAATAATGTTCCAAAAAGTAAATAATTAAACAAACTTTTTATATAATGTAATAAAGTTAATTTTAAATGGTTCTTATGTCACAAACCCACTAACTGACGCATGTCAGAGCTTCTCGTATGAATCGTCATAACATTTTAAGCTATCTGTTTTTTTTTAATATGCCAATGCTTACCTAATCATAATAAAATAATACCTCTTACTATAATCCCGGTGTACGTATGTGTCGAACTTACAATAATTTAGCCTCGATAATTTAGCTCGACCTATAAGACCATCGACGTAATATCTATAAAAGAGTCGTAGATCCTCAAGTAACGGTCTTCCAGTATTATATATATATATATAGAAGAAAAATGAGTGGTTTTTTTTAATTAGCGGAAAAAAATGTGCATAAGACTAAATCGAAATAAAATGTAAAAGGGTCAATGGAAAATAAATAGTTTACAACCATTGGTAGATATTTTACGCTAGTTTTAAGTATTATCCGCGAGGGCAACTCCTTTTCCTCTTGTGTCTAACTTCCGCCCCTAAACATGTGCATTGAAACCGCAACGCCGCAAAGTTGATTCGTAGTCAGTCCACGTCTGGAGTCTGCCAGAGCTCACCGCTGTGATTGCCGTGTCCTTCGGACTATAGAATATTTGAACCGCTACCCGCTAATTATTTAAACCGCAAAAAGTGTTTCGCCTGTAAATGAATATGGAAGAAATCACCACCGCAGCAGCGCTGGTAATAGAACCACCGCTAGCTGAGCCACTCGAGCGCCCGCGCATCATTCATCGCTAAGTAAGTGTGCATGTTTTCTTTCCTCACAGCTCAACTGATTCTATATATTTTCTTCCCGCGTTTGAGCAGATCCGTATACCGTTGCCCTCGCATTTCAACCAGCATACAGTCCACTTATCTACCCTTTTTTTATAACCCGCTGACAAAGGAGATGAAGAAGCCATAAGCTTCGAGCCAGTCACCACCATATTGTGGTTCTTGGAGCCGGAAAATTTCGCGTCGAATGGTAGTGATCCGATCTATATCCATCCCGATATGTACAGTTGTTCTGAGGTGATGGTGCCTCAAAGTAACCCCATTTTCCTCTTATATACATACAATATTATTTTTGACTTGCTTTATGTGAGTCATATTATTAATAAATAGCTCTAATAATTTTTTTTACTCATTTACTGAATTATTAGTGATTTATTTTGATTTTTTTATTTTAACATTAACTATAGCGTGTTTGATTTTTGTGGTTTTCACGTGTAAACATTTTCATTGGTATTCAGCCTAGCTTTAAGATTCTTTTTTTTTTAATTGTCTTGTATCTCTATTGGTCTGTATCCGAATTTGTTTGGAAAACGATATAAAATAAATTACTAAATCATGGAGGGATAGTGGGTTAGTAATAATTAAACGACACCTATACAAAAGAAAACGGTATTTTTTTCGAGAATCGTACCGATTGATTCACGACTAGGCATTGATAGGTCGCGTCCTATAATGGGACAACTGATCCAACGTAAATTGGAGGGGTTAAATCTATCCTTACAGGTGAAATAAATTGGGACCATTGTAATAGTTTTATCAAAAGATTTTCATTGTGTCTGTAACTAAAGTAAAGAGTTTAATATATAAACTTTCATGCAACAATGTTATGTATTCGTGTTATTCGTGTTTTTTTTTGTTCATTTATCGTAGTGTCAAAAAAGTATATCTCATAAATTTCATCAAAATGTATCGATACTTTAAACTTAAAATTAAAAAAAAAATACAAAGTACACGTGTCAGAAGTAAAATTTTAAATCTTGCAAAAACTATATCTCTATCTGTAAAAGTAAAAAGTTTAAACCTTTAAGTGTAAAAATTATTAGTTAGAGATTGCTAATTAAAAATCGGCTTGACTTATCAGTGGCCTGGTCTTTAAATTTTCACTTATCCAAAAAATCGCTCAACGCGCATAAATGTGTTTTCACTTCAATGAAAAAGTCACCTATCTATTACAAAACGATAACATTGAATTGTTAATCTGTGTGGTGCTTTATAAGAATCTTACCACCACATATATTCCCGTGATTGTCGTAAAAGGGTGATTAAAGGATAAACCCATGGCAGTAGCATCCTCTGAGTAAGTACTACACACACTTGACTGCGATCGCCAACCCGCCTGCCAAGCGTGGCGATTATGGCAATCTTTGGGGCAGACCTATGTCCAGCAGTGGACGTCTTTCGGTTTGATGGATGGAGTATTAAATTGAGAGATACATATTTTTTTTATTTATTTATTTATTTATTTTAAACTTTTAAGAAAACTTACAGCTAATATAAATCATAAAATTGTAAACAATAAAAAAAGAAGGCCATTTACAAGTTTCCACATATACTCGTATATATAAAAGAAAAATAGAAAGAAACTAACAGCAGACAAAAGCACAAAGGGGTTAAGTAAAGAAAGAGGAACTTAAAATATTAAATATTAAAATATTAATTAAATACTAAAACAAGTTTTATTTTTTTTTAATATTTACTTTTGTTAAATATTTAAGGGTTTAATAAAATTGTAAATAAAAGTACTTGTTAGGCGTTATTTTTTATCTATGGCATCTATTCTTTACTGATAATTTGTCTTACATGATTAAAGTTCATGATAAAAAATTCAGTTGCATTTTCCAAATAAGGTCCCCGGTCATAAGGTGTAAGAAGGCACCAAGTAGTTTTAGTGGCTATTCGTGGCGCTTCTAGCCGGGCGAGTCCCACATTTACCCTCTCCGTTAAGTTGAGAGGGGGATAAGTAAATGCATTTCTCTTTGTAAAAAAAGGGGATGCGCATCAGTATCCTCTGAGTACCACAAACACTGCGATCACCAACCCGCCAACCAAGCGTGCAATTGCTCTCTTTTCGGGGGAGACCTATGTCCAGCATTGGACGTATTTCGGTTGAATCAATCAATTAATAAATATAAAGTGGATCTATAGTTTAACAGTGTGTGTACTAATACTAATATACGTGTCAGAAGTGAAACTCCTTTAACGATTTTTAGTTTGAATTTATAAGAGAAATTTTCAAATACAGTTATGCGTACACTTCCTCAAGAACGAAAATACATACATACATAACCTCACGCCTCTCTCTTATGGTAACCAGAGACCACATCCTTCCACTTGCTACGATCCTGACACAAGTCTTTCGCTTCTTCTACTTTGATAAGCACCTTCATACAAGTTTTTTCTATTACGGGTACTTTTGACCGCGACCCTCGCTTTGTAAATGTTGTTTAGTCAATATTCTCTCATCCATCCTCTCTACATGTCCAAACGAATTAGCATCCCTTTCTCTATCTTGGTCACTGCATCCTCTACCACACCACAACGTTCCCTTATCACACTATTCCTAACTTTATCTATCATTCGCATAAGCACCTTATTAGTACCTAAATTGAATAAAGATGTTTTTGACTTTGATTTTGGTGGGGGTAAGAGCTAACTATTGTTGAAAAACATGAGGGGCGTCAAAATTTACAAAAATTTCACGCACGTAATTCTTGAGCGGTCCCTTAGATTATTATAAAATTAAAATAACGAAAAGTCCTCGACAGGCCGTTACGTGTCACCCTCGGGGGTATGAGAGGCATAAAAACCCGAGTATGTTTAGTTACACAAGGACAACCCCAAATCCCCGAGGGTTGTTCCGTTTGTATTCTTTTTAGAGAGAATTTTATAGACAAAAAAAATATGTCGCTAATATTATATTTACTAGGTATCGTACTCGACGTTGTCTGGGATATATATATATATAATATTTATGTAATAAAAAGAATTCAAAACAGATTGTTACATAGTCGTTTGAAAAATATATTGTTACAGACTTGAAGTGATAATGGCTTAGTTTTTTTTTATTACTCTTTGTAGGCTCAATCCTTAGACCACAATCTCACCAGATATTAAGCGACGATCCGATCCAGGATGGTAAACACACTAAGCCTTAGGTACTGGTTCTACTCAAGCGATGCTGCCGGAGCACACTTATTGGTATTTGGCGACAGATTTTCAAACTTGTAAGTGGTTACTACCCAGGCGGGAATTATTTCAATATTCTTTAATATGTTGCTTAATATTTACGACCATGCTATGGTTTCCTCACGATGTTTTCCTTCACCGAAAGCTCAGGCTGATTTTAGAGTTGGATCAATGGGTTTGAACCCGCGATCGTTGACGCGAAATCCGACCGGACTACCTAAAAATGTATTATTGCAGACTTGAAGCAATGATGGGTTAGTTGGTAGTGCGGTCGCATTTCGATTGGTAGTGGTCATTGGACTGAGCCTATATCGTGTAAAAAATACTTTTTTAATCCCCTCTTCCCTCGAACAAATGCCTAGACCATAGTTTTTATTTTATTTTCTGTGCTATTTTGGTTGGTTTTCTTCCCTGTTTTTTTCTTTTATTGATTTTTCTTACTTGTATAAATTTCCGAGTATGATACATTTTTTTTTTTTACAATCGAATGCTATTACTTAAATTAAAGCCCGGAACTATTTTGATGGGACTACGCGTAACTTAGGCCACTTTAATTTTACTATTATAAAATAACTAGGGTTCCGTGTAAATTAAAATTAAAACTCATGAAATTATTAATAAAATCCTATTCATTGCACAAGTTTACTGGCCGGATTAAATTTATGAGAAATGTTTTTTTCTTTCTCTTAGCACTAAAAAAAAACACTAAAATAATTAGTGCCCCGTGTAAAATTATATTACATAGTGATGAATATATGAAACGCGGGCAAACACGCGGGCACACACATATTATGAAATAAAAATAGTAAAAAAAAAAAAATAATAATAAGTGTAATATATACATTAACGTAAGCTCACGCCTGTTATCCCCGAAGGGTTAGGCAGAGGTGAAATAGCGAACTACACCACCCGCATTCCGCCGTGTTTAGTTCCGTCCTAGATGTGACAGGAGGCGAGCCTGTCGCCATGTCGGGCACAAATTCCAGACTCCGGGATGATAATGAGCAGAAAAACCCAATATCACTTGACCCGACCCGGGGATCGAACCCGTGACCTCAGAACGACTGTCGTACCGTAATACAACTGCGCCACCGAGGCAGTAATATATATGTGTAACTAATCTCCGATTCAAGTTATTTCGAATGTGCTACAAATTTAATTATCTTTATAAATTCTAAGAACAATAAAATAGAAAAATTAAAGAAATATCTTTACGTAACGAATTCCTCTAATTTACGTTAACAAGAGAAATAATTTAGAACACACTGCATAAGGCCGCACCCATCGTAAAATTACATACACCTTGTTAATTAATAAAAAACACAATGTCATATCGAACCACACAGTCAGAGCTAACGGCAAACAGCAGTGTTGAAGGTACTGAAATAGAATCAATAATTTAATTAATAGGTCTGTTAGGTCAAATGGTCTGTTGAGGCGGCTGTTAAATCGAAAAATTGCGACCGCAGGATGTGGTTTCGATGCGTCTTATTCTAAAAACCGTCCGAAGCCTTCCCATACTGACGGTCTGCAATAGAACCTTAAAAAATAAATTTGGTTTTGCCAGCCATCTTCGAACCCACGATCAAATCTCGTTACGTTTCGCCTTACGATGATAATGAATCATTATAACAGAAAACAAAAAAAAATTAGCGCTGACAAATATGGTATAACTTTGCTTACTTAAAATTCTTGTTTTATAAACTGTCTGTACCAAACGGCATGTGCGAACGAGTGCCTTTTAAACGCGAGATAAAATTCACGCTTCGCGCTGTTGTTAAAAATACTCACATGGTTAATATTCGCATATGTACGCATGTTACAAATAATTTATTTTTCCCTTTGTGAGGTGTTGTATTTTACGCGCATGCCGTTATGTAAAACTGTCTCTTTATAGTCTATTATCTGCTCTACGCGATTTTACCCGCCTAGTTCCCGTTTCCGTGGGATTTTCGGAATAAAACTATCTCCATGCCAAATGTTATCAAAATCGGTCCAATAGCTTATTATTTATTTCAGTTTATTTAGTCACATACAAAAATACAAATCTTTCCTATTTATAATATCAGTATAGATTAGTGGATGTCCACGACTTCGTCTACGTGTTTTATGTTGATTAAATGTGGGATTCCTTTATTTTTTTAATGTCTTTCATAAAACTTTTTAAAAGATATATTTATAACTTGCTGTGAGCACGCGGCTGCGCCCGCGTTTCATATATTTTTCTTTGCGTAATATTAATTTATTTTCTTGGGATCCCTTATTATCTTCTAAAACTTTTTTGCTAAAAAGATTCGGCATTCGGCAATTTCTCACAAATTTAAATATCTTCCAGTAAAACTGTGCATTGAGTCGTATTTTATTTACATTTTCATGAGTTTTAATTTTTTTAAGCGGAACCCTAATTATTTTTGGTAAACAAACCTAAGGTAGGTTACGCGGAGTAAGATTAGCTATCTACCAAGAAAATGCCCGCCAAAGTTCTAGACACCCGGAACAAACCCGGATAAGTATCGTATAGATTCAGTAAAAAAAAAAATGTCGTTACAAACAGACACTTCAATTTTATTTATTGTGTGTAGATTTATATAGTCATACAAAATGTTATCAAACTCAGTAAACCAGTCTTTGATTTAAATGTTTTTAGATTTCCCATTTTTTTTGTACTAATTCTAAAAATAGTTTTAAAAATCTTAATATCAAATGCTCCTTGACATATACTTGCCATATACAAAGTTTCATGAAAACCGATCAAGCCATTTTTGAGTTAAATACGGACATAATACACACAGACAGACAAAATTGTTTTATATGCCAGATTCGAGATTAGTAATGGTTAAAATAGATCGCTTTTTACAAAACTTCTAAAAAAACCTACATCCAGCAAATTCAAGCGTCTTTTACCAGGCTTTCGCTCCGCTTTATTGGGAGCCAATCCACGTGGTGGCCTTTCGAGAACCCGTTGGCTCCATCATAAATTACTTCTAAGAGTAATATGCCTCATCCATTGCTAATTCTTTGCGCAATGTTTTTTTTTAATTTTGCTTATATATGTTACTATAGAATTGGATGTATGAATTCGAACTTACGTTCATCGATGCGAAATGCAACCATAATACCATTAAGCCATGATCGCTTCGGTTTATTAACTGTACAGCCGCGTCGGCTAGATGCTGGCCAAGTTGTTTAGTTTAGATTTTCTCTAACATTAAAACTGTCATAAAGTTAGTCTCACTTGATATATTGCGTGGTTAAGTAAACGCGGTAAGTAATTTTATATCGCATATAACTTTCATTTAATTATTTCCAACAGATAATACAGTTTTTTTTTTTTGAAAGCACAAACTAGCATATAGTTTCTTGAACTACCTTGGCAAATTTTTATTTTGGCAAATATTGTAAATAATAATAAAAAATCCTAAGACTATTATAAGATGTCTTGTTGTATTTTTTTATACGGTATAGGTTCAGTGCTTAGACTACAATCTCAACTGATGTTAAGTGATGATGTGGTCTAGGATGGAAAATGCACTAAGCCTAGAGGTACTCGTTCTTAAGTGGTACTGCCGGAACACACCTATTGGTATTTGGCGACAGGTGACTTGAGAATGGTAGCTACTCAGGCAGGCATTACTGGAAAATGCCCAACCACCATGCTATGTTTTCCTCAAGATATTTTTTAATACGTGGGCTCGAACCTACCAACTGCTCATCATCGCTCCTACGCATCATGGATCTAAGTGTTGACCAACTAAAGAGGCGAATGAGAGAAGACTACATCTGACAGAGATGCGAACGTTAAGATGGATGTGTGGTATAAATAGAATGTATTAAGAAATTGGTTGGTGCGCCGGAAACGCCGAGTTAGACGCTATAACTCGGTTTCCCGCCATCGCCATGACCCTCCAAGGGCTGGCACGCGCTTCCCAACACCCGTAAGCGATGGATAAGACCAAGCCGTACGGACTCTCTCTTTCCTTTTTTAACGCTCGGAAACTAGCTCCGCAGCGTGATTTAGTAGCTAACTTTCTCCGCGATCGTCAAATAGACGTATTTCTCGTCCAGGAGACCCTTTTGAAACCAGCTGATCGCAATCCCGGGATTGCGAATTACAAAATAGTCAGGAACGATAGGACCCCTCAAAGGGGCGGTGGTACCCTTATTTATTATAAACGGTCTCTTTATTGCTCGCCGTTACAAGCTCCGGAGCTTACCAATATGGAAGTTTCGGTATGTAGAATAGGTATGACTGGCCATCCGTCAATCATATTCGTGTCTGCATACCTCTCCCCCAACAAAAAGCCTCTAAAGGCAGACCTAAGGAAACTTTTCGCCTTAGGTGACTCAGTTATTATCGCCGGTGATCTCAATTGCGGGCACACATTCTGGAACAGCTCATGTGACACCCCCCACGGGGTGAAACTCATGCGCTTAGTACAGAAGCTCGACTTTGAGGTCATCGCGCCCTCAGAGCCCACCCACTTTCAACCGAACTGCCGCCCGTCAGTTCTAGACGTCGCCTTGTTAAAAGGAGTCTCACTTCCTGTGCGTCTCATACAAGTCGTACACGAACTGGACTCCGACCACCGCCCAGTAGTATTATTGTTAGGTCACACGGATGACTCTAATTCTAGCCCGCCAGTTGTAAAAGTCGCTGACTATTACAAACTCGGCTGTTACCTAAAGGACCATCAGTCCACCCCCTCTCTCGCTAGGATCCCAGATGTTCTGGATACGTCTGCGGACGCGGACCTCGCTATCGATGCTCTGGTCGAGCACCTCAAGATCGGCATCGAGGAGACCTCGAAAGAGGTGCAAGCGGCGAACGATCGCCGCTTCGTACTCCCCGATGACGTGAGAGCTCTGCTCACTCAGAAAAAAACGCCGCGACCCGCGCCCACGACACGTATCCGACTAAGGAAAATCGTGCGCGCTTACGTTCTTTGCGTAGAGCGGTGAAAGACCGCATAGATCAGATCCGAAATGATAGGTGGGACAGACTCCTAGGAGAGCTGAAACCTTCCCACCTCGCGTACTGGAAGCTCGCACGATCCATGAAGATGGACCGTACCATCGCTAGCATGCCCCCCCTGGACAGAAATACGCAGGGTCTTCAACCCGCATTTGACGATATCGAAAAAGCCGAGTGCTTAGCCGATAGCCTCGAGCAACAATGCGCCCCTGTAACCGACAACATTGATGTCGCACACATCTCTGTTGTAGAATCCTCAGTGAAGGATCTAGTCGCTCTTACTCCGGTTGTCCCCCTCTCACCTGTCACCTGTGATGAGGTCGCGATCGCCATCAAGGGCCTTAAGCCCAGAAAGTCCCCTGGTCCTGACGGAATCAGGAACGAAGTTATCAAACTTCTTCCTCCGTTTCTGATCGCGTTGCTGGTCTGCATCTTCAATGCGGCCATCAAGAACCTCCACTTTCCAGCCGCCTGGAAAGCAGCAATAGTAATAGGGATACACAAACCTGGCAAAGACGCCAGGCTACCAGATAGTTACCGTCCCATCAGCCTTCTCAACACGTTGGGAAAACTCTACGAGCGGATCCTTATGAACCGTCTCATACAGGTGATAGAGGACAAAAATCTCTTGCCGCCCCAGCAGTTTGGTTTCCGAGCCAGACACTCCTGTGCGCACCAAGTACACCGCCTCACGGAGTACGTACTCTCAAATTTCAATCACCCCAAGTATAATAAACCCTGGCACACGCTCGCAGTCTTCTTCGACGTGGCCAAAGCATTCGACAAGGTCTGGCACGCAGGCCTCGTCTACAAACTCACTAGATTAGGTATCCCCGACACTCTAGTTAGAATCTTACAAGAATACCTCACCGATCGTAGTTTCCGCTATAGAGTAGAGAACGCTCTCTCTGTGGCGCATCCTATACGCGCAGGAGTCCCCCAAGGTTCCATTCTGGCACCTGTCCTCTTCAATCTCTACTTAGCAGACCTCCCTGATCTCGGAAGAGTTCAACTAGGTCTATACGCGGACGACACCGTCATCTATTACGCCCACCGTATGACATATCTCATACGGGAACACGTCCAAAGAGCGGTCGACGACCTCAGCTCTTGGTACTCCAAGTGGCGTATCGCGATCAACCCGAGCAAGAGCACCGCGATACTATTTACCAGAGACCGTAAGGTTAGGAAAAATCCCCCCAGGCCCGTCCAGTATTCAGGCACTGTCATCCCCTACAGCACCGAAGTCAGGTACTTAGGAGTCCAATTAGACGACCAACTCTATTTCAAAGCCCACATAGAGAAAATCAGGCGCCAGACCTCCTTGGTGCTAGGCCGTCTCTACCCGCTCTACAACACCAAGAGCAAAATGGCTCTCCGCCATAAAGTTACCCTGTACAAGATGGTGATCAGACCCATCATCACGTACTGCGCACCTGTCTTCGGTCACATCTCTAACGAACAGATGCTAACCTTACAAAAGATTCAGAATCGTTTTATAAGGATAGCAGCAGATGTCTATCGGTTTCAGAGAAATGTGGACTTACACAGAGATCTGAACCTGCCCTCTATTAAGTCCGTCTTTAAAACCCAGTGTCGTGCCTTCTTCGAACGCGCAGAGACACACCCGAACCCACTCATAGTACGAGCCGTCTCGTACACACCAGTCCGTTCCGCCGTCCGAAAGCGGCAACGTCCGTCGCAAACGCCAGTCAGTTCCGCCGTCCGTAAGCGGCAACGTCCGTCGCGCACGTCAGTCAGTCCCGCCGCCCGAAAGCGGCAACGTCCGTCGCACACGTCAGTCAGTTCCGCCGACCGAAACCTGCGACGTCCGCGTAATATACTAACCGACCGCGATGATAGCATCACGCGCGCGAATAGGCGGTTTCCTCATGTTCCTCGCACATTTGCGTGTCAGCGCCCACGTCCGCGTAACCGCCGTTCCCGCCGCCGGGGACAGGCGGCTAACTTTGCTCCCGCACACACTCCGGGTCCCCCTCAGGCGGCGACCCAAGACGTGTCCTCGTTCCCCAACTGGGGAGGCTCTTGTCGTCGCCGCCAGCGCGATACAGTAACACTGCCCACGCATTGATCAATTACACGCACAACACTCCATACACACACATGCATAACATGCAGGTACATAGGTCCTGTAAGGAACCTTTTTTTTTTTTTTTTTCTTTTTTTTCTTTTTTGTTTAAATAAAGAATAAAATAAAAAATGTAGGGTTTAGCTAGGATAAAAATTCCGCGGGAGTTTTCATACTCAGGTAGCGGCCAAGCCGAGGTTCGAACCCTTGAGCTAGCTACCTTTTGCGGCTGAGTGCCTTCAGCACTCGCCCACAAAGTTCGGTGAAGCTGTAAAGGCCCTTCCGGTCAACAGCATTAGCTAGGTAGGAAAAAAAAAAAAAAAAAAAAAAATTGGTTGGTTTGAAACTAATATATCAGAGGAAGCTAGAAACTAGTAGCATCAGTAGCTGAAAAGTTAAGAAGTAATCACGTGGAAAGATAAAAGCTGTAAAAGGAGACCAAAGAAGGCAAGGATGTTAATTTCATAACACTTCTTCCGCATAATTTTCGTAAAAAGAGGTATAAAGTTTTTGCACATACTAAGTTTGTGAACATAACTAAACTAATAAGTCCAATTATAAATTTTACAGTGTTTTTCCAGAATACTCGGGAAGAAATAATCTTCTAAACTTATATGAAATAATGTGCGTTTGAATGTCAAAAGCAATTTAAATAGAATAAAGTAACTCTTGCTTCACAAAATGAATTGATTAGTGCAAATTCCATAAACAAATAATTAAACATGTATGTATCCCAAAAACATTATTTTTAAATATACACAGTGAATCTATATTAAGTCTATAAAGTCATCAAGGTGATTGTACAAATGAAACAATCATTACGTTTTAGTATTTTAATAAAGACTCGTTCGTAATATGACGGTGAATGCAATGAAGTCGTGTGTACAGCTATTCTATTATCTATCATAACGTGGTGAGAATAAAACACACTTGAATAACTTTTGAAAAGCTATAGTTGATTTCAAGATGTTAGTGAGAAAGGCGAAACTATTTCAAATAAGTCGAAAAGGAAATTTTAAAGTTGTCCTTTTGACTGTGCAATTGTTGCAGTATCATCAACGTATGTTGCAAAAATCTACTCAGCTATGTTTTATGTTACAATCAAAATCTAAATATAATAAAAGGATTACTCTAACAATTAACAGGATAATTTACATTTTTAAATATATTTTCAAGTGATTATTGCTTTGTCATGGTGAGTTTGAACACTGCCTCGAATGAGATAAGTTTAAATCCACAAGTTGCGAAATAGATCAGAATTAGTGACGATTACGGAGTATTTTATAAAGGGAATCAGAGAAAAACGCTATATTTGTCATATCTTTCCAGAAACTTTATTGAAGACCTGACAATTAATTAAATTCGTATATTAAATATAAAACTTTTAATGAATAAAAGTAACTTAATTACGAATCAGACTAAATGTTGAATTCTCTGCACTACATATGTTATAACGGTTGTGAGTTTTTTCATAAAGAAAGCATGGTGTTGAAACCATGGCGTCTGAGTAGCTACCACCCTCGAATATGAAAATCTGTCACCTAACTCCTGTAGGTGTGTCTCGGCAGCAATATTTGCGACTCAACAAGCATCTCCATCATGGTTCACACCGTCACTTATTATAGATTGAAATTGTAGTCAAAGTGCTTTTTTTAGTTAATGGCAGTCTGTGAGTTACAAACATAATTCTGCCGGTGTCATGAGGATAACGGTATAATTTTATGAATACTTCTAAATTCTGACAGAACAGTAGCCCATCCGGCAAGAACTTTCCGTGGATTTTCATGACAACTCAAAAGTAACGTACCCGTTATTGTTTCTAATACAATTCCTTTGTGGACAATATCGCAAATTATATCACGGAAAATGCCAAAAGATTGCATAATATAGAGTCAAATACGAAAGTTAATGAATTAAAGATATTCATTATAGACAGAGTTGCCGCCAAAAACACGGTTGGCAGAACCTACACAGAATAAAAAGAACCTTCATATAAATTAAACATCAAATATAATAAAGTATCTCTTATAAAATAATAAAGTCCATATATAAAGGCATCTTACACTTCGTTTCATATACATAGATAATATAATTTACTGATAGACCGACAGGCTCGAGTGTGAAAGCGTCAGCGAAGGTTTACTCGTAGGGTTGCCATCAACGAAACTCAGATTTACAGGAAACATACACTTCGTATGTACTACAGCAGAAATTTGAGTGCGAATTGCTATCACTCTTTTATATAAGCCGTGAAAGGGATTTTCTTTCTAGTTTTCTCTATTCCAGAGAAAAAGCAAAGAAAGGTATCTAAACCATGCAGGCCATGCATTTTTGAAATCACAAATCAACGCCTCAAACTCCTCAACTTTAGCAACACGGTGGTTAGCTTTCCAGGTAGTTTCCAAGAAGTTTTGATGGCATCTCAGATTAAATATTTAAATTGTAAAGTTAAAAAGTAAGGATAACAGTTACTATATGACTATATGGCAAAAAACTCTTACAGTGTTTATTCGTAATCAAGTAAAAAAGAAATTTAAAAAAATGTATTATTACCACTGGACTTTGGTCTTTAAAACTACTTAATGTCGGTAGAGCAGTCGAATTACTCTTCGATGGTTCGATGTCGTGGGTTCAAATTTTAACGAGGATCTTACTAGCTTTTGTTACTGGGAGATGTCATGCGGAAACCATAGTATGGTGTTAGAGGGTTTCTATAAATGCCCGTCGACCATGTGCTTACTTAACATCAGTTGTGGTTGTGGTCAAAGCCTGAGTAAGCAGTATCTACTTATATACTAAGGAGTTGATAGAACAGGGCACTGCGTAACTTCATGGCAGCTAGAAAGTGTCCAAAAAGACAAGTTTGGCTGTGCATCGGAGTGTGCTAGTCCCTTCACTTATATATGGTAGTGAGTGTTGGGTCTGGTTGAAGAACTATGAAAGTATGATTCATGCTGTAGGAATGAGAAGATTAAGAAGTATAACTGGCATGGGAATAATAGATAAATGAAGGAACCGTGTGATAACGTTGTGGTGTAGTGACAAAGATAGTGTAAAGAATTCTCAATAGGTTTGGATACGAAGAGAGGGATGAAAGAAGATTGACAAATCAAATTTACAAGGCGAGTCTGACTGGGTAAGGCGGTAAATATAGTAGATGTATAGATATTTAGATACATATAGACCTATGCGAAAGTATCTCGAGCAGATCGAAGACATTCTGAAGAAAGGGCGCAGTCAAAAGAACCTGTAAGTGAAAAGCGTGCACGAAAGTAGAAGAAGCAAAAGACGTGTTTCAGGGTCTTAGGGGGTTAAGGAAAATGTAATGTCTACCTACACTTTGGGAGAGATCATGTGTGTATACACATCTGGTTATTATTACCCAGTCAGATACGGGATGCCTGACGTCATAAAATATTTATTATTTTGGTTTAAAAATTCACTCTTAGGAAAGTTGGCAACCCCGATCGTAAGTCAATGTTGTGTGATGTTGAAAGGCGTCAAGAATTCGATCACTTTGTATAAGTCTATCAATGTATATACTGATGTAATATTATAGAGAAAGGGATAGAGTTAGAGAGAGTGAGAGAGTGGATTAATAATATTTTCCTTACCAACAAACGCATGTCTTTATCCATTTGTTTTTCTAAAGAAGTTTTTAACTTGATCTTGATTCTGGTGGTTGGCGATCGCAGTAGATGTTTGTAATCCTCATAGAATACTACTGCCCGTCCACTGGTGTATCCCTGAGTCGGCTTTTATGTCACCCACGGGAAGATATTTATTTATTTTATTATATTTATTTATACACTATATCTTTAATGTGTAATCTTTGATGTTGGTGTCACAAGAATGGATAAAATAAGAAATGAATATATTAGAGGGAGTTTGAAAGTTGCGTCAATGGTAGAAAAGTTGACAGGTTTTCGTTTGTCGTGGTATGGACATGTTATGAGAAGAGAGGAAGCGCATGTGGGTAAATTAGTAATGAATATAAATGTGGAAGGATGGAAAAGTAGAGGAAGGCCAAAGAAAGTGTGGATGGGGTGTGTAAGAAATGATATGAAAGAAAAAGGAGTGAAAGAAGAGATGACGGCTGACAGGGACGTATGGAAGAAGAAAACATAATGCGCCGACCCCAAGTGAGTATTGGGGAAAAGGCAGGAGAATGATGATCTTTAATGTGTAATTCATAGTCCCACTAAATCGTATTATCGGTACGTCTGTGGGACCTAATCTTCGTACATAAATAACAAATCCATATATTTACTAATAATATTTTTTTAAATACTTTATTAACTTATTTTTGAAAGCTTTTTTTTTATTACTTTACTGCCTGATGTCATCTGGCAGACTATTTAACAAACAAGTCAGGTGTTTTTTTTTTTAAAGTTCTGTCACCGTAATAGTTATGAATTTTTGGTATTTGGAACTTGCCAGACGACATCAAGCTGGTACAATGTTTATTATTTATATTCTTAGCCGGCACCACACGGAACTACTTAATGTGTCGAGTACCCATAAGAATACGACAATAGGAAAACAATGGAAAACTGGCGTAATCGCCAGATTAGTGCTCAAGGGGTTAAATTTATATTAGTATTAAAATTAATATTGGTAGTCAAAGTAATGTTTAATTAGCTTTTAATATACAAATTATTATAAAATGCTTAAACATATGTAAAGAAACAATATTTCTTTAATTTTGAATTTGGCCGCGTTTACTACATTACCAATGACATTGACAACTGACAAGCGCTAGAGTCTGTGGCATCCTTGGTCTGAGGTCTATGGTCAGTTGAGAGGTTATGAAAAAAAATAGCATTGTAAAAGAGATTTATTGTGATAGATTTGTTAATTAAAGTAGATAAATAAGAATAATTGGCAGAAGAATAGACTTTAATTGTCGTTTCTTCGTTTTCAGGTAAAGTGGTAATAATAGTGTAGTTAAATAAGTTATCGTATTTGTAAGAAACTAACGAAATAAAACTTCGTTTTCAGAAGCAACACATGAGTTTATTTTTAACCTAAAATTGAAGGATAGTTATTATATAAAAGGCAAAATAAAGTCTAGTAATTTTTTTAAAGGTCAAATCTCTAAATAGGCGAGTCTTTATACGAAAACGGAAGGAGAGTGCCTGCGAAACGCAATTATGTGGAAGAATCAATGGAATCGGGAACTCTTTGATACCACCCACGTATGCGAATTATACTTATTTTTTCTTACAGAATTGTGTTATGAGTAAGTGAATTGTAAAAAAAAATGTATATTATTTCTAGTGCAAAATTCCCTTCAATACAATCTATCCAAACAAAATTGAAGCGTCTGTTTGTAATGTCGACTAATATATGTAACGATAGTGATGTCTGGAATTAACCCACATCTCTGTGCTTCCGCTAACATTAATTAAGACTATGATTTGTATAGATTTTTATATTAAAACAATTGTATACATTTTATTATATATATATATATATATAAAAAGAACCAGATCGAGTTTCTCGCCTGCGCTCTTCTCGACTGGGTTGTTTTCCGAACCGGTGGTAGTGTTTTAGACGTTCGTAAGCGCCTTCTTAGGGCCTAAATTGAATAAAGATTTTTTGGTTTTGATTTGATTTTGATATCAAAATAACAGCATTGTTATTTTTTTTTTACACAGAATAGGCTCAGTGCTTTGACCACAATTTCACCTGATGTTAAGCGATGATGTGGTCCAGTATGGTAAGCACACTAAGCCTACAGGTACTGGTTCTCAAGTGATGCTGCCGGAACACACATTTTGGCGACGGTAACTACCCAGGTAGGCAATATTAGAAGATACACTACCACCATGCTATGGTTTCGACACGATATTTTCCTTCACCGAGAGCTCAGGCTGATTTTAAAGTTATACAGGTGGACTTGAACCCGCTTCCATTGACGTGGAATCCGGCCGCACTATCCACCACTGCGCCATCATCGCTGTAAATGGTATAAAATGCTGGCAACGCGTGCAAATATTTCCAATAAATTCCTGCCAACGTTCAAAGTAGTACAACATACGTGTTAATTTTATGCAGTACCTACAGAAATAAAACTAAAAATACATTTGTAAAAATATGGTTGTTTTTTAAATTACCAGCACTTGTGTCTACTTCACGTACGTACCGTACTTAGATATGTTATAAATCTCTACTTTAAAAAAAAAAACTAACGAGACGAAATTTGCACATTGAAGATATTTAAGAAAAACTACTATGCGCCGTATAAGAAACGTTTTTCTGTCTGTTTGTTAGTTTGTTCGCAAATCACGCAAAAAGTACTCAACCGATTTCGATGAAATTTGGTACAGTAGTAGTTTATACTCTTTAATAACATATAGAAATATACATATATGTATTTATATAATGTATGAATAGCGTTTATTAAAAACCCATCATAATGAAGTGTAACCATAATAACATTATAAATAAATAATGAAACGAATAGAAAGATACTAATTTAAAGAAATATTTTATTGTCACGTTATTCCAAAAATCCCTTTATCTATAATTATAATAAAAGGCTAACGAGACGAAATATGTACATTGTAGATATTTAATATAAAGTACTATGCGCAGCATCAGATTCGACTATAGAACATTTATTTATTATGAATAAAGAAACAGTCATATCAGCGTATAAAAACAACGAAAACAATACAAACGAAAAGACCTTTTGAGATTAAAACATGCTTGACATAATACTCGAACTTATTGTCAGATAAATCGGTAATGTTACTCGGGATCTTATTGTAAAACCGAATCTAACCTAACCTAATAGGTTAGGTTTGTATCAAAGTTTTTTAAGATAACATGATTTTTATATTTCTTTATATTTTACTATTTATTAAATTAAAAAAGACATTATTATGTAGTATAAAAAAATAGTTTCCAAAAGACATGACAACTGAAACTCATTTTAAGCGGAGTTAGTAAAGTAAAAAATCAACCATATAATTATTGAAAAATAATGTTCTGACGGTGCGGACTCGTATTTTGTTTGTTTTTTTTTTAATTTTAATTTTTTTTTTACGCGGCTCCCGCAATAACTTTCCTGAAATTATTTTCGGTTCTAAGAGAAGTCAATAAGATATTTCTCATAAATTTAAATACCTGCCTGTAAAACTGTGCGTAGAATAGGGTTTATTGCACAATTTTGTGAGTTCTATTTGTTTTTTTTTTGGGCGAAACACTAATTATTGTCCATAAATAAAATTAGCCGCAGTCACACCGAGTAAAGTCAACAATATGACAGGAAAAGTCCCGTTAAAATCGGTCCTGCCTTTTCGTAGATTAGCCGGAATAAACAGACAGATACCATTTTTTCATATTGTGTTTTGTGGTACAGATTTAGTATATACATTCATACGGATTTAGTTTTTATTTTTATATTACAAAGAGACGAAGCTAGATGAAACGATGATGGCGAAGTGGACAGTGCAGCCGGATTCCGCGTTTATGGAAGCAGATTCGAGTCCACATAACCAACTCTAAAATCAGCTTGAGCTTTGATAAATTAAAACATCGTGAGGGAACCATAGCAAGGTGACAGGGCATTTGCTAATAATACCCGCTACCACTCTCAAGTTTGTAAGAATAAAATATAAAATTAGAAATAAGTATATAAAACTATGATAAGAATTATGAACAACTAAAGATCCGACAAAACAAAATGTAATAGAACGAGAGATAAGAAATAAAATAAGGATTGTAAATTAGAAATAGGATTTAAGTAAATATAAAGATTCGACATAACCACAATGCAATAGGAACCACATAGATAAGAAATAGAATAAGATTGTAAAATAGAAATAAGATGAAAACAATAAAGACACAAAAAAAAGAAAAAAAAAATAGGGTAAAGCCACAAAAAAAAGTAAACAAAACTCGGATTATGTCTGAGGTGTAAGGGGACAAAAAAAAAACACTCAAGTTTGAAAGCCTGTCGCGAAACACCAATAGATGTGTTCCGCAGCGTTACTTGAGAACCAGAAGCACTAGGCTTAGTGTGTTTACCATCCTGGAGCAAATCGTCACTTAAAATCAGGCGAGATTGTGGTCAAAGCACTGAGCCTGTATCGTGTAACTAGGACAGATACTTTGATTTTTATTTATTAGATAGTTTATAGATTAGCTATGCTATTTCTAATATAATTTCAAATCGAATCTATCAATATTGTTGTTATTATGGGTAATGATTGTCAGACATAAAAATTAATGTAAAGAGTCAAGTTAACTAGGTCACATATGTACCCACTATTAGGTATAGGGTTGGGGGGAGACCGTGTAACGTTCTTTGAATATTAATGCCTGAAATCAGAACGGTCTGTGTTAAAGTCAAGAGCTTTTTTATTTGTAAAATGGTAGGTTTTTTAGATTTATTTGAAAACCTAACAACATACATTGTTCTATACATTTATAACTAGTGCTATGCCTGTGGCTCTGCCCGCGTTTTATGTATTCTTCCCTACGTAATATAGTTTTGAAATCATCGTTGGAAACGAATATTTTAATCGTGCTCACCCTTAAATGGTATTTTGTACACAATTTTATGAGTTTTAATTTTTTTTTTTAACACGAAACCCTAATTATTGTCCTAAAAAAATGACAATACTAGAAAAAAGAGAAAACATTTCTCACAAATTCAAACGCTGCCAGTAAAACTAACCATTGAATCTTTTTTTTTTATTTTATTGTTTTTACACATTATACGCTCAGAGTGCCTTGACCTTAATCTCACCTGTTGTTAAATGACAATGCGGTCCAGGATGGTAAACACACTAAGACTAGAGGTACTGGTTCTCAAGTGATGCTGCCGAAACACACCTATTGGTATTTGGCGTCAGGTTTTTTAACTTGCGCGTGGTAGCTACCCAGGGGGGGGGGGGCATTATTAGAAAATGTCCTACAAACATGCGCTATGATTTCTTAACAACGTTTTCCTTCACCGAAAGCTCAAGCCGATTTTAGAGTTGGATAGAGGTGGGTTTGAACCCGTGTCCATAGACGCGATATCCGACCGCACCACCGACTAAGCTATCATTATTTATTAACCCTAATAATTATCTGAAATTATTTTTGGTACAAACAAACAGCAATGTTATTTTAATATTTATAGTTCCATTTGATTTATTTAGTGTAGATACTGCCTCGGTGGCACAGGTGTATTACGGGTTCGATCCCTGGGTAGAGTCAAGTGATATTGGGTTTTACTGCGAAGTATCATCCCGGAGTCTGGAATTTGTGTGCGATATAGCGACAGGCTCGCCTCTTGTCACATCTGAGACGAAACTAAGCTCGGCGAAATGTAGTTCGCTATTTTACCTCTGCCTAACCCTTCGGGGAAAACAGCCGTGAGCTTTTGTTATGTTATCAAACTAATTTACGACGATTATACTTACACGCAAAATAAACATACATATCAACAACTGTCATCGTGATCTCCATAATTACTGCAAATCATCGAATGTTAAAACACAGTCCAAGGACGATAACGGCTGTTGACTATCCGATATTTTTCAACAGGTTTTCAAAATAGAGGGTGATAGCTACTAACAGGCGAGCATTAGAAAATGCCCTACCAACATACACTATGATTTCTTAACGATGTTTTCCGTCAACGAAAGCTCTTAATTACTATTTAACTTCTCTGACACTGGAGCTACTTTCAAAGTTCCTCTGACATATTTATTTCTAATACTGCTGTGCTTGCGGCTTTACCCGCTTAAAATTCAGACAACTTGCAGCCTATGTTCTCCACCTGGATGCAATATATGTCATTACCAACTTTAATCGAATCCGGTTCAGTAGTTTTTTGCCTGATTGGCGAACAAATTAATAAACAAACCGACCGAAATACAGACAGACATACTTACAAAAAAAATTATTAAAACTATCCAAATGTGTTCTGTAGTCAATTATGTAGCCTGAATAGTATATTTCCTTAAATATCTTCAATGCACAGATTTCATCTCGTTAGCGTTCTATTATAATTGTAGTTACATATCCTTTTTTTTTAACCTAGCTAATGCTGTTTACCGGAAGGGTTTTTACAGCTTCACCGTAACTTTGGGGGCGAGTGCTGGAGGCACTGGCCGCAAAAGGTAACTCGTACAAGGGTTCGAACCTCGGCTTGGCCGCTACCAATGTTTCAAAATTCCCGCGAAATTAAATACTAGCTAAACCCTACATTTTTATTTATTAATAAAAAAAGAGGATCCCTATAGGACCTATGTATATGCGTGTTATCTACAGGAGTGTGTATGCAGTGTTATGCTTGTAATGGTTGATGCATGGGCAGTGTCACTGTATCGCGCTGGCGGCGACGTCAAGAGCTTCCCCAGTTGGAAAACGAAATACGTCTTGGATCGCCGCCGGAGGGGCACCCGGAGAGTGTGCGGGAGCAATGTTAGCCGCCTGTCCCCGGCGGCGGGAACGGCGGTTTCACGGGCGTGGGCGCTGACACGTAAATAAAGGAGATTTATACGGGAAGATGATTATATCCTTTCTAAATATACACTAACATATATTTTAACATTCGCATGTCTGTCATTTGGACGCTTTTTTTTCACCCGTCTCTTAGTCGCCCAATAACACTCCGATCAATTTTTCAGATTAGATTTTTACAATAAAATCCCTAAGCACATTACCGATTTATTTGACAACAAGTTCAAGCACCATGTTAAGCAAGTTATTCTGGGATGGATCATTAGTAAGCGATGGTGATGTCTGGAAGTGGCAGCCTTCTCTGTCCATCTACTAATAAACTTTGTAACTGTTAATAGTAAAGTAAAAAAAAAATCATGCAGAAAAAAAACCAGATCGAGTTTCCTGCCGGTTCTTCTCGATGACTGGATTGTTTTCCGAACCGGTGGGTAGTATTTTGACGTTCATAAGCGCCTTATTAGGGTCTAAATTGAATAAAGTATGACTTTGACTTTGATTTTTTTTTTATTTTGATCCACAGAACACCTACAGATCTTGTAATGTTAAATAGAAATGTCATAATAATGTGTACTTAGAATATTTTGTAAATGATTGTAAAATAAACTAAATTATTAGCGAGTAACATAGTCCATAGTTGTTTATATTAGACTTGCTGTACGGCCGCGGCTGCGCCCGCGTTTTATATGTTATTCTCTACGTTTTAATTTTATTATACGGAACTCTATTTTCTTTTCTTAAAAAATGTTTAGTACCAAGATAAAGTAAATATATTTCTGATAAATTCAAGCACTTGCCCGTAAAACTATGCATTGAATCCGATTTTATTCAGTTTTTTTACGCGGAACCCTTATTATTGTCGAAAATTAAAAGTACGCTAAGTTACACGGAGTAACTTCAGCTATCCACCTAAAAAGTCCCGTCAAAATCCATCGCGCCGTTCCGGAGATTACCCGGAACAAACAGAGAGACAAAAATAAAAAAAAAAAAAATCTATTTTTGATATAGGTATCGTGTCTATTCACATCTGTTTAGTCAAAAAGTTTAATTTTGACATTACAAACTGCCACTCCAGTTTTATTTATTAGTATAGATTACTTTAGCCATACGAAGCCGGGCCATTTCACTAGTATTATAGTAAAAAAGTAAATAAACTTACACTCCTATATAGTACTATGCATCAATATGTTTTGTTTGTTAAATAATAAGAAACTGGTCCTTGGCCAACTAAGCTGAAATTAGATCGAGCCTCGAATTCCTCTCCTTTGCACCCTCCAACCCTTACTAAATCTCCAAGGCGTACAATGTGTTACACTAACAAGAACAAATTTCAGACGCCGTACAAGCGACCCTAGTTGAATACTAATGGCGAATTTGCTTGAAGGTGGATCTCTCGTGGCGTTTCTGCTTTAACATACAAGATGACGTTGATACGCCTTTGAAACTATGAAAAGGGTTCGAAGGACCATTTCTTAGGCACCCCTACAATACAATTTTATATTTTTACCACGTGTAACTTAATACCGTTTAACGAGCAATTATATGCATCTATCATATACTAGCTGTGTACCCGCGGCTGCGCCCGCGTTTCATATGTTTTTCAATATATTTTAATTGTTTTATACGGAACCCTAATTATTTTCCTAAAAATGTTTTAGTACTTAGATAAAGTAAAAATATTTCTCATACATTTATAGCGCTTGCCCGTAAAACTGTGCGTTGAATGGGATTTTTATAAGTATTTTTTTAAGCGGGAACTCTAATTATTTTCGAAAATTAAAAGTACCCTAAGGTACTCGGAGTAAATTCAGCTGTCTGGCAAAAAAAAAACATCCCGTCAAAATCGGTCCAGCCATTCCGTAAATTACTCATTACAAACAGACAGGCAACAAATTTAAAATTGTTAGTATAGGTATCGCATATACATTCATATCTATTTAGTAAAAAAAAATATTTTGACGTTACAAACAGACACTTCAATTTTATTTTAGCTCTGTGAATTTTAAATTCTGATTTCTATGACATCGAATCTTCCAAATTATTTTCTTTCACTGAATTTCTCAAGGCGTCTGCCTAGTGTAAAAAAAAATAGAACTAATATAAATTTCTTCAATTTTTTTCCCTAAGGCCGTACTCCCGAGAAATGCCTATACTAAGACTAAAAAACACGAAGATAATATAATTTTTAATTAAACATTCATATGCCTCTAAAAAAAATTATTTATTTATACTTTATTTACAATTTGTGTAAAAAGGCGGACTTAATGCCAGAGGCATTCTCTACCAGTCAACCTTAGGGTTATGCACAGATAAAATAAAGTAGGTGTGATAAAAGATAAATAGAGAATAGATATAATTGGAAAAAGTAGAGAAAGAAAATATGTGACATTTATACATAATACATATGATATTATTATATATTATTATATATATATTTACAGACAAAAAATTAATTAAATATTTTAATTTGAAGCTAATGCATTTGAACACGAGAAGTGACATTCACACGCGGTGGAAGTGAAACCTTAAAAAAAAATGTGTTGCCAATCCTAGGCTCAAACCTCCAACCTTTCAGTCGTACCGTTTATGTGACACGCGGATAAGTCCACCGAGCTAACCACGCCCTCAAAAAATTGATGAACAAATCCGACCTCCATCAAAAACTTACTGTTGCTTTTTCGTTTCATCGAATTTCAAACCACAACGATGCTAAAGAAGTTTTCACTTCAAAAAAAAGGGTTTATTCAAAAACAAATATTGCATAATGCAAATTAGATTTTTAGTTCTTTTCACATCAATAAGTAGTTAGTTAATCAGGTTGTCAAAGAATTACTTCAAAGATTAATGTCATTAAAAATCAATAGGGACTTAGCGTTTAAAAGCTCATAATTGTCAATTAATAGATGTATATTAATATGTCGATTACCCATAAAAATGAGACAATAGGAAAACAATGGAAAGCTGGCGTTAACGCTAGGTTAGTGCTCAAGGGGTTAATAGATATTGTAGGGTTCGTTTGTATAAAGATAAACTAAACGAGAAAACAAAGGGCAACAGATTTTGTTGACAAACACAATACAGTAATCAAGAGACGGAGTGAAAGTTACAGCGATATTAAAAAGATAAAAACTAAACCGCGGTTATACAGGATGAAATCGAAATTATTGCTTGTAATTATATTCAGAATTATTTTTAAATATTTTAATTTTAGTGGGGAAAATAATAAAATAAAACATAAATACATACATACATATGCTCACGCCTGTTATCCCCGAAGGGTTAGGCAGAGGTGAAATAGCGAACTACACCACCCACATTTCGCCGAGCTTAGTTCCGTCCCTGATGTGACAGGGGGCGAGCCTGTCGCCATATCGGGCACAAATTCCAGACTCCGAGATGATACTGAGTAGAAAAACCATATATCACTTGACCCGACCCGGGGATCGAACCCGAGACCTCAGAACGACAGTCGTATACAACTACGTCACCGAGGCAGCTAAACTATAAAACATACGTTATAAAGACAATTAAAATATCAAAATCGCATAGTCGTTTTGCAGCGATCGATGACCCGGTAACCGTTTAGGTAACATTGTCA
Organism: Samia ricini; assembly: GCA_014132275.2. Taxonomy (NCBI): domain Eukaryota; kingdom Metazoa; phylum Arthropoda; class Insecta; order Lepidoptera; family Saturniidae; genus Samia; species Samia ricini. Next base: position 4,933,683 of record AP028167.1, read on the forward strand.
GCTGTTGTGCGCGAGCGCTAGTGACGTCATCGACCAACGAATACGCGTCGCACGGTTTTGATACTTCACTTATATATTTTTTAATTTAATTATTTTTTTGTGATATTATTTTTAGCTTTGTACTTATTCAGAATCATCTATTATAACCTGCCATTTAATTATTGCAATTGATTTCAAAGTCCCTGTATATTCGACCGGTAATTAATGCGACGACGCGTCGATAAAGATATATGGAATATCGCTTGGTGCAGTGTAGGAAGACTGCCTGGCATTCTCAAACTTGTCTGGTGCGTGAGCGCAATTCTTTTTCCCCGGCATTAGTTATGAGAGCTAAAAACAAATCGCTTTGACGGTACGTTACAGTATCAACTAACTAATGCGTCCCGCAGTGCTATCTCACAGGCCCTTGACTAGAAAAGTGTGACGACCGTTGCTCTAGAAGATTCTCAATTGAAGCTGCCCGAACACACCTATTGGTATTTGGCGACAGATTTTTAAACTTGAGGGGCTAGGCAGGTAATATTAGTAAATACCCTACACCAATATGCAACGGTTTCCTCACGATATTTCCTTCAGGTTTATTGTAGAGTTGCACACATGGGTTCGAATTTCACCATAATTAATTCAGAGTTAAATATATATTAACCTAAGCATGTTAGTGAAATCGGGCGTTGGCTTGTGACCGCAAGGTCACTGCGACCGGGTATCACATACTCTGTAGCATCCTACTTGTAACCATAATACACGCCAACATTTAAGATAAATAATAATTATTGATAAATAAGACATATTTAAGACACATTTAATAATGACGACCTATTCCGCACAATTAATTACTGCGTAATATAGTATTTTTTAAGCGACTTCAAAAAATAAGGAGGTTATCATAACGTCTGTTTGTTTTTTTTTTGTATGATTGTTCCGCGTTTTCTCTGCCAATTGTGGACCGATTTGCAATTATTTTTTTGTTCTGAACTTAGTAGAACTCAGGAATATCAAGAGAATTGGAATTATTTTTGTCTCCATATTTGTTTCCATAGCTATTTAAGTATTTGCTTACACACGCGCCATTTTGGAAATATTCGTAGGAGACGCAATACAGTTAGCGTAATGAATGGGTTTCTATACAAATATATATGAAATAATAGGCGGCAACCAATCTCCGAGACTCGTTTTTTTGTATCTTAATGTGTGTAGGACCTTAGGCTCGTCGATAACTACTAAAAAAAACAAGACAGCCATAAGGACTGCTGACAGAAAAGAAAGAAGACAATTATGCGACATACATACAATACATAACAATAACATTATTTTATAAAACAGCAGAGTTAAAAAAAGTGTTAAGTGGAGTCCTACAGGCCTACAATCAGAAGCACTACAGCGCTGAATTCTGACAGGGCCTTGTAGTACGTACACCCTCACGTCCGTACCATCACTCATTGATAATAACAATATATTCTATTACCCGTACTATAATAAATAATGCTATATTATAATAAATAATAACAAACGTGCTGTAAGAAATATCTCTTTTAAATAACGTGCTCTTAGTAGTAGAAAGCTTGCCAGTAATAAAATAATTTAAAAAAACCTACTGAATTAACTTGAATGTAGTCTTACGATTAACTTATACATATGTTTCAACAAGTGAAAACTTAAAACTTTAGAAAAAAAAAATTTAATGTTTCAATTAATGTAAGAATTATGAACATTTCATAATTTGTTGATTTAAATTAAAAGGCTTATAAAGCGCCGGTACTTAAGAGGACATGCGGTCGAAAAAGTAGCTATTTCAGAAATCTTCTGCTCTCGGGTTGGGCTCAAAGAAAGAATTATAAAACACGAAAGGGAGAACTATAGCTCGGGCTGATTTTACCGTAAACAAAATAGACGAAAACATCACTTCTTAATACCCTGTTTTCTCCTCCAAAACGGAACTGATTTTTAATTATTTTTTTTCAGTTTTAAAATAATAAGGACTTTGACTATGCCTGTAAGTTTTGCTTTTTTAATTTTATTCATCAAATTTGTTTGACGAACGTCTGAAAATGATGGGAAAAATCGTGCATTTTCAAAGGCTCTTAGTTTCTACAATAACTAATTCATGGAAAAAATCAACAGGCATGGCAGTGGTGGATATATATTATTTGGAATAAAAATATTTATCAAAATGCTATTATCCAGGGAGGAAACAGGGGACTGTATACTGTATTCCATACGTTTGTATGGAATAAATGTCGCTAGGATAACCTCTTAATTAAACAGCCCATCTTATACTTGACATACTGTACCATGTTGACGGCTGGTGTCATATGCATTGAAGTAAGTTGTCACTTTAAAGTTACATGAAAATCGGTTGACAAGCAGTGGTGAGAAATGTACAAATATGTTTTATTCTTACCGATTTGTACATATAATTTTATATATTGCTGACGGTGTTTTCCTTCACCGACAACTCGGGCTAATTTTTGGAAAACAATAGATGAATTTGAATCCACGAGTCCATCGACGCGTATTCCGACAATAATACCACTGAGCCATCGTCGCTATGAATAAAAACAAACATTTAAGCTATAATTAAAAAATAACGATTTATCAGACAGAGCGCTATGTTTCAAAAAAAAAAAAAAACCAGTAATTAATGAAAACAATATACGAAATAACATAACGCAGGAAATTTTTCACAATTAAAAATATTTAATTGTTTTATTCATAAAAAGGAGACAAACAATAATGGTTTTATAAAAAAAAAAAACAAAGTTCAACTTTTTTTTCATTCCGTGTAGGTTTAACCGCTTTGACCAAAATGTCACGTTATTTTAAGTGATTATATGGATGGTAAACCCACTGAGCATAGAGTTACCGGTTCACAAGTAATGCTGCCAGAACACACCTATTGATGCTTAATTTTCAAACTCAAGGGTGGTAGCTAAGTTGGTTATAAAAAATGGTTGGACCACCATTCTGTAGTTTTAAATAGATGCTATCCTAACATTCTCCTCAGTCTCACTTGAGAGCCAGCACCTCAAAGTTTATTCTGTGCTTCATCATAAAGCGATGATGACGTAGTGGGAAGTGAGGCCGGATTCCGCGTCAATCGACGCGGGTTTCGAGCCCACCAGTATCCAACTCTAAAATCGGCCTGAGTTTTCGGTGAAGGAAAACATCGTGAGGAAACCAAAGCATGGTGGTAGGGGATTTTCTAATGATTTCCGCCTGGGTAGCTATCACCCTCAAGTTCGAAAACCTATCACCAAATACCAATAGGTATGTTCCGGCAGCATCACTTGAGAACCAGTACCTAGGCTTAGTGTGTTTAGCACCCTAGACCACATCGTCACTTAACATCAGGTGAGATTGTGATCAAAGCACTGAGCCTATATCCTCTAAAAAAAATCAGGAGAGAATGTATTCAGAAGTGCTAAATATTTACAGCGTTACAATAAATAAACAAAAAATCAAATCTCTTGTGAGCAGAGTCACGGGACATAGCATGTCTATTCATACATGCATAGTATAAACAAAACAATTAACTGCGTCTCCATCCATGCATTCAACCTAAAGACGTCCACTGCTGGACATGGAAGGAACCCAAAGATCAATGACCATCTTGCGCCACCCGCATCCGGAGGATTCCCGCGACCTTCACCAGATCGTCGGTCTACCTTATGTAGAACCTTTTTTTTTTTTTTTTTTTTGACGGGGGGAAATGCATTTACGCGCTCACCCTACCTATTGTACTAGTGGGGCCTAATGCCCCTCCAATACAATAAGTAGGGAGACACGGAGTGACAAGCTCCGTGCCAGTGTGGGACTCAAACCCGGGCGAGAAGCGCCCGGTAATACCCACTAAAACCCCCCGGGGCCGTCCGCCGCATTGGAAGTGGGGGCGATACGGGGTTGCCAGGCATGTCGCCGCGTCGCCCCTTGCGGTAAAAACCCACCAGGCCCGTCAGTGCAATGGCCCGGCAGGGGCGGGGAGAGAATAAACTTCTCTACCCCACCTCTTAGCCCGCCCCCCCAATGGGGAGGCTTTTTTTTTTTTTTTTTTTTTTTTTTTTTTTTTTTTTTTTTTTTTTTTTTTTTTTTTTTTTTTTTTTTTTCGAACCTAGCTAACGCTGTTGACCGGAAGGGCCTTTACAGCTTCACCGAACTTTGGGGGCGAGTGCTGAAGGCACTCAGCCGCAATAAGGTGACTAGCTCAAGGGTTACCAAAGTGGTACGAACCTCGGCTTGGCCGTCACCTGAGTGTAAAACTCTCTCGCGAGTTTGAACCTAGCTATTCCCTACATTTTTTATTAATAATAAAATAAAAAAAAAAAAAAAAAAGGTTCCTTACAGGACCTATGTACCTGCATGTTATGTGCAAGAGTGTGTTTGCAGTGTTGTGCGTGTAATGCTCAATGCATGGGCAGTGTCACTGTATCGCGCTGGCGGCGACGTCAAGAGCCTCCCCAGTTGGGGAACGAGGCACGTCCTGGGCCGCCGCCTGAGGGGGACCCGGAGAGTGTGCGGGAGCAAAATTAGCCGCCTGTCCCCGGCGGCGGGAACGGCGGTTACGCGGGCGTGGGCGCTGGCACGCATACTGGATCGGTTGAAAAGGAAAGATCCTATTTTCGCACGTGATTTTATCATCGGGATCGGTGAGAACGTTACGCGGTCTCCGAAGCGGTTTCGGAGCTAGCGGGTCGGAGGAGTACGCGACGGCTTTCGCTATGAGCGGATTCGGGTGTGTCTCTGCGCGATCGAAAAATGCGCGACACAGGGATTTGATAACAGAGTGAATGGATGGTAGATTGAGGTCTCTGTGGATGTCCACATCCCTCTCATACCACCGGGCACCTACGGCTCTCCTGGTGAAGCGGTTCTGAACCACTTGGAAGGAGGACAGATCTGTATAAGCGAAGGCAGGGGCGCAATAAGTGAGAATGGGCCTAACTACCGTTTTGTATAATGTAATTTTATGGCGGACGGCCATCTTACTACGATCGTTGTAAAGAGGGAAAAGACGTCCCATAACCATGTTGGCACGGTTTCTGACTTTCAAAACGTGAGATTTGAAAGTCATGTGGGCGTCTAGTGTGACACCGAGGTACTTGACCTCGGTCGCCCATGGGATCTCTACTCCTAGGTAAGTGACTGGACGAGGAGGGTCAGATTTCTCTACGGAGAACATAATCGCGGTGCTCTTTCCCGGGTTAATCGCTATGCGCCACTTCAAGTACCAAAAGCTTAAGATGTTAACAGCCTTTTGGACGCGGGATCTGAGAGTGTCTCTTTGTCTGAGCGAATAATAGATGACCGTGTCATCGGCATAGAGACCTAAATGAACCTTACTAGCCGCCACTCCTTCGAGCGGGTCATCTTTCAGGTTCGGATTTAGGTCTGGTAAGTCCGCTATGTAAAGGTTGAAGAGGACAGGCGCCAGAATGGAGCCCTGGGGGACTCCTGCGCGGATCGGGCGGGCTGAAGAGAGAGCGGACTCTACTCTAAAGCGGAAACTACGATTCGAAAGGTAATCGCGTAGGATGTGAACTAATGTGTCAGGGACGCCTAACCTAACTAGTTTAAATACGAGGCCGGCATGCCAGACCTTGTCGAATGCCTTAGCGACGTCGAAGAAGACAGCGAGCGTACGCCAGGGTGTGTTTGGGGTTCGATGAAAATTTGACAGGATGTGCTCCGTGAGGCGTTGCACTTGGTGCGCGCAAGAGTGTCTGGCTCTGAAACCAAACTGTTCGGGAGGCAAGAGATTTTTGTCCTCTATCACTACGAGGAGTCGGTTCAGAAGGATCCGCTCGTAGAGTTTACCTATTGTGCTTAGCAAGCTAATTGGGCGGTAACTATCGGGTGACCTGGCATCTTTGCCAGACTTGTGTATACCTATCACTATCGCTTCTTTCCAGGCGGCTGGAAAGTGGTGGTTTTTGATGGCCGCATTGAAGATGCAGACCAGTAGCGCGCGATGAGACGGGGCGGAAGAAGCTTAAGCACTTCGTTCCTGATCCCGTCCGGACCGGGAGATTTTCTAGGCTTAAGGCCCTTAATGGTTGTAATGACCTCATCACAGGTGACAGGTGTGAGGGGAACAACCGGGGAAAGAGCGTCTAGGTCCTGTACCGAGGACTCTACTTCGGAGACGTGGAGGACGTCAACGTTGTCAGTGACGGGGGAACATTGCTGCTCGAGGCTATCGGCTAAGCACTCGGCTTTGTCGTCATCGTCAAACGCGGGTGGAAGACCCTGAGTGTTTCTGTCCAGGGGGGGCATACTAGCGACGGAGCGGTCCGTCTTCATCGATCGTGCAAGCTTCCAGTACGCGAGGTGGGAAGGTACCAGCTCCTCTAGGAGACTGTTCCACCTGTTATCACGGAGCTGATCTATGCGGTCTTTCACCGCTCTACGCAAGGAACGTAAGCGTGCACGATTTTCCTCAGTCGGATACGCGTCGTGGGCACGGGTCGCGGCGTTCTTCTGGGTGAGCAGAGCTCTCACGTCATCAGGGAGTATAAAGCGGCGATCGTTCGCCGCTTGTACCTCTTTCGAGGTCTCCCTGATTCCGGTGTTGAGATGCTCGACCAGAGAAGCGATCGCGAGATCCGTGTCCGCAGGCGTATCCAGTACGTCGGGGATCAAGTCGAGCGGGGGGGAGGACTGATGGTCCTTGAGATATCTGCCGAGTTTGAAATAGTCCGCGACCTTCACAACTGGCGGGCTAGAGTCGTCCGAATGACCTAACTGTAAAATGACTGGGCGGTGGTCGGAGTCGAGTTCGTGTACGACTTGTATGAGACGCACAGGAAGCCGGACCCCTTTGAAAATAGCTACATCTAGCACTGTCGGGCGGCAGTGCGGCATGAAGTGGGTAGGCTCTAAAGGAGCGATGACCTCAAAATCGAGCTCATCCATCAGCACAGTAAGAGCAATCCCATTACTGGTATTACTCGAACTGTTCCAAAGGGTGTGCCCGCAATTGAGATCACCCGCGATAATGACGGAGTCTCCGAGAGAGAAAAGTTTCCCTAAATCGGAAGCTAAGATGCGCTTATTGGGCGAGAGATATACAGACACCAGAACGATCGACTGATGGCCGGTCATTCCGATTCTGCATATAGAAACCTCTAAGTTTTCTAGCTCGGGAGGGTCTAGCGGCGTGCAATACAGAGACCGCTTATAATAAATTAAGGTACCACCGCCCCTAGTTGGGGGCAATCTATCGTTCCGAACGATATTATAATTCGCGATCTTAGGATCGCGATCTTTGGGCTTCAGTAGGGTTTCCTGGACAAGAAACACGTCTATTTGACGATCGCGGAGGAAGTTCGCGACGAGTTCACGCTGCGGAACTAGTTTCCGTGCGTTAAAGAACGAAAGGGACAAACCGCGTGGCTTTATCTTAGCCATTTATTACGGGTTTCGGGAAAACGCGGGCCAGACCTTGAAGGGTCGTGGCAATGGCGGGGAAACGCGCGATGGCCTCGAGCTCGGCGTTACCGGAGCCGCTATTCAACAACGCGTTGAATGCGACTACTTCCTGCACGTCGTGAACGCGCAGGAGAAAAAGAACCCGGTCAAGGCCGGTTGGGTTGGCCTGAGGGGCCTGGGGGGGGGGGGGTAGCCAGGCGCGGCTGCGCCTTGGCTTGGGGCCTAGGTGCCCACGGAGCCAGAGGGGCTGCGGGGCGGGGGGCGGCGGGACGGGTCGGCACCGCGGAAGGCGACGCCGACGTGCCTGGGAGGCACGGGAAAGACCTCAGTGTCATAGGCGGCACTTGAGGTTGGAGGAGGAGGGGAGCGGCGTTCCTCTGAGGAACATACCTACCACCCTTTTTTGGGTGATTGCGTCTTACCTTGGGCGCACACGGGCACCCTCGGTAATTGGCGGGATGACCCTCCTGCCTGCACAAAACGCAGCTAGGAGGGTCGGAAGTGTCCTTGGGACGGGGACAGTCGGGGGTGAGATGATCCCCGAGACACTTGACACATCTCGGAGCCATAAAGCAGCTCCGAGAACTGTGCCCGTACCCCTGGCAGCGGTGACACTGCGAGGGGTAAGACTTCTTGTGTGGGACTTCCACACAGATGCGGGAGAGGCCGCAGAGGGTCTTCAGACCGAAGACCTTCTTGCTAACCTCGTTGGCGGGGAGTGATACAAGGACCATGTTGTATGGTCTCCTGCCTCGCTGATCGTGCATTCGATGCACTTCAGCGTCGGGGAAACCCTGCTCCTTAAGGGAGGCAGCGATGTCGTTACAGGAGAGTTCCTTCGGAACTCTCTTGATCACCACGCGGAGGGACTTCTCTTCCTCCAGCGCGTGAGTGAAGTGGGCATATTTCGCCTCACGGAGAAACCGCGTGAGGTCGCGGAAGGTGTCCGTGGTCGACACCTTCACCATGATTCCATCGCGAACATTCGTCGCGCTGGAGAAATGTATTTTGCGGCTCGCTAACGCCGCAGAGATTTTTGTCCAGGACGCTTTGTCCTGGATCGTGACAGGGGGGGGGGGGGGGGACGCACTTTCCTGGGCTGCACCTGAGACGGTGCAGCTGCAGGCTTGGGAACTCTCGGTGCCGCTACTGGCACCGGAGTGGGCTGTTTGGCCGAATCCTCCGCAGCGAGGATCTTAGGACCAGAGAGTGATGATGAAAGCGGCGGAGAAGCCGTCGCCTTCCTCTTGGTTTTCCTTCTAGCAGCGACAAAACCGTCACTGCCGAGCGGCGGGTACTCCAGCTCCATGTTGTCCGAGTCTGACCCGGACAGCTGGGCGGAGGTGGTGGCGAAGTTCGGCATTAGGCTGGGACGCCTGTCAGCCGAGTTTTGGGGGGACAAGGGGGAAAAACTATTCCCCGTAGACACATTAATAATGTCCGCTGAACGCGGACGACGCGGCGAATATGAACGCGAACGCGAGCGGGATCTGCAGTCGGAGAAGGAAGAGTCCCTTCCCGAATGAGACGCGAGTGGAGAACGCGCGCGAGAACGCTCCGGAGCGTTGATGTTCGCGACCGGTTTACGGACGCGTTGAGGGAGCGCGGCGGATGTGCTCGGCAAACTATTCTTGAATGTCGCGAACTCCCGAGCGAGTTCGGGAGACTTCGACAACATAACCTTTACGAAGCTAAGGAGCTGACGCTCCGTTGTTACGAAATCGGCCATCCCGCGATGGCAGAGGGCAGGGGGGGGTGAACTACCTCCCTGCCTGAGGGGCAGGGGGGCGCGCCAAAAATCTAGTGAGACTTCGCGAGTCTCGCAAAAGACCGTTGAGTCGAAGTGCAATGACTCACGGAATTTGGATCCTACGGAGCCTAGGGGGAAGCCCTAACAAGCCCTAGGGCCGAGGACGTGGGTCAGACGCCCAAACAGCACCCAGGGGATGGATGTGACGCAGGAGCGGAAGTCGGGTAAGAAAAAAGGAAACCCGGTGTGATCACACACCAGATTCCGGTATTTGGAGACCCCAGAAGGGGGTCCCCAGGGAACCTGCTAAACCCTACACCACCTTAAGTTGGCACCGTTAGGTTTCCGGTGATGACCACAATCAAGAGAGAGTGGGTTTTAATAATGTCGAGAAGCGACACGTATCCTCACCTTAAGGGTGAGTATACGTAAAACGCGCGCGTACTGAAAAGTACGTTTTTCGAAAAAATACACGAAGTTATAAATGAGATTTATAAAATCGAGTATTTAACGCTCGCAAAAATACCGCAGCGCGGGAAACCCACACCGGGTACACGACGCGGCGCGCGCGCTTGCGTCACCTCAACCGTTAAATAAATTTAACGGCTGTTGCTACGCAAGCGAACGAACTTCGAAGGCGGCGGTAACGAGATCGAACACGTGAAACGTATTTGTGCGAGCGACCTTAGCGTGCGTGCGCACACTTCGGCTTACCAAACGGGTATCAATGGGGAGGCATGACCTGTTGGTCAACAAAAACGTACGTCCTGCCCCCCCCCCCCCCCCCCCATACCTTATGTAGAACCTGACCATGTGCTAGTCTGTCTGTCTGTTAATCCACTAACTTCTCAAGGAATGCTTCCATTTATGATAAATATTAATAGTTAAACATATAAATTTATATCAAAATAATGTACTAGAGAATTGGTTTTCCTTCAAAAATCCTAAAGGAATTGGTAGTCTATCTCTATGCTGATAGTTTTACAGCGTGATCGAATTAAAAATGAGAAGATTCGTAGAAGAACCAAAGTAACCGACATTGAGCGAAAACTTGTCAAAGTTTCGGTGGGCTGGGTACAAAACCTATGCATGTTGGGGGCAACAGGTTCTCGAATGGCTGCCGCATAGCGAAAGACTCAGCGTGGGTAGGCGTCCTACAAGTTCAACCGACAACCTGAAGGTCGTGAGAATTTGATGGATCCGGGTGATGCAATCCCGGTCACTGTAGAGGTCTTTGGAGGAGACCTATGTTTAGGTGTATGTCTTTCACTTCAACGCGAATAAAGTCACAGGCAAAAGTTAGTTTGATATTAAAATAAATATTCTTTTAAATGTAATCCTTTTAAAATAAAAATATAAAGCAACAAAGATACACGGGTAAAAGCTCATTAAAGCTAGTAGCTTTTAAAGAGGGGAATGTATTAATTCTTGAGTCTGTACCCGCTACCGGATGCGGCTGTCTATCCGGCCGCCGGATGTGGCGCCTGATTGGATACCGACTGCCCGATTGTATAGGGTTGCCATATTGTAATTTAGCATTAAATTTTCCTTTCCATACTTTATTATTAATATTATTATACCCTAATTTTTTTTGTACTAAAATAAAGTAACATTATTTTTCACAAATTCAAATACCTTGCCAGTGAAACTGTGCGTTAAATTGGACTTAATTCGAAATTTCATGAGTTTTAATTTTTTCACGCGAAGTTGCACGAAGTAACTTCAGGTATATACCAAAAAAACGTTTTTTTTTCATAATTGGTCCAGCCGTTCCGGAAATCACCAGGAACAAACAGACAGAGAAAATAATTAAATAATTAAAAATTGTATTTTGGTATAGGAACCGTATATAAATACATTCATATCTATTTAGTAAAAAAAAGTTAGTTTTGTCGTTACAGATACTTCAATTTTATTTACTGGTATAGATATAAGGAGTTATACCAAAAACATAATTTTTAAAACGTTTATTTATCTGTCTGTTTGTTCGGGCTAATCTCCGAAACGGCTGAACCGATTTTGACGAGACTTTTTCTAGCAAGATAGCTGAAGTTATAAAGCGTAACTAAGCCTAAGTTTTATTTTTGAAAAAGGATTAGTATTTCGCGTAAAAAAGATAATTAAAAGCTTTTGTACATGACTAGTAATGTTATTATAAAACAAATGGAAAATAATATTTCCATCAAAAAACTTAAGAGAAAAAAAAACTTAACTTGTGTAAACAACTGCCTAGTTACACAGAGCCAACTAAGTAAACTCAATTAACTTTGAACAAACAACTTTGAAGTCCAACAACTGGATACGTTATTACAAATTAAATTCGAAATATAGATAAATATATATCAGTTAGGTAGTAGGGTCCGACTAGACAGTATCAATCACCGTATACTAGAGAAAAATCCGCGAAATCCGATCTTGTAAAACTAGGATTACGGTATCCATTCAAAGGTAACGATATTATGAGTAGTATCGAATAAAAAGTATTGGAATAAATACTCTAAGGTATCGATACTTTCCCCTTCAAGTATTTAAGCACTATCTATTCCGATCTATGCTAATCATCAGTTTTGTAAGAGACTATCTAATAACTATCTAATAAACTTGTTTTAATTAAGAAATAAAAATCGTCAATAATACATTCAATACAAATTCAAATTTACTAGTGTAATATACAATGTTCCGTTAAAATACGTATGCCAATATAAGACGTTAACAATAAACAGACAACTGTTTTTAAATCTACATTATATCAAAGAGGCAACGGCAGCATGTATACAGCCAAAATTAAGTCTTGTAAATAAATAGCTTCCCGTGGGTGTCGTAAAAGGGACTAAGGAATGAACCAGGAGATGGGCAGCAGCATCCTCTGAATACCATAAACTCCTTCTTTTTGTGTAGGAAAATCCTCCTAGGATACCCACTACCATTGGGCAACGATGGGTGGGTTATGTCGGACTTCTATCGACTAAAATCCCCTAATACTCTGTACGTTTAGTCCGGGGTAGGGTGGGACTCGTCAAAGCAATCGTCGCACCACACCTGGTAAGGTCTAGCCCCTTGATGGGGCCTCGCCGCGGACAGAGCTTGGGGTCTGTAAACAAAGTCGAGGACGCACGCAGAGTATACCACGTTCCGTCCTGGGCCTGCGTGCAAGCGCCGGACTCGCCGAAATCGGACGCTTGTAGGCCAAATATCACAATAAAACACCTACTGCATCGTTCTAGAACTAAATATATACTAGACAGCTACGAGGACTGCCGACAAAAGTGAAAACACAAAACATTGGAAATCCTTTATTTAATGCTTCGGTGTCTTAAGGACGTGTCATGTTTTAAAACGCTTGAATTTACCAAATATTAAATAAATTTAGTATACATTTTAAAATAAATTAAAAATATATTTCAGGTTGAATAAATAGTAAAAATAAGCAAATTTAAAATAATCATTTATGGGAAAATGTTATAGATGTAGCAACACGAAAGTGCCAACTCTTAACCACCATCTTATAGTTAACATACCGTATCAGGTTAATGGCTGGCTTCATAGCATTGGTAACGCGAATCTAAAAGAACCTACCGAGAATCACTCAAACCAGATAAAGGTTACACTAAAAAAATTGATAATGAAGGTAACAAACACTAGGACTACATTACAGAATGAGATGCCGTAAAAACTCGTCCATTTCATTCGCTGATATTCTCGTAATTTATTCAATACTAGCCGTTTCCGCGACTCGGTTCGCGTGTTTATTTCTATTCCACAGAATTATTATTATATAAATAATCATTGCAAAAGATTGGGCCCTATTTTTTGTACAGTCCCTAAATTACTTATGGTTCTAACAGAAAGCAAAAAAAGACATTTCTAAACACTAACAACTGTCCACTGGATAAAATTTTGTTCACTATTTTTTTTAATGCAAATCCTAATTATTTCACAAGAATAAAAGTATGTATCGTTCCTTAACTTCAGTTATTTACTGGAGAAAATCCTGTTAAAATCGATCCAGCCGTTCCGAAGTCGAGAGAAATGGACAAAATTTTAAAAAATTGAGTACAGCTTTATGTGTCGTATGTACGTTGTTGTTTTGATTATTTTATGGTTTCGTATGTATAATATATTATAACATAATAATATACACTAAAATCTGGCCAATCGTGTAAATCAATCAACCAATACAACTGTAAAGCTATAGAGTTCTGGAAGAAATTGTCAGTACGAAATCATTCCAAAGAGCTTATCACGGCATTTACTCAGCGCAATGCTGAATTATCCTTAATGCTCAGTAGGAATCAAGTAAGAGTATTAGTGAGAGCACGGACTGGACACAGTTGTTTGAGCAAACATTTCCACAACATTGATGTCCAGATCCCAAGAGAGTGCAGGTTCTATGAAATTACAGACGACACCACCAAGCACATCTTGTGTGAATGTGATCCACTAATACCCATAAACAAGCGAATTCTGGGTAAGCATGTGTTGCTCCTAAAGGAGGTACAGACACTTTCTGCCAAAAAAGACCAAATATCCAGACTGTAGTTCTAGGCAGTGAGCCTTAATAATGTGGCGCGATCACAATAGATCTTCTTAGGTCACAGTGATACGCGACGCGGTGCTTGCGAAAGCCACCCCGTGTCGCCCCCATCCTAAATGCAGCGGACGGCCCCGGGGGGTTTTAGTGGGTATTTCCGGGCGCTCCACGCCCGGGTGAGTCCCACACTGGCACGGAACTCGTCACTCCGTGCCCCTTATCTATTGTATTGGGGGACTTTGATCCCCTAAGTACAATAGATAAGGGTAGTGCGTAAATGCATTTCGCCCAAAAAAAAAAAAAAAAAAAAAAAAGGTCACAGTGATACAGGTCTGTTCTAGTCTGCATAGCCCCTCCCTGAATAATTATAATAATTTTAACTTTTTTTTTTTAAGCGATTATGGCGCAGTTTGTAGAGCAGTGGGATTCCGCGTCAATGGACGCGGGTTTGAGCACAGCTGTCCAATTCTGAAAATTTAGCTTGAGCTTTCGGTGAAAGAAAACATCGTGAGGAAACCATAGCATGGTGGTAGCGCATTTTCTAATAATTCCAGCCTGGGTAGCTACCATCCTCAAGTTTTAAAATCTGTCACCAAACAACCAAAAGGTATTTTTCAGGAGTATCACTTGAGAACCAGTTCTTCTGGGCTTAGAGTGCTTACCATCTTGGACAACATCGTCACTTAACATCATCTAAGATTGTGGTCAAAGAACTGAGCTTACACAGTGTAAAAAACGCAAGTAACGAACATACAGATTAAGATAGAGAGAGAAATTGCCTTTCTAAAGGAGCTATGATTCGAAAAAAATAATCTGCTAATTTTACACTTTTAAAGAAAAAAAATATTTTGTAAATAAACTCTTATCAGTTAACATGATACGACCGAACTAAAGTTATCCAAACGAATTAGGTAAGGGATCAAAAGGACGTTTGTATTCTAGTGAACTGTTTGCCTCAGGTCATTACTAATGAGGCTCAATGAACAACAAGGATCCTGTCATACCACTGCCCGAAGGAAGTAATTATTAAAAGTAAACGGAAAATTAATACGTAAAAAATTATTTCTCAATATGGCGATCACGAGCCTAGGGAGGCGCAATTATCTATAGTAAGTATATTACGATGATTCATGCATCACGTGTATACCTTTGCGGGCATGTAGTTTCGTTCAATTAATATGTCGATTACTCATAAAAATGAGACAATAGGAAGACGATTGGAAAACAATGGAAAGCTAAACGTAAACGCCTGGTTAGTGCTCAACCCCGTGTCGCCCCCATCCCAAATGCGGCGGACGGCCCCGGGGGCTTTAGTGGGTATTTCCGGGCGCTTCAAAGCGCCCGGGTGAGTCCCACACTGGCACGGAGTTCGTCCCTCCGTGCCCCCTTACCTATTGCATTGGGGGACTTCGGTCTCACTAATGCAATAGGTAAGGGTAGTGCGTAATTGCATTTCCCCCCATCAAAAAAAAAAAGGTTAGTGCTCAAGGGGTTAATAACAAAATATGAAATTTAAATCTTAAAAAAAGAAACAGTTTTTTCCAAAGTTTTCCAATTCACATGTATCTGCAGTGCCCATGCCTGTTTAGTTTTTTTTTTTTAATTTTATATAACGACGTTGGATGTCGTCCAATAGATATGAATCTATCTCGAGTCGACATAAATTCAAAATAGTAATTTTACTCCACTCAAATTACCATACTTCCAATTTAACCTTTACATGAACTTTCTAGAAATATACATACATAATTCACAAACTTCTTTATATTTATTCAAAAAGTACATAAATTTATACACAAAAATTTAAAAGTAAAATAAAATAAAATACTATAAATAATGAATGCCGTCCAGCTCGCCGCCTGACGGGAAGGTTCCCAGGAGGCTGGCCATATTGCCACGCTGGATGGCAATGCTAATTCGCTGTGCCAAATATTGGCCAGCCCTCTGGTCGCGGGACGTGTCGACTAGACGACCCGCGAGATCCTTAAAAAGGCTATGAGCACTCGGGCCCCACGGTCCCAGAGTTTCGACCCCAAACGGGACAAATATGTAACTCTCACCAAGAGTAGCATATTTGCGCCGCTTGAGATCCTCCGCTGATGTAGTTGCTGCACCCGCCTTCAAAGAGGTAATTGGAAGATGTGACGGTGCCAAAGTATCAAGTACACAAGTACAAGACAAGACAAGACAAGTACAAGACACAAGTAGCATCCCATACCAAGGGCCGCCCCATCTTCCAAGGCAGAAGCGTAATCCCATCGGGTCTTTTGCCATCGTCACGCACCAAACCAATAGGTTCCAAGCTGGCTGGTACATTAACACTGGCAAAAGCCCGACGTAAAACGTCATTGAGGGCGGCGTGACGTGAAATACGACCAGCGCTTTTACTACAAGCCAGACCGTGATGCCCGAGCGAGTCGACAATAGTACCGCATTGGCAGCGATGTGGAGACACCCATGAAATCCCTAAACGCAGGTAGACGGACAGCCTGAATGTGGTGTTATCTAATTTAGTGCCAATATTCGAGGATGGTAATACCTTTAGCCAGAGGCTTGACTCCCACTCCTGAGCGGCTAGTAGACGAGCACGCTCTGCTTCACTAGTTGACGTATTATTCACAAACTATATGTCATTTCATTACTTCATGAATACTTTCAAAGTAATAAAAAAAATGCAAACGAAACTAAATCTTTTAGACATGGCACCTACGCGTATCGTTTTTGGGGGCGTATCGGGGCGTTTTTGGATAATTTCCGAACCGTCATAAAGTTTGCATCGGATATAGCTATGTATATAAATAAATAAAATGAAGTGTCTGTTTGTAATATTAAAATAAGAACTTTTTACTGATAACATATGTATGAAATAACGATACCGACGCTAAATGCACCATTTAAAACAAAAATTGCCTCTATGTTTGTTCCGGCCTATCTCCGAAACGGCTGGACCGATTACGTCGCGTAACTAAAGCAAAAGTTGTTTTGCGAAAATTAATTAGGGTTTTGCGTATAACAATTAAAACTCATATAAATGTGAATAAAATCCGATTATATGCACAGTTTAACTGGTAAGTGTTTAAATCTATGAGATAATTCTTCTCTTGCTCTTAGTACTAAAAATAATTCTAGAAAAAACAATTAGGTTTCGCGTAAAAAAAAAAAATTTAACCTCATAATCCTATTCAATGCACAGTTTTCGCGGGCATACAGATAGTTATGTATTTCTTACTAGCTGTATACCGTAATATTTCTCATAAATTTGAGCAAAATTTTTTATAAGTTTTAATTGTTATATGCAGAGCCCTAATTATTTTTGAAAATTAAAAGTGCCCTAAGTTACCCGGAGTAACTTCGGCTATCTACGAAAAAAAGTTCCATAAAAATCCGTTCAGCCGTTCCGGAGATTACCCGGAATAAAGAGACAAAATTTTAAAAAACTGTATTTTTCGTATAGATATCGTACATCCATATGTTTTAGTAAAGAAAAAAGAAGCATTTTTGACATTACAAACAGAAACTTCAATTTTATTTATTAGTGTAGGAATATGCATATAAACGGTATGAATGTTAATATGACAAGAAGGAACAATACATATTGTGACGACCCTAATTATTAACGTAGAAGTTAAAAAATGGCGTCGTGAAAAATATTTTTTTATTTAAAAAAGTTGAAAATTTCTCACTGTGCACTGATAGGTTTTTCCCGGCAATTAAACATGAAAGTTAATATTCCTTCGAAGTTCAAAGTAGTCTTTACGTCCTCACTAAAGATCAAATGTTACCAACGAATCGATTTAAAAAAAAAAGAAAACGAACCGCAAAGCGTTTTCTTAAAATGCCCATAGCTTTTCCGGTCTTCCCACAGAGTATGGAAGCGGAAGTAATTTAAAAAAAACAAAGAGGCTTTAAATGGCGGCGATCAAAAATTAATTCATTGTTTGGTGTAGACTGAATTAGCAGATTGGAAAATGAAGTAAGTTGGTATGTTGTATGGCGCAGTGATTAGAGCGGCCGGATTCCGTTTCGTTGGACGCGAGTTCGAGCGCACCTATGTAACTCTAAAATCAGCCTGAGGTTTCGTTGAAAACGTCGTGAGGATACCATAGTATGGTGGTGGGGCATTTTCTAACAATGTCCGCCTGGGTAGCTACCACACGCAAGTTTGAAAATTGTCGCCAAATAGCAATAGGTGTGTTCCATCAGCGTCACTTGAGAAACAGTACATCTAAGCTTACTTTGTTTACCATCCTGGACCACATCATCACTTAACATCATGTGAGATTGTGGTCAAAGCACTGAGACAGATATTCGAGTATTTTTAAATGTATATTTATAATGTACCTACTAGCGGGCGACTGCGACTTCGTCTGGTGTCTTATCTTGATTGAATGTGGGATGGGACCATACGACACATGGTTCCCGTCGACCAAATTTCATTGATTTTTTTTTTAGCTTAATTGCCATAGATTTAAAAGGCATAGAACGATAGTTTCATACAAAAAAAAATCGCTTAACATTAATAACAATAAAAGGTATTTCAGGAATCTATTGCTATCGCGTTACGTTTCTTTAAAACTGGAAAGGGGCAACGATAGCTCGGGCTGATCATGCCTATATAAAATAGACGAAATCGTCAATTCGTATTTCCCTGCTTTTTTCTCGAAAACTGCGCTAATTGTATTTTTTTTTTCAATTATAAGATAAGTAAGACCTTGACTATGACTATGAGTCTACGTTTTTGATTTTTTTTTTCGTTTATTTTCTACTAATTTATTTGACAGACGTCTGAAAAAGACGGTAAAAATGGGGCGTATTTTCTCGTTTTCGAAGGCTGCTAGTTCCATGGCAGTGGTGAACATCTATACTCTATACTAATAAATAAAATTGAAGTGTCTGTTTGTAATGTATTTTTTTTTTTGCTAAATAGATATGAACCTTCGGGTAACTTAGGAAATTTTTAATTTCCGAAAATAATTAAAATTAAAACACCTAAAAAAAAATAAAGTGCTTGAATTTATGAGAAATGTTTTTACTTCATCTTAGTACTAAGAAAAATATTAGGCTTCCGAAAAAAAAAATTAAAACGCAGTGAAGAGTATATGAAATACGGGCGCAGCCGCGACGAAACGAATATACAAGGCGAGTCTGACTGGGTAAGCTGGTAAGTGTCGTCTTAGGCGAACGTATTTCGACCAGATCGAGGACGTTCTGGAGTAAGGCCGCGGTTAAAACTACCCGTAACCGAAGATGTATGAAGGTGCTTACGAAAGTAAAAGAAGCTAAAGACGTATGTCAGGATCGTATCAAGTGGAAGGATGTTGTCTCTGTCTACCCTTATGGGAGAGAGGCGTGACGATATAGTTACGAAAAGTGGTAATTATCTATTCAAATGTCAAATAACGATTTAAAAAAAATCCCGAGAATTCCCACAACAATGGAAGACAAGTATACATTACTTTTGCTTATAAAAAATGATTTCGCTTTCACTTTCAGCAAAACTAATTTATTTACTAGCATTTGTGAGAGTGTTCTAGATTTGACTCGTCCCATTTAATAATCACGGGATATTAAAAATGTATTAAAAAAAGACGAAAATGGAGAATTGCCATTGAGATGGATTATAGAGGAACATTATACTGTAAAAGTCGAAAGAAGTTTCCCCGGCTACAATGGAAATAATTTGCGTTCATCTCGAACTTTTCGAATTTCATATTTTTAAGCTCATTTCAATTGTGATTACTAGTGATGCGAAATTATAAAATATTTTCGTAAAGATATCGATATATATTTTTAAATTATTATATTCACAAATTTCCATCCATCCACTCAACCGAAAAACGTCTATTGCTTGACATTGGTCTATGCCAAAGATCTCCACGACGACCGGTTTTGCGCCACTCGCATCCAACAGACTCCCGCGACCTTCACCAGGTCGTCGGTCCACCTTGTTGGGGGCCTACCTACGCTACATCTTCCGGTGCATGGTACCCATTAGGCCCACCGGGAATCGGTTCTGCGAACAATGTGCCCAGCCCACTGCCACTTAAGTTTATCAATTCTTCGGGCAATGTCGGTTACTTTGGTTCTTCTGCGGATCTCCTCATTCCTGATTCGATTGCGCAGTAAAACTCCAAGCATAGCCCTCTCCATTGCCCTTTGAGGAACTTTGAGCTTTTTTATTAGGCCCATTAACAGATTTGGTATTTTATAATAATAGTAATTAACGATTTAATAACTTCTATTGCTTGCATATAAAATATAACACGCTTTAATAACTAGCCAAAGTAAAACGTAGAAAATATTTTCTAATTACGGAGAGTTCGTTTTATGGATAAAAAAAATTGATTGTAAAAAAAATGTGGGGTGCTTAACACCAGATGCTTACATTATAGTTAATTTGCAGATGTTTATAGAGTTTCTTATTATCATAATTAAGATATAGTATAAAATACCCCACGCTTTTTCACAATCAAATTCAATCGCTGTATCTCTATGGATAGTAAGAAGATGGATGAGAAATAACTGCATGCAGCAGATATATATTTTTTACACGCTACATTATCAGTCCTTTTACCACAATCTCACTTAGTGTCCAGTGGCGTTGTGGTCCAGAAACACATCTTTGGTATTTGGCTACAAGTTATCTACTTGAGGGTGATAGGTACCCAGGCGAGCAATATTAGAAAACTGCCACCAAGCTGTGGTTTCCTCGCGATTCTTTCCTTCACCGATAGCTCAGGCAGATTTTAGAGTTGGGTAGGTGGGTTTGAACCCGCATCCATTGACGCGAAATCTACGATCGTTTCAATATACGAATGATGAGATGGATGTATGCCGTGAACATAATGAACAGGGTTAGGAATGAGATTGTCAAATTTTTGCATGGTGGTCGGCCATTTTGTAATAATGCCAAATACCAATAAGGGTGTTCCGGCAGCATCTCTGCCGAACAAGTACCTCTGGGTTTAGTGTGTTTATCATTCTGGACCACATCGTCATTTAGCATTAATGTAAAATTGTGGTCAAAGCACTGCGGCTATATCGCGATAAAAACTTATGAATTATCCCTATTTTCACATCCCTACACAACTCTGATTATTGTTTTCAACTTTGAACGAACATTTTTAGTTTCGTTTCTCGTTTTAAAAGAATGTGGTCGGTATTTTATAGAAATAATATTTTGATTAATGATGTTTTTCAAAGTGAAAAAGAAATATTCAACGTGTCTATTTGTTAGTTTTATTTTTTTTTACACGGAACTATAAATTGATTTTGTTTTTTTTTTTTTGGTACTAAGACATAGAAAAATATTTCTCAGAAATTCAAGTATCTGCCATTGAATCATATTTATTTTTTACGCGTAACCTTAATATATTTTTTTTTAAATAAAGTTGTTTCTAGTACTAACCATAAGTAGAGATATTTCTCACCTGCAAGTGAAACTGTACATTAAATCAGATTTTATTCACAATTTCATGAGTTTTAATTTCTTAAATAGAACTTTAATTATTTTCGTTAAATAAAAGTAGCATATTTGACGCGGATTGACTTCAGCTATCCGACGAAAAAGATCCAATCAAAATCGATGGAGTCGTTCCTGAGATTATCAGGAATAGGCAGACAGAAAAAAATTGTACAAATTGTCTTTTTGTTATAGGCATATGTATTTTACTAGCTGTGCCCGCGACTTCTTCCGCGTGGAATAGTGTCTCTGGATAGAATTTTTTAATTATTTACGCTAATTACTTTACATATAAGACACATAAGTATAAACAATTTATTGAGCTATTTGCAGTGTTTCACTGCAAAGAACTTGTTGAATTATTTAATTACATAAGGTATAGAGTATTAATATGAGTTTATTAAAGGATATTTCTATAAACTACGTTTTGTGTTTTCCCATCTTTTGCCAAAACAATAAAGATTCGATAATAATCTACTTTTGACGAATAAAATCAACAAAAAATGACCCAACTAGAGAAAAAAAAATTTAATGACCTAACCCAAAAACTTAACAATTAATAAAATAAACAGAAAATCGTGTAAGAAAATCCGAATTGTAATCAATTCGCAGTGATAATGATGAATTTGCAGCGGAAAAAATTATTATTCGCATGCGTGTGGCACAATGGCTCTCACGATACATAGTATCTTTTTTGTAGTCTCTGGCCCTCACGTGTCTGCCCGTTTGGGTAAGCAGTAAGCACACTTAGGCATATTTCCCCACCTAAACCACGCCGTCACACACGCCGTGCTCGTCACGCCGTTATTTAATATTAAAAACAGACACTTCATTTTTATTTATTGAATACTAGCTAGTGCACGCGGCAGTGTGGGTGCAAAAGTGCATATTAACCTAAAAAAACAAATGAATGAAGAAAAATTAGTCTTTTGTTTTTATTAACGGAAAAAGTTCATAAGAGTATATCAAAAAAATGAGAAAGGGTCGATGAAATCCAAAAAATAAATAGCCTGTAACCATCTAGAAAATTCCGTGTTGATTAACCCATCCCGATATGTTGAATAGTTTTGAGGTAATGGTGCGCCAAAGGAACCCCATTTTCCTTTTATATATACATACTAGCTGTGTGCCCGCGACTGCGCCCGTGTTTCATATGTTCTTCACTGTGTTTTTAATTTTTTTACGCGGAACCCTAATTAGTTTCGAAAATTACAAGTGCCCTATGTTATCCGGTTATGTTAGCTATCTACCAAAAAAAGTCCCATCAAAATCCGTCCAGCCGTTCCGGAGATTACACGGAACAAATACAGACAAACAGACAAAAATTTGAAAAATTGTATTTTTGGTCTAGGTATTATGAATACATTCATATCACATACAAACCGACACTTCAATTTTATTTATTAGTATAGAGTATAGATAGATGGAAGGTAGCTGTTAAGGCCCTTCCGAACAACAGCATTAGCTAGGAATAAATAAATAAAAAATTGAGTAAAGATAAGATCTTGTCAAAGTGACGCACAACTAAGTGAAAGCCGAGAAATTTAAAAAACAATCAAACATTACCCACTATCCAATTTATATTGTGAGTAAGCGAATGTTTTCAAAACTGTATTTAATGTGTTGATTACCCATAAAAATAAGACAAATAGGAAAACAATGGAAAGCTGACGTAAACGCCAGAGGGGTTAAAAGTAAAAACTACACTAAACTTATTCACTTTTTTAATTTTGACGACCATAAATAAATCTAGATGTCAATCTATACGATGCATAACTGAGTATCGAGATAGGCCTTGATATAAGCCAATAAGAGCCTCTTAGAGGGAGTAATAGGCCGATAACTTAGTTTATTATTGTCTGAAGCACTCAAGCCCAGTATTGATTATTAAGGGGGAAAGATTCTGAAGATTCTGTTAAACGATTCTTGTAACTTTTATGGTTATTTCTTTTATCTATCTATCGTGTTTCTAATGATGCAGGCACAGAAGATGAGACAGATAGATTAATAAAACCCTGGAATAGTGGTAATGTATTTTCTAAAGATACTCTATTTTATTTTGTTTTATTTATTACTAGCCGTGTGCCCGGGGCTGCGCTCGCGTTTCATACATTATTTACTGCGTTTTATTTGTTTTTTATACGGGACCCTATTTATTTTCCTAAAGTATTTTTAGTATTAAGATAAATTAAAAATATTTATCATAAATTCAAACATTTTCCCGTAAAACTGTCCATTGAATTGGATTTAATTAAATTTTTTATTACTTTTAATTTTTTACAAGGAAACCTAATTATTTTCGAAAATCAAAAGTACCCTAAGTTACGCGCAGTATCTTCAGCTATCTACGAAAAAAATCCCGTCAAAATCGGCCCAGCCATTCCAGACATTACCCGGAACAAACAGACAGACAGATAAAAAAAATTAAAATTGTATTTTTGTTATAGGTATCGTATTATATTCATTCATATCAATTTAGTAAAAAAAATCTATTTTGACATTACAAACACACATTTCAATTTTTTATTTATTAGTATATCAGACATAGATTGTTGAAATAAAAAAAAATTTGGTTACATAATTTTTATAAAAAAAAATGATATTTAAAATCATTCGCTAATCGAATGATAAAACTGAAGAATTTGCCTGTTCATTTAATTTCACGAAATCTAAAAGGAATTTCGAAAATCTATGTCTAGAGATAATATCAAGAGCTCCTTGAGATAGACTGTCTCTGCATACAAAGTTGTATCAATTTTTTTTGCACGTTATAAGCTCAGTGCTTTGTCCACAATCTCACCTGATGTTAAGTAACGATGTGGTTCAGGATGGTAAACACACCAATCCTAGAGGCACTGGTTCTCAAGTGATGCTGCCGGAACACACCTTTTGGTATTTGGCGACAGGTTTTCAAACTTGAGGGTGGTAGATACCCATGAGTGCATTGATTTAAATTGCCCTACCACCATGCAACTTGTTAAGGCGTTATTAATTAAATCCGGATGTACATCCAGCCAGACAGATTTTTTTTCCAATGTGAGATTCAAGATCTTTATCCATCGCACTAAAATATATACCTGTCACAGAATTTAAAAAAAAAAAAATAAAAGTACAGACATAACTTCATAACTAACAATATAGTACAAAAGATAATATATAAAACAAAGTCCGGTAAGTTACGTCACTTATAACTCAAGAACGACTAAACCGATTTTCATGATGTTTGATTTGTCTCCGCCTCGAAGATTAAATATAATATGTCAAATTTCACAAACATTTTATTTCTACAATACATTATATATACAATACAATATATTTTTTGTCGATATGTCTAGAATGGACTGATGATTTTTTTTTGTTCCTCCTGTACTCGAAATGTTTACCTCACGCGTAACAAGAGAAACTAAATTTAATTCAGGAGTTAACAGAACACTTATTGTTTAAATGCGATAGAAACGTCACCGGAATAGCTGAGTATAAATAGTTGAGTAATTAAAAAAGTAAGCAGCCATTGAGATATTGACGACTGATGTAAGAACTAAAAAATTTGGAAAAACCGTTTTCCAAAGACGTCCACTGCTGGACAAAGGATCTCCACGATGACCAGTCTTACGCCACCCGCATCCAGAGGATTTCCGCGACCTTCACCAGGTCGTCTCGGTCCACCTTGTGGGGGTCTACCCACGCTACGTCTTCCGGTGCATGATAGCCATTTGAGAACCCGTTGGTCCCATTGTGCATCGGTTCTGCGAGCAATGTGCCCAGCCCACTGCCACTTAAATTTAGCAATTGTTCGGGTAATGTCGGTTACTTTGGTTCTTCTGCGGATCTCCTCATTCCTGTTTCGATCGCGCAGTGAAACTCCAAGTATAGTCCTCTCCATTGCCCTTTGAGCAACTTTGAACTTCCTTATTAAGCCCATTGTAAGCGACCACGTCTCAGTGCCGTATGTCATCACTGGCAACACACACTGGTCGAAGACTTTGGTCTAGAGACACTGCGGTATTTTGGACGAGAAGATTTTAAATTTCATAATTTGTTTGTTGAAATTATTAGCATAACCTAATATGTAACATTTATATGGTTTTTAAATCTATTGGCGCTCCGAATTGTAATTATTTACATTTTATTAATTAATAATCAAAACATAAGCTACGATAGTATAAATTTTACAATTTATCTCTGATCCCCTGCACTTAGACGCCATCTTATATTTGACATACTGTATCATAGACGGCTGACGTATCAGCATTAGTAACGCGAATCTATATGTTTTTTCCCTACCGAGAATCGCTTAACACCGCTTAAAGGAGTTTTAACCTTAAATAAATACAAACTTTTCATTATTAGGTTACGATTTATCGACCTTTTAATATACGAGATAAGATAAGATGATAGCATATCATCGTAAACGGATAATTTTCCCAAACAAAATTATAACAATGCGTTATTATTACCTGTGTTGTCATAGAGCGCGTTTAAATTCGATTCTTCTTAAAAAGCATCTTTACATTTCATAAAATATAACCTTTCTTTGTCTATCTGTTTGTCTGTTGAGAGGATATGCGGTCAGCGACTAATTCGATAAATAGGTATTTCAGAAATGTATTGCGTCCCGAATAAAACACGAAAGGTGCGCCTGCAGCACGGGCTGATTTTACCGTATGTAAAATAGACGAAAACATCACTTAGTAGTAATATGTTTCCTCCTTCAAAACTGAATTAATTTTAATTTTCTCTCAAACCAATAAATAAAATTGAAGGGTCTATTTGTAATATCAAATTAACAATTTTTTAATAAATACATATGAATACCTACAGTACATATGTATATCTAAGTTTTTGTGTTTGTTCCGGCTAATCTCCGAAACGGCTGGACTGATTTTCACGTGAGTTTTCTGGAAAATAACCGAATTTACACGTCGAAACCGCGTAAAGAAAAATTAAAACTAATAAAATCGTGTTTAATAAATACGATTCAACGGACAGTTTTACTGTGGCAAGTGTTTGAGTTTTTGACAAACGTATTTGCTTTCTGTTAGTAACAAAAACAAATTTATGGACCAAAAATAGTGACCGTCATTATTTTCCAATGATTATTTAAAAACTATATTAATAGGCACGCTATGTTTACTCCCGCACACTCTCCGGGTCCCCCTCAGGCGTCGGCCCAAGACGTGCTTCGTTCCCCAACTGGGGAGGCTCTTGACGTCGCCGCCAGCGCGATACAGTGACACTGCCCATGCACCAAGCATTACACGCACAACACTGCAATCACACTCTTGCACATAACACGCAGGTACATAGGTCCTGTAAGGAACCTTTTTTTTATGTAAATAAATATAAAAAAAATGTATGGATTAGCTAGGATAAAAATTCCGCGGGAGTTTTCACACTCAGGTAGCGGCCAAGCCGAGGTTCGAACCCTTGAGCTAGCTACCTTATGCGTCTGAGTGCCTTCAGCACTCGCCCCTAAAGTTCGGTGAAGCTGTAAAGGCCCTTCCGGTCAACAGCATTAGCTAGGTTACAATTAAAAAAAAAAAAACGCTACGTTTGTTAGGTGCAACACTATTTTTGCTATCGGTATGACATTTGACACTTGTACAATTCTGCCACGAATGAATTAATTTAGAAGAATTTATTTAAACTACTTGCGTATAATTAATACTTTGAAACTTAAATAGTTAATAATAAGTTTGAGAATTTGTACAAAATTAACACGCACGAAATACTTAACTACTGTATTATAAATGAGTATAATTTTACTTCCAAATAGTAACAAAAACTTTGTCGGCTCGTGCACCGCTGGAAACAAAATGGCGCCTCGATTTATTTGTTTGTTGTGTCACACAAGACAATAAAATATTATAAATAATATTCTCCTTGTAGTCAAGTTTCGACCATTATAGTCTATAATTATTATTATTATTATATTAGGTATTTACTAATGAAATTACCGTTACTGTTTTATATGAAAAAAAAAACAAACAAATTATTTATTTAATCAATCGAATTAACCATTATCTATGCACTTTCGTCATTTTATAGTTAGCTCATTGATTCCATTGCTAAAAAATTGTGGGAGCTATAAATGAAATCTTTGAAGACGATTTGAATGACCTCATCGGAATTGAAATTTTTTCCTACCAAGAAATTGTCCGAATTCCGAAAAAAATGTTATTTTTTTTTAATAGTGTTTGGTTCTACGTCAAGGTCCCAAAGTTACAATTAGTTTAGGCACCGCGTCAAAAACAAGTTTTAATTTCAAATGCTTATTATAGGGTGGATCGTAATTTGAACGATGGCGATATCTGAAAATTAGCGATATTTTTAGACCATTAATTATTGAGTATAAAACAAGGGGTAACTAAATTTAAACATAATAAGTCCAAAACGTAACTGGAATCAGGAACATAAATACTTTTTATCCGGGTCCAATGAAGAGTTTTGTAAGGGTCCTTTGTTCTGTAATATTATTTAATGAACATTACATTTTTAATATTCCCTCTGTCATCAAGTTTACATTTAGTTACGTTCTGTATGTAAAATTGAATGTTTATTTAATACTAGTGGGCACCAGCGACTTCTTCTACGCGTGTTATCTTGATTGTATTTTGGATGCCCTGATTTTTTGTTTTGTGTTTCATAGCCTATTTGTTATCGAACGACGCGTGCTTTCTGTACACCAAATATCATAGATTTGTTTTTTTATATTTTTTTTTTAATTATCATTTCTAGAAATGGCGTTGCTGATTCTTATAGTTTATCGATCGTTAATTGTCATATACTATATGCACATAACATTTTATTAGAATCGTCAACTGTCGTTTTAAATTAAAAACGAACAGAATATATTTTATTTTTACGAATTTCAAAAATAATTTGAAAACAATCTGTGTCCCTTTTAACAATTGCTGTAACAATTGCTCGACAAATTTCAACAAATGTTCATCGAAATCGAAAAAAGCCGTTTTTGAATTGAATCTAGACAAATACACAGACAGACAAAAATGGTATACGCGAGATTTGTAACGACTAAAATCTATTCCAAATAATTTATTTTTTTTCGAACCTAGCTTGCGCTGTTGAAAGGAAGGGCTTTTATAGCTTCACCGTGACTTTAGGGGCGAGTGCTGAAGGCACTCAGCCGCAAAAGGTGACTAGCACAAGGACTACCAAAATGGTACGAACCTTGGCTTGGCCGTCACCTGAGTGTAAAACTCTCTCGCGAGTTTGAACCTAGCTATTCCCTACATTTTTTTTTATTAACATAAAAAAAAGGTTCCTTACAGGACCTATGTACCTGGGTGTAGTGTGCAGGAGTGTGTTTGCAGTGTTGTGCGTGTAATGCTTGATGCATGGGCAGTGTTACTGTATCGCGCTGGCGGCGACGTCAAGAGCCTCCCCAGTTGTAGAACGAGACACGTCTTGGGTCACCGCCTGAGGACCCGGAGAGTGTGCGGGAGCAAAATTAGCCGCCTGTCCCCGGCGGCGGGAACGGCGGTTACGCGGGCGTGGGCGCTGACACGCATACTGAACGGTTGAAAAGGATAGATCCTATTTCCGCACGTGATATCATCATCGGGATCGGTGAGAACGTTAAGCGGTCTCCGAAACTTCAATTTTACTATTACTATATCAGATATAAATTAATAAGTCTTCATTCGAAATAAGCATAAATAATTATTAGTTTGTTGAATGAATAAAAGACGATTTCAATATATGCACATACATACACAGGCACCGATAAGTACGGTCGAACAGAAATCTGTAGATATAATAACCTCAAATAAGGCCATTTCTGTCTATAGAGGACTAGATAGGCTAAGAAACACAGCACAAAGAGCGAGAACGTAAATTTGAATAAAACACTACAATGTATTCTACCTCATTCTAACGCACGTTAAATCCTATATATGGATGTGTTTGTCCCTTTTTAACGTCCCTTTTTTTTTTATTTCTTCGAGTGTCAAATCATAACGTGGTTAAAGAAGTTTCACTGAAATAAATTTATATATAATACAATGAATCTTTTCAAGGGCTATGGTTTTGACGCGAGAGGAGAAACGGGTTAGAATTACACAAACGTGTCTCTCGCAAGGTTCTAATAGCTTACTACACTACTCGCGAAGTTAAGCGAATGCGAATACAATACGTTCGTACGCTTCGTACAATCACGTCTCGCTCCGGGCGACAAGTGTGATTGGTGTCGGTCTTTGCTTCCAAGTCAAAGGACTCAAAGCTCTCTCAAATTCTACACGAAGGATCTCGCTACAGTACTCAGCTGACTTCAGTTAGCGTTGAGATGTACGCTCAGATAACTTAAGCTCACGCCTGTTATTCCTGAAGGGTTAAGCAGAGGTGAAATAGCGAACTACACCACCCGCATTCCGCCAAGCTTAGTTCCGTCCCAGATGTGACAGGGGGGCGAGCCTGTCTTCATATCGGGCAATAATCCAAATTCCGGGATGATACTGAGTAGAAAAACCCAATATCACTTGACACGACCCGGGAATCGAACCCGAGACCTCAGAGCGACAGTCGTACCGGAATACAACTGCGCCACTGAGGCAGTAAGAATAGTAGCCATTATTTTGAACAATTGATCACTTTAGGTTCAATAAAAAAAAGAAAAAAAAAAGTATTTTGTTAAAAATGAGCTCTTTTTATAGTTTGCGTTTATCGTATGGTGTAATAATATAGTGTGTGCTTTTATAGTCTCCAAAATCAACGGAATCAATTTCTGAATAGAAGTGTTGACTTTTTAAAAAAACAATGGTTTTAATTTAGTTTTCATCAATCGAGTCCGTGACTCCTTTGAGTGCTTTTCGTTATTCCTCATAGTTTTAGATTTGGACATGCACGTCGAAGCGACTTCGCAAGTAGTGTGATAGAGCCTTAAGAGGGCATGCGGTCGGAAAAGTAGATAATTCAGAAATATATTGCTATCGCATTGCGCTCCAAAGAATGAATTATAAAACACAAAGGAGACTCGGAGACACAACGCAGCTCGGGCTGATTTAACTATCCAAAATAGACAAAAACATCACTTCGTAGTACCCTATTTCCTCCTCTAAAACTGAACCGATTTTTAATTTTCTTTCAGTTTCAGTTTTATAAAGACTTTCCCTATTTTTTAATTTTATCCATCAAATTTGATTGACGAACGTCTAAAACTGATGGCAATAATCGAACATTTTTTTCATTTTCAAAGGCTTCTAGTTTCTAAAGTAACTAATTTATAAAATAAAATCAAAGCGTATGGGCATGATGGTGGTGGAAAAAATATTAACCATATTGCTATTATTCAGGGAGGAAACAGGGGATTACGTTTGTGTGGAATAAATGCCGCTAGGATATCCTCTTAACAATGTCAAACTCGCAGACCGTGTCAGTAGGCGATTGATTAAAAATGTAAATGGTGGGTCGATCAATAACTGTAAGGAAGCATTCCACCGACAAACGTTGGTATACGTATAATTAGGAAATAATTTATTTAAGTAATCACAGGTATACGGTGAAAAGTAAAAAAATATAAATAAAAAATATCTCGCTAGCGTTTGCCCTCGACTTCGTCTCAGAAAATCTGTTTTAATGTCAGTAAATAAGAGATAGATATAGTAATGCCGTTTGGTAGTTTTTAACCAACTTCAAAAAGGAGGATGTTATCAATTCGTCTGTATTTGTTTTTATGTGTTTGTTACGCGATTTCGCATTTTTTTAAATAGTTACAGTACACTTCCGATGTGATCCCATTTTCACCAAATCGATTTTAAAATTATTAATGATATTAAAACAAAAATATTGAAGTAAACAGAAACAGAGTGATAAAGTAAATATTTTTTTATTTTTTGGTGTATTTTGTAAAGTTTATTCTTTTGAAGTCGGTTTTGTTTTTAATTAAAAAATATTTTTTTCTGTAGAATTCTTGAAGAACCACAATTCTCTCATACATTGTTTTTATTTATCTTTTGTGATGGAAATTCGGCTGATGTTTATGCCATACAGAAAAGTATTCCCCTGTTTCCTCTCTGGTGAATGGAGATTACATTAAATCTGTTTATACCATATACAATATATCCACGTTTTGATTTTTTCCATAAATTGGTTATTACAGAAACTAGGAGCCTTAGAAAATCTGAAAAAAATAGCTCGATTTATGGTTTTGCTTATTTTTGATGGCATTTCCGGTTTGAATGGTTTTTACGTAAGCAATATTTACTGGTTAAAGTTCGCTTTTTCTATTCAAAATTATGCCAATGCTTAGGTAATTATGGGGGAGGGGGTTAAGTTTTGTTTATTATTATTAACAAAGGGGTTAGAAATAAGCAAAATATTGTTTACGTAATATTTGAACAGCCCGTTTTTATAGAAAGTTCTAGAAAAATGGCGGTTATTTTGATAGGAATATCAATGGATTTTTGTGCACCTCAGATTTCAAGCCTCATTGTTATTATTAAAAACAAAAACTGAACATAACCATATTACGTGTACACTTATAAAAAATAATAACTTCAAAAATCAAACTTATCAAATTTAATATAAAATTTACAAATACAGACAAAAAGTGCCACATAAGAGACTAAGTTCCCGCCAAAAACATATTTTGAATTGTTTTATTTAGTCTATCTATAAGTAGTAGAAATATTTTAATTTTAAAAACTTTTAAATAACCTTTAATAAATAAAGGCACCTACTTACTTTAATTAAAAAAGGAGACTATT
This sequence comes from Samia ricini, assembly GCA_014132275.2. Taxonomy (NCBI): domain Eukaryota; kingdom Metazoa; phylum Arthropoda; class Insecta; order Lepidoptera; family Saturniidae; genus Samia; species Samia ricini. Next base: position 4,965,575 of record AP028167.1, read on the forward strand.
TAAAGACAAAAAATACATATTTATAAAGTAAAAAGTTAAGTACTGCATAATTTTGCTGCCTTTGCCTCTGAAAACTCGACTTGAGCCAAGGAGTATTTATTATGTTTCATTAATATGCGTGTAAACATAACTTTTTAGCGCGTTGTCTCTCGTCTCTTTCGCACTTATTATCTTACGTATCGCTATCTCGCTTGAAAACAACAACGCGTATTCTTATTTAATTATATAACAATTATTACTGTTAAAACGGAATATTATTTTGAACGAACCAGATGTTAAGGCAGCTGAATAAATTATACTGTATATGCAAATTTCTTCACTTCAATCTTAATATCTTCGTGGAATATTATGTCCAGATTGAATGGAACAAAATTAATCAGATTTACGATCTCTATACATTATAATTAATTATATTTGCTTTTTCAAATGACATAATATGTTATACGAAGACATTGAAATTAATTATTTAATTATTTTAAAATTGTTCATGTTTAATTTCTTAGCAAATTTGAATGAATTTGTATCCTTATATTTTAATATGAAAAGCGACTTTTTTTAGTCTGTCTATTGGCCCGTTAGTTGTCTTACAGGGTGAATCATTACGTGAACGATAGTGATGTCTGGAATGAATCCCATCTCTGTGCTTCTGCTAACATTAGCTAAGACTATGATTTGTATAGTTATGTATATGAATATATATATATATATATATATATATATATATATTATATTTATAAAAAAAAGAACCAGATCGAGTTTCTTGCCTGCGCTCTTCTCGACTGGGTTGTTTTCCGAACCGGTGGTAGTGTTTTAGACGTTCATAAGCGCCTTCTTAGGGCCTAAATTGAATAAAGATTTTTTGATTTTGATTTTTCATTTTATAATTCTAGAACGAATGGTTTAATTTACAAGATTATTTCTTGTAATCGTATTGCATCGTATTATGTGACAAGATTTTTAACCGACATCAAAATGCAGGAGGTTATCAATTCGTCTTTTTTTTTTTTGTATGTTTGTTACTCGATTTCTCCGACAATTGAGGAAACGATTTGCAAATGTTTTTTATTCGATAGAGTACACTCGTGAAGTGGCCCCATTTCCAACAAATCAGGAACTGATCACTGGGTATCAGGGAAGTCAAGAGAAACCCTCGAATTCTATAGAATATTTATACATATGAATATATTTGCTGTCACAGCTATTCAAGCGTTTGCGTATTGCAGTCACCGTTTTATTTTTCCGATCTGATGATGAAGGTGCAATATTTTAACGACTAGGAATAAAATATTTTTTTGTTGTTGCACTTTATTTATATGCACTAACAGTAAATAAAAACGAGTAATGAAAAAATAATGAACTGGCTTCAAAGGCTAAAAGTACATACTTAAACTGAAAAGTAGCAATCATAACTTTTTTAAATAAAAACAAAACCGACTTCAAAGGAATATAGTATTAAAAATGTACTAAAAAGTAAATAAATAATTACTTTATTAATCTGCTTCTGCTAACTTCGATATATCCTTTGTTTTAATACCATTAATGTTATTAGAGTCGGCGCCAGCTAAAGTTTACCAATGTGTAACGAAAATAACTACCTAAACTTCATCACAATTACATATAAGTTTAAGTAATAGCGACGTAAACTTACACCACTTAGTTATCCGTAAGCTGGCACCGATTTCAGAATTATAAATGGTATTAAAACAAACGGTATAGTGAAGTTAGCAGAAATAGATTAATAAAGTAATTATTTATTTACTTTTTAGCGCATTTTTATAGTGTATTCTTTTGAAGTCGGTTTTGTTTTTAATGAAAAAAGTTTTACATATTGTTTATACATTTTACTTTAAACATAACTCTGTCAGTAGATAACAATGAGTATACTATTTTTCTATATATATAAATTTGTCAGAAAAAGTACCGGGAAATAGTCAATAATACAGAAAATGTTAGTTAGTTATATACATCCAAATTTATTTTATCGCCTTCAAAGTATGCTCCTTCAGAAACAATACACTTACGCCGACGAATAATACAATATCAAAATATTTTTAAACGCTTTACTTGCAATTGAGTTTTTTCTCGTTGCGAATTCTCCTTTGTCTTCTACCGAATGGAAACGAGAGCCACGAAGTGGTAATTTGAGTTTAGGAAAAACAACGAAGTCGGCTGGAGCTATATCTAGTGAACAAGGTGGTTGCTCGATGGCATTTGTTGAGTTTTTGTGCAAAAATTTGTTCAAAAGTTGAGCAATTATCTCTCTTAAACTTGAATAAGGATTTACTTCACTTTTGCTATGTTAACTTAAGTTGAAGACGTTGATGGCCTACCAGGGCGAGGCACATCTTCTAGCATATCTCCACCGCTTTTGAACACTTTATTGTACTCATAATCACGTGTTTTTGATAAAGTCGATTTACCGTAAGCCTTCTTTGCCTAAATTTCTCCGAACATGAAATTCCATTGGCGATGCAAAATTGAAACAAACTCATCGTTTGACGTTATTGTCCATAATAAAATTCGCAATACACATTAGATATGACCTAATTAAAAACAACACTGTATTTTATCTAAATGTAACTCAAACACCGTGCCAAAACGAAAAATATTAGTGCCAATTTAAAAACAACAAAAAAACAGAAAAAAAAAAATTGAATTTCGAACCTTAAACAAGTCATGCTTTTCCGATACTTTTTATGACTGATTGTCATAAACAATTTCTTGGACTTTAAGGGCCATGTAAATCCCAAGTAAGTATAAATATGGGGTCAAGGAATACACGAGTTGCTTATTTTTGATAAGCAAGTGTTTAAAGGGGTGTCAAAAATGTCATAAATATTACAATGTTTACATTATTTAACCGGTGAAGTTTCTCAAAAACATACAAACATCTTTTCTAAGCCTATATGGGAAATTTACCGTTTCAAAATAAGTTCACATGAATATAAATCAGCAATATTAACATGTGAACTGTAATCCCACACATAATAAACCAATATCGCCAAGGTCATGATCGTTCAGCACGTGAAAAAAAAACATATTTCACAGAGACGTCATATTAATTACTTAATATTGAATATAAAAGCTATATATATATATGTATATAAAAATCCCCTGTCGTAGTTTTTTTTTTTTCTAACTAACTTACGCTGTTGTAGTGTGTAACAAATACCAGTGTAAGTTTGATCGTTGAGGCGAGATGTTCGGGAGCGTTCGGAAATTTCAAATAATGCAACAATGTATTTTACGCTGCACGTGTTTTGCAGATTTATTCGATGATATAACGTTGCTTTTCGAATTTATTGTGTTTCAATATTTTTATTCTAATTGACTTGTGTATTATTTCGTAACGCGGCAGCCATCTTGTTATAGAACTTCCCCGGGAGTTTTTGCAAGAACTTAGAATTCACGTTCCGCGTTATATCATCTCTAATGCACTTAAATAAACAAATGTCAAAATCCAGTACATGACATAACCAAGATTAGATAAATTACAGAGGTGACTAAATATAAAGTCGTTAAAAGACGAGATAAAGGGGTAACTAATTATTTTTAGGAATTAAAGATTACCCTACAAATTTTATTCATTTCCTTGACTTAGCGGCCCCTTCCAAATTGAATTCGTTTCCAATTCTACACCCAACAAAACGTTGTTACAAAACACAAGCGTGAGATAACTTACAGGTGGCGCCATCTCTTAGTAATGGATGCACATAATGAACATCCAGGAAGTCACAATCGAGTTATTACCCAAATTTAAACGAATAAAACATATGACGAAAAAATCAAAGCAATTATTCTAAAAATACAAATTAAAATCAACATATTATTTTATGATAATAGGCTATACAGTATTTAATATTTTATGTCATACAAATTTCCGTCAAATCGAAAAGTTTCCGTACTATTGACGTATGATTTATAATAAATAAATCATGTACTTTGTTACAAATTGCACGTGTGAATACTGGTGCGAAGTATTGTTCTTACACCTCATGAATATAAGACGTGGTAAATAATAAATGATATTTTATTTTACGTTTAATTACCGTCGTGTACAGTTTATTGAAAGAAAACCGTGGTGAAAAAGTAAGTTGAATTATTATTTTATTTCGATTTTTTTTATTTTACACAGTATAGGCTCAGTGCTTTGACCACAATCTCTCCTGATGTTAAGTGACGATGTGTTCAGCATGGTAAACACACTAAGCCTAGAAGTACTGGTTCTGAAGTAATGTTGCCGGAACACGACTGTTGGTACTTGGTGGTAGGTTTTCAAACTTGAGAGTGGTAGGTAGCCAGGCGGGCATTATTAGAAAATGGCCTACCACCACGCTATGGTTTTCTCACGATGTTTTCCTTCTAGAAAAGCTTAGGGTGGTTTTAGTGTCATCACTGTGCCGGCGGAGTCGTCGACGACGTCTAGCACATGTTGGTCGTGTGTCCCGCGTGGAGGGAGTCCTTCAGGGACTTGGCGTCCGCCGTGGGTAGGGTCCTCTCCTTGCCGTCGCTCGTGAGGGCGATGGTCGGGAGCTCTAGGGCTTGGGCGGTTGTCTCTTCGTGTTGCGAAGCCGTCATGCTCGCGAAGGAGGAGGCAGAGCGAGAGAGGGAGCGGCCAGCGCACCCCAGCCGAGTGAGGCGTGTCACACGCCGGGGCACCGGACGCAGCCGTCCGGGCGCCCGTCGAGGTCGCCAAGCCTCTTAAAATAACTTGACGTCGGACCTCCCGTGAGGTATGGCGCTGTCAGGGCCTCTGCAGAATACATGTATAATGTGCCTCCGGAGGCCCTGGCATCTTTGCGCCGGTTAGGGACGTGGAGTGTTTAGTCAGTCGGTTTCGGCCAACCTGGCACACGGGCACCAAAGAGGGCGCCTCTCGCAGAGGGGTGTGCCTCGGTGACCCAGTCTGTCGCGAGGATCAACGTGTGCAAAAAAACTACGTTTTCGGCATACGTCCGAGCGTTCAACGAGCAGATTTCAACCACGTAAAAAAAAGGGTGGTTTTAGTGTTAAATAGATGAGCTTAAAAACGCGTCCATTAAAACGGAATTCGAACGTATTACCAACTGCGCCATCATCGCTTCATTTGAATGTCAATTCATTTTAATACTTGAAAAATTATATTGTGTTCTTTAACTTTTCGCTTAACTAAAACTCGTTATAACGTAATAAAGTATCCAGTCTCTTCGATTTCGCTATTTAGAGTTTACACTGTATGATAATTAGATTTTGCAACAAACGTAACTAGTTAGTAACCTCTGACTCGCGTAGCCTCACATGAAAATTTCCAAAAAAAAAAGTAATCCATTATTACTAATCTGTACAAATAAATAAAAGTTGAAGTACCTGATTGTAATATTAAGATAACGGATTTTTACTAAATACATATGAATGTGTATGTGGTACATAGACCAAAAAAACACATTTTTTATACTTCTACCTAATCTCTGTAGACGCAAATAGACTGGCCCCCAACAGGGTGGACCGATGACCTGATGAAGGACGCGAGAATCCGCTGGATGTGGGTGGCGTAAGAGCGCTCGTTGTAGAGATCTTTGGGAAGACCTACGTCCAGCAGTGGACGTCTATCAGTTAAACGAATGAATGGATGGTAACAGTTTGTCTCCCTGTCGGCGAGTGCACGAGTAACGTTAGCGGCATCATTAATATGCGTTGACACCGTGAATGCGGTCCGGACCGCGCGTTTGTTACGACTTTAAACCTGATTCCCATTACGCGTCTAATATATAATATACGTTTGAGTTAACATATCCGGCTTACTCTAACCCAAGGATAGTTCTAGTTAAGTTATCTGTGTGTGTATGTAGTTATTTTGAACGGAATTTTTTTGGAAACTTTATATTGAAGTTATTTTATATTCATGCATAAGGAATACTAGTTTATTTCTTGGTTCTATAAGATTTAGACTACGTAAATTATGAAAATTTATTTAAAGTTGTTTTGATTTGAATTTATTTTTTTCTACTTAAACAACGGCCACTTAGACTTATCTTTTCTATACAAATAAATAAAATTGAAGTGGCTGTCTGTAAATATCCAAATAATAACTTTTTACTAAATACATATCAATGTACTCGTATATACGATATATGTACCTATACCAAAAATACTGTTTTTTTTTTTTATTTTTGTCTGTCTCTCTGTCAGCTTGTTCTAATCTCTGGAATGGCTGGACCGATTTTGATGGTACTTTTTCTGGGAAATTGCAAACATAGGTTATGTGCTATTTCGGTGTAATTATTTTTTGAGCGAAAATTTTGGTTCTAATATTTTTTTTAGCGATTAGATGTAAATTATGTCAGATAAAGAACATAGCCATTAAAAAACAAAAATAAATACAACTATATTGGTCGAAGATTTGCTAGAAATATTGTCCAAAAAAGATAAAAAAAAAAAAACGGGTGAAATTATTTTATACAAAATAAATATTTGTAAAAAACTATATGAGATACACCTCCTATTTTAAGGTTTTTTTACCGGATAATTTTACATATATATTTTCAAAAATTTTCGGACGATCACTTGAGGGACAATAGGCCACCTTGAAGGAGCTGTGAACTTTGATGTAAATTAATAAAGCCAATACTGTTACATTTTCAGAGGATCATGCCACCGAATGTCACGAACGAGGAAACAATTCTATCAGATTCAGAAGAGAAATTATTAAAAACCCAACCCAATCCGAGAGAATATACAATCGTCTATAGAAATATAATAGTATTCTTGTATTATCATACGGCCGGGTTATACGGATTGTATCTTTGTTTTACCGGAGCTAAATTTCTGACGATACTATTTGGTAAGTATCGGCGAAATTATTATGATCTTATTCTGTGGTGTAACTATGTCATTTGAGGCCCGTGGCATATTCATTGGATATTGGGCCCTAGTAAAAATCGTCCGGTTGTAATTTGATTTTAATAAATCACTAAAGTGACCACTAGAGCGTTTAAATATTTACTCGTGTCGAACTTTAATCGTATTTATCATGTTTAATCAATTTTGTTCAAAATGTTAGGATTCTTCTGAGCTCGCGGCTTTATGGCCCGGAGCCGCATCCGAACTTGCCTGTGGCATTTTGCTGGCTTCGAACCCGCCTACCCAACTTTATAATGATTCTGATTTTTTCACACTGTAAGCTCAATGCTTTGACCACAATCTCACGCAATGTTAAGCGACGATGTGGTCCAGGATGGTAAACGGACTAAGCCTACTATGTGATGGCTGGTTTCAAACATGATCCCGGACGGTCGACCACTTTGGTCAAACATCTCTTTAAAAAGTGGGCGAAGAGGTGGGTGGGGAGAGAGCCTGTGGGTCAGGCATCGGCATTCTCCCCCCCATCCCCAACGGGTTAAATTATGGACGTGGCCTTGTTGGGTCTACTACAGGGGACGACGTGGTGCTTACGCAAGCTATCCCGTATCGTCCCCATCCCAAATGCGGCGGACGGCCCCGGGGGGTTTAGTGAGTCCCACACTGGTGCAGAGGCGTCCCTCCGCACCCTCTTATCCATTGCATTGAGGGACTTAGGTCTCACTAATGCAATGGGTAAGGGTAGTGCGTAAATGAATTCCCCTCGTCAAAAAAAAAGGTTTCAAACATGATCGTTGTAGGTACCCTGGCGGGCATTATTATAAAATTGCCAAACACCATGTTATGTTTTCCTCAAGATGTTTCCTTACAAAGCTCAGGTTCGTATAGAATTAGTTAGATGGGCTTGAAACCTTCGTCCATCAATTTGGAATCCGAGCGCACTATCAACTCAACCATGATCGTATCAACGTAGCATCCACCGTACGGCAAAAATGTCACATCCATATCCTTCGATTTCAGGATACATCGTTTTTTGGATAGCCGGTTTGGGTGTGACTGCTGGCTCCCATAGATTATGGTCTCACAAATCCTATAAAGCGACCAGACCGCTTCAACTTCTCCTCATGCTGTTCCAATCGGTGGCCAATCAAAACTCAGTTCTCCATTGGGTGAGAGATCACAGACTCCATCATAAATACAGCGATACTGATGCAGACCCTCATAACGCTACGAGGGGTTTTTTTTACTCCCACGTCGGTTGGCTCCTGGTGAGGAAGCATCCTGACGTAGTGAAGACCGGGAAGCTGATCGATCTATCAGATATTTACAGGAATCCGATACTCAATTTTCAGTATACGTAAGTTGAGCGTTCATTAAAGTCTTTATGTATTGAATCTCCTTTCAGAATGATAAAAAGATTTTTTATTTTCATTACGGACTAATTATAACCAATGTTACGGAAATTTATACTTATAAAAAAAAAACTATTAACTAGGAAGAACTATATACATTAGTAGCTGCATGCCCGCGGCTGCCTTAAGTTACTCCACGTAACTTAAGCTACTATTAATTTTTTTTAAATAATTAGCATTCCGCGTAAAAAAAAATTAAAACTCATGAGATTGTTGTGACCAAAATACTATTCAGTGGGTGGCACCGTCAAAACATCATTTCCCAATGATTATTTAAAAGTTGGTAAACTAAAACTCTGCCCTCTATTTGCAGGAACTCCTACTGGTTCATACCTCTACTTTCATTCGCTCTACCGACATTCATACCGGTCTTCTTCTGGGCGGAAACATTCTCCAACGCCTGGCACCTGAACATGTTTCGCTACATCCTGAACCTCAACTTCACGTTCTTCGTCAACAGCTTCGCACACCTATGGGGCTATAAGCCTTACGATAAACGCATATCTCCATCACAGAGTCACACGATTTCAGTATTGACCCTCGGGGAAGGATTCCACAACTTCCACCACGTTTTCCCCTGGGATTACAGGTCTGATGAGCTCAGTAGTTTGAGGATCAACCCGACGACAATATTTATTGACATTTGCGCATGGTTGGGCCTAGCTTACGATCGTAGGAGTGCTCCACGTGATATGGTCATGGCTCGGGCATTGAGAACTGGCGATGGAAGTGTGTATTTCAATTCTGATAAAGACTCCATGTAAGTTTGAAGCGTAAGCCAACTGCACTTATGTTTATGACGACACCTGATACAGCGATACAGTGTCACGTGATCACTATCTTGAGGAAACTATTAATTAAACATTTACAACTTGAAGCGACGATGACCCAGTTGGTAGTGCGGTCGGATTCCGCGTCAATGGACGCGCGTCCAAACCTACCTATCCGACTCTAAAATCAGCCTGAGCTTTCGGTGAGGAAACCATAGTATAGTGGAAGGGCATGCCCGTCTGGGTAGCTACCACCCCCAGGTTTAAAAACCTGTCCCCGAAACTCCAATAAGTGTAAGCAGCATCACTTGCGAACCAGTACCTAGGCTTAGTGTGTTTACCATCCTAGACCATATCGTCATTTAGCATCAGGTGAGATTCTGGTCAAAGCGTAATGTGTTTGATATCAAAATCTTTTTTTTTGTGTTTTTGAGGGTTGGCACCGTATTGCTTATCAGCCTCCGAGTAAATATATATATATATATATATATGTAATTATAATTTTAGTCAGACACTATCACATACTAGTAAATTGTATCAAACTAAAATAAGAATCGTATAGTAAATAAATATTAATTTGATTTATTTTATTTTACTTAGTAAGCTTAGTTAATAGTAGTGTGTTGTTGGGAATTACTGTTGGTGATAACTGTTTACAATATTTTCGGCACACATCCTTTTTTTTTTTTAACCTAGCTAATGCTGTTGACCGGAAGGGCCTTTACAGCTTCACCGAACTTTGTGGGCGAGTGCTGAAGGCACTCAGCCGCATAAGGTAGCTAGCTCAAGGGTTCGAACCTCGGCTTGGCCGCTACCTGAGTATGAAAACTCCCGCGGAATTTTTATCCTAGCTAAACCCTACATTTTTTATTCTTTATTTACATAAACAAAAAGGTTCCTTACAGGACCTATGTACCTGCGTGTTACGTGCAAGAGTGTGTTTGCAGTGTTGTACGTGTAATGCTTGATGCATGGGCAGTGTTACTGTATCGCGCTGGCGGCGACGTCAAGAGCCTCCCCAGTTTGGGAACGAAGCAAGTCTTGGGCCGCTGCCTGAGGGGGACCCGGAGAGTGTGCGGGAGCATAATTAGCCGCTCGTCCCAGGCGGTGGGAACGGCGGTTTCGCGGGCGTGGGCGCTGACACGCAAATGTGCGAGGAACATGAGGAAACCGCCTATTCGCGCGCGTAATGCTATCGTCGCGGTCGGTTAATATGTTACGCGGACGTCGCCGCTTTCGGTCGGCCGAAAGGACTGACGTGTACGAGACGGCTCGTACTTTGAGCGGGTTCGGGTGTGTCTCTGCGCGTTCGAAGAAGGCGCGACACTGGGTTTTAAAGACGGACTTAATAGAGGGCAGGTTCAGATCTCTGTGTAAGTCCACATTTCTCTGAAACCGATAGACATCTGCAGCTATCCTTATAGTGCCGGCGGCGCCTTAAGATATTATCCGCCTACATCCGGTGGGGACCGTCTCTTACCTGCGAAATATCGCCTCGCATGAAATGAGTATATAAGGCTCTGTAGCGCCGACACAGGGACACTTGAGTTCTAACTGTTAAAGTAAATGTTCCTGATATTACAATATAATAAATTGGTGACGTGGGAATTATACATAGTAAGAGTGTTTAATAATATAGCGAGAGTGTTTTAACATAAATTACAGTGAGGTCCACACATAAAAACTTTAGCAGGCAGGTTAGGTTTCGCTGGGCAGGATGTATATTGCCCTCCGGACTTTCGACCGATGGTCGTACCTCTCTTTGAGAGGTGGGCTGGCTAAGAGGTGGGTGGGGAAGTATACCCCCCCATCCCTACTGGGCCATTGCACGGACGAGGCCTGGTGGGTCTGCCGCAGGGGGCGACGCGGTGCTTGCGAAAGCCATCCCGTATCGCCCCCATCCCAAATGTGGCGGACAGCCCCGGGGGTTTTAGTGGGTACTTCCGGACGCTTCGCGTCCGGGCGAGTCCCGCACTGGCACGGAGTCGTCCCTTCGTGCCCCCTTACCTATTGCATTGGGGAACTCCGGTCTCACTAATGCAATAGGTAAAGGTCGTCCGTAAATGCATTACCCCCGTCAAAAAAAAAAAGGTTAGGTTCCGCTGTTTTTGCGATTTGTCAGTTAACTGATTTTGCTACTGATAGATTAGTCTACTTTCATTGTTTGTTGTCTTATGGTATTTTGCTTCGGGGAACCGCAGCCGAAGTAGATGCTTCATTTATTTTACAAAACCGAGCTGTTCGAGCTATTTATAATATGGGACCCTCGCGAATCACTTAAAAACACGTTTCCAAACATATCTTAACCTTGCCCTCCCAATATATTCTAGATAACTTACTAAATGTACGCAAACATTTAGTTAAACTTGTAAACGATCAGCATAAATTTAATACAAGGAGTAAACATAAATTAACAGTTCCATGTTTCAGGCTTAGCAAAATTAATAACTATTGACTAGGTAATAGTGTTAGGTTTTACAATAAATTACAAAGCACATTACCAATTTACCAGACAAGAAGTTATAGCGCCATGTCAAGCAAATTTTAATTTGCAAGGGTTACTATAGGGTGGATCATTACGTGAACGCTGGTGATGATTGGAAGTGACAGCCTTCTCTGTACATCTACTAATAAACTTTGTAACTGTTAGTTGTAAATTTCCAAAAAAAAAACATGCAAAAAAAACAGATCGAGTTTCCTGCCAGTTCTTCTCGATGACTGGACTGTTCTCCGAACCGGTGGTAGTATTTTGACGTTCATAAGCGCCTTATTAGGGGTTAAATTAATTAAAGTATTTTTGTTTTCTTTTTTTAAAGTGAATCTTCCGTATGCGCGATATCACGAGTAATTCATATCCTATTCGGACGGAAAAGACTTTCAGTACATCCTGTTTCTACTGGGTGTACTGAATGTGCTTGTAGACATCCTTGATAGAGACTCAAAAATTAAATCTTTTTGTTTATGAACGGATGACCTAAAAGATTAGGTAAAGTTTTTAAAACTCTTTGTATTTTTTTCGTTTTTAATTTAACTGTTTGACCCGATTATTAAGATCTTACAGCCAGCAAGCCTTTGCCTAGGACCCGAATAGCAGAATAACTATTAAACAAAAACCACAGTATAAAAGAGTTTTTCATACATTTTCCATGAAGAGGCTTTTTTTATGATTTCTCGAGAACGAATTGACTGGTTTTGTCGTAATGTTTCTGATGTCTAGATGATTTTACCGTAGTACTATAAAACCGTCAAATTAACACCAACAAATATCACTAAAATACGTTCAAAGATATCAACTGTTCTCGTAATAAAGTGTGTGGTAATTTTACAAACGACAATAGTAAATAAATAAACCTCTTTGTTACTGATGTGAATTCTATAGGTTCGTTCACACGTGACGATGCGTCGTTTATTTTGTGTCTCGTTTTTCTGTCTCGCCACTCGATCAGTGAGGGGTTAAGGCACCGCGGGGCCCGTGGTAACTATTATTTATTGTTGTAATCAGGTGAATATAAATTAAATAATTATCCAACATATCTATAAATCTATATATTTACACATTCAATAATGTAATAAAGTGCGTAAATGTTGGCTAAAGGAACAAAAATATGAAGACGTGAAAGAAATATTGAACACTATAATAAATATTTTTTTAATAAAAATAAAGCCGACTTCACAAGAATAAGCTATAGAAACGCACTAAAAAGTCAATAAATAATTACTTTATTAATCTGTTTTGTTAATTTTGGAGTCGGTGCCAGCTAGAGTTAAAAAAATAACTGCCTAAACTTTACCTTTAACTTTATCACAATTACATATAAGCTAAATAAAGGACCGAGGTGATTTTAAAGGACAATGAATCAAAATCGAATATAATTAGCGACGTACAGTCACACCACTTTATTGTCCGTACGCTGGCACCGCTTTCAAAATTAACGAAGCAGATTTGTTTGACGTAATTATTTATTGACTATTTAGTGATTTTTTTATATTTTATCTTTTTGAAGTCTGTTTTGTTTAAGTGTATTTTCTTCAATGCGTTTCAATTTTTTTTTATACGCATCACTAATTATTTTCCAACAAAAATTTATAGGACACACTTGCCCGTAAAACTGTGCATTGAATCGTATTTTATTATATTTTTCTTTTAGTTTTAATTCTTTTTACGCTGTACCCTAATTATTTTCGAACGTTAAAAGAACACTAAGTTATGAGGAGTAACTTCTGCTATGTACCAAAAAAAGTCCCGCCAAAATCTATGAAGCCGTTCCGGTGATTGCCCGGAACAAACAGACGGACAGAAAAGCAGACAAAAATTTTAAAAATTATATTTCATTTATGTGTATTTAGGAAAAAAAATTGATATTTGATATTACAAACAGACACTACAATTTTATTTATTAGCATAGATTATTCTTATTGTTGTCTTTTTCTCTCGCACTACGTACTCCTTGTCCATTACTATTTATTCAAAAACGTTAGTTCATCTCGCGTTTTGGACTTTTGAAAATCCACCTAAAATTGTGAATTTCGCTTACCCGTCTATATTTTAGTTTACTCCTCTTAATTTGGGCCCTGTAGCATTTGTTTGCTTTTGCCATTGAACTATTATGCCGGCCTGTGTTGTGGCACCAACCTATTTACAAAACATTGTACTATACATTTTCCTTGTTCTAGATTAAGTAGGGCCCGGCTCTGTATGTTTTAATTTCCTTGGATTTCCTCTACCAACTATCATCACAATATTCTGTGTTGTGTGTTTTATATCGCATCATCCTATTAGAATTAAACATCGTCGATCTTAATCGAAAATTATAACTATAATTGGACGGTTCATGTTTTGTTTATTTTTGATAACATTTGGGACGAAATGTTATGAAGCAAATTATATATGAATTACTGACGACAGGTCGGGACTGTAATTATCTGAATTCCACGCGAGCAAAGTCGCGGGCACGGCTTGAATACTCTAAAAAGCTAAAATCCAAAACGATTGTCGAAATATTTGACTACGTGACAGCTAGTAATGCCAACAGACCAAAATGAGACTTAAAAGGTAAAATAACTGTAAATGGGCTATAGATCGAATGAAAAACAAAAAAAAAGCAATTTACAAGTTTTAAAACTTGAGTAATAAGTATTTTATTGTTAAGAAGAAATAACGGATTCGTTCATTCTGACAAGAAAGATGAAAAGAAAATTTTGATAAAATTTATTTCACCACCGACGCGCGGGAATTCGTGTGATAAGGAATTTCGTGTGCCACTAGAAGCAAATTGCTTCTATCGGGATTTATTAATGTGAACTCTCTTTGATATTTTATTATCTGTACAAATAAATAAAATCGAAGTGTCTGTTTCAAAATAACACAATTTCTAAAAGTTTTCTATGTCTGTTCGTTCCGGGCGATCGCTGGAACGGCCGGGTCGGGCCCATGTTGACGAAACTTTTTCTAGGCCATAGGCGAAGTTACATGGCGTAACTTAGGCAACTTTTATTTTTCGATAATAATTAGGTTCCCGCGGAACAAAAGTAAACTCGTATAAGTCTTTAATGTAATCCTATTAAATGCACAGTTTTTATTGGAAAGTGTTTGATTTTGTGAGACATGTCTTTACTCTGTGTTAGTATAAAAGATATTTTAGGGCTAAACAATTGTGACCATCAAAATATAATTTTCCAATGATTATTAAAAAACTAACATATATATATATATATATTACGCAGTGAAGAATTGTTCGGAATCTATACTAATAAATAATATTGAAGTGTCTGTTTGTTATGTTAAAATAATTGTTTTTATTTTACTAAATATATAGGAATGTATACACGATACCTATACCAGAAATACAACCGGAACTGCTTGACGTATTTTGATGGGCCTTTTTTTTGATAGTTAACTGAGGTTACTCCTTATAACTTGGGGTAATTTTAATTTACGAAAAAATTAAAACTCATAAAATTTTCAATAAAATCCTTTTCAATGCAGAGTTTTACGGAAAAGTGCTTTAATTTATAAGAAATATTTTTACAAAAAATTGTAAGAAATTAATTGGGATTAGGTACACAAAAAACGCAGTGAAGAATATATGAAACGCAGGCCCTAGCCGCGGACAGACAACTATAGCTTTTAATAAGATTTGAAGTTATGATAGTTTATATGTATGGTGCCGGTTAAGAATACTTCCACCCCATATTTTCTCGTGGGTGTCTTATAATTCGACTAAGGGATATACATTAGGGGATGGGCAACAGCATCCTCTGAGTACCATGAACGCTTACTTCGATCGCCAACCCGCCTGCCAATCGTGACAAATTTTGACAATCCCCTCCTGAATGGGGAAGACCTATGTTGAGTAGTTGACGTCTTATGGGTTGAGTTCGATTGATTTATTTATTATATCTTGAGATTGAGCTTTCAAACAGTCAAAACCAGTACATTTAGGCTTAATATGTTTACCATACTTGGCTAAATCATTACTTCAAATTTAAAAAATCACCAAACCCACTAAACAAATAATAATTTTAAATTTATCAGTAAATAATTTTTTTTTAATAATTGACAATAGCTTTCAGAAAAAAATTGCGTACAAAATGTGTATCATTTTGTGTATCATGTTTATCATTTAAAATAAACATTTTAATATGTCTTATTAATTATAATATAGTTCATACCTCTAGTTGGATAGAACTTTCGCTACGAAACGTAGGCCGTGCTACGTGTAAGTTTAAACACGTCTACGTTTGCTACGGCGTAGCAAAACGCTTGAAGGAGTTATTATAAATTAAAAATCGCATTACTAAGCGTCGCTCAATTTTATCCAACGTCGAACGCTATAAAAAATTACGTCGAAAATACTTATCGATAGAAATCTTAATTTGGTAGAAATTTGCGTGATTTGCATCGTAAATTTTCCACGACGAAATATCGCTATGAATAATTGTGTAAGAAAGACGAAGAAATTGTAAGATAAAAAATATAATATTGACTGTTTTCTGGAACGTTGTAAAATATCCATACAAGTGGATTAGTTTACATAAAAAACCGTTCATTTTTTTTAAATTAATCTTTGCCTTGCGTCGCTAAGAATTTTAAATAATGCCTGCTTAATTTTATTCACTATTATCTTTATAACTTTTTTCCTATACTATTTAATGTAAAAATTTACATATCAATGCAAAGTTGAAAAATAGGTATATGATTAAAAGAACGAATTATAAAAATCGTATTAGTAATTTTTGAGTTATAAATTAATTGATAGGCAGATATGAACTCCCGTTAAAATATGTTTATATGAATGGCATTACAAATACTTCATGACTTAAAATGCTCCATTAGTAACAAGCTATTTAAGCAACAAAAAAAAATCGAATATTTTTTGAACATTGCCCTTTCTCATCAATAGAAAAGGCAAAGATACATTTGAGATTCTAAAACCGACCTTGATTAAAAAAAAAACTTACCTTTACAATGTAGATTATTTCTTTGCACAAAAATGTAACTTTTTACGAAAGTCTGTAAAACACATTTATCGGATCGTTTTCATGTTTTTTTTTTAAAGATCTTTTCTATTTCTCATATTAGCACACAATGGGCGCACGTCACGCCTCCACGACGAGAGGGCATCGACTGAAGGGTGGCGTAGCGCTCAGCTGTATGTATACAGTCACAGGCCTGAAGGAAAAACGGGGTAATTAAAAAAAACATACAAAACAATATTATAATTTATATATATACATAACTAGTTTGTCTTTTTGTACTGCTATTACCGTCTTGAACATTAACTGAAATGAAGATTTTCTGTCGAAAAATCTACTAATTTATCAGTAAAACGAAAAAAAAAATCTATATTCTGAGTCAGCAGGGTAATTAATTGAAACCAACCAGATCGCGACCATCACACATTTAAGAAAAAAAACACTTATTTGTGATACGTTAAGATGCAAGTGTATATTCAGTCTGGATTGAGGCTTTGATCACCCGGCATAATGATGGCGGTTGTCGATAAATTGACATATATCAGTGGTCGTCATCGTCAGTACTGGGTTCATAAGAAGCATGCTCGTAAAATGAATGCTGTGAAGATGAGAAATCTGAGAAATGTTGGTAGAGTCAAGTTGATTGACAAGGTGATGAATAGTCTGGTAAAGGAACGTTGTGCTATAATGAAAGATTTGGAGACAAAGATAGAGAAAGGGATGCTTAATTCGTTTGAACATGTAGAGAGGATGGATGAGAGAAGATTGACGAAACAAATTTACAAGGCGAGTGTGACTGGACAAGCTGGTAAGGGTCGTCTTAAGCAAATGTATCTCGACCAGATCGAGGACGTTCTGTAAAAAGGTCAAGTAAAAAGTTATTATTATTACACTATTTCTTGCCTTATCTATGATAGATGAAGTAAAAGAAACGAATGATTAGTTAGTTTGTAGATGGGAAGATTGGGTGACAGAATATTGACGAAACAGATATAAAGGTTAGCGTCATTGTGTAAGTTCGTAAAAGTAAACCCAATAGAATGTATCTCGACAGGAACAAATACGTTCTAAACGAAAACCAGTTTAATAGTGTCTGTAGCGGGCGAGGATATAAGAAAACACTCGTGAAAGTTGAAGAAGTGTAACGATTGGTTATAAATTTAATTTATTTTTGCAATGCTTATTATGATATTATTTTTATATATAATGATGATATATCATTATATTCATATATTAATTAATTCATTAGTTTATTCATATCAACTGGCAGTATATCTTACGCGTGCACTCTCCTAATGTAACATGAGTCTTTAATGGATTCATTGAGGAGGCCGTCTAAGAAAGAACATTTAAAATTTGAAAATTTGGAGAAACAATAGAATTTTAATGTGATTAAGAAAAAGGAAAGGTTAATGTCATCATCAAAATTTTAAGGAAAAAAAATTATAATAAACAGATATAATACGAGTGGGAGAGGACGTTAGATAATGAATAACGAAGCGATCTATAGATCAATTTTTATATTATTATATAAAGTAATGTAATCAGACGTACTATGGGCGATGAAGGACAAGCGACTCTCAACGGACAATTTATAGAATATAGTAAATTGATGGTCAATAAAATATCCGGCAACACTATTATATTATACCATGCAGACTTTTAGATGAGGTAAGCGTATACAGGCGTACTGTTCAACAAATTTTGGTAAAGAGTATTACAGTGCTATGTGGGACGAGTTTCTTTATCCAGGTTTTTATTAGTTGTATTTTTTCTATATTTTATGTAAAGAAAACCTTCGGTTTTAAATATTATTTCATATTCTCATTTCGTTTTATTATTTATTTATTAACCTAGAATTTAATTCAATTGTCCACGCGACAGAAGGTAAAGACGTGTCAGGATATAGTGTGTAGGAAAGGTGTGATGATATGTATGTACGTTGAATAGTTTTGTAAATTTACGTAAATTTACAGTATAGGCTCAGTGCTTTGACCACAATCTCACCTACTATTAAGTGACGATCTGCCTTAGGAAGGGCAATACACTAAGCCTATAAATACTGGCTCTCAAGAGCTGGTGACAAAACATACCTATCGGTATTTGCCGACAGGTTTTCTGACTTGATGGTAAGGTAGCTATCCAGGCGGGCATTATTAAAAAATGACCTACCATCTTGAAATGATATATATATAATGTGTTTTTGAAGGCGGGAATATGCACATCTTAGATTGAAACAGTTTTTCAGGCTTAATACATTATTTTCATTTTTCTCAGAGAGTTCGTCTCTTTTGGCACTTAGTGTAAGATGATACTATGGAAAAAATAGGTTTTTTTAGAAATTTTATGATAAATGTAAATTATATCCATTACTTATCTCGAATATGACATTTAATTTTTTTTTTGTCATTCAGTCTGTCTGTCTGATTTAACTCAAAAACGGGTTCACAGATTGTGCTGAAATTTCGTATATACATAGATAGTCTATACCCAATACCTATTGATAGATAGGCTATATAATTTTCAAAGTTACTTTAAGAATTAGTAAATAAAAAAAAAACAAATTTGTTTTTTTCGGCTGTAACTAAAAACGAGTGGTCTACCGATTTTGGTAACATTTTGTATTAACAATTGATAGGTCACAAAAATTATTAGCCATACCATTTTAGGAAATTATTAAAAAATTAGAAAAGCATCGATTTGAATGAAATTTGATATATGAAAATGGTATGCTTTTAACGGCATATCGTTCGGTAACTGATAGGGGACTGAAAAATAAAACAAACTTAGGACACCTCACATTTAAACAAGATAACGTACTTAGTCGACGTTTGCTAGTAAACATATAAAGTTAAAAAAAATTCTAAGTAAAACCGAACCGTATACCATAGCGCGTTTTTATTTGTATTTACGCCTTTTTCCGTTTCGGCCATCGCTTCTCTCTATAACAAACGTACTTACGTAAAGTATGTATATATACCTACAAAAGCCCGTAACAAAGGTATTTAATACATACTTTAAAAGTATATTTCAACTAACATACGTAACGTTTTAGAAAGCAGAGGATGCTTGTTAACTTTGTAATTAGATTACAGAATAAAAACACCTAATCTGTATATTTATGAATGTTTTAACATTTTATTCACGTTATTGTATTTTGGAATTTGTTCCTAACTTTCGCTCGGAGTGTTCCCCATTTTTGCGTTTAAAAGTCGACGTTTCTCAGTCTGTATTTTGGTTGGTTAATTTATTTAGCTGTGTGTCCGCGATTCCGCTTACGAATGTTAACAAACAAATAGATAAATGATAACGGTCATTTTTAACCAAGAAAAAACCTGAGAAATATTCTACGCTTGAAATAAGAATCATGTAAATCGGCTCCATCCATCCATCCATTCATCTGAAAAACCTCCACTGCTGAGCATAGGTCTCCCTCAAAGACTTCCACGACGACTGGTCTTGCGCCACCCGCTTTCAGCGGATTCCCGTGACCTCCACCAGGTCGTCGGTGCACCTTGTGGGTGGCCTACCAACGCTGCGTCTACCAGTCCGCGGTAGCCATTCGAGAACCTGTTGGCCCCATCGGGCATCGGTCCTACGAGCAATGTGGCCAGCCCTTTGCCATTTCTGTTTGGCAATTCTTCGGCTTTTTTTTTCCTACCTAGCTAATGCTGTTGACCGGAAAGGCCTTTACAGCTTCACCGAACTTTGTGGGCGAGTGCTGAAGGCACTCAGCCGCATAAGGTAGCTAGCTCTAAGGTTCGAACCTCGGCTTGGCCGCTACCTGAGTATGAAAACTCCCGCGGAATTTTTATCCTAGCTAAACCCTACATTTTTTATTCTTTATTTACATTAAAAAAAAAAGGTTCCTTACAGGACCTATGTACCTGTGTGTTATGTGCAAGAGTGTGTTTGCAGTGTTGTGCGTGTAATGCTCAAGGCAGTGTTACTGTATCGCGCTGGCGGCGACGTCAAGAGGCTCCCCAGTTGGGGAACGAAGCACGTCTTGGGCCGCCGCCTGAGGGAGACCTTCGGCGATTCTTCGGCAGTGTTTCCTTATTTATTAAATAGGGATTACTAGTAGATACGACATTTGACTATATTACAAGACAAAAAAAATTAAAGTATACTATCTTGGTAATTTTTTTTTTTAAGTTTTCGCGTTCCATATTTAAAATCAGTTAATTTTAACGGGTTTTCACGCGTTACCTTAGCTTTTTTCTGACTCTCAGCCCGTGACCACGGTTGGTGTAACCCAGCCGAAACTTCGGGATAGGAAGAAAAAAGCTAAGGTAACGCGTGAAAACCCGTTAAAATTAACTGATTTTACTATCTTGGTGTTGGATTAGTAATAACGACTAGTGACTTATAAATCAGTTTATTACGACGACAATTATTACAGATGAGACTTGGCATTAACTTATAGTATGACATTACATGACGCGCTAGTGGTGTGCCGTGCCACAGGTGATGCATATCACAACATATACTGCATGAAAAATAAAAAGGCCTTTACAATAATTAGTGGCACTTCATGTACAGAAATTTAACAAATGTTAAATTTAGAAAAAAAAATCAATAAAACATTATTAACCTAAATTAAAAATTATAACTAAAACTTACCCTATTACTGAATTATTGCATAAAATAATATTATAATTTAAAAAAAAATGTATGATTGAATATATTAGTAAAACAAAATATACATTAGGGTTTTATAAAAAATACTAATATGGTATTTTTGAATTTTTTGTTATTTTATCAAAGAGTATGTCACAAGTTTTATGTAATATACTATAGACTAGCTATGTGCCCGCGGCTTCGTCTGCGTTTCACATATTCTTCACTGCGTAACATAGTTTTTAAATAGTCATTGGAAAATAATGTTGTCATGGTGCCGTCCATTGAATAATATTCTGTTCACAGTTCTATGAGTTTAATTTTTATATACGGAACACTAATTATTTTCTTAAAATTTACTGGTACTAAGAGAAAACAAAAATATTTCTCACAAATTCAAACATTTTCCAGTAAAACTGGCATATTAAGGCGACATGCAGTCGGAAAAGTAGGTATTTCAGAAATCTAAGGGAATCGCGTCGCGTCCCAAAAAATAGAATTATAAAACACGAAAGGGACAATTGCAGCTCGGGCTGATTTTACCGTATGCATAATAGACGAAAACATCACTTCGTAGTAACCTGTTTCCTCCTTCAAAACTGAACCGATTTACTTTCAGTTTTAGAATAATAAAGACTTTGCTTTTTCAAATTTTATCCGTCAAATTTGTTTGACAACCGTCTGAAAATGACGGCAAAAATCTAGCATTTTTTTTTCATTTTTAATAAAGGCTCCTATTTTATCGAAAAAATCAAAACGCACGGGCATGGCGGTGGTGGATATATATTATTTAGTATAAAAATATTTACCATAATGCTGTTATCTAGGAAGGAAAAATGGAACTATGTTTGTATGGAATAAATGCCGCTAGGATATGCTCTTAATGTACAATATACGATATGGATCACATTCACACGTGTTTTGGCGTTTCGTTTGCAAATTTACAGAACATGCACTCTCTTGTTTTCTGGGCAATACTGTTGTGCATATGTTTGGCAGTTATTGCTCTCACTAATATAAACGAGATAAGGCGAGAGAGATGTTGAAAAATCTAACTATTATGATAACATTTGTTCTAAAAAAATCATTCATCATCAAAGTAAACAGTATAAAACAAAAAGCATATAATCTTGACGCAGCGTAAAGACTCGAACAGAACATAATATTCTCAAAACTAACAAAGTAATTACAAACTTCTTCATAAAACAAACCAGGGGCCTAAAGCTTTGCTTGAAATTAACCATAATGTGTATATTAGTACCTACGTGCTAGGCGATGGTGCGTTTGAACGTGCTAGTGAACGAGCTAGTGAACTTGCCCTAGTAACTATAACACTATATATGTTTGTAAAAAAATGTAGCCGTAAAAAGTAAATTGATTCTGGGAGTTATAACATTTTGAAATTTGTGCGCAGATGAATCACTAATAGTTTTGTTGCACTCCTAACTGCCACATTGGAGACATTACCAGAGTTACGAATCTTTTTTCACTGACCTCAAAACTGCCTCAACACCACTTTATAGTAAATGATGTACAGTGGTTTTTTTTTTTTTACCTAGCTAATGCTGTTGACCCGAAGGACCTTTACAGCTTCACCGAACTTTGGGGGCGAGTGCTGAAGGTGCCGCAATAAGGTGACTAGCTCAAGGGCTACCAAAGTGGTACGAACCTCGGCTAGGCCGTCACCTGATCACTCAAGACTCACTCACGAGTTGTATCCTAGCTATCCCTACATTTTTTATATTAATATAAAAAAAAGGTTCCTTACAGGACCTATGTACCTGCATGTTATGCATGAGTGTGTATGGAATGTTGTGCGTGTAATTGCTCAATGCGTGGGCAGTGTTACTGTATCGCGCTGGCGGCGACGTCAAGAGCCTCCCCAGTTGGGGAACGAGACACGTCTTGGGTCGCCGCCTGAGAGGGACCCGGAGTGTGTGCGGGAGCAAAGTTAGCCGCCTATCCCCGGCGGCGGGAACGGCGATTTCGCAGGCGTGGGTAGTACAGTGGTAAAACAACAGCGGTCGACGATGACAACTTTCAACAGCAGTCGCTGTCGTTATATCAGTTAGCTACGATGCCTCTTCCTGTTTATTTTGAAGAGCCTGATATGGTAAGAACACGCTAGCAGTTCCAAAAGTGAGTAGTATACCACCGTATATCTTGAACTCTGCAAACCATCACGTGTGGTTCTTATTTGGAAATTTTAAAGCGATGATTGTGCAGTTGTTACTTCAGTCGGATTTCACGTCAAGAGGCGCGGTTTCGGGCCCACATATCCAACTCTAAAACCAAGCTTAAGCTTTCGGTGAACGAAAAAATCGTGAGGAAACCACAGCAGGATGGTCGGGTATTTTCCAAAAATGCCCACCTGAGTAGCTACTATCCTCAAATTTGAAAACCTGTTGCCTGTTGCAATAGGTGTGTTCCGGCAGTACCTCTAGGCTTATTATGTTAACCATCCTGGACCGAATCGTCATTTAACATCAGATGAGGTTGCGGTCAAGCATTGAGCCTATATAAAGTACAAAATAAAATATATAAAGAGATTTTTATCTGTACAAATCTTCGAAATACCCAACATGATCAGCCATGATGATAATGAAGATCTCTGTGCTTCCACTAAAATCATTTGTAACTATGAATTGTACAATTTACACATTTTATTTAAAAAAAAACAGTTCGACATTACAAACAGACACTTAAGTTTTATTTATTAGTTATAGGTTTACGCTTAGCGACGTGGATAATTCATCCCATCAAAATAGAAAATGTATTTTGCGGGCACACAGCTAGTAAATTAATACATTTATTATAGATGTTATTTTGTTATATTAAATAAATAGTACATTATAAATTTAGTATTATAACAGTTTATGAAGACGAGGGCATAATAATGGTTAACATAATAAAATATAATGTTGTTGCAAGACAGTAAATAAATAAACCACTCGTTAGTTCAAAGGCGGCACCACTCAGAACCTCGTTTTTGGGTCAACATACTACCCGGCGGACCCACCTTGTTATAATTCGCGTGCATGCTTTACATTCACGCCTAACGTCCCAAGGGACCGGCTGGGAGCGTCTATGTTTTAGCGAGAATCGTACACCGGCCCCTCTTTTCGTGCGAATTCAATGCCGCAACTAAGAATCTTATGCGGTAAATAGCTATGATTGAAGTTGTGGCAAGATTTTAATGTAATAGATTTTGAATTTTTGAAATGATAGTTGAGTGTTTCTCGGTTAGGGAAAAGCTGATAGGTTCGCGTTACTAATGCTATGAAGTCAGCCGTCAACGTGCTATAGTATATCAAGCGTGTTAGCTATTTAGCTGGCGCTAAAGAGAAATAATAAAATTCATCTGTGTTTTGATTGTAAATAAACGATTTATGCATAATTATTGCTAGGGGCGTCCAATATATGTAAAAACTAGACAAATGTTATATTTTATGCAAGCTGTGTGCCCGCGGCACCACCCGCGATGCATATAATTTTCAATAGTTTTAATTTTTTTTTACACTGAACCATTATTATTTTCCAAAAAAATGTTTACTTAATTTCATTAATCAAAGATATTTCTTACAAATTCAAATACCTACCAGAAAATCTGTGCACTGAATCGGATTTTATTCACAATTTTATGAGTTTGAATATTTTAACGCGGAACCCTATTTATTTTCGAAAAACTCAACTAGGCACCCTAAGTTACACGGAGTAACTTCAACTATCTACTACAAAAGTCGTGTCAAAATGGGTCCAGCCGTTCTGAAGATAAACCGGCTTTGACATACAAATTGTTTGTTTATAACAAACATATCAATTACTTCATGATCCTAAAGGTAAAATACAAAAATGGACAGTTTATAATTACTTACAACCGCCATCATTATAGTTAAGGCTACTTAAGAAAGTTCATGCCATATTTCACCAATCACTATTGAAAGGGTGACTGGCTTGCCATAAAAATGAATTTTGCCGGTAATTAGTAGAAACAGTGGCCAGCGATATGGGGACATTCATACGTAAGTACTTGGTTAAACATAATTTGGAAACAAGTTCGGAACAATCAACGTTATTGGACGCAATCTTCAGCAGATATGTAATGTGAGCAATTTCTCGTCTTTTGACAAGGGGCAACAAATTATGTTTCCTAGATAGTTCATTGTTACAATTAGGATCATAGGAAACGTGTTAGCGGTAACAGAGATATTTAATGAATTTTCTTTGGATACTTCCTTATCGATTTATGTATAAATTATATCTTTGATTCCAGATCTGGGATGCGTATTCCAATTTACTGCGAACATAAGCACAATATAGATTTATTAAGATATAGAATGAAGATTTTTAGCATGGTTATGATTTTTCTGGATAATTTAATTTAGGAAAAAAAAATTGGTAAGCGCACGGACCCGCAGGCAAACAGCTACTTTTTTTTTAATACAACGTACAGGCTCAGTTCTTTGATCACAATTTCACTTGATGTTAAGTGTCTATGTGGTCCAATCTGGTAAACTTACTGGTTCTCAAGTGATGCTACCAGACCACACCTATAGGTATTTGGCGACAGGTTTTCAAATTTGAAGGTGGTAGCTACCCAAGAGAGCATTAGCATTTAGAGTTGGATAGGTGGGCTCCGGAATCCGGCCGTACTACCAAATACGCCCTACCCGCTTGAAAACCTATATACCTAACCGGTCTATTTATAACTGGTTTATGTACCAGAACATATAGTAAAGGGAATCAGTTGCGCGTAATTTATACACAAGTTTGATCCCGGTTTTAACCCAAACGCTCTAATGTACCCACACCTCATACCCCAATGAACCAAGACTCCGTCGATGCTTCATTAAACATACAAACGAGTGTTTCTCACACATGCATGGGACGGCTATAGCTCCAGTGATAAATTATCTATCAATTCGTAGACATAATTTCAAATTCCATTCATATTCTATTTAGATATACAAATAAAAAAAAAACATTCCTTTGCGAAATATCAAAATAACAGCTTTTTAATGTATATATGCCTCGGTGGCGCAGTTGTATACGGTACGACTGTCGTTGTGCGGTCTCGGGTTCGATCCCCGGGTCGGGTCAATTGGTATTGAGTTTTTCTACTCAATATCATTCCGGAGTATGGAATTTGTGCCCGATATGGCGACAGGCTCGCCCCCTGTCACATCTGGGACGGAACTAAGCTCGGCGGAATGCGGGTGGGTGTAGTTCGCTATTTCATCTCTGCCTAACCCTTCGGGGTTAAGAGGCGTTAGCTTATGTTATGTATATATATATTACATACCAGCTGTGACCGCGACTATCGCGAATAATCGTCAGAAATATACATTTTTAAAATGAAATATAAATAAATTACGTTGATTTAATTCAGTTTTATTTCTGCTCATTTCACTATTCATATATAATATTAAACAAACACATACTTTTATTATGTTTTTTTATATATGAATATAGGTAAACACATTTTATATTCTGTTAGTACAGAGTATATACTACAATCATACCAAATTTAATCCAATTTGGTCCAGTAGTTTTTGCGTGATTGGCGAACAAATTAATGAACAGTTAAACATTTTAAAAACCATGGAAATGTGATCTATTTTCGATTCTGAACCCCCTCAGGGTATTTTTCTGAAATATCTATAATGTACAGATTTCCTCCCTCTAGCCTTTTATAATAAGTATAGATTCTGTCCGTTTGTCTTTTCCGTGTAATCTTCGGAACGGCTGGACCGATTTTAACGGGACGTATTCTTTCAGATAGGTGATAGGTATGAAGCGTGACATTGGTATTTACGTAAAATAATTTGTTCCGTGTAAAAAAATTAAAACTTATTTGAATTAAGAACACAATCCGATTCAATAGACAGTTTTATTGGCAAGTGTTTGAATTTGTGAGAAATATCTTTGATATCTGTTAGTACCAAACATAATTTAGGGCTTTTATTTAAAAAAAATAAAGACGATTATTTTCTAAAGATTTTTTAACAAAACTTTTTTTTTTAAACTACCGCTTTAAAAAAAAAAACAATAGAAGTAAACAGAAGTATATTAATAAAGTAATTATTTGTTTACTTTTTAGTGCATTTTATAGTGTATTCCTTTGAAGTAAGTTTGGTTTTTAATATAATTAAAAAAAACTACTTTTTTCTTAAATGTGTAACTTTTAAGTATAGTTTTAAAGCCCGTCTTTTATTTGTACTCTAAAAAATAATTTATTTCTATACTAAATTCGTCTTTTTTCATCATTTTTATTAATCATTATAATGCATATAAATAAAGTATAACATTTACAAAAAAAAAACCTTGAACACAAATAATAATAGCAGTCGCCAAGAGATGTCGCTTCTTATATCCAGCATTAGTATTTCACAAGAGTGTGCCTCGATCGCCTTGAGATGGCGTCACAAGTATTTTAGATGCCGCTATCGGAACATCAACTTGAAACGCTATTCGCTTTCACCATTGTTAAGGCGTGTTAGTGTAGTTGATCAGGGGTGAAGTTCGTGCCGGAGAGTGTAGACGAGTACCGTATGGTACAACGCTACCTCACCAAGGCGGAGTGCGAGGAAGGTATAGCCTGGTTCTCGTACTCCTTGCCTGCCGAGCGAAGCCTCAAGGTGGCTCTGAGGGGACTACCCTCAGACACGGACCCCGCTGACATCATTGCCGCCTTACAGGAGCGAGGCTTCGAACCCGAGTTCGTTAAGAACATAATGGCGCGTGGAGGTCGCCCGGGTTCCGTATTCCACGTTGTCCTGAAGCGGACACCCACATCCCAGGATATCTACACAGTAAACGAATTACTGTGTATGAGGGGGATAAAGATAGAAGCCTGGCACCTTAAGACTGGTCCCGCCCAGTGCCATAGATGCCAACAATTCCGGCACAGCTCGATGCAGTGTCATAGAACACTCGCTTGTGTCCGGTGTGGAGAACCACACGCTGCACGTGACTGTGGTCGCTCAGCTGAAGAGCCACCGACCTGCGCCAACTGCGGAGGACCTCACCCTGCCAATTATAGGCAGTGTCCGGTCTTCCGTAGGGAAGCCAGGTACCGGACGGCTGGCGTTATTACGCGCACTGGCGACCACATCTCAGGACGCGCGACGAAAGGGTCAGCACTACCTCCGCGGACAACGGTAGGGGAGACGGCGTCAGCGTCGCTGATGGCGCCGGCCAATGAACCTACTAGTCGCGGTGCGACGACGACTGGTCCTGGGAAAAGACGCCGACGCCAGAATAAGAAAAACCCGCGGTTCAGGATCGTACCGCGGGTGCGTCGAGAGATAAACCTGCCCCTCTGGCACCTCCATCCCCCCCCCCCCCCCCCCCCCCCCCCCCCCCCCGGCTCAGCAGCTGGACACTTTGACTGCGACCCTCGGTGTCCTGCAGGAGATCTTGTCGGCCGTAAAGGAGGGTGAGAAAGGCCAGAAGGCCACCCTATTGGGATTACTGAGGCTCCTTAATCCCAATGCTTGAACTAAGGGTGTGCCATTGGAATGCCCAGGCGCTCACGGGGAAGAGAAGGCTACTCATAGCCTTCCTCCGTGAGCAAAAGATTGACGTGATGCTGATATCGGAGACTTTCCTGCGTCAAGGCGAAGAGTTTCGGGTCCCTAACTACTTCGCATACAGGAAAGACGAGAGGAGTCCGACGAGTGGCCGCCCGTACCGAGGACTTCTAGTCCTCGTCAAGAGGAATGTCGTACATCAGTCAATACCCTTTAAAGAGTACCAGTCACTCTACGCTCTGGGGGTATTGTTGCACGTCGATGGTCGGGACTTGAAGGCATACGCCATATACCGACCACTTTACCAATCCACGCAGATGCTGGAAAGAGATCTTGAGGAACTAATGGCAGGAGGTACGCCAACGATCTTGGCAGGAGATTTTAACGCGAAGCACACCTCCTGGAACTCCTCATGTAATTCGCAACCTGGTCGACAACTCTTGAAGCTTGCTGAAGACTATAGCTTTGATATCCACGGCCCATGAGCCAACACATCATAGCCCGAGGTCGCAAGACGTTTTGGACATAACGTTAACGAAAGGGCGCTTGAATCCACCGAGGCAGACAGTACTGCCGGATCTACCCTCGGACCATAGACCTGTCCTTCTCGAAGTCTCCGAGTCACCTACGCGAGTATTATTCCCAGCATCACGTACGCGGATTGATTGGGCAATATTCGTGAAGGAACTAGAGAGCACCACACCGACGCGAAAGATGTCCACGCCGGAAGATGTGGAACGGATGACGGGTGAACTCACCCATTGCATCCGCAGCGCCCGAGAAAAATCTACTCGCACCATTCCGACGGGGTCGAGGCTCAAACCTCTTCCCCGACGGATTCAGGATCTCATAAAAGAGAAACGAGCGCTGCGGAGGGAGTGGCAGAATACCCGTTGCCCCTTCACGAAGACTAGACTTAACTCGATGGTGACACGAGTTAAAATTGCCCTAGATGACCATGCAGCAGAAGCGTGGGAGAACCATATATAGACGGGATTATCACGGACAGCTCGGTCCCCTCAGTACACCGTCTATGCAAGAAGCTATCGAGCACACCTGAGCCGGTCCGCCCCTTATTGGGCGAAGATGGCTCCCCACGCTTCACAGCAACTGATCGGGCGGAGATCTTTGCTACGTGTTTTGAAGAAACAGTTCTCCCCGAACGACGAAGCAGACCTTCAGCACGTCTTCAATGTAAACCGACACCTAGACAGATACTGGGCTGAGCCTGTAGTCGGCGGCAGCCCGGCAGACGCCCTGTTCTTTGACCCGGCCGAAGTAAATCGCGCGATCGGGAAACTGAAGCCAAGGAAGGTCCCCGGCGCGGATAACATTACCGCTGCAATGCTGCGACACCTGCCGCTGAAAACACTCGCGGCGGTGACGCGGTTATTCAACGGTATTATCCGCTCGGGGCACTTTCCGAATGACTGGAAGCTCGGACTGGTCCGCATGTTACCGAAGCCCAGAAAGAACCTGCAAAGACCAGAAAACTACAGGCCAATCACTTTGCTCAGCACGCTGTCTAAGGTGTTCGAGAGGCTCGTGCTGGCCAAGATGCTGCCGCACATGAATTTGAGAGCCGAACAGTTCGGGTTTAGAGAACATCACTCTACTGTTCTCCAACTCACGAGGGTCATTGACATAATAGATACCGCAAGAAAGAATAAACAATACGTCGCAGTTGTACTACTGGACATGGAGAAGGCGTTTGACAAAGTATGGCACCAGGGGATGCTATACAAATTGTTAACGACCACCACGATCCCTAGGAAGATTCTCCATTTCCTGAAGTCTTTCCTGGAAGACCGCCGGAGTGACGAGTTCCGTGCCAGTGTGGGACTCGCCCGGGCGCTAAGCGCCCGGAAAAATACCCACTAAAACCCCCCGGGGCCGTCCGCTGCATTTGGGATGGGGGCGATACGGGGTTGCCAGGCATGTCGCCGCGTCGCCCCCTGCATGTGATATTTATGGACCTAACGCAGTGTCAGAAAGAGTAACACAAAGTTGGTTTAAGCGTTTTCAATCCGGGAGTTATGATGTCAAAGATGCTCGCTCTGTTCGCCCCTTATTACGGATAAAGTGGACACCATTTTTTAAAAAGTGGAGCAAAATCAACATATCAGTAGTTACGACATAGCTGAAGAACTAAGAATTGACCACAAAACAGTTTTGACCCATTTCATTAGTGCTGGAAACACAGAAAAGTTCGAAATGTACGTGACACACGAGTTCACTGAAAGAAACCTAATGAACCGTGCACTCATTTGCGATTATTTATTGAGACGTAATGAAACCGAACCGTTTTTGAAGAGATTGATAACTAGTGATGAAAAGTGGATCACGTACGACAAGAACGTGTGAGAAAGGTCGTGCCCAAAGTTCGGTCAGGCTTCATAGACTGTGGCAAAACT
The DNA here is from genome assembly GCA_014132275.2 of Samia ricini. Lineage (NCBI taxonomy): Eukaryota > Metazoa > Arthropoda > Insecta > Lepidoptera > Saturniidae > Samia > Samia ricini. The sequence continues at coordinate 4,996,636 of AP028167.1, forward strand.
TGGGTTAACTCGCAATAAGGTGATGTTGTGTGTATGGTGGGATTGGAAGGGCATTGTTCATTATGAGTTTTAACCTTGGGACAGAACCATTGATTCGGATCTCTACTGCCAACATCCAATGAGATTAAAACAAGAAGAGAGAAAGCGGGCGGAGTTGATCAATAGAAAGAGCGTCACGATAACGATAGACCACACACAACTTAAAATTAAAAGAGTTTGGCAGAGGAGTGTTAATGCATCCGCCATATAGCCATGACCTTGCACCTTCAAATTTCCACCTGTTTTGGTCTCTTCAAAATTCTTTAGGCAGCATCAGTTTAACATCAAGAGAGGACTGCCAAAACGACTTGTCGCGTTTCTTTTGATCAGAAGTCCCAAGATTTCTTTAACAAAGGGTCCATGGCACTACCTAAAAGACGGCAAAAAACTCATCGAATAAAATAACACATATATACTGTAATAAAACATAAATAAACTTTGGAAAAAACTATCTTGGGTTTTTATATAAATGCGAAGAAACTTTTTCCCGACCTACTCACATCCAGAAAGTCAAGCGCCAGTCCGCCATGGTGCTAGGCGGTCCCTTTTTTTTGGCAAGGCGAATGCATTTACTTACTACCCCTACCAAGTTCATTAAGAAGACCGAGGTCTCCCTAATAAAGTTGGTAGGGGGGCGCGGTGGGACTTCTCCACATCAGTGTGAGACTCACCCGGCGAGAAGCACCGGAAATACCCACTAAACCCCCCGGGGCCGCCCGCCGCATTCAGAGGACGATACGGGATCGGTGTCACAAGCACCGCGTTGTCCCCTGCGGCAGGCCCAACAGGGCCACGTCCAGTAAATTAGCCCGTTGGGGATGTGAGGGAAATCGCTGCCTGACCCACAATCTCGCATCCCCCACACCGTTTCGCCCGATTCTCAGAGAGAATTTTCGCCCAGAGGTGCTAGGCTGTCCCTACCTGCTCTATAACTCCAAGAGCAAAATGGCCTTCCGCCATAAAATTACCCTGTACAGGTTGGTGGTTAGACGCATTATCACGTACTGCTCACCCGCGTTCGTTCACGTTAGGAGATCTCAGATACACGCCCTTACAAAGGATTCAGAATCGCTTTGTAAGGAAAGCCACAGGCGCTCAATGGTTTCAGAGAAATGTGGATCTGAACTTGCCTACCGTTAGATCCGTTTTTAAAATACAGTATACTGTCTAATTTGAACGCTTAAAGACACCCGAATCCACTCATAGTACTAGCAGTCTCGTACTCGTCCGTCCGGAGCGCCGTTTACAAGAGGCGGCGTCAGTGTAATATTTTGTTCGACCGCGACGAAACACTTGCGTGCCAGCGCCCACGCCCGCGAAACCACCGCTCCTTCCGCCGAGGACAGGCGGCTAACTTTGCTCTCGCAAACTCTCCGGGTCCCCCTCAGTGGCGGCCCAAGACGTGCTCCGTTCCCCAACTGGAGATGCTCTTGACACCGTTACCAGCGCGATACAGTGGCACTGCCCATGCATCAAGCATTACACGTACAACACTGCAACCACACTCCTGCACATAACACGCAGGTACATAGGTCCTGTAAGGAACCTTTTTTTTTATTATTAATAATAAAAAAAAATATAAGGTTTAGCTAGAATTAAATTCCGCGGAAATTTTAAAACACATGTAGCTGCCAAGTCGAGGTTCGAACAGTTGTGCTAGTTACCTTTTACGGCGAGTGCCTTCAACACTCGTCCATAAAGATACGGTGAAGCTATTAAGGCCCTCCCGGGCAACAGCATTGGCTAGGTTTAAAAAAAAAACACCCCGACCGACCCATAACAAATGAAAACTCTATTAACTAGAAGATTAAAATATATTTACGTTACTTCGTCCTTTGGTAATTATCGAGTCTATATACTCGGACGATTTATCTCGCACACAGAATACACATAAACCTCTCGCACACCTGGTTCGATTCCCGTGTTATACGTTTTAACGCTTTGTGAACATCAAAGCTCGTCGCAGTCCACGGGATCTGAGCCCGCGTGTCTTAATTTTAGACGTATGGGTAGTCTGTGATACTTTGTTATGAATATCGGGGAATTGATGGATTATATTTACTACTAGTCGTCTGCCCCGGCTTCTTACGAGTATATAGATATATTTAAAAAAAAATATCATGAGTGATTAGTTTTCTAGAGGAAAAAGAATTTATCTACATAAACAAACAAACTGGCGACAGGTTTTCAAACTTGAGAGTGGTAGCAGGCAGGCATTATTTTAAAATGCCCTACCACGATGCGGGTAGTTGATACCAAAATTAACATATTTTTATGAGTTGTCCAACGCGAATTTCCCATTCATTTTTTGTATGACAATAACAATCTATGGTGTTAATTAATTTTTTTGTCAACTTAGCTACTAAAAATTTAATTCGCAGTGATGAGATAATGATCGAATTTTCAGAGCTAAAGTTAAGAGTTTCTTATATAAGTTAATTGATTTATCGTGTCAACTATATAATAGCATGATATTTTATCAGCAAACTACGTTGCATAACACACGGAATAGGCTCAATGCTTTGACCGCAATCTCACCTGTTGTTAAGTAACGACGTGATCCAGGATGGGAAACACTAAGCCTAGAGGTACTGATTCTCAAGTGATGCTGCCGGAACACACCTATTGGTATTTGACGACAGGCTTTCAAACTTGAAGGGTGGTAGCTACCCAGGTAGTCATTATTAGAAAATGCCCTACCACCATGCTATGGTTTTCCTCACGATGTTTTCCTTTACCGAAAGCTTAGGCCGATTTTAGAGTTGGATAGGTTGGGATCGAACTCACTACCCGCTGTGCCATGAGAATGAATCGCATAATGTGAATGAATCTAAAGATACATATAAATCTTCTGTGCGTGTGTATGTGACTTAACTCTTCCTAAACGGCTGAACCTATTTTAATGAAATATTTTCTGTCTATTCCTAAGTATTCGAGAATGGTTTAGATTAATTAATTTTTTTTATAAATGAAAGTCGCGCGCACAGCTAGTGTCTATTGAAAAAGTACATTACAAATACAAACATAAGGTACCTATTTAGGTATGTTTTAGGTATTTAGGTTCTAGTGTCATGTTCAAATGCAAATATTGCATTGATTATTTGTCTTATCGTCTTTTTAGAACTTTACCTAATGAAATAGGGAAGTACAAGCCGCGCAGCCGCTAGCCATTCTCGAAACTTCCGTAACCCGCATACGCATGCTCCGTACTTCTATTTAGTTAACTTCATAATATCTCTGTTTTAAGTCATTCTCTACAAAAAATGTTGGCCACTTCGCGGGCCGCGTAATTACTGGCCAGTTTTTTTACGATCACGGCTCTAAACTCTTGCCATATTGGCTCACATTGTCAATTGATATCATGTAAATCAAAGCGTCTTTACAGTTGAACAAAAAAATCGAGTAAAATTGCAAGAAAATACTATATAGGCTCAGAGCTTTGACGACAATCTCAGCTGATGTTAAGTGACGTTGTGTTACAGTATGATAAACATACTAAGCCCATAGATTCTCAAGTGATTCTTCCGGAACACACCTATCGGTATATTGGCGATTATTGAGGGTGGTAGATGACGGGAATTATTAGAAAATGCCCTACAACTATGCTATGGTTTTTTCACGATGATTTCCTTCATCGAAATTTTAGACCTGAAAGAGGCTCAAACCTACGTCCATTGACACGGAATCCGGCCGCACTACCATCTGCTCGATAATCACACTATATCTCATGAAAATATGCAAAAAAATAGGCACATAATATTTGTTCCGTAGCATACTTATACGCGTCGTCGGTTTTTTTTTACGCTCTAAATATCAAAACATTGTTAGACATATTATAACTTCAGGGTACAACCCTAACGGGTTACGTTCCAACCCTTTGTGACATTAAAAAGTTAACCATCCGTGATGACGATCAAAGAGGTCCGCTTGTCTATGCTAGATCGGAGATATAAGCCGATTAGTCTATGGTCGGACCGCTGACCAATCATTAACCGCGCTCGGAGCGTTCTTAATTTAAAATAATTTAAAGTGTTCAGTCGGCCGGGTTCAGTACGTTTCACTTTAGAATTTATTGTTGTTGTTTTTTTTTGCCGGGACCACAGCCTGTAATATCTTAAATTTGTTAAGCTGCGTATCTGAGGACCTATATTATGTAATTGTGGTTGCGTTTTTCCTGATATTTGGTTTGATTACTAAGCACAAGTGTAATTTATAATAATAATAACTCGAAAAGTTTATTCGGAGGTGCCCCGAAAACTCCATAGAAAGTTCTGGCAAGATGGGCTACCGTTTTGTTAAAGATTTGAACGTTGTTACTAGATTCAAAATTGTCTAAGAAATAGAAGTAAGATATAAGGATTATTTTTTGATATCACGTTGAGTGATTTCTCCAGTTTCTAAAAATCTCAAGGTCGTATGAAGTACTTGCGAAGGTGCGCACGACCTGACGTATCACACGCGACAGGTAGCATGCAAAAACGCGGCAATAGTGCGACTGCTCGCCTTGAGTTGTGAATCTATGAACTATCAGTGAGTTTCGAATTAGCTAATCTGTTACCCGCCGCCAGCAGCGGTTTGCGTTTGAAATATTACCGGCGCTTACATCGGTCAGACTATTTATATCGGTAGTTGCGTATATTATATGTGCGTTTGTTAATTTTTGAATTTGTGAAATGTAACCAACGTACTGTTAAAATTAATAAAAATTTAAATGGTGAAAATTTCATTGTTCATTCGAATTTATATAAATCCAAATGCTATGTGTAAATAATTTATTTGTACATGAGGAAAATGGGGTTCCTTTGACGCACCATAACCTAAAAACTACTGAATATATCGGTATGGGGCTACTACCATTCGACGAGAAATTTTTTGTTGGTGGTTATAGGCTATTTATTTATTGGATCGCATCGACTCTTTCTCATTTTTTTTTCATTAACTCTTATGTATATTTTTTTCCGTTAACAAAAACAAAAACTCTCATTTTTCTTCTTTAATTTTATGTTTTTAGGTTAGGTATAAATTATTTAATATAGCCTATATTACCCAGTGAAGACTAAGCAGCCTGAACTTTCGTTGAAGGAAAGCATCGTGAGGAAACCATAGCTTAGTGGTAGGGCATTTTAAAATAATGCCCGCGTGGGTAGCTAACATCCTCAAGATAGAAAACCTGTCGCTAAATACTAATAGGTATGTTCCGGCAACATCACTTGAGAACTAGTACCTTTAAGCTTAATGTGTTTACCATCCTGTACCAAATCGTCACTTAGCATCAGGTGAGATTGTAGTGAAAGCACCTGAGCCTATAACATGTATGAAAAAAATAATCTATTATCGTTTCGATTAAATAAATAGTTTTGAACCCACTGAACCCTAAAAAAGGTTAGCTCATTCGCTTGTCTCATTCTGTGATGTACGTAATGTGTACTCGCTCTATTTAAAAGCATATTAGAAATATTTATAATTAGATTATTTTTTTAAATCTTTTATTATGTAATTATACCTCTTGAATAATCAACGGTCATATTTATTTTCTTAATCATTATAACTAACCTAACCTTTTTTTTTTTTTTTTGACGTGGGGAAATGCATTTACGCACTATCCTTACCTATTGCATTAGTGAGACCGAAGTCCCCCAATACAATAGGTAAGGGGGCACGGAGTGACGAGCTCCGCGCCAGTGTGAGACTCACCCGGGCGTGAAGCGCCCGGAAATACCCACTAAAACCTCCCGGGGCCGTCCGCTGCATTTGGGATGGGGGCGATACGGGGTGGCTTTCGCAAGCACCGCGTCGCCCCCTGCAGCGAACCCGCCGGGCCTCGTCGTGCAATGGCCCAGTGGGGATGGAGGAGAATTCTTCTCCACCCCACCTCTTCGCCCGCCTCTCGAAAGAGGCATGACCGAGATTGGTCAACCATCCAGGGGGCAGGATATACTTCCTGCCCCCCAATAAAAATTGTTACCCACCCTGGGTTCGAACCTCCGACCTTTCAGTCGTACCGACTATGAGACACGCGAATTAGTCCACCGGACTAACCGCGCTCAAAAAGTGTGTTACCCACCCTGGGTTCGAACTTCCGACCTTTCAGTCGTACCGTCTATGAGACACGCTGATTAGTCCACCGGACTAAAAACACGCTCTCATAACTAACCTAACCTAACCTAACCTATATTCGGTAAATAATGGAAGTTGGTGGATGGAACCAGGAGGAAAAAAGCGTTTCATCCCTCGATCACTAGCCTGGCGTTTACGCCAGCTTTCCATTGTTTTCCTATTGTCTCATTTTTATGGGTAATCGAAATATTAAATAAAACAAAACGCAAGGAAGCAACGGTTCTAAATGGTTCGAACACCCTTTATACATAAACAACTACATAAAACAAACGCTTACCAGTACGCAACCCTGTATATACGTATGTACGTAAGGACATCTGGTGTTGCAAGCGTTTCAGTAATTATATCTAAAAAGTAAATATATGATATATAGATTTCTTTGTTGTAAGACCAGCAGCTATATTTTACATTAGTTAACAATTCCATTAGAAATAAATATCCATTTACAGGTCCTCACCGTTGAGTAACAAATTAAAAATCAAATGGTGTGTTAATAACAAATATATTACTACAATGTACCTAAAACTAAAATACAAAAATGGACAGTTTATAATTACTTACAACCGCCATCAATATAGTTATGGCTACTTAAGAAAGTTCACGCCATATTTCACCAATCTCGCTCACACTATTGAAAGAGCGACTAGCTCGCCATAAAGATGAATCTTGCCGCTAATTAGTAGAAACAGTGGCCAGCGGTAGGGGAACATCCGTACGTGAATACTTGGTAAATATATGTCTATATAAATGAATATTTGTTCTTGTTTATTTATTTATTTTTAATAAGAAATGTGCAATGCGTTATTAGTTTTGAAAGGCGTAATGACAAGTCGATAATCTGATATATATAATTTTTTTTTTCAGAGAAGCGTTCTGAAGAGGTTGCATGCTCGCACTTTCAAAACGTCACGGTACAATAAACCAAGTGGCAGGTGCTTAGGATGCAGACCGCGGAGACTACTTAAATAGATTAAGATTTAAACCACTTAACTAGCCCAACCAGACGTTTCGAATTTGATACTTTTTCTATTGGATTTTTTTTATTTCTTAAATAGGTTTTATTCACGAAAGACGAAATACCTTTTTTCTGAAATCTTATTCTGTTAAAAAAAATTGCAATTTCTTTATATGCTAATAAATCCTAGAGATGAATGAATGAAATGAGCTATAGCACGTATTTTATTAACTTTATAAAAAAAAAACTAGCTGCTCTCAGAGATTTTAACCGCGTGGTTCCCGTTCCCGTGGAATTTCCGGAATAAAAACAATAATCACATGTAACTCCCTGGATTTCAAACTATCTCCATACCAAGTTTCATATCCAAATCGGTAGATTATTCGTTACATATAAAATGCAATTTTTTCCTCTTTATAATATTAGTGTAACTTAATTCGTTCATGAAAATTATCATAAACTAAACTAAAAAGAAGATAAAAAAAATCGAAAACATATAATATTAATACATTTATTAACAGTTATTATTAACTTCTAGAACATTCTCGCAGAGACCGCATACGGTTTTCAAAAATATATAAGGGACTAATACAAGCGTCTCGAAATTATTCATATATAGCGATACGGCTGTCAGGCGGGACTTTATCTTCACCACTCCATTGTTTGATACCCTGGAAACAAGAAGTAAGTATATGAGGTTTTTTTTTTTAAAAAAAACGTCCTTTTTCTAGATGTATGAATAAAATGAGAACGACCTGTATTAATCATAAATTAACAAGTTTTTTTTATTATTTAGTCCCCTTACTTCTCAGACATAATCCGAATTTTGTTTACTTTTTTGTGGCTTTCCCCTAGTTTTTTTGTGCCTTTATTGTTTTCTATTTTACAATCTTATTCTATTTCTCATCTATGTGTTCCTATTGCATTGTGGTTATGTCAAATCTTTATATTTACTTAAATCCTATTTCTAATTTCACATTTTAATCTAATTTACATGTTTCAGTTACATGTTTCTTTCAGACTTAGTCTAGACTTAGTAAGACTAAGAGATATAATACAATACAAGAACCTATCCACAACAGTTATGAAGCGTTGATCGCGCAGTGGATAGTGAGGCCGCATTCCCCGTCAATGGACGCGGGTTCGAGCCCACCTATCCAACTTTAAAATCAGCCTGAGCTTTTGGTGAAGGAAAACATCGTGAGGAAACCAATAGCATGGTGGTAGGGCATTTTCTAACAATGCCGCCTGGGTAACTTCCACCCTCAAGCTCGAAAACCTGTCGCCAAATATTAATAGGTGTGTTCCGGCAGCTTCACTTGAGAACCAGTAACTCTAGGCTTAGTGTGTTTATCATCCTGGACCACATCGTCATTTAGCATTAGATGAAATTGTGGTCAAAGCGCTGAGCCTATACCGTGCAAAAAAAAAAACTCCTTCCATAACCACATCGCTTAGGCTAGGTTGCCCCACTAAACCCGCTCCTTGGGCTACTTACACGCCTGAGGTTTCTCCTCAGCAGAATATGTATATTTAGAGCACACGTGTCAGAAGTGAAACTTCTTTGGCAATCCTTAGTTTAAAAGTGTAAGACAAATTAGCGTGGTATCATTACCGTAAAGGGCTCGCCCTGTCACAGTAGTACAAAAGAGGAGAGTTGAAAGACAACAACCGGAACCTCCACGAAGCCATAATTAGTAACAAATGCTTACCAGAACGCATTACCCGCGTTGCTGTCGTCGACTATTAAACTGGAATTTTCCTTCCTAACCGATACGTAATAACCTCCAGTGTAAATTCTGATGCTATCTCCGTTTTTTTAATACGGCAAAACTGAAACAAAAAAGTACACCTGTGTTACTTGTGGAAATAAATTGAAATTCCTTGAAAGTTTTCAGGGGGAATTCCGTAGGGGCTCGACTCGGCATGGCAGGTTGTTTACCTGTCATGCACCTTTGTCGGGTCAGCCGCTGGGGCGATGCGGAGCATGTCATCCTATCCCGTGTCACCCCTCAGAAAGGCGGCATATGGTACCGTGGGTTTTAGTGGGTATTTCTGGCACCACATGCCGGGCGAGACCCCACATACTTTTTTTTTTGTCTAGTGGAATGCATTTACGCACTACCCTTAAAGCCCCACAAACCTGGCATCTCTAATCCGGAAGATTTTGCTTCCGGTTTAGAGATGTGAGGGAGGATGCGAAAAGGAATTTCCCACGTTAAAAAAATTTGTGGGGGATTTACGTGTATTTTGTTTTTAACTTATGAAATATGGATAATAAAGGGCTTGTTATTATTATTCGAAAAGGGGCTATGCAGGCTTGAACAGTCCTGTATCACTGCGACTTGATTAGATCTATTGTGATCACCCCTATATTGCCAAAGCTCACTGCCCAGACCCACAATCTGAATATACTCTACGATCTTTTTGGGAGATTGTCTGTACCATTTCCGGGATCAAAGCGTGGATAGTCAGAATTCATGAATTAACGGTTCACGTTCACACAAGATGTGCTTTGGTGTTTGGTCTGCATATGAACAGAACCTCCACTCTCCCGCATTCTCGGCACCAATTTAACCAATAAAGGGCTTATAGGCAATAAAGGGCCAATAAAGAGCTAGCGTACTTGACGACTATATTATGTAATTTTAATGTCGTTTTGTGTGTTGTAGTTTTTTTTTTTATTGTTGTGCACAAATGCAATGTAAATATGTATATTATGAGTTGCCATAAAAGCTATCTGGATAATTTAGCAACCTCTTTAGTAAAGCGTTTTAAAAGGAGCGTTTGTACAGATTACACGTGTCAAGAGTGGAATTTCTTATTTTAAGATGCGGTAATTAGAAAAAAAACCGATTAGTAACTACAAGTATAATGAATTAATAATTATATTTTATTTTATTTTTAGTAACTATGATCACTGGTTAATTTAATTAAAACTTAAAAGGAAAATTAAAATAATATTTTTATTTGTTTTATAAAACAATTGAAAATTGCAATGAAACAACTTATTGAAACTAACAATTTATAGAAATTCTTTCAGCGATTTTGTGTTTAAGGATTGATTCTGTAGAGTTTATCAACGTATAGATAACGTGTAAATTTTTTATAAGTGTACGGTAGCCGCAACTCAGCCGTCCACGAAACACCGCCACGGCCCTGCAATAAACTGATAACATAGTCACCTCATACCTTGGAGTATTATCACTGCAATCAGCCACAATAAGATTTTCAGAGCATTCGCCGGACTCCAGCATTTCTGTATCACCTGCGAAAGTCTTTACTTTCGATGCAGTCAGATGGCAGTCTCCTAGAATTCATTATTATTATTTTCTACTAAATATTGCTAACATAATCACCATACAGACCCCACCTAAGGTCTAATTTGATCTGAAAACTACACCAAGTCATTAGCGGTCCGAGGGGATAGAGATCGCAGGGATCACGACTCACACCTCTAAAACAGCACACGACGAATTGACAAGATGTCTTAAAAATAAACAATTTACGATAGTTACAAATAAATTACTAACTTACTGCTTAAAATCGAAATCAAAAGCTATTCAAGATAACTATGAAAAATGCTAAAAGCACGAAACCTCTCACGCATCAAATCATTCTCCTGCCTTTTCCCAACTCACTTGGGGTCGGCGCAGTATGTTTTCTTCTTCCATACGTCCCTATCAGCCGTCATCTCTTCATTCACTCCCTTTTCTTTCATATCATTTCTTACACACTCCATCCAAACTTTCTTTTATATTTCTCTACTTTACCATCCTTCCACATTCATATTCATTACTATTTTACCCACATGCGGTTCCTCTCTTCTCATAACATGTCCATACAACGACAAACGGGAACCTTTCAACTTTTCTACTACTGGCGCAACTTTCATACTCCCTCTAATATATTCATTCCTTATTTTATCCATTCTTGTGACAGCACACATCCATCGCAACATTCGCATCTCGGCTACATGCAATCGCTTCTCATCCATCTTCTTACTAGCCCAGCTCATAAGTGATCATAAGTGACGATATGACGTAGCGTAGTAAAACATGTTAAGTATGTTATTGGTAATCAAGTGATGCTTCCCGAAACATACCTACCTATTGGTCTTTGGCGACAAATTTTAAATTATTTAATAATAATTTTCAAAATTTATTTTTGAAAAATACAATAATTGGGAGAACCTTTTTTTGCAGAGGAGATTTAAATTGTTGCTACAAAGGTACAATGTAGAATAAGGTTGTTATCTACGCAAGAAAATATTTGGTCCACTTGGCTTTATATATCAAGCTATGTCAATATTTATTAATAAACGAATAAATAAATTTACAAAGTGTAGGAAGTTTTTTTTTTTCGAACCTAGCTAACGCTGTTGACCGGAAGGGCCTTTACAGCTTCACCGTGACTTTGCGGGCGAGTGCTGAAGGCACTCAACCGCAAAAGGTGACTAGCACAAGGGCTACCAAAATGGTACGAACCTCGGCTTGGCCGTCACCTGAGTATAAAACTCTCTCACGAGTTTGAACCTAGCTATTCCCTACATTTTTTTATACACAAAAAAAAGGTTCCTTACAGAAAAAAAGGTTCTTTACAGGAAGTAGTGAAGTGATTATAGGTTCAACTATAAATAACCTCGCTTAGCAACAGTGGGGACAGTCCAAAATTCCGCGGGAGTTTTTACACGTATATAACGGCCAAGCCGAGGTTCATACCACTTTGGTAACCCTTGTTATCTTCAGCACTCGCCCACAAAGTTCGGTGAAGTTGTAAAGTCCCTTCCGGTCAAAAGTATTAGCTAGGTAGGACAAAAAACAGTGGGGACATTCCTTGTGAGATCTTCGAAGTGTAAGGTTGTGTTTTATGATTTTTTTTTTCTAATATCTACTTACGGTAGATTCCCATATTCTTCAACGTCTGTAAACTCGACCACCTGTCGAGAAACCAGCTCACGTCGTCAGAACTGAACTGGACTTCTGCATCATCATTAAGTATTAATGATGCCATTCCGTTCCTTTCCTGGAAGCCGTAACGAGAAAATTCTATCCTAGTGGTCTTATTTCATTATATCGGTTTATTATATATACATTTTATCGTATACTAGCTGTCTGCCCGCGGCTGCGACCGCGTTTCATATATTCTTCACTGCATTTTTTTTAAATCCCGAACCCTAATTATTTTCGATAATTAAAAGAACCTTAAGTAACCCGGAATAACTTCAGCTATCTACCAAAAAAAAGTCTCGTCAAAATCCGTCCAGCCGTTCCGAAGATTATCCGGAACAATCAGACAAAAATTTATAAATTGTATTTTTCGTATATACATTCATATCTATTTAGTAAAAAAAAAAAAATTTTTGACATAACAAAAATACACTTCAATTTTATTTATTCGTATGGATAGAAATTAAGACGCGCGTCTTAGTAAGGAACTTAAAGAGTACGAGCAAGTTATCGATTTAGTTTTTTTTTTTTTTTTTTTTGACTTTATTTATTTATGCTTTACATACAATTTGTGTGAAAAGGCGGACTTAATGCCTGAGGCATTCTCTACCAGTCAACAGTTTACCTCTCACCTTTAAAATAGCGAGTATATCCAAGGTCGCATTAGTGTAACTCCTGTTTACCAGTTGCCCCACAGCAGTTTGGCGAATGATATCAGATTTCAAAATGCCCATTTCTGATATCTGCGGAAGAGATACAATGAATTTGATTGACCCGTACTAGAAGTATTCATATCGTTCGATTGCAACAAGGTTATCATCATCATCATTCTCCTGCCTTTTCCCAACTCACTTGGTGTCGGCGCAGTATGTTTTCTTCTTCCATACGTCCCTATCAGCCGCCATCTCTTCATTCACTCCTTTTTCTTTCATGTCATTTCTTACACACTCCATCCACACTTTCTTTGGCCTTCCTCTACTTTTCCATCCTTCCACATTCATATTAATTACTATTTTACCCACATCCGCTTCCTCTCTTCTCATAACATGTCCACACCACGACAAACGAGAACCTTTCAACTTTTTTCTACCATTGACGCAACTTTCAAACTCCCTCTAATATATTAATTCCTTATTTTATCCATTCTTGTGACACCACACATCCATCTCAACATTCGCATCTCAGCTACATGCGATCGCTTCTCATCCATCTTCTTACTAGCCCAGCATTCTGATCCATACAATATGACAGGTCTTATGATGGACTTATATATCCTCCCCTTCAATTTAAGGGGCATCCTGGAGTCACAAATCACACCAGAGACCTGTCGCCATTTCTTACCAACAAGGTTAACAATAAAAATTTAAAAAAAAAGTCGTAGAGTATCAGTTTTGGCATTTCACGTTTTAGGATAAGCCTGTCTAAATTGAATTTCTTTATATATTTTTTTTTTAATTAATTAATTAATTAACAGCGAATTAGCATTACCATCCAACGTGGCAATATGGCCAGCCTCCTGGGAACCTTCCCGTCTGGCGGCGAGCTGGACGGCATTCATTATTTATAGTATTTTATTTTATTTTAATTTTAAATTTTTGTGTATAAATTTATGTACTTTTTGAATAAACGACTCTCTAGTTATTAAACGATATTAAAAAAATATTTTTAATAATATCATCAGAATTATTTCACAGCGATGTTGGCACAGTTGGTAAGTTCGAGCCCACCTATCGAACTCTGAAATCAACCTGGACTTTCGGTGAAGGAAAACATCGTGAGGAAACCATAGCATTGTGGTAGGGGATGACCGACTGGGTAGCTACTACCCCTCAAGTTTTAAAAACCTTTTTTTTTTTTTCGAGGGGAATGCATTTACGCACTTGCTGTCCAGCCAGACCTGATAGGGACGTACCCTTCTAGGTCTGGCTGAAGCGACTGATGATGTGTGACAGTCTCTCGCACGTAAGTACGAGGGGCTGTCACACAGGATTAGTGTGGGACTCGCGGCGAGAAGCGCCGTTGACCACTACCCACTAAACCCCCCGGTACCTCCCGCCACCTAGTTGGAGCAACACGGGATCGAACTAGTGCATGCACCGCGAATACTCCAGTGGCCGCCAAGAGGAACATCCTAAAACATCCGAGAGAGGATCCCCTCTCCTCCCGGCATCTGTGGCGCAAGAAACTTGCCGTCAATTAACATTAGGTATGTTCTGGTAGCATCACTTGAGAACCAGTATCTAGACTTAGTGTGTTTACCATCCTGGACCACATCGTCACTTAAAGTGAGTTTGGGGTCAAAGCACTTAAAAAAATTACTTACATTTCGACCGACGACCCTCATTTCGAAATTCCGCTCCGATTTACCATTTATCTTCTCAAGGGACCCCTTATAGCACAGTTCGATCTCGCTTGAAGCTGGAATGGAGCAAACTCTATCATCACCGCTATAGCTCAAGCTAACTTCACCACCGTAAGATGCTGGATTCAAAGAGATAATATTCTCAGGATCGATGTCATCAAGCTCTTTCTTATGAAAAAACATACCTGTGGATCAAATACATTGGTTATTTTATCATTTAATAGCGCCTTCACAAAACTGTTTGTCGTGATACATTTCATATCAAATACTAACAAATAAAATTAAAGTGTTTGTTTGTATGATTAAAATAACAACTTTCTACTAAATATGTACATACATATAAACGTATATACGATACCTACAACAAATATACAATTTTTTAAATTTTTGTCGCTCTGTCTGTCTGTTTGTTCTGACTTATCTCCTGCACGGCTAGATCGATTTCGGAGACACTTTTTCGAGAGCTTAAGTTACTCCGTGTAACTTCAATTTTAGAAAAGTAATTAGTGTTCCGCGTAAACAAAAATTAAACCTTATGAAAATTTGAATAAAATCCGATTCAATGGACAGTTTTACTGTATTTTGAATTTGTGAGAAAATATCTTTTCTTTCTGATATTACCGAAAAAAAAATCAGGAAAATGATTTGGGTTCTGTGAAAAAAAAAAATAAAAACTTATGAAATTGTGAACAAAACACAATTCATTTGGCAACACCATCAAAACATTAGTTTCCAATGGCTATTTAAAAAGTATAATACAAAATAAAGAATATATAAAACACGGTTTTAACACAATATAAATTTTTTAATTTATTATCTTTATTAATTTTATGCATTAAGAAAACCCGAAGGGACACTATTGGTTTATTTCAACTTACAGTTTAGTCTGCGAATCTAACATGAGTTTGATTCATTGAAAAGGCCGTCTAAGAAGTAACATTTTAAATTTTAAATTTGGAACGTCGAGAATCAATGGCATTTTGATGTCAACTAGAAAAAGGGATCGAGAGTGAGAGGACGTAAAATAAAGAAAACCGTCGTTCTGAATTACAAGACAAGTTATTATTACTAGTCTTCGGTTTATATTATATATTTATATATTATATTATTTTCATATATTCATTTCGTTTATTTTATTTATTTATTAGAGTGTAAATTTAATTCAATTGTCCTCGTGACAATATATTGAATACTATATATCGTATCAGATGATTTGATTATATCGGGTTTATTCAATACATCGAAAGTATGTATCGATATAAAATCAAAAATCTTTATTCAATTTAGGCCGTAAGAAGGCGCTTATGAACGTCTAAAACACTACCACCGGTTCGGAAAACAACCCAGCCGAGAAGAGCGCAGGCAAGGAACTCGATCTGGTTCTTTTTTTTATTAATATAATATATATCATTTTTTTTAATCTATAAACTATACAAATCATAGTCTTAACCAATGTTAGCGGGTGCGCACAGAGATGCGGGTTAATTCCAGACGTCACTATCGTTCACGTAATGATCCACCCTGTAATAACCTTTTGAGATTACAACTTGCTTGACATAATACTTGAACTTATTGTCAGGTAAATCGGTAATGTTACTTGAGATCTTATTGTAAAACCGAATACTATTACCTATATAGCTTTTATTACACTTACTTAGCCTAAAGCGTGTCGCATACTCCTAATATAGAGTCAAAACATCTTTTCTTAACATGCCGACTACGGCCCTCCAAAATGTACTTATCATATATTAAGGTCTAAATGAGCCAATTGAAAAAACCTCACGAAAGTTTTTGACACCGATCACAACGCCAAGGTCCGGATAATCTTTCACATTCTTTCAGACACTATGCCTAAATAGTTTTAATAATGAATCTACAGTTAACTTACCGTCCATCGTTTCTTATTTCGGTCTTTCCCGTGACTCTGACCGCGTAACGTTAACGCGAGATTGGTCTTCCAGTCAGACTTCTGTATCAATTCGGCATCAGCTTTGACTTTCAGGAATACGTCGTTTGGATTTCCCAAGCTAGAAATCAAAACAAGCAATGCTATTTGAGGAATAGTATGAAAGAGTTCAGAACTCCAAAAGCTACCAGATCCTTTACATAGGAAAACCACAAGCAGCATGGCATCATTAAAAGCTCGCTTTACAAGCTATTTGGTTTCAAGTGAGCTTTGATCGTCAATTTATAATTTAAAAAAATTTAGACCTGCTGAAATTTGTACCATGTTATTTGTGACGGACATTCATCTTTGACGGTCACCATTCTCGTATATTCCTACCATCACGTATGTCGTCGTAATTATTTAGTCGGGAAATGATTTGTTAATGAACTCTCACAGATGTTGAAATATTTCTAGTCACCTTGTATTTTCGATTAGGGGCCGTTGAATTACGTTAATAGAGATCAAGTTGGTCTATTCTTTGCTTATTCTTGATGACTTGTTTTGATATTTAATTTTTTGTTCTGAAATATATGCCAGCGTTTACGTTATCATGGAGGTAAAGAGAGGACAGACCAGTTACTTTAACTGACAAATGGGAGGAGGGGAGTCACAAATATACAAAAAAAAAATCTTACGTAAATACAACTTACACGACCGTTTAGATGTTTCTACTTACTTTTTTTACACGGTATAGGCTTAGTACTTTGACCGCAATCTCACCTGATGTTAAGTGACGATGGTAAACACATTAAACCTAGGTACTGGTTCTCAAGTGATGCTGCCGGAACACACCAATTGATATTTGATGTTTTCGAACTTGAGGGTGGTAGCTACCCAGGCGGGCATTGTTAGAAAATGCCCTACCATCATGCAAACAATACATTATCATGGTCATCACAAAAGACTCAGTGAAGCAGACGACACCAATCGTATCTCCACTAAATCCTGGTCCCTTGTTTCATACACCAATAATTTTTCAAGCTGTGGCGAATTTCCACGTAGGTCAGGTAGGTTAGGTAGGCTATTGCACGACGAGGCCCGGCGGGTTCGCTGCAGGGGGCGACGCGGTGCTTGCGAAAGCCACCCCGTGTCGCCCCCATCCCAAATGCAGCGGACGGCCCCGGGGGGTTTTAGTGGGTATTTCCGGGCGACTCTCGCCCGGGTGAGTCCCACACTGCACGGAGCTCGTCACTCCGTGCCCCTTATCTAGTGTACTGGGGGACCTTGATCCCTAAGTACAATAGATAAGGGTAGTGCGTAAATGCATTTCCCCCCGTCAAAAAAAAAAAAAAAAAAAGGTTAGGTAGGCTATAATAGCCTGCGATGGCAAATTTTTGGCAGTAGCATTTTGTCGGTTCCATTTAAAAAGGAGTATCAGTTTCATCAAATTCTCCTTTTAATTAATATCAAAAGGACAAAAATCTTAAAAGTCGATTTGCGGTGGTGGGTCTCATACTATATACATATATGGGTAAATCGTTCAACGAAATAGAAGAATTCTTAAAGATTATTGAATAAGTATACAGGAAACCTAGTCATGAGTAAAACCAGTTACTAAAATAGCTAAAATATATGTTATATTGTCTTAATTAAGTTACATTAATCCTAAACACATATACATACACGCTCGTACACTCTGACACACATCACATACATACTGTATCTGTTTGCTTCACCCTAAATTTATTTACACTTACACTCATTTACACATCTTATTAATTAATATCCTTATGTCGAATATTGAAGCAGCAGATGAGCACTTGTCAACAGAGCGAAACCTACTGCCAAGATACAGGGAATCCTAGTTTGGCAGGCAAATGTGTAAAATCATTAAGTTATGCTCCCAAAACTTCTGTGTTTATTTTGATAATGTATAAGATTGTGTGATTTTTTGGTCTAATAAATTGTTATTATTATTGTTACGGTGGTTGAATTCAGTGCCAGATTAGGCATACCTCTATATATTGGGTCGCATTATAGATTCTAATAAAAGTTTGCGCAGTGTTCGTATTTCTTACTTTCTTCCATATTTGCAAAGAGAATGAGATGATGCGCAGAAGAACTAAAGTAACCGACATTGCCCTAAACTTAAGTTGCAGTGGGCTGGGCACATTGCTCGTAGAACCGATGCCCGAAGTAGCCAACGGGTTCTCGAATGGCTACAACGCACCGGCAGGCGTAGCGTGGGTATGCCCGCCACAAGGTGGACCGAGAACCTGGCAAAGGTCGCGGGAATCCGCTGGACACGGGTGGCTCAAAACCGGTCATCATGGAGATCTTTGAGGGAGATCTATTTCCAGTTGTGGACGTCTTTCGGTTAAATGGACGGCTGGATGGATTCCATATTTTTAATTTTGTAATAAATATAGAATAGCCGGAAATTTGGTTCAGACTACATGCAGCACATTTGTAAATCACCTATAATGACTGAGGAGTAAAGTCGCGTTAATCTTCGTCTCGCCGCCTGCATCAGACAGGTGGCCGTGTATCCTTGCCCATATGACGTCATCGTTATGCTTAGACAACTGTGGCGGGGAGATGATCATGCCACATGATCCCGACGGGGGGGAAGTGAAGATGAGGATGGTATTAAGCACCATCTGTGATGGCTGGAGTGATTTCAGGAAGCTAAAACAAAAGAAAATACGCCATTATCTATACTAATAATAAGTCTGTAGACCCCGTCCTCTTTTAAACAAATTTTCTGACTGACGTCCATTTTACCCGTTACTAATCTTGAATCTAATATTACAAAATTGTTTTGTTTTTCTCTGTGTTTGTATGTACGTATTTAACTACAAACCGGCTTTACCGTTTGCGATGAAACATTATAAACGGGAAGCAAGAAGCAATTGATAGGCTTTAAACAAATTTAAAATTATTTTTACATGGATATTGTCAAAAAATTCTGTTCGACTTTATCTCACAAAACGGGTTGACCGATTTTGATAAATTTTTATGTGCATCAAGAATATATTAGATAGCAATTGATAGGCTATAAAAACGATCAATATAATTTTTTATAAATCATTAAAAAAAAATTAGGACTCATCCCACATTCAATCAAGATAAAACAAGTAGACGAAGTCGTGGGCAAGCGATAGTTAATAATCTGGTTGAGTTTCCGGAGCAATGATTTTGCAGTTTTTGTTGTGGTTGGATTCTGCGACATTGGAAGTAGGTTTGAATCCACTTATCCAACTCTATAATGATCCTGAACATACGGTGAAGGCAAACATTGTATGGAAACCATAGCGCATGGTAGTAGGGCATTTTTAATTATTCCCGCCTGATTATATCTACCGCCTTAAAGCTTAAACATGTTTCGCGAATCAACTATAAGTGTGATCTGATATCATCCTTGTATAGCCTTAGCATGTTTACGCATCCTTGACCACATCGTCCATTAACATCAAGCTGATATTGTGGTCAAAGGGACAAATGGTTAAAAATAGCAAAAAACGAACGTTTATAGCTACTTTAAGACTTTTCTAGAGTTCTCCCATCTTAATTTGTTTGCCATTTTTAGACTGTATTTTTAAACTACCCACGCCCCCTCTGCGATATCACAATGTGCCCTAATTCTCTGCGTCTTCTACTGCCCCAAGGGGGCGTTATCATCCATGTTGAGGACCTAGGGTTTAACGTTACGTAATGTGAGATTTTGTATGGATAATTTTGTTATCGTTACATTACAGGAGTTACATACCCGTAGTTTGTATTTTTTGAAGTTAGCAATTTATTAAACAGCTCGCTGGTGGTCATGGGGCGTTCGCAATCGAAGAATAAACTGGTATCGTTTTCTTGTACCTGAAAGCAATGATGGCACAATGGATAGTGTGGCAAGATTTCGCGTCAGTAGACTCGGGTTTAAACCCACATATCTAACTCTAAATTTAGCCTGAGATTTCGTTGAAAACATCGTGAGGATACCATAGCATGGTGGTAGGGCATTTTCTAATAATATCCGCTTGGGTAGCTACAATCCTTAAGTTCGAAAACCTGTCGCCAAATATCAATAGGTGTGTTCCGGCAGCATCACTTGTGAACCAGTATCTAGGCTTAGTGCGTTTACCATCTTAGACCACATCATCACTTAACATCAGGTGAGATTGTGGTCAAAGCCTATACCGTGTAAAAAAAAAATATAAATAAGATGACCCATCAAGTAGTAAAGCCAAAAAAAAACAAAATTGTGTTAATTCTTGACAAAAAACTTAAAAATACGTATAATGATAGCTCATTCGATTCGGAATGGAGTCTAGAAAAATGTGCAATTACAAATTTGTAAATAAATAATGAATATTATAAAAAATTATCCGATAAATTACTTTTAATTGATGCACGCACATGCCGTAACGGCCGCTATTTCCAGCTCTAAATCAATACGTTTTCTTTGGCAGATAGATGAAGTTATTTTGGATAACTTAGGCTACTTTGATTTTTCGATAATAATTAAAATCCCTTAACTATTAATCTGGCGTTTACACCATCCATCAAATGTTTTCCTATTGTCTAATTTTAATGGGTAATCGACAAATTAAGGTTCCGCTTAAAAAAAATGAAATTGTAAACAAAATCCTATTTAAAGCACAGTTTTACTGGCGAGTATTTGAAGTTGTGAGAAAATCAGTGCTTTCTATTAAAACTAAAAAACAAAAATTAGGGTTACATAAATTCTATTATTTATTCTATTAGATTATCTAAGAACTCTATTGCGCAATAAAGAATATATGAAATTTCCTCCACTTCAAGGATCTTTTTAAATTCTTTAACCCCTTGAACATCTTCCGGGCGTTTACGCCTGCTTTCCATTGTTTTCCTGTTGTCTTTCTGTTGTTTCATTTTTATGGGTACTCGATACTTTAAATATTAATGACTTTTAAGTTATTAACGAAATACTTTTTTTTAAAGTTTATTTGCAATTTTACAAATAATAAAAAAGTCTTCTTTGTGTATACTATTATTCTAAGGCAAGAAGAGATATTTTCATGTCAACGATATTAATGAGTCACTCTGATTACAAAATGCCTCGGTTAATCGAGTATAATGAAAATCTCTTTAGTAAAAAAATAACACAAAATTTATCCACATATACACATTGCATACACTCGCAAACACACATACACACACAATGTTTACAACATTGTTTTACAATTCGTTTTTAAATAGTGATAAATTAATTTTTGACTATTTTTTTTAAATATCGGATTAGTTTATATGTATATTTTATACGAGCTGTGAATTTTAATGTAAATAAATAAGTATAAAATAAAATGGCCGACCGCCCATGCGCCGGAGTGGATTTGCGATTGGTTAATTGTGCAACCATTTTGAAAGGGGATGATCGTAGGCCAATTTTTCATCGTCGATCCGCTACACTTGCCTGTCTCAGTCTGCCATTTTTAAATGGCATTAATTCTAGTAAATTTTATATGAGGAGTTTCGTAAATCCACCTTTCCGTGGACCAGAATGATTACATCTATTGTATTCGCTGAAGAATTTTACATGGGCTCGCAAAAGTAACGAGTTGCGTATACAAATAATAAGGTCTTTCAAATAATTACTGTTTAGGCTAAAAAAATGGTTTGCATAACGGCAACCACCCCATCCTCGTCCTGTCCTTTCCCAGCCTCTTTTTTTTTTTTTTTTGTTGTTAACGCACTTGCTATCGTGTCGTGCGCGAGACCGGCCGAAAAAGGAACGTGCGCGTAATCATACAATAAGAAACTCAATTAGTTTAATAAAGGTGAAAAATAAGTGAAGTTAGTACATTAGAGGAAGAAGAGGAGGCCTCCTACACGCAGCGTATTCAGCATTACGGTGAGTCCTGTTTTTGCTTCCATTCATTGTCGTTGTGCAGCCATAATTTAATTTGGGGTAAAAAATAATAATTAAAACACTAAAGACAATTAAGTCAAAATAAGGGTCAGCGCGATAACAGTTACTAATTACTATTTTATACGGTCGAAGTCCCTATAAAATGACTCTCACTAGGTTTAGAATGCTATTATTTTCGACATCAAAGTTTGTCAATGAAGTTAAGTTTATATCTCCTACGTATATGACTGTACATAAAGGAGGCTACCACGTAAGACGTAGCATGTGTAGGCCTCTCACAAGGTAGACCGACAAACCTGGCGAAGGTCGTGGGAATCCGCTGGATGCGGGTTGCGCAATACCGGTCGTCGTGGAGATCTTTGAGACCTATTTCCAGTAGTGGACGTCTTTCGGTTGAATGGACGGATGGATGGAATGGAGGCTCATTGCACATAGTAGCGATCCTCAACAGTTTGAAAACAAGGATGATGAAGATTGTGAGCTAAAAGTATTAATGACCACGATTCTTTCCAGTATAAATGGTTCAACAAATGGCATCTAAAGAAAGTCGTTAACGAAAGTTTGCCCAGTATTAAAACTGACCTTAATGGAGCTGTCGCCAATTGTGATTGTATTTTGAAAGTTATTCCTGCCGCCTTTCACGGAGATCTGCGCGCGCGAGTGCATTGCTATACCGCCGTGCTGGGCTCCGGGATTTAGCCAGGTCAGTCTGCAAGAAATTTAATCCAAAGTAATTTAATCAGTCTGTGTGGTGCCGGCTAAGAATACTAACAACTCTTATCTTCCTGTGGGTGTCGTACAAGGCGACTAAAGGATAAATCAGGGGATAGGCTACATCATCCTCTGAGTACCACAAACACCTACTGCGATCGCCAACCCGCCTGCCGAGTGTGAGGATTCTGGCAAACCCCCTCGCTAACCCCTCCCTCTTATTGAGAGACCTATGTCCGGCATTTGACTATTTATACATGCCGGTAAATAAGTTATATTTTGACATTAAATTCCTAATAAATTGACTTGCGAGTTAAATTGACTCATAATGTGTCGTGACGCCAAATATACATTTTTTTTAAAGTTTTTATAGGTCTGTGCACCGATTCTTTGACCGCAATCTCACCGAATGTTAAGTGACGATGTGGATGATAAACAGACTAAGCCTAGAGACACTGGTTCTCAAGTGATACTGCCGGAACACATCTAGTGGTATTTGGCGGCAGGTTTTCAAACCATAGAGTGGTAGCTACGCATGCGGGCATAATTAGAAAATGACCTGACCCTACCACTATGCTATCCCTCATAACGTTTTTCCTTCACTAAGAGCTCAGGAATATACAAATATGGGATGTACGAGCGGGTTTCAGAAGAGGAATGGGATGCATGGATCAAACCTTTTCCTTACGAACAATAACCGAAAAATTTTTGGCGGGTAGTCAAAAGGTATATTGCGCGTTCGTAGATTTGGAAAAGGCTTACGACAGAGAGATACAGAATGAATTGTGGGCGACGTTTTCTATGTATGGGGTGAGCGGCAACTTGATACGAGCATTGAGATCACTCTATGAGGGTTCTAGTGCTTGTATCAGGGTAAACGGGGCAAACACAGACTGGTTTAATATCGAGAAAGGTGTTAGACAGGGTTGTGTTGCGTCTCCAGGGCTGTTTAACCTATATATAGATAATTGCTTGAAAGACTTAAGAGTAAATATGGATTAAAAATAGATGGTCTGACTGTCAAATGTTTGTCTTTCTGTCTGTCTGATTGTTCCGGGTATTCTCTGGACCAGCGGAACCGATTTTGACGGGACTTTTATTTACAGATTGCTAAAGTTTTTTCGCGCAATTTAGGATACTTTTGTTTTTCGAGATTATTGCGTTAAAACAAATGAAAATCCGAAACAGTGCACAGTTTTACTGGCAGGTATTTTAATTTGTGAGAGAAATATCTTTGATTAACGTTAAAAAAAAAAAATTTGGATTTAAGATTCCGTATAAAAAAATATAACCATATTACGCAATGAAAAATATATGAAACGCAGGCACACAGCGTGTTTATTAGCGAACGCGCCCCGCGACCCCTTGGGACGACGCTAACAGAACACATTTGTAATTTCATAAAGTTAGTCGTTACGCTTGTAACGTGTGTGAAATCTCTCCGTAAATTAATTCTACGGACTTTGATTTTCCCCGAGTTATAGATTGACTAAAACCTTCTTGCGACCACTTTCAAGTGAATACTTTGACAATTGCTTGTCACTTGTCCATAGAGCACAGAAAATGTAGAAACAATTTTGAAAAAACAAAATCGACTCACTCAAGAAATTTATTTGCACTGGAGAAAGTAACGTTGAACTTCATAGGTAAGTGAGCGACCATCGACTGCTGAATACGAACAGCGTGTGTTGTTGTCTGTACCAGTGGACCGTCGACGGATAGTGAAGTTATTGCTGTCCCTTGATATCTAGAAAGACAAAGACGTGTTGATTTAAAAACGTTTAATATAGCAAATTTTAATACCAGAAATAAGCAAATATTTACCACCCCGTGATTAAGAGGACATGCGGTCAGAAAATTAAGTATTTCAGAAATCTATTGCTATCGTGTTGCGCCCCATTATAAAACCCAAAAGGGACAACTGCAACCCGGGCTGATTTTACCGTACGCAAAATAGACAAAAACATCACTTCATAGTACCCAGTTTCCTCCTCTAAAACTGTACCGATTTAAATTTATTTTTTTCAATTTTAGTATAATAAAAACTTTTGCTGTACCCTGTACGTTTCTTTTTTATTCATTAAATTTATTTGATGAACGTTCGAAAATGACGGTAAAACTCGAGCATTTTTCTCATTTTCAAAAGGTTCCTTCCTAGTTTCTACAATATTTAATTTACGGAAAAAAAGAATCAAAACGTGGCGGTTGTGGATATATATTATTTGGTTTAAAAATATTTACCGTAATGCTATTATCCAGGGCGGAAACAGGGAGCTAAGTTTGTATAGAACAAATGCCGCTAGGATATCCTCTTAATAAGTATATTGAAAACTTCTTAAGTAATAGTATCAGGTTCTACAAAGCACTTCAATTTACCTGACAATAAGTTTAAGCACTATGTTAAGTAGGTTTCAATGTCCAAAGGGTATTATAGGGTAGATCATTACGTGAACGACAGTGATACCCCTCTCTGCACTTCCACTAAAATTGCCTGTAACTATGAACTGAATAATTATTTTTTTAAAAGCATAATTTATACTTAAAACCATTATATATAAAAGACATCAGGTCAAGTTTTGTTGCCAGCGCTCTTCTCAACTGGGTTGTTTTCCGAACCGGTTTTGACATTCATAAGTCGTTTATCATGCCTCAAATTGAATAAACAATTTTTGATTAATTTAATACTTTAATTTCATCTTAATAGAGAAGAATGCGAAACTGCCGCCTTTGAGACCAATTACAATTTGATTATGTAATGTCAATTACGTCATAGTGGTCAAATAGTTACCAACCAATATCGTGCCAAACATTTACGATGTCATACAAATACGTCAAAGTATAAATGTATCATCTAAATTAAAATTAATATCTTATATTAACAACAAAAGTGAAGGAAATCTGTAAAGGCCTTGAAAACAAACTGCAGGAAATTATGAGAGAAAAATATTTGAAACTCGATGTCCGTTTTTCAAAATAAAAAAAATCTTTATTCAATTTAACCCCTAAGAAGGCGCTTATGAACGTCTAAAACACTACCAACGGTTCGGAAAACAACCCAGTCGAGAAGAGCGCAGGCAAGAAATTCGATCTGGTTCCATTTTTGTAATAAATATAATATATCATTTACTAATACTAATGTTAGCAGAAGCACAGAGATGTGGGTTAATTCCAGACATCACTATCGTTCACGTAATGATCCACCCTGTAATAACCTTTTGAGATTAAGACTTGCTTGACACAATACTTGAACTTATTGTCAGCTAAATCGGTAATGTTACTTGGGATCTTATTGTAAAACCGAAAACTATTACCTATAAAGCTTTTATTACGCTTACTTAGCCTAAAGCGTGGGACGGACAACTTATCTTTGTTTCTAATATTAAAATTATGACAATCGTTCACTAGATCTAGCTTGTCTAAATTTTCACGAATATGCATTAAGTTATCGAAGATGTATTTGATTCCGTATGTGACAATGAATTAATAATCAATCACTAGGATTATTCCAGCGATACTGATTCTGGTAACAATGAAGCTGCTCAATTTAGGTGCATACAAATAAGTCAATAAACAAAATTATGTTTGAAATTTAATTATTATTTTGGCCCAGACTAATACAAATATATCATATCATATCATATCATATCATATCATATCATATCATATCATATCATATCATATCATATCATATCATATCATATCATATCATATCATATCATCGATAATTTCTCAGCACTATTCTCATTCGTGTGTGAGCTGTCACTTTAATCAAGTTATATTTTACAGACTAGAGTAAAAGATTCTCAACATAAATTTGGTAGATAATGGGAGTTACAAAATACTAACACGTTTATTTAACATGTTTTCTCCTACACCAAAAACCAAGACAGCGCAATGTCCGTCCAAACTGTCATCAACTAATTCTACTCACCTTATATGCAAGTCGATTCTCCAATTCAAATCGTGATTCGTGGGCGCTGTCAAGTTGCCTCTGATAGACGTGAAAGATAATATTGTTGACTGGAGCCTTATAGGTGTACCTATAATTAATGACAGTCATCAATAGAACGTAGAGCACATAATGATGATTCAAGTTCATGATGAAATTTTACATATAAAAATATGGTTTCGTATAAAACTTCGTTTTTTTTTTGCTAAACTAGCTAATACTGTTTACCGAAAGGGTCTTTACAGCTTCACTTAACTTACCGTAACTTTGGGGGAGAGTCCTGAAGGCACTGGCCGCAAAAGGTAACTAGCACAAGGGTTCGAACCTCGGCTTGGCCGCAAAAAAAAGGTTCCTTATAGGACCTATGTACCTTTTTTTTTTTTTGACGGGGGGAAATGCATTTACGCTCTACCCTTACCCATTGCATTAGTGAGACCAAGGTTCCGCAATGCAATGGGTAAGGGGGCACGGAGGGATGAGTTCCGTGCCAGTGTGGGACTCAAACCCGGGCGAATACCCACTAAAACCCCCCGGGGCCGTCCGCCGCATTTGGGATGGGGGCGATACGGGATTGCACTGCATACCACCGCGTCGCCACCTGCGGCGAACCCACCGGGCCTCAGGACCTATGTACCTGCGTGTTATGTGCAGGAGTGTGTATGGAGTGTTGTGCGTGTAATGCTCAATGCATGGGCAGTGTCACTCTATCGCGCTGGCGGCGACGTCAAGAGCCTCCTCAGTTGGGGAACGAGGCACGTCTTGGGCCGCCGACTAAGGGGGGGATCCGGAGAGTGTGTGGAAGATAAAGCTTCGACTACACTACTCGCGAAGACAAGCATGTAAGATCGTGTAAAGGTGCACATCGGTACGCATCGTGCGACATCACATCGCCTCTGACGACGATCATTGTTGGGTCGCTTCCTTCCCGTTTTCATGCATCTTTAAATTATGTATTATCCCCGCAAACTATGTACTCTTTGCAATTAATATTATATGCGTATAAGTATGTTTGTCAATATGTGGATATATGGTTAGGTTTATATGTATATACTAGCTGAGCGCTCGCGGTTGCGCCCGCGTTTTATACGTTCTCCACTGCTTTTTAATTTTTTTATTCGGAACCATAATTATTTTCTTAAAAAATGTTTAGTACTAAGATAAAGTAAATATATTTCTCATAAATTATAGCGTTCTTGCCCGTAAAACTGTGCATCGAATCGGATTTTATTCAGTTTTTTTTTACGCGGAACCCTAATTATTTTCGAAAATTAAAAGTACTCTAAGTTACCTGGATTAACTTCAACTATCTACTAAAAAAAATTGCCGTCAAAATCCGTCTAGCCGTTCCGGAGATTACCCGGAACAAACAAAAAGACAGACAGACAAAATTTTTAAAAATTGCATTTTTGGAACAGGTATCATGTATATACATTCATATCTATTTAGTAAAAAAAATTATTAATTTTGACATTACAAACAGACACTTCAATTTTATTATCTAGTATAGATATTTGAATGACTATCATATATTATAAATATATATTATTTAGTGTTATTCGTCTCGTCTGGTTAGGAGTCAAAGTCAGAAGCCCAGGGTTTCAGGTCTAATAATGCTAAGGCTGGGTCTATTCGTTCCCGTACAACATTCGATTTTTTTTCTGTACAGTTTGTAAAATATTAGTGTAGCAATATTATTTTTTTGTCTGTGTTTGTGTATTGTGTTTTGCACAAATTTCCTTCCTTCCTCCCTCCCTCCCTCTCTTCCACCTTTTCTTTCACCATCTCTTTTGATATGGGCCCCAGAACTACAGAGGCCTAACGTATGTATGCAATGGCTAATAAAATGAATTATCTTGCTCGATGTGTTCAGTGATGATAAACACCCTAAGCATAGAGGTACTGGCTCCAAAATTGTGCTATCGTAACACACCTATTGGCGCCATCATCGTTAAGTGAATGGAAAATTACAACTTACCCAATTCGCTTGGAACATGAACGTCGGATTGGAATGGATAATAGACGATCTGTTGATTGATATGGCTTCCAAAACGTAGGAAATCTTCTATATATGCCACTGCAAAACAGACCAAACAAACAGTTATAATTCGAATATTATAGGCACACCGGTAAATGAACCATATTGTAACGCTATCTAGACAGCTTTCTCAGTTGTAAAGTTACAAAAAAAACCGGATCGAGTTTCTTGCCGTCTCTTCTCGATGACTGAGTTGTTTTTTTCGAACCGGTGGTAGCATTTTGATGTTCATAAGCGCCTTATCAGGGAACTAAATTTAACAAACAATTTTTGAATTATAGAACGTTCTCGAATCACGGCGTTAATCTCATTCCCGATATAATAATAGGTACTTATTATGTTTCGAGAAACAAAGAGAATAGCGTAGACAACTATTACGATAAACAACATTGAACCTTAAGAGGATATGCTAGCGCCATTTATTCCATACAAACGTAGTCCCCTGTTTCCTCCCTTGATAATAGCAATATATACACCACCGCCATGCCCGTACGTTTTGATGTTTTCTATAAATTAATTATTACAAAAACTAGGAGCCTTTGAAAATGAAAAATATGCTCGATTTTTACCGTCAGTTTCAGACGTTCGTCAAAAAAAAAGTTCGACGGATAAAATTAGAAAAAAAAACCTAGAGGCATAGCCAAAGTCTTTCTTATTCTATAACTGTAAGAAAATAAAAAATCGATTGAGTTTTGGAAGAGGAAACACGGTACTACGAAGCGATGTTTTTGTCTATTTTGCATACGGTAAAATCAGCCCGAGCTGCAGTTGTCCCTTTTGTGTTCTAAACTATTTCGCAACGCGATATCAATAGATTTCTGAAATACCTACTTTTCAAATATGTTGCCGACCGCATGTTCTCTTAAGGCACTCAGTCTAAAAAGGTGACTAGCACAAGCGCACCAAAGTGGTACGAACCTTAACTTAGCCGTTACTCGAGTAAAAAAAAAAACCCGCTGAAATTGTTCATAACTATGCCAAAACCACAACCCCTGATGAAACGTTCTTTTATAGGGATTAGGCGTTAGCGAGGATAGTTACCATTTAATATTAGGCAGACTGTGATTTCTCAAAGACTTTCTATCGGTGAGATCTCTTACAAAGAAGTAATGCACTTAAAAAACCGAAAATACTCACAATCCTGCCCATTCAAACTATCAAATCTAGATTGATTCATGTGAGTTGCGAATACTGTTTTGTCCTGCAGTTTTACTATGTATCTATGTGTACCTGTTAAAAAAAGAATTTAATTGATAATACAAAGATAATGGATGTCTTTTTATTTTTATTTTCAGCACTTCGACCACAATTTCTAGAAATGTTGCCGAAACACACATATTAGTGTGGGGCGGCTGATTTTCACGCTTGCGTTTGAATTCGCATTATTAGTGAACTGCTATGGCATCATCGGGATATTTTCCTTGACGGAAATATCAGCTTATTATAGAGTATATAGATGAGTTCGAACCTGCGTCTATCAACGGACTTGCGGACGGAAGCTACTGAAAAATGTATGATGTATCCAAATTCTTCTTTGGTTTTGTTTGCGAGTCATTTACAAACTCATGACCAGACAGAACTAGCCAGAGTTAGTTTTTTTGCTGTTGACGAACGTTGATGGTCATAAGGTATTTTTATTTTCTTTCGCCGATTTCTACTTAATGTAGGCCCTTGTAATGCACGTCACTCCAATTCATCAAAGGCAGTATACTCGTCCGATGTCTTTTTTTTCTTTTTTACACTGTATAGACTCGTTGTTGTGACCACAATATCGCCGGATGTTAAGTGGTGATGTAGACCATGTTCGTAAACACACTATGGCTAGAGGTACTGCTTTTCAAGTGATTCTGCACACCTATCAGTATTGGACGATAGGTTTTCTAACTTAAGGGTGGTAGCTACCCAACCGAACATTATAAGAAAATGCCCGTGATTGAATTTGATTGAAATTATTTTTGCATTATATTACAAATTGATTTCTTAGGTTTTTAAGATTTTCTTTCTAGATCTGTTTCACGTTATTCTGGGTACAAATCGCGGCCTGTATTTAAAATCTCTCACTTCGCTCAATCGATCTAAACCGCGGGTTTTTATGGTGATCCCTACCGTCAATATTTATAAGTGCTTCTAGGTCTGGAGTTCTCATGCGCTGATGGTTTAGTTGGTAGTGCGGTCGAGGTTTCACGTAAATGGACGCGGGTTCAAACCTATACACCTCTAAAACCAGCCAGAGCTTTCGATGAAGGAAAACATCGTGAGGAAACCATGCTAGATATAGGGTAATTTGTAATACCCGCCTGAGTAGCAACCGCCCTTAAGTTAGAAAACAGCATCGCTTGAAAACCGTTAGTACATCTAGGTTTAGCGTGTTTACCATCGTGGACCACATCGTCACTTAACATCAGGTGAGATTGTATACCGTGTAATAAAATTGTCATACAGAGAAACAGAATCCTTTTTCGACTACACAGGTAAATATTATTTATGAACCGTCTTATATATCATCTTTAAACTATTTTATAAAGTAGTTAAGTATGTTGTGGGAGTATGTT
The DNA here is from genome assembly GCA_014132275.2 of Samia ricini. Lineage (NCBI taxonomy): Eukaryota > Metazoa > Arthropoda > Insecta > Lepidoptera > Saturniidae > Samia > Samia ricini. Next base: position 5,028,095 of record AP028167.1, read on the forward strand.
TTTTTTAAAGATTAATTTTTATTAAAGACTCCTTACCTTCTCCGGTGATTTTATTTTCCACGATTTTATACCTTTTAATATTGCAAGCAATTTCTCCTGTTGGAAATTATGAAAACTCCATACGTACTGTAAGATTTTCTTTAAAATACTGCTCGACATGCCCTCGACTATGAAGTATATCTGGAAAATTAGAAAACATGACTTTCCCATATCCGTCATTTAGTGACACAGACATACTCATCTATAAAGTGCCCGTTATGGGTGGGTGTTCGCCGCAGGGGCAAGGGTTCGCCACAGGGGGTTTGGGTTCGCCGCAGGGGGCGACGCGGTGCTTGCGAAAGCCACCCCGTGTCGCCCCCATCCCAAATGCGGCGGACGGACCCGGCGGGTTTTAGTGGGTATTTCCGGGCGCTTCACGCCCGGGTGAGTCCCACACTGGCACGGAGCTCGTCACTCCGTGCCCCCTTACCCATTGCATTGGGGGACTTCGGTCTCACTAATGCAATAGGTAAGGGTAGTGCGTAAATGCATTTCCCTCCGTCAAAAAAAAAAAAAGGTGTTGTCAAGTGTCACTCATCGTTTTCCCGTCCCACAGTAACTAATAATTATATATTAGTCCGGTTATAGATGTCTAACTGCCTCGGTGGCGCAGTTGTTTTACGGTGCGACTGCCGTTCTGAGGTCTCGAGTTCGATCCCCGGGTCGGGTCAAATGATATTGGGTTTTTTCTGCTCAATATCATCCCGGAGTTTGGAATTTATGTCCGATATGGCGACAGGCTCGCCCCCTGTCACATCTGGGACGGAACTAAGCTCGGCGAAATGCAGATCGTGTAGTTCGCTATTTCACCTCTGCCTAACCTTTCGGGGATAACAGGCGTGAGCTTATGTAATGCTATGTTATGTCTAAGTAGACGTAGACGTAGAGTATGATACGGTATTTGATATGTTTTGTGTGATCTAAAGTTTAATATTAAAAATGTGTGTATATTTTTTTATATAATAATATAATGATTTTTATTTAGTTAAACACGAGCTTTTATTTACATAAATAACCGGGCACAAACCTGAACGTACTTAATATAATTTTTAATGTGGATTTCAAAATAAAAGTATTTGCCTTTGTTCCGAGTAATACGTTAACCAAATTACATGTACATAGTAGCTGTGTAACTACGGCTGTGCTCGCGTTTCATATATTTTCATTAAAAATAATAAAAAAAAAAAAACAAAAAAAACTTTATTCAATTTAGGCCCTAAGAAGGCGCTTATGAACGTCAAAAACACTACCACCGGTTCGCGAAACAACCCAGTCGAGAAGAGCGCAGGCAAGAAACTCGATCTGGTTTTTTTTAATTATATGTAACATTTTTTTAAATATTAAAACTATACAAATCATATACTACCATAATATAATAATGCATAACATAGTTTTTAAAGAAATTATACGGAACCTTAATTATTTTCCCCATTTTTTTTGCTACTAACATTAATTAAGCAAAGAAATTTCTCACAAATGCAAATATCTGCAAGTAAAACGTTGCATAGAATTGGATTTTATTCACAATTTCACGGGTTTTAATTTTTTACGCGGAGCTCTAATTATTTTTAATCAAAAGCTAGGCGGAGTAACTTCAGCTATCTGCCACAAAAATCTCGTCAAAATCGGTCCAGCCGTTCCGGAGATTACCCGGAACAAACTGACAGACAAAAATTTCAAAAATCGTATCATTAGTAAAGGTAAAAAAAACATATCTATTAAGTAAAAAAAAATGTTGACATTAAAAACAGACACTTCAACTTTGTTTATTAGTATATATTTAAATAAATGGATTTCTTCCAATAAATAAATCCAATAATTCACCTCTATATATGTTATTATATTCCACAGAAAACATTATTTGCATTTCATTCAAAGGCGGTCGACGTAGATTGTGGCAACACCCTCAACAAAATTGCTTCTACAGTCCTACTCTAGACAACCTAACAGATTAAAATCGTAAAGAAATAATACTTACGTCTGCCTTATAAGGCCTTCTACCGCCAGTGTTTAATTTGATACCGACAAATGTGGGAAACGGTCCCACTGATTCTCCTATACTCAGGACTTGGAGCGACGGAGCACCGGCGTCTTCTTGACCACTAACTATGTAGTTATTTGTCGCTAAATAGTTAGGATCTGGATTAGATACTTGACTCGCTACGAATGGTACATAGAAGGCACTGAAAATAATATATTCTTGTACACCCAAATGACAGTTTGAATGTTACTGGCCAGCTAGCATCTTCATATGTAATTACCCGAAAGCTCTCTACACAGCAATGAAATTGCACTAATTACAGCAGTATTTTGTTGATAAACAAAAGAATCTGTTTATAATTTATAATTACAAATGAATGTCCTATCTGTTTACGTAATATAGTACAATATTTGTCACGTACAAAGAGCATTTACTTTCTAGGAGTTTAAGGAACTTTAAGCGATTGAAAACGTAAGAAAAACGAAATTCCAATTCTTTTATTCAATGTTTATTTATTACTCTTTTATAAAAGAAATTGCATCATTCACTTCTAGGTAATAATGACAGGTTTTATAATAATGTCCAACGCACATTACCGATTTACCGGACAATAAGTGCAGGCACCATGTTGAGTAAGTTTTAATTTGCAAAGGTTATTTTTATCCTATATGGTTTTTGATACATTACAAAATAGACAAGTTAAGAGGCGATCGTTTATCCTGGTATGGACATGTGATGCGCAGGGAGAAAGAGAATGTTGTAAGGAAGGAAGACCAAAGAAAAGATGAATGGACTGTGTGAAAGATGATATGTTTAGGAAAGGAGTGAATGCGGAGATGACAACAAATAGAGAGAAATGGAAGAGGAAGACATGTTGCGCCGACCCCAAATAAAAATGGGAAAAGGGTAGCGAGATGATGATGATGACAAGATAGATCATAATGTAAACGATGGTGATGTATGGAAATTACGTCCTTCTCTGTGCATGAATTCCTGAAACTTTGTATCAATGAGTCATATAACTCCATAAAGAAGCAGTTCGAGTTTATTGCCTGCGTTCTTCTCAACCGAGATGGTGTTAAAAAACCGGTAATAGTGCTTTAACTTTCATAAGCGTCTTATCAGGGCCTAAATTGAATAAAGTGTTTTTGATTTTGTTTTTTTCTTATTGACTCCGTCTGTTTGTTTAAAAAAAACACCAGTCAAATAGCCTATTTTAGGGCAATGCAAATGCTACACTACCACAATCCAGAACCTAAGTACTCTTTATAGAAAACTAGTTTACTTTGTACCCCTCAGAATCAATCAATACAAAACGTATAGGAATTTTTTTTCATAATGTTTTAACCCTAAATTTCGGGTCGAATACCAATGCGACAAAGCAAAGATCATTAAAATCGGTTCAGTCGTTCTTGAGTCATGAATGGTGTACATAATCCGACTTTGTTTTATATATCTAGATGCATTTAGGATCAGTACATAATTAAGGTTAAAAACAAAACACTCACGCTACTTTATAACCGGCGAATGTCTTACTCGTCTCCAAGTTCTTGACCGTTGTATGCCAGAACCTCTTCAACTGTTTACTGTTACATCCTTTTATGTAATTATGGACGAACATAAAGTCGCCTTCCCTCATGGTCTGCGAGCTCAGGAACAAATGCAGAGCAACGATCCTCAATTGTATGTTCTCTGTTTCGTTTGTCAGTATTGACAGAGATGTCTCTATAACCTAAAAAGATATTTAGATAAGAAAAAAAACAACATTTTTAATTAAATAGAAAACCGACTTCAAAAGATTAAAATATAATAAAAACTTTATTAATCTGCTTCGTTAATTTTTTATTAATTCGCCTAAAATTTAGTTATCTGAAGAGAAAACTCTTCGATCAACGTATGTTGACTTACGGTACTGAGACGAGGATGCTTCATTGGAACCTAATAAGATATTTCAAATAGTAATGGAGAGGACTATGCTTTGAGAAGATCCGTAGAAGAACTAAAAAATCCGACATTTCTCGAAGAATTGCTAAATTTAATTGGCAGTGGACTTGGTACATTGCTCGCAGAACCGATTCCTGATGGGGCTAACGGGTTTCAAAAATGGCTACCATGCAGCACGGGTGCATGAACAACGACCTGGTGAAGGTCGTGAGAATCCTCTGGATCTAGGTGATCTAAGACAGGTCATTGTAGAGATCTTTGGGGAAGACATAAGGTGTCATAAATATGCTAAAAAATATCAATGGTTAATGAAATGATCTTTAAGTTATTAGTGACGTCTGCATCAATCACAATTCATTTTAATAGTAAATAACCCTTAAGAATAGTTTTAACAATACAAACCTCTGGAGATTCCTCCAATTTCGAACCAATAGCCAGAGCAGTCCAAAGCCTCTCATGTCTGTCTCTCCCGCTATCAGCATAAACTATCCCAGTATAGGTTTCAGCAGAAAACCCTAGATTGCAAAGACCCTGGAGCCAGATCATCCTGTCTAAATATTGTGGACAATCTGCAAAAAGGCAATAACTTATAACAGAACTGATTTCATATTTATTTTTATAACATTGTGCAAAGGTTTTTAAGTCTCTAAAGAACAAGGTTCAAGAACATTATATCTTTGCCCTCCCAATACATCTTCGATAACTTAATGCATGTTCGTAAAAATTTAGACAAGCTCGATCTAGTGAATGATCGTCATAATTTTAATATTAGAAATAAAGATAATTTGGCCGTCCCACGCTTTGCGCTTAGTAAGTGCAATAAAAGCTTTATGGGTAATAAGTATTCGGTTTTACAATACGATCCCAAGTAACGTTACCGATTTACCGGACAATAAGTTCAGGCAGCATGTCGAGCAAATTTTAATTAACATAGGTGAATTAATGTGAATGACGGTGGTATCTGGACATCCTTATCTGTGGATCTCCTACGTAAACTATATAACTATGAGTTGTATAGTTCCAAAAAAAAAAAACCACATCGAGTTTATTGATAGCCCTTCTCGATGTCCTGTGGCTGTTTTCCCAACTGGTGGTAGTATATTAACGTTCATAAGCTCCTTTAAGTGCCTAAATTTAATACAGTATTTTTTATTTCGATTCTAACCTTGTTAAAAAATAATTAGGCAAGCACGGAGACTACTTTTTATGTTTAAATTTCATAATCGACATTTCACATTGGTTTTTAATTGTAATTTAGCGTCTGTCTTTATATGGGCATGTGATGCGCAGGGAGGAAAAAGATGTTTTGGAGAAAGGTATTTGGTTGCGCGTAATTGTCACAAATAGATACGCTAATGTCCCATCCCTAACTCCACTCCCCGACCTCCCCTCCCCCCAATCCTGATCTTGACCTAATGACCTAATCTTGATCGTGAACACAATTAATCTGGATCCGTGGAAGAACCCTGTATCGGCATCATCTCACGTAAGTACCCATCTTTCCTATCCTAAATTTGTCGTCCCCATTAGCTTATCGTTTGCATCACACCAAATACAGTCCACTGTTTCGCTCATACAGTATTGAATATGAATGTGGACGGGTATAGGGGAAGAGGAAGACCGAAGAAAAATATAGATGGACTGTGTGAAAGATGATATGCTTAGAAAGAGAGTGAATGTAGGTATAACCTCAAACAGAGATGAATGGAAGAAGAATACATGTAGCGTCGACCCCAAATAAAAATGAGACAAGGGCAAGATAGCGCAGTTAGTAATGCGGACGGATTCCGCGTCAATCGACGCCGGTTCGACCCACACCTATCTGACTCTAAAATTGGCCTGAGCTTTCGGTGAAGGAAAACATCGTGAGGAAACCATAGCATGGTGGTAGAGCATTTTCTAATGAAGCCCGCCTGGATAACCCTCACCCTCAAGTTTGAAAACCTGTCGCCAAATACCAACAGATGTGTTCCGGCATCATCACTTGAGAACCGGTATCTCTAGGCTTAGTGTTTCTAGGGCCACATCGTCACTTAACATCAGCTGAGTCTATTCTGTATAAAAAATTGGCAGTAATTACGTATATATCGATAATTGTCCTTTTCTCAATATAGTTACAATTTGTAAAATAAAATAATGATTGAAGTTACGAAGGAAAATACAGCGGAGTAAAAGTTACTCCGTTGGCTAGAGTAGTGATGTGCTCTATCGATAAAATTGTAATTTTTACAGAGTTCGTTTTTAATTTTATTCTGACACAACCTTTTACATATAATATGAACAGAACTTCAAGTATATTTCTTCTCCTATTAATTAAAATATACGATGGATACGATACTTAAACGCTACCTTATACTTAACATACTGTAGCATGTAGACGGGTGACGTCATAGCATTGGTAACGCGTATCTATAAGTTTTTCCACTACCGATAATCGCTGATCGCGTCAAAAAAGTGTTCACCTCAATAAGGGCAACACTATAAAAGTTCAGGGTTCAAATAGTAAAATACGTTAAGAAAATATTCTACTAACCGCCGTACATTCTGAAGTATTTAACGACAATATTATCGAAGTAGTCCTGCTTCACGTGGTATGACTCCATGGTCTTATGGACCAGTGTTGCGAAGCTGAGGATACCGGCGTGCCTGATCTCCGCGGGGAAATCGAGGCCCAAACGCGTAAACACCTCCAACTCTTCGAGAAGGCTCTGGCTGAGCGATGCGATGTTGAAAGGCAACTTCCTTATCAGAGATAGGAGAGCGGCATCTTCAATCTTTTCCTGGAATGTTAATTGGACGCTGGTAAAAAAATACAGTATTGACCCTAAAAAAAAAAAACTAGGCAGCAAACAAAACAGAAGTAAAACTCAGAAGGTTTGGAAAAAATGATTTTTTTTTTTAAATTATTAAATTCCATAGTAAATTTGTCTGGTTTGTATACACTTATAATCGTTCCGAGTGATAATTATGTTGTACAGTCAAAATCACAACATACGATAGGCTGCGTAAGTATTTCTCTCTGAGCGCCAGCACAATACTTGATATAGTATAGCATGTTGACGGCTGACGTCAAAGTATTGGTAACGCGAAACCATAAGTTTTTCCCTACCGAGAATCGCTCAACGCCGCTAATAAGTTTTCACTTCAAAAACCTAAATTTTAATGTCAAACACAAGAACTTATAATAACGTATATTTTGCAAAATAAGATGTCGTTGTGTGACACAATGTAATAATTCATTGTAACAAAAAAAAAATTTTTTTTTTCACGTTATAGATAAAGTTTTGACCACAATCTTACCTGATGTTAAGTGACGATGGTAAACAGAATAAGCCTAGAAGCACTGGTTTTCAAGAGATGCTGCCGGAACACACCTATTGGTATTCAGCGACAGGTTTTCAAACTTGAGGGTGGCGGCTACCCAGGTGGGCTTCATTGGAAAATGCCCTACCACCATACTATGGCTTCCTTGCGATATTTTCCTTCACCGAAAGCTCAAGCCGATTTTAGAGTTGGATAGGTGGGGATCGAACCGGCGTCGATTGACGTGGAAGCCGTCTGCACTACTAGCTGCGCCATCATCACCAATTTTTTAGAAATAGTATGTTACATACTTTCGCAATTTTATTTCATTCTGTAAATCAATCAGTTGTTTAAAAAAAATTAAGACCAGTAAAAATGTCTATTCATCCATCCAATAAACCGAAAGATGTCCACTGCTGGACATAGGTCTCCCCCAAAGACCACAACGGCCGGTCTTAAGCAACCCGCATCCAGCGGATTCACTCACCTTGCACCTCGGAACCTACCCACGATGCATCTTCCGGCGCGTAAAAATGTCTATAGCAACTTATAATTTACTCTATGTTATTTTAAAATATCTCATAAATGGTTCACTGTCATTTTCTAAAAATTATAATTGCATAGGCTTATGCAGTATTGCTTATCAGTGTCCAAATGGGATTTAACGTCGTATTCACAGGCTGATAAGAAGATCGCTTTGATCGTTGTCACTAAGGGCAGTTGTTCTGTTTGGACTATACCGTCCGTAGGACCAGATAATTTTAACTACCTTAATTGATAATAAGTAATCAATATCAATGTCGGAGCACATAGTCCACTGTAATATAAAAATCTATTCGCATTCTGTTCAGCTCTGTAAAATTCTTTCAAAATTTTATACGCGAAAAATATCGGTTATCTTAGGTAACTAATTGAATCCAAATCTTTAACATCATCTTCTTTGTCTTATACTACACTAGCCGCTCTCCACGGCTTTACCCGCATAGTTCCCGTTCCCGTGGGACTCTCAGAATAAAAACTATTGTATATCACTCTTCTGGTTTCAAACTATCTCCATACCAATTTTCATCTACATCGGTTCAGTAATTTTTATGTTTATTCGTTTAGATATAGATTAAATGGGGTCACTACAATATGCTTTCTTCTTCCACTCTCTTTTGGCATTTATCATTTCAACATTCACATCTTTCATACATACATCATACTTCACACCATCCATTAGCACCCATTCTTCAGTCCTCTTCTACATCTATATCTACCCACCTTAATACTCTTCTAGTTACTTGACTTTCATCTCCCCTCATGATATGTCCATACATGCCCACACATAACCTATGACTCAAAACTTTCTCTGATATACTCATTTAATTCATTGACTTATTTTATCCATTCTAGTTATACCATACAACAACAAAAAAAAACATGTTATTTTAAAATTTCCACTTCATCTCAAATCTTAATAGTTTTCGTTTATAATTGACATTTAAATTTTCTGTATAATAATTGAAAGCCCGTATACACGTTAGATGCTCTTCATTTATTTCAAATTTAGAAAAATATTGATAATGCCAATAGACAATCAAGCGTTAATATTTTGTAATTTACCTTTTCCTCTATAACCAGATATTTGATGAACTTGGCACAAGCTTCACTCCTTGCATGAGGGAGCACCTCCAGAAATATATTTCTAGAAGTCTCCATTTCATAGCTGGTACCCAGTACGAGATCTTCAAATAATTTGATAAGTGTGTTGTAGTTTAACTGTGATAGGATACTGAAAAACAGGACATAAGTATCGGATCATTTTTTTTTCTATGTGACTTTAGCTATTATTTTTGGGAAACATTTTTGCAAAGGCTATTAATGTCAGAAATAATTTTCTTCCTACGGCAAAAATTAATAACACTAATATAAAAATACTTACTTCAGTAATTCTATGAAATCTAAACTGTGGATAAGGGATGGATTCCTGACAATATTGTCTGCATCTATCCCTTTTGATATCTTGAGGAGTAGCTGAAAAAACAAATGAAGTATGGTATTAAAAACGGCTATAGCTAAAAGTCAATATTTGCCAACACACGGACTTCTCTTATATTGTTTAGAAAAAATCTCATTTGTGACCAATAGAATATTTCAAAAGCAGAGGCCATCATTAAAGCAATCTTAGTATTCACGTCACTGCACGGTATAAGCCACTTTTTCAGACATTTATTTACCGCTAGTCCTGTCTAAGTAATGCCGATAAGATTTGTGATGGCGTCAAACATTCTCGCCACAGGTATTCCTACTCCTTCCTCCCTCCTCTCTTTCCCTGACAGGGATCTATTCTACTAATGATCTAGTCCATCTAGTCAAGTGCCATGCCATTTGCGTTTTTTTTTTTTTTTTTTTTAGTCCCCGCCAATTTTCCTCTGGCATGACCGAGAGACCTTTTTATTGCATTATTTTATTGTGATCTTTTATTGTTTTTTGTAGCTTGTTCTTTTGCTTATCTTTTCTTTTATTACTGTGTTCTTATTTATTTCGCTTATATCTAAGACCTATTCAGTATAATACGTCGAGAGCTTATAATTAGTTACACTAGCAATCAATATACATGGGCTTCCATTTTACTATATAACAATGTCAAATTATAATGTCAATCACTTAAGTCTAACAATAGGATCAGAATAAAATAAAATTAAGATTAAATATAAATTACAATAATTAAATCAATTAAATAAATTCAAGTCAAAACAGTTAAATAAAATCAACCTAAATTAAATGAAATTGAATTAAATTATGTCAATTTAAAATAAAACAAAATAAAACAAATTAAAATCAAATATAGTTCAGTTTGTATTCCAAAATGTAAACTTGTAATTGATATTGCCTTTTCGCCTCGGTTTCATTATTCTTTGTTATGTTGTTACATTTATCATTCGCAGATCTCCTAGGCGACACACACAATTTTTTCCGAGGCCATTTGCGTTTGGGTGCCACAACATTTAGGTTAAATTACATAGACACCAATATTATTTACTTTTGTTTTTATGGTATATTGTGCAACAACTTAAAGAGAATTATCGATGATTGCTTAATTGACAATGCGGTCGGATTTCGCGTCAATGGACGCAGGTTTGTACACACCTATCCAACTCTAAAATCGGACTGAGCTTTCGGTATAGACAAACATCGAGAGGAAACCATAGCAATGTGGTAGAGCATATTTAGTAATAATGCCCGCGTGAGTAGCTACCACCCTTAAGATAGAAAATAATATCGTAATGGAAAATGAAGAAAGAAGTGCTCATAAATGAGGAGCGGTCAGGATAATGTACTTAACCAGATTAGATCATCGATTTTACAGGTAAATGTGAATAGAGAATCAGATCGAGTAACAAACGAATTACACGTTATTCAATGAGAAAATCATGAACCCGTTAAATCTGTTTACGAGAGTGTATTATATAGGGTGACTTTAAAATCAACGGCAATAAGGAAATGGGTATTTATAATTATGATTCTGAATAAGTACTGAAGCAATAAATAATGTAGTAGTAAAAAATTAAATAATTTAAAAATAAATAATCGAAGTATCAAAACCGTGCGGCAAGTATTCGGCGAGCGATGGCCCCACACGCGCTCGCGCACTTCAGCTGATAATTCTAACTACATTGTTACCGGGTGCAAAACGGCTACGCGATTTTGATACTTTACGATTTTGATAAATTTATTATAATGCATTTTTTGATATTTTTATTTAGTTTTTTTTTTTTCCAATAAAATTATTTATAAATGTTCCTGAATATAATTATTACAAGTACCCATTTAATTATTGCCCTTAATTTCAACCTGTATAATTAATTTATTGGTATATTATTAAGATCGATAAGTATATTTTGATTCGTTATATTGAACTCAAATAAAATAATTTATAGTAAGTTATTAGTTATTAGTAGTTTAATAGAAATGGTATTTTCGAGATCATTTAAATTTTCACATTAATATCGAATTGTCACCATAAGTTTGTACGCAGAAAACGGAACGCCTGTATAGATAAATTTTTTTTACACTATATAGTTTCAGTGTTTTGACCACTATCTCACCTGATGTTAAGTGACGTTGTCAAGGATGGTAAGCACAGTAAACCTAGATACTCGAGTGATGCTGCCGGAACACACCTATTGGTATTCAACGACAGGTTTTCAAGCTTGAAGGTGGTAGTTACTCAGGCGAGCATCGTTAGGAAATGACCTTCCACCACGCTATGGCTTCCTCACGATGGTTTCCTTCTGGCCGATTTTAGAGTTGGATAGGTGGGATCGAACGCGCGACGATCGACTGCGTCACCATTGATTCAAATATTAAAATAAGAGAACTGATAGCGATTTGTTAAGTTAGCTAAGTATAAACTAATTTATATTACAATCATCATCTCCCTACCCTTTTCCCATTTTTATTTGGGGTCGGCGCAACATGTCTTCCTCTTCCATTCCTCTCTATTTGTCGTCATCTCCGCATTCACTCCTTTCCTAAGCATATCATCTTTCACACAGTCCATCCACCTTTTCTTCGGTCTTCCCCTTCCCATGTAACCGTCCACATTCATATCCAATACCTTTCTTACAACATCCTCTTACATTTATATTACAATAACGTAATAAAACGCATCGAGTGGAGAATAAATAGAATAAGCAAGATTATTACTGGGACTGTATTTTATTATTTGGTAACGCACCTGTTGGGTCCGATTCTTTAAATATCTCTGCGTAAAGTTTCTTATACTGTTTGCCAGATCGTTGAAATCCGTGGCTTCGTACGTGATGCTCGTTTGCGTCAGATTCATCTTCTCAACGAATTTCCCCGGTAGGGTCGTGCAAGTAACTCAACTTTAAACTGTAACAATCGAACGAAACCGTATCTATACTAATAAATAAAATTGAAGTGTTTGTTTGTAATGTGAAAATTATTTTCTTTAACTAAGTAGATATGAATGTATATACGATACCTATACCAAAAAAAACAATTTTTTAAATTTTTATCTGGTTATATATCTGTCTGTTTGTTCCCGGGTAATCTCCGGAATGGCTGGACCGATTTTGACGGGACTTTTTTTGGTAGATAGCTGAAGTTACTCCCGGTAAGTTAGGGTACTTTCAATTTTCGAAACAAACTAGGGTACCGCGTAAAAAAAATTAAGCTCTTAAAAAATTCAATAAAATACGATTCAATGCACAGTTTTACGGAGAAGTGCTTGAATTTATGAGAAATATTTTTACTTTATGTTAGTGCTAAAAAAATTAAGTTACCATATAATTTTTTTTTTTTTTCATGCGGTGAAGAATAAATGAAAACGCCGGCACAGCTAGTACTAATAAATAAAATTAACGTGTCTGTTTGTAATGTCAAAATAAATTTATTTGACAGATTTTGACGGGGGGTTTTTTTTTGTAGATAGCTAAAGGTACTTCGCGTAACTTGGGTTGCTGTTAATTTTCGAAAAAAATTAGTATACCGGGTAAAAAAAGTTAAAACTCATAAAACATTTAATAAAATTCAATTCATTGCACAATTTTACGGGCAAGTGCGTGAATTTATGAGAAATATTTTTGCTTTATGTTAGTAATAAATAAGTACGATTCCGTACAAAAAAAAATAAAACACAGTTAAGAATATATGAAAAACGCGGGCGCAGCCGCGGGCACACAACTAGTTATGAATATATTAGAGGGAATTTGAAAGTGACACTAGTTATAGAAAAGTTGAAAGGGAATTATTTGTCCATAGTATGGTCAAGTTATGAAAAGAATGAAAGTGCCTGTGGATAAAATAGCATATAATGAATATGAATGTGATGGATGTAAATGTAGAGGAAGGTCAAAAAAACGTGTGTAAGAAATGATATAAAAGAAAAAGAATTGAATAAAGATATGACGGCAATGTATAGAATAAGAAAATTATTGCGCCGACCCCAAGTGAGTTGGGAAACAGGGCATGAGGAATATTTTAAAATTAAAACCAGCAAGTAATGGCGCTTAAACTCATAATATAACAAATAGGTAAATAATATAAAATTTGGATGTGTGGGGGGTAACAAGAATGGACAGGATTAGGAATGAGTATATTAGAGGAAGTTTGAAAGTGGCGCCAGTAACAGGCAAGTTAAGAGGCGGTCGTTTATCCTGGTATGGAGATGTGATGCGCGGGGAGAAAGAGAATGTTGTAAGAAAGGTATTGGATATGAATGTGGACGGTTACATGGGAAGGGGAAGACCAAAGAAAAAATGGATGGACTGTGTGAAAGATGATATGTTTAGAAAAGGAGTGAATGCGGAGATGACAACAAATACAGAGGAATGGAAGAGGAAGACATGTTGCGCCGACCCCAAATAAAAATGTGAAAAGGGTAGGGAGATGATGATGATGACTCGTCACAAGTATGTCAACTTTACTAGTCGATCGACAAAACCCACGATAACCTCCCCGCCTCCTCAGAATATTGTATTTGACTTCGGGCATATTAGCTCCTTACACAAAAACATGGAAAAATTGGTACATTGCGCTTTTTTAGAACTAAATTACAGGATAACTTGATCAAAGGATTTATGACACAGTTTATGACGTAGTTCGATTTAAAGAATATTTATGACGACGTACCAGGCTATGTACCTACGTCCGAAAGATAAATGAATACCACATCTCATTTCCAATCAGTAGGTAATTAGAGGTTTAATTACTTATATAAGATGTTTATTATGCTCGATAATTATTTCCTTTCCACGGACTATTGCTATATGATTTAAAGGTAAATATATATCAACATTGCCTTTCATTTACCTGGATGTGACAGCTAAAATGTGATCATGAGTCTTGTACTGATAACTTCCTTTTAAATCGATGTCCAAGAGTCCTTTCTTATTGTCCAACTTGTACAACCTCTCCGCTGAAGTGATCGAGTCTATCTGAAAACGATATTTTGATATATCAGCTATGCTGTACCATTTGATATTAATGGGTTTGCGTAAGAAATGATGAGTTTAGGATACGGTAGATCTGTAGAGAATTGCCAAAAGGGCATACTTTGTAAAAAAAGTTTTGATTTGGTGATAGAGAAGAACGGAATTGTATCTCTTCAGCCAACGACCGTAAGGTTTTTAACTCATTTCATTATCATTTCAGATATAATCTAAGCCTCATTCATAGATTTTTATAACGCTCTGTCTAGCACAACAAACAGAATCTTTGCAGTTAAGTTGGCAATTGGTTCCATTAAATCTATATTTTGCTATCTATTTACCTACATAGTCAAATCATAATCACTTTCTTCCTCTATCTATTTGTTTCTTAACTTAACTTCTTCTTCCAAATCAAGCATAGAATGTGATTTTCACCATCGATTATGTTTATTTTATTGTGCGTAAGTAAAAAAAAAATCAATGTTATGTATCCGAGTCTCAAATTCATGACTTATGTAGGCTAAATGTTACGAGACACATTATGAGTGTAATAGCAAATTCATTTGACATAAAATGACAACAAAACATGACGTGTCTTGCAAAGCTTGAAAAATCTGCGAAGCATAATTAATATAAGAGACCAGATGGTATGACATTGCTGCCTTGGGAAAAGCTTTTGTATGGGATGCCACTTGCGTAGATTCTTTGGCTTCTTCTCGTCTATCGGTTACTGCTGCAAAGGCTGCAGTTGCTTTGGCAGAAGCCTCCAAGCTACTTAAGTAATTAAATTTAATTAATTTATCCGTGTCTGAGCCATTTGGAGTTGACATTATGGGTTTGTGAGGGCAAACGCCCTCTACAAAAACCTTGCAGGGCGTTTACTCGAGTCAACGCAGGATTATAAGACTGAATCAGTATTACCATACAACATGGCTTACAGCTTCTTGATTACTCTGCCTAGTTGCACCGATTTGGGGCCTACAGATTTTTTTATTGTTTTCATATAATATATTTTATAGATATAGATACGCTTCATTATATAAAAAAGAACTAATATCTTCTGTCTGATAAATTTTTGTTTGGAGTTAAAATACAAATAATGTGTGAACCTTCCCAAAGTCATATTATAAATATAACTTTTATTAGTATTAAATATTCTATATCTAATTTCATCGAATTATGCGTTTAACATCTAGTCTGTAAAAAAACATTACTCAAAATATACTTCTTGGTTTACTTACGAAAGGTCTTCCTGAATAATCAGTAGCCCAAGGAACGGAAGACCAGCTCTGCTACTGCTACTTCTGGTGCCCGGTACGCGGTACCTGATAAATTTTCTTATTGCATCTCCTTTCGCGGTATAGACAACTATGCAAGCTCCGTCGAGACATGGCTGGAAGAGTGAAAGCAGATAAATCAAAACATCATAATCTCATCCGACATGCATCCACTGCTTTTTTATAATAAAATAGCTCAGCGCTTTGAACTACAAACGATGTAGTCCAGAATGGTAAACGCACAAGGCTTAGAAGTTCTGACTCTTAAGAGTTGCTGCCAGAACACATCTATTGGTATTTTATAACAGGTTTTTAAACCTGAGAGTGGACTACTCACACGGGCATTTTTAGAAAATGCCGTACCATGATTCTATCGTTTCCTCACGATACTTTCCTTCACTCAAAGCTCAGGTTCATTTTAGAGTTAGATAGGCGGGTTTTAACCTGCATCCATCGATGTTAAATCCGACGCCACTACCAACTAAGTCATCATTACTTCAAATAAAGCAAAGTTTTGCCACAAAGAACTCCTTAGTAACCGGTCTTGCTGCACAAATATCTACCGAATTTTCGCTACCTTCATTATTTGATCGATCCACCTTATTAAGGGCCTACCCACATTGCGTCTTCCAGTACATGGTAGCCATTCGAGAACCCGTTGACTCCATTGAGCATCGGCTATACGAGCAATGTTCCCAGCTTAAGTTTAGCAATTCTTCGGGCAATATGGGTTAACTTTAATTCTTCTGCGGATCTCCTCATTTCTGATTCGTTCTCACAATGAATCTGAGCATAACTCTCTCCGTTGCCCTTCGAGTAACTTTGAGCTTTCTAATTAAGCTCATTGTAAGCGACCACGTCTCAGTGCTGTAAGTCATCACTGGCAATACACATTGGTCGAAAAATGTATCTTGAGACACAGTGGTGTTTTGGACGCAAAGATTCTGCATAGTTTTTCGAATGCGGCTCTAGGTAGCTTTACGATATACTATAATGGGTTATTCATAAATCATAATTCAGTCAGGCACGTAAGTCCACATTGTAGCTCTCAAGCCCATACAGTATTCAATGCCCAGAAATCGATAGTTTTATGGAATTCTTTTTTTATGACATAGGGGCAAACGAGCCAGCGGATCACCTGATGGTAAATGATCACCGGCGCCCATAGACACCCATAACACCAGAGGAATAGCAGGTGCGTTACCAGCCCTTAAGGTATGAGAAGGCTCTCTTCTTGAAGGTTCTTAAGTCGTACCGGTTCGGAAATACCGCCGATGCAAGTTGGAACCACAAGATGATTGTGCGTGGCAAAAAAAAACTCCGCGCGAAACGCTACGTCTTTGATCGCCAGTCATCTAGATGGTGAGGGTGGAATTTGAGTTTATCGCACGTTGTACGGTTGTGGAATCCCGAAGCAGGTATTAATCCGAATAATTCCTCGGATCACTCCCCATAGTAAATTCTAGATAAAACATATAGAGATCCCACGTCTCTTCGCAATGCCAGTAGATTAATTCGATCACAAAGAACTTGGTTATTGACAATTCGAGATTCTCATAAAGATAAGACAAAATCCAATCTTCAGTAATTATAGAGACACCATAAGAAAAAAGCAAGTAAGTCACTTATGTAAGTACTTAAATCATAAAATTACTTACTTCACTCTCAGTATAGGTACCCTCCTTTTTCTTCAACTGGAAATTGACGGAGAGAGCTCGTTTCAAGTTGACAAACCAAGTGGGCTCATCAGCGACGTATATGTAGTTTATATTACCGTTCTCCTGGAATTTTAGACATTATTAGTTTAATATATATGAAAAAAAACCGGATCTAGTTCCTTGCTGGTTCTTCTCGATGACTGGGCTGGATTTCCGATCTGGTGATGTTTTTTGACGTTCGTAAGCGCATAGTCATGACTAAAATTGGAAATACTTCAATTTTCAAATTTTGAAACGGATAATCAAATTTTTCAATTTTCCTTAACCGAATTAACAGGCTCGTTATAAAATGGAATAGATCTATTCGAATCCACGTATGTTGACGCGGAATTAAATCACATTATCACAGCCGTGATCGTTTGAAAATCGTGACAGACGACGTTGAGATTATATATAAAACTATACCATAGTGATATATTATTGCTAACACTAGACTAACTATAAAGTAACGATCTGATGTCCTCATGAAACAAGGTAAGGTATTATTACTCAAAAGCATGGTGTGGTCTATCGCATTAATAACTTCACTCGGGAGATATTTTTGCTTAGTATTGGAACATCTACGACTTCTGCTTCGTACCATGTGTGCTAATGGTCGTTCACTTAACCAATATGATAGGTTATTTTTAAATGTCAAAGATGGACATCTACTCCAAGCACCAATATGCACCTAAGCCAAGGCGTCTTTACCTACAGTACTGGGTGTGCAACGCACACGGGCGCATGGCTTTAGGGGGCGCCTAGCGACGCCCACGATACCTGCAAAGATGCGTTTCTTGGGGCGACAATGCTCTCAAAGGGCAAAAGGATTTAGTGGCATACGGGCGCTACAAGGGCTAGATACGCTGCTGCATCTAAGTCTTCATAAAACTGACTTTTAAAAACAATTGGGAACGGAATAAAAAAATCACGTTCAATATTTTCTTCTCCGACGTTAATATTCCGACATTTATAGATTACAAACTTATCCCATTCTTTGACAACATATCGGCACGAACAAACTTTTATCTTTACCGTACCCTGTCTGTAACTTAGCTGGTGACATGCAAGTAAAATCTATCACCAAAAGTCACCACTTTTTTTAGACTGTAGCCAATTTACTATTATGTGCTGCACGATCATTTTACTAGGCTAACATAAAAAAGAAACGTTACGCGTTGTAAAAAAAAAAAAATGATTTACCAGATACTCGATTTCCCACGCATCGGTAATCTGTTTACCATGAGTCTCTAAGACGTGGTGAGCACCAGAGAAGGATTTCTGAAATTTAACACAATTATATCTATAAATGTAGGTACAGGGTGCATCATGACATGAACGATAGCGATGTTTGGAAGTGACACACCTCTCTGTGTTTCCACTAAAACCGTTTATTGTTACAATGGATTGTATAATTCATATTATACTTAAAAAAATGTGTCAGGCGGAAGGATGTAATCTCTGCCTTGTTTTGAAGAAGTCCAGGTTTTTAACAAGCGTAAACGCAGCCAGCAACTTGACATTGGCAAAACCTTTACAAAAGTCAAAAGGCTGTTTCAAAATAACTACTCCAAGTTTTAATACCTTCAAATCTTTCAACTGCAGTCGTGCCTTAGTGTAATTATCAAGAACATCTATCAGAAGCTTCCCTTCGATAGTCCAGTACGTTCCACTCTCTCTCTCTTGGGGTTAGCGTGCTGGTTGAAACGTTTGTCTTCACGCTGTAGACGTACTGTCTGTGAGCTGCTGGAAAGAGGAGACGAAGACCAGACTCGGTTGAGGCGGTTCCTAAAAAATTATGTCATATGTCAATTTTTGATTTTTTTGGAAAGGGATGGTAAGGCTTTCATGCCGGACATGACAAAAGCCCACTACAGTGAGGAATATCAAATGTCCTGGATTATTAACTATATATCGGCGATCGTTATTGGACTCTATTGTACTTTATAGTTAAAGTTGGTTATATTCAATTTAAAAAAAAAACCATTGTTGTTTTTTTACACGGTATAGGCTCAGTGTATTACCCTCAATCTTATCTGATGTTAAGTGACAATGTGATGTAGGACAGTAAACACACTAAGCCTTAGATACTGGTGCTCAAGTGATGCTGCCGGAACACACCTATTGGTATTTGGCGAGAGGTTTTCAAACTTGAGGGTGGTAGCTACCCAGGCGGACATTATTAGAAAATGCCCTACCACCATGCTATGGTTTTCTCACAATGTTTTCCTTCGCCGAAAGCTCAGGCTGATGTTAGAGTTGAAGAGGTGAGCTTGAACCCGCGTCCATTGACGCGAAATCCGACCGCATTATCCACTGCGCCATCATCGCTTTTTTGAAGTTGCACTTATTGTGGCGCATTAGGTTAAAATGATGAGAGTTAACTTTGACGACGCGCGCGCTACCGTCACGTAAAAACGACACCCTGAAGTTAGCTGTCAACGTGTTAGTTTTTTTTTCTATTATTACGTCAAAGGAGTAAAACTTTTTATGTGCGTAGAAAAGTACACACACACTTTTTTTTTGGCTTGAGACATTACTTAGACCAGCCAGTAATAGACTGTTTTCTACTGAAGAGATAGTTGGAATCTAGTTCCTAAGTGATATGACAATGGAGCTTTTAACCGGACCATGATAAATTATGATCAAAATGCCATCTAACATTTTATAGTCATGCTGCTGGTCCCGATATCCAATATGTTTTACTAATCTGACACTTTAGAAAAATAAAATTTCATATTTCAGAACGTTAAAACAGATTGACATCGCAAATTGAAACCGGCCGGTTAGACAATGACGTCATAAACAAAATGTTGCTGTCACAAAATAATTAATCTATGTTTGAACCACCGAAGAATATACTAACCAATAACGACGAGGAGTAACCACAAATGAACCATTTTAGTATCTGAAAATAATGTACAAAATATAGTAAGTTGTAATAAATAAAATATCATGAACAACTAGGATACAACTCGCGAGAAAGTTTTGAAAACTCAGGTGACGGCCAAGCCGAGGTTCGTACCACTTTGGTAGCCCTTTGCTAGTCACCTTATTGCGGCTGAGTGCCTTCAGCACTCGCCCCCAAAGTTCGGTGAAGCTGTAAAGGCCCTTCCGGTCAACAGCATTAGCTAGGTCAAAAAAATATAAAAATAAGAAGAAATGGAGATCGAAGCAAATGCGTGTATGGAAGCGATAGAAGTTTGCAAGGGTAGAGAAAAATAATTCTTCGTACTTCCTAACTTACCGTAGCTTATTACCAATGTCAGTTACCTTCTTCGCTTTCAAGTTTACCTTGTCGCTAAATATGGGAATATTTATTCCATTATTTGATTAATTGATTCAACCGAAAGAGTCCACTGCTGGACATTGGTCTTCCTAAAAACGGAAAGAACTTCGCTTACGCATCCCCCTAACAGCTCTAATCAGCGAAATGTTATCCGTCAAATGGTACGTGGGACCCGCTCGGCGTAAGGCGCCGGGAATGCCTGCTAAGGCCCCTGATGCCATTTGCTGCCATTCACGGGGCCATACGGGATTGATATCGATGCTCCGCATCGCCCCGGCAACCAGCCCGGCCGAAGGGCCAGTCCCCGTCTAATATCTCAGATAGGAGGCAGCCTTTTGCTGGCCATCCCTTGATTTATCCCTTAGTCGCGTTTTACAACACCCACGGGTAGATATGGGTACATGATTAGTTCCAGTGTATTCATCTCAAAGGCTTTTTTAGGCTTAGCATTTTACTATTGTTTACCACATTGTCACTTATCATCATGTGAGATTGCGTACAAATAATAAAATATTATCGGACCGAAAAGTGCGGGTTAAGGAAAATGTCGTAAGAAAATAAACTATCTATACTAATAAATAAACTAAATAAATGTATGTATATACGTTGCCTGTACTAAAATACAGTTACTAAAATTGTCTCTCCGTTTGTACCGGATAATCTGCGGAACGGCTGAATCGATTTCGACGAAACTTTTATTGGCAGATAGCTGACTTTACTCCGCGTAATTTAAGCCACTATTACTTTTCAAATATAATTGGGGTTCCGCGTAAAAAAATTAAAACTCACGAAATTGCATCCGATCCAATGCACAATTTTACTGTCAGGTATTATTTTGGTAAGGGTAGTGCGTAAATGCATTTCCCCCGTCAAAAAAAAAGAAAAGGTATTTGAATTTGTCGGAAATACCTTTGCCTAAAATGAGTGGCAAAAAAATGTTTGGAAATTAATTAGGTTTCTGTAAAAAAAATCTATATTACCAATATTACAGTATAAACGTATTTTCTATGTTATGTGTGTAAAGATATTTTAAGATAGATAGATAGACATGTTTAAAATTATATTTAAATACGTCCAATCGGTCCAAAGATATTACAGATCAAGGATTCAAATGTGTACAATATAACATATCCCCGTGACTCCGCCCGTAACCTTTTACTACGGCATAACTAGAAACAGCACAACATAATTATGTATTTTTCCTCTATAAAAAACAATGAAATATCATCAAATACTAATTCAATATAGGTCAAGATAAATTCCGTTAACAAATTACGTATGATTTTATCAAATATAAGATACTTAAAACCGCAGTGCGTATTTTATTCAAAACTATTAATATTTAGCGTACAAAAATGAATTACATCTTATCATAACATTTAACATAAATATAAACGATTGTACAAAAAAATTAAAATAGAAACAATAATACAAAAAAAATATAGACACGAAAAAAAAACCTAACGTAAATTGGTTAACCGTTATCATTAAATTTAGAGGTTAAGTATTGTTGACTGATGTTAAGATTTTACCTGAATCAACGGGTAATAGAGTCTAAAATTTAGATCAAAATACGTCTGATTTTGATTGAAATCAAACCACACCCGATATATTGATTTCAATATACGACAATTGTGTACATTTTTAACACATTACAAATATCACAACATAACACTTTAAACCACTATTAATAACTAAACGATTGTAGATATAGTAAGCAACGTTATTATTATTATTAATAGTAATAATAAATTAACACAATACAAGTGAAACTTCGTCGTCGTATCTCGGACATGTAACTTGAGTGTCGTTTTAAAGGAAGCAGACGAGCCCAACCGTATAAGACTCAATTAGAAAAAAAACTAACCGCCCATGGGGTCTGCCGAAAATAGTGAAAACTAAAAAAACTTTGGCAAAACTTTTTAATGTTTGAATTTCATAATTTCAATTATTAACATAACCTAAAATATAACATTAATCTGGTTGACGCTCCAAGCAATCGTTATGTAGATTTCCATATAGTTTATTTGTCTCTGAGCGCCAAAACTTAAACGCCATCTTACATTGGTAATGCTAATCTATAAGATTTCCCCTACCGAGAATCGCTCAAAACAATCATTTTTCACTTCAAAAACGATTTATGAGAAATCTTCATTTTCAGAAAATGATTTTTTATAACTACTGCTCTAGAGTCCGCTTTAAATCCATCAAAGTCAAAATCAAAATCGAAAAATCTTTATTTAATTTAACCCCTAAGAAGGCGCTTATGAAGGTCTAAAAACACTACCACCGGTTCGGAAAACAACCCAGTCGAGAAGAGCGCAGGCAAGAAGCTCTATCTGGTTCTTTTTTTCTATAAATATAATTTTTTAAATATACTCTTAATGTATCAAGTACCCATAAAAATAAGACAATAGGAAGACACTGGAAAGCTGGCATAAACGCCAGGTAAGTGCTCAAGCGGTAACCCATTTTTAGCGGCTGCGCACAGAGATGTGGGTTAATTTCAGACATCACTATCTTTCACATAATGATCCACCCTGTAATAACCTTTTCAGATTAAGACTTGCTTGACATAATACTCAAACTTATTGTGAGTAATTCGGTAATGTTACTTGGGATCTTATTGTAAAACCGAATACTATTACCTATAAAGCTTTTATTACACTTACTTAGCCTAAAGCGTTGGACGGCCAACTTGTCTTTATTTCTAATATTAAAATGATGACGATCATTCACTAGATCGAGCTTATCTAAATTGTTACGAATGCGCATTAAGTTATCGAAGATGTATTGGCAGGGCAAAGTTAAGATATCATATTCTTGAAACTTGTTCTTTAGAGATTCGCGAGGTCCCATATTGTGTATTGCTCGAACAGCTCTCTTTTGTAACGTAAAAATGGTGTCTACCTCTGCTACTGTACCCCACAGCAAAATACCGTAAAATATTAAGCTTGTTGCTTAAGTTTTGGCTATTTGATTCAACAAACGCCCATCTGGCTGACGTTAACGAACCTTTTTTTTTTTTTTTTTTGACGGGGGAAATGCATTTACGCACTACCCTTACCCATTGCATTAGTGCGACCGAAGTCCCCCAATGCAATGGGTAAGGGGGTACAGAGGGAACGTCTCCGCACCAGTGTGGGACTCGCCCGGGCGTGAAGCGCCCGGAAATACCCACTAAAACCCCCCGGGGCCGTTCGCCGCATTTGGGATGGGGGCGACAAGGGGTGGCTTTCGCAGTCACCGCGTCGGACGTCAACGAACCTAGGGTATACTATTTTTGATGATTAATCCGACTCCAACCCCAGAGAAGTTAAGGAGGAGTCGTCTGTCTTAGTATGTGACACACACATGTGATACGGAGGGGGGAACGAGGATATTGTAAAAAGGTATTAGATGTGAATGTGGACGGGAATAGCGGATGAGGAAGACCGAATAAATAATGGTTATTTAAAAAAATATGTTCAGAAAATGATTGAATACGGGGATGATCTATACTAATAAATAAAATTGATTTGTCTGTTTTTAATAACAAAATAACAATTTTTACTAAGTACATATAAATATACTAACATAGGATTTTTTTATAATTAACTTTTTTGATATCTCAGCAACTAATCAACGAATCGAAAACAATCGAGTCATTCACAAGAACTAACAAGAAACTCGATTTTTTTTTCTAACCTAGCTAATGCTGTTGACAAGAAGGGCCTTTACAGCTTCATCGTGACTTTGGGGACAAGTGCTGAGGGCACTCAGCCACAGAAATGTAACTAGCACAAGGGTTACCAAAATGGCATGAACTTCGGCTTGGCCGTTATCTGAGCGATAAAACTCTCTCGCGAATTTAATCCTAACTAATCCCTACATTTTTATTTGACATAAAAAAAGGTTTCTTACAGGACCTATGTACCTGCGTGTTATGTGCAGGAGTGTGTGTGCAGTGTTGTGCGTGTAATGCTCAATGCATGGGCAGTGTCACTGTATCGCGCTGGCGGCAACGTCAAGTGCGTCCCTAGTTGGGGAACGAGGCACGTCTTGCGTCACCGCCGAGCCAAGAAACTCGATCCGGTTTTCTTTCTGCGTGTTTTTTGTAACTTTCTAGTCGTTACAAAGCTTATTAGTAGATGCACAGAGAAATCTGTCACTTTCAGACATCATCATCGTTC
Source organism: Samia ricini (assembly GCA_014132275.2). Taxonomy (NCBI): domain Eukaryota; kingdom Metazoa; phylum Arthropoda; class Insecta; order Lepidoptera; family Saturniidae; genus Samia; species Samia ricini. The sequence continues at coordinate 5,052,738 of AP028167.1, forward strand.
ATATAATCATTCACCCTTTAATCACACATGCAAATTAAAACTTGCTTCACATGGTGCCTGGACTTATTGTCCGGTAGATCGGTAATGTGCTTTGGGAGTTTATTGTATAACCTAACACTATTGCCTAGAAAACTCTTATTAGTTTTACTAAGTCTGAAACATGAAACATGGATGAAGTTATCGAGAATATATTGGGAGGGCACAGTTAAGATACTATATTCCGAAAACTTGTTAACAATAATAGGCATTACCTTAAAACTTCATAGTCTAAAATACATTGTTTTATGTATTTGTTTGCGAACTTTAAGTGTGATTCCCAGGGACTCCCAACGCAGCTTGCGTGTTGATACATTACTTATTTAAATCGATAGATTTAAATCGAATTCGGAATACACTGAAATAGTGGTCACGTTCAATACAGTATCATATAATTAAAACACACAGAACGGCAGTAGTCGCACGCATAGTAAAACTATTTCAAAATATCCTTGAAAGGTCACGTTTAATTATACTAACATTTTTTCGACTTCAAGTTTCAGCAATTTTTTTATATGTAACTATTTCTCTAATCATCGTTATTACTCTATGTACAGTATTTAAAAACGCGTATAATTCGACATTAAACAATTTTTAAATGAAACAAAGTTATACCGTTCTGCTCGTAACTGCTTATCAACTTGCGCTGATAACTCAGTCGACCTATGAACCAGCAAACGAAAGACCGGCCCCAATGTCCATTATAACTCGACCTGTCCATTATCGTAGTGTTCATATTAATTGGAAAGTTCGTTTGTGGTTTGGTTTATCCATTGGCCCCTCAACTATTCTGAGTCATTTTATATTCAAGATGTTTTAATTTCAAATCTATAGTAATCTATACTACTTATTTACTAATAAATAAAATTGGAGTGTCTGTTTGTACAAAATTTTTTTTTTAAATTTTGTCTATCTGTCTGTTTGTTCCGGCTAATCTGCGGAACGGCTGGACGAATTTTGACGGGACTTATTTTAATAGATAGCTGAAGTTACTCCGGATAACTTGTAATTTTCGAAAATTATTAAAAAAATAATAAAATCATTACGCATATAAAAACTGTTAAAAAAATTAATTAAAAGATTCAATCGACAGTTTTACGGGCTAGTGCTTAAATTTATTAGAAATATTTACACTTTATCTTATTACAAAAAAAAAACAATTAGAGTTCCGTATAAAAAAATTAAAACGCAGTGAAGAAAATAAGAAGCGCGGGCGCAGCCGCGGTCACACAGCTAGTTGTCTATAAAATTCATTCTTTAAGAATCGATTTTGTTTTGGTCCTCAGTGCTAATGATTTCGCTTTCCGCATCGATGTACGTAGATTCGACTCAATAAACACTACACTATAATTAAGATGATACGCGTTTGGCAACAAATTTTATAATAATCATTTCAGAAATCTATTGTTTGACGGATGTCTGAAAATAGGTTATAACTTATAATTTATTTCTTTTTATATAAAACTTTGTTATTTAAAAAAAAAACCCGATCGAGATTCTAGTGTTAGTAGGTAGTGTTTTGATATTCATAAGTTTGAAGCGCAGCGGTTAACGCGGCCGGATTACGTGTCAATCGACGCAGGTTCGATCCCCACCTATCCAACTTTAAAATCGACCACAGCTTTCGGTGAAAGAAAACATCTTGAGGAAACCAGAGCATAGTGGCATGTCATTTTCTAATGATGCCCGTCTGGGTAGCTACCACCCTCAAGTTAGAAAACCTGTCGCCAAATACCAATAGGTGTGTTCCGGCAACATAACTTGAGAATCAGTGCCTAGCCATAGTGTGTTTACCATCCTCGACCACATCGTCACTTAACGTAAGGTCAGATTGTGGTCAAAGTACTAAGACCATATCGTGTTTAAAAAAAAATTAAGAAGAAATTAGCTTCTCAAGAGCCTGAATCGAATCAAGAATGTTTTGATCTTGGTTATGTTAATTGAACTATATAGATCGGTAGTACGAGTCATCTTTATTCAACTGTAGATCGCATACCATTTGTAAATTTAACTGTACATTTGTAATTTTTTTATGAAAGTTTTAATAATATGTTATTTACGTGGTATACCTCGAAGCGATGATAGATTTAGTTTGTAATGCGGTCGGATTTGGCGCCAATAGACGCGGGTTCAAATCCACCTAACTAACTCTCTAAAATCAGCCTGAGCTTTCGGTGAAGGAAAACATCGTGAGGAAACCATGACATGGTCTTAGGGTATTTTCTAATAATTCCCGCCTGGGTAACTACCCAAATACCAATAGGTGCGTTCGGGCAGCATCAATTGAGAAACAGTATCTCTAGACTTAGTGTGTTTATTACCCTGGACCACATCGTCGCTAAACATCAGATGAGATTGTGGTCAAAGCATCGGAGCCTATACCGTGTAAAAAAGTTACTCAAACGAATAATCTAGTTTTACATAGATGCATTATCTACACTAATATTATGAAGAGGAATGATTTGTGTTTTTGTATGTAACGAATAAAACATAAAAACTAGCAGATCGATTTAAATGAAATTCGGTATGGAGATAGTTTGGAGTATTTATTCCGAAAATCCTACGGGAACGGGAACTACGCGGTTAAAATCGCTTAGAGCAGCTAGTATACAAATAAAAAAAAATACAAAAAAAAAAAAAATAATAATAATAATAGGTATTTCGGGTCATGAGAGTCCCCTCTAAGGCGAGGCCCCTATAGTGGGCTAACACCGGCTGGGTCGAGCGGTAGTACTGCACATCGCTATTTCCCGCTCCCCGGCAACAATACGGTGCAAGAAGGCGTGGGGTTTTAGTGGCTATTCCTGGCGCTTCACGCATGGGTGAGTCCCACATAACCCTCCCAGCCCATCGGGGAGGGTATGCCTAAATGCATTTCCCCACGGGAAAAAAAAAAAAAGCTAGTATACAATATAGTAACATTATTTGTAAAATGAATTTATGGCTAAATTAACTATAATTTAGATATAACTTGTTTTTTATAGAATTAAGTATCTTTTGTACCAAATATATTATCTACCATCCAATGATTGCAACAAACTAGTCTAAAGAATTGGAAACTCCAGAAAACCTGTGTATATTTAAAAAAATGATAAGGATATTATGCCCGTATGTCATTATCTGTTACATGTTCAAACTACAGATAAGTAGTGAACACATTACTTAAAAGACAGCGATAAAACTATATTATTGATCCATTTTTATTTAATAACTATCTGTGTTCTCGCGGCTCCACTCGCGTTTCATCTATCCTTCACGGCGTCACCATTGAATCGTATTTTATTAACAATTTCATTAGTTTTAATTTATTGCGCGGAACATTAATTATTATTCTAAAATTGTTTTTAGCCCAAAGAGAAAGTAAAGATATTTCTTACAAATTCAAATACTTGGCACTAAAACTGCGTATTTAATAACATTCTGTTCCTAAATTTATGAATTTAATTTTTTTTGTTATCCCTAATAACTTTTGAAAAATTAAAGTTACGCAAACTAACTTCAGCTATCTGCCAAAAAAAAAGTACCGCCAAAATCGGGACAACCTGTCCGGAGATTACCCGGAACAAGGGTAATTATGTATTAGAAAGTGTAGTATTGGCCAGACGGACGATGCGCTTCCAACCCCATCCGTAAGCGAGTGGCGCAGCCAGTACCTAATCTTCCTAGCAAGATGTAGGCAAGGCCTAATGCGCAGTAACTATTGTTGCAGCTCTTAGATCTTGGGTCACATGTAAATTATAATATTTAAAAATATTATTCATTAATATGACACCACAAGTTCGTCGGAAAATTCCTTAATGTATGTAGTCCAGGATGATAAACATACTAAACTTAGAGTTACTAATTCTCAAGCGATGCTGCGAAGAACACAATTATTGATATTTAGCGACAGGTTTTTAAACTAAAGACTGGTAGCTACCCAGACCGGCATTATTAGAAAATGCCCTACCACCATGAACTATGGTTTCCACACGATGTTTTCCTTCACCGAAAGTTCAGGCTGATTTTAGAGTTGGACAGCTGGGAATCCGGCTGCACTGACAACTTACCCATCATTACTTTTTATGAAGAAGAGTATTTGAATAATATTCTTTACTTAAATAATTAATCGCTTTCGCTTATGAACTGTGTAATGACATGTAAATAAACACATAATTACATTGAAGTGTTTCAAATATAAAACGAACTCTTTGCACATAAATATATTCATCGCATTTCTATTGGGTAAAATGGCAAATATTTTATTATTGACGTGTCTTCTGTTTATGTTAATTAATAATGGTAATTTGAAAGAATTTCTTATTTTATATTCTTTATTTTTATTTGTTACGTGTAGTTACGTGTATTGGAAATAATAAAGAGAAACATGAATTCTGAGATGTCACAAAAAATCCCTGCAAGGTTCATCACCATTTTGCTATAGTGTTGATTTAAGATTGGAAAAAATACTTGGCTGCATAGTCTCAATACCTTTGCCTTTTCTTTTAACAAACTACCTTATAGAAGTTTGCGATTTTGTGCTCATAAGTGAAGTATCTTGAGAAATAATAATACGGAACGAGGATTCTGAGGTGTCACACAAGTTCTATGTATAGTTTTAGCTAAATAACTGCGATTTTGCTACAGTGTGTTAAAGAAAATTAGAAAATATGAAACTGAGAAATGTAATGAATTAAGAATAATCTTTCTGAATGTTGGCTAGAAGCACTGCTTCTTGAGTGATGCTGTAAGAATATACTGCTCGGCGACAACTTTTCAAACACGAGGGTGGTAGCTACCTCAGACGGACATTATTAATAAATGCCCAGTCACTATGCACTATGGTTTCTTTACGATGTCTTCCTCATCCTTATTACTTAGTCCTTTGATTTGTATCCAGCTCCACAATCATCAAGTTTTGCAATTTTGATATTTGGACGTTGAGGTCAGCAAAACTAAAAAAAAAATTGACAACCCAAATGTACAATCTTAACTGTTTCTATTTCAGATATGTTGGCTTCATACGCTAATATAAGGCAGAAAAGGTTGTATTTTTATTATGTACTAACCATGTGCCCGCGGCTCCGCCCGCGTTTCGTATATTCTTTACTGCGTAACATAGTTTTTTAATAATCATTGGAAAATTATGTTTTGTTGTGCTCTCCTGTGAATCATATTTGACAATTTCTTGAGTTGTAATTTTTTTACGCGGAACGTTAATATTGCTGAAATTATTGTTGGTACTATCAGAAAGCAAATACATTTCTTACAAATTCAAAAACGTGTGAGTAAAACTGTGCATAGAACCGGATTTTATTCACATTTTCAAGTGTTTCAATTTTTTACGCCGAACCCTTTTTTTATAATACATAAGTCTAAGTTACGCGGATTAACTTCAGCTATCTACCAAAAAAAGTTTCGTCGAAATCGGCCCAGCCGTTCCGAAGATTAGCCGGTACAAACAGATAGACAACATTTTTTTTATATTTTTGGTGTAGGTATCCTGAACACAATCATATGTACAGTAATACCCCGCTTAGCACGACCCCTTTACGTGCGGTTTCACTATAACGCGAATGTCAAATTTCGCGCTCAAATGCCTCACATTACGCGAAAGAGTGCGTATAAACATAATGTAAAGACAATAGATGTATTTTTCCGTAAAAAAATAAGAGTATGTATTGCATAAAGTGTTCTTAGAATTAAAGTGATTGATTAAAATGATTTGTATTTTTTTGTATCAAATTTTGACTATGTTTAATCATAAACCTCGATATACGCGAATTTCAGTTAACGCGATTTTTTTCGGAACGTATCCCTCGCGTAAAGCGGGGTATTACTGTATTTAATAACAAAAACTGTTATTTTGACATTACAAACGGACACTTTTATATTTATTTATTATAATAGATAATTATGCGGGAGCGCAGAGGAGCCGCCAGATAAACTATGTATATAATAAAAACAAACTTACCAGTCCGCAACCAACACGGCACGCGTAACTTGAGTTTGCTATAACCGCAGGCTAAGGGCGTCTGATGTTCCAAGCGTTTTCAGAAATTATATCAAAAAAGTAAATATATATTCAGCGTTTGTATTGAACATTTCTTCTGCGTGCTTTAAAGCGTTTTTCTTCTTTAGAGTAATTATATTATTAGGAAATATACGTTGCTTGAACGCGTAATGACAAGTCAAAATGTTTTTTCTTTTCAAAAAACCGTACTGAAGAGGTTGCATGCTCGCACCTTTTAATATTTTCTTCACGGTACAGTATGCAAGTGACAGGCGATTAGGATACAGACCGCGAAGAATACTTAATTATAACAGCGCATCTGGCAGATTCAACCCACAGAAATGGCACAACCAACAACTATTATTTACCTTACTAGCTGTCCCCGCGGCTGCGCCCGCATTTCATATAATTTTTCACTGCGTAATATAGTTTTTATTTTTTTTTTTTATACGACACAACCCTAATTATTTTCTAAATTTTTTTTTTTCGCTATTAACATTAAGCAATGATATTTCTCACAAATTACATCACTAATCAGTAACAAAAAAAACGTCCCGTCAAAATCGGTTCAGCAGTTCAAAAATTAAAACTCATAAAAAATTTCATAAAATCCGAATCAATGTACAGTTTTACAGGCAAGTGCTTGAATTTATGAGAAATATTTTGACTTTATCTATAAAATTTTTTAGGAAATTAATTTGGGTTCCGTAGTAAAAAATTAAAACGCAGTGAAGAATATACGAAACGCGGGAGCAGCCGCGGGTGCACAGCTAGTTGTGAGAATAAAATTAGTTGCTCTGTTTCCTCGTAAATAAGGCTTAGTAGCTAGTTTAAGGTGGTTTTTATATTTCTTTTACATTTTACATTTCACTTTGTTGAGTGAATACATATAATATTTACTTCTTTATGAACTATTTTATATATCATAGGGCTTATATAATGATAAGGTCTTCTACCTAACTCTATTCTTCTTGATACAGTGGGGCATATTGGGTCATGTCTTCGCATCGAGCTAGTGTAATTACAACCATATGCCAACTGAGCACGATTTTTTTCATGACAACTAGTAGAATGAATAATTTACGGACAGACAGAACTTTACAGAGATTGAGTAAAGGTTCTCTGTTGGGTAGAGAATAAGTTTTGTAGTCATCACTTTTAAGAGGACGTACGGCAGAAATGTAGTTTAGTTTTTAGTAGCGTTGCGCCCCAAAGAAAGAATTATAAAATACGAAAGGGACAACTGCAACTCGGGCTGATTTTACCTATGCGAAATAGACGACAACGTCATTTCGTAGTATCCTGTTTCTTCCTACAAAACTGAACAGATTTTTAATTCACCTTAAATAAAGACTTCAAATGCCTGTACGTTTTGCTTTTTTTAATTTTATCCACCAAATTTGTTTGACGAACGTCTAAAAATGACAGTAAAAATCGAGCATTTTTTTTTCATTTTCAAAGGCTCCTAGTTTCTACAATAACTAATTTATGGAAAGAATCAAAACGTACGGGCATGGAGGTAGTAGATATACATTATTTCATATAAAAATATTTAACATAATCCAGGGAGGAAACAGGTGACTACGTTTGTAAGGAATAAATACCGCTAGGATATCTTCTTAATAACCTTTATATTTGAGCTATTTTAATTTTAATAAATAAAGTTTTAGATAAACCACCCCATGCCATAATGCATTATGATAGTATGGATTGCGATAAAGCAAAATAGACAGCTCGTATTTTCACTAGATTAAGACTCGACCTCAGATTTTAAAAAATGCAAATCATTTTTCTTATCCCTCACGCTGCACTATTAATTTGTTCATGTCAGGAAAGGACATAGTCTATCAGAACACCAAGATATTTCGTAGACTTTCTATGAGTTAAACAGAGGCGATCACAATAGACCTAACTAGGTCGCAGTGGTACAGGACTGTCGTAGCCTGCATAGCCCCTTTTCTAAAACGCAAGTATTTGTCCGATTGTTTTCTTATTTTCTCCTGGAATGCTTTCCAGATGCATTGTGATACAGAAGCAGACTGGAAGTCACGGAGAAAGTAGTGACGCTGATGAGGATTATCGGAGAGATCATACAAAGAACATACGAAGACTTGATAATAAGGAATACGAGGTCAATATCAGATATATTATTTCAACACCAGCTGCGTGCCCGCGGTTGCGACTGCGTTTCATATATTTTTCACTGCGTAATATGGTTTTTATCTTTTTTATACGGAACCCTAATTACTTTCCAACATTTTTTTGCTACTAACATTAAGTAAAGATATTCTCACAAATTTAAATACCCGCCAGTAAAACTGTGCATTGAATCGAATTGAATTTACTCACAATTTCATGAGTTTTAATTTGTTTACGCGGAACCTTAATTATTTTCGAAAATGAAAAGTACCCTAAGTTATACGGAGTAACTTAAGCTATATACCACAACAAGTCGCGTTAAAATCTGTCGAGACGTTTCGGAAATTAACCGAAACAAGCAAACAGACAGACAAAACATAAAAAAATTGTATTTTTCATATAGATATTGCGAGTATAACCAAATTTTAATCAGAACTGGCTCTACTCTACTTAGTAATTTAACCTCGAATATCTTTCGAAGCAATAAGTTTATAGAAATATTATAAAAAAAACTTTTTTTATAAAGTGTTAAATTTCTTATAAAAACTAGGATCCTTTAAGTCAAGCTGTGTCACTCTTTATAGGGCATTTTTGAAGTAAAAACTTCTGTAGAATCGCCGAGCCATTCTCAATAGAGTAAAAACTTATAGGTTAGCGTTACCAATACTATGATGTCAGCCATCGACATTCTACAGTATGTCAAGTATAAGATGGCATGAAAAATAATAACATTTATACTTACTTAGCCTATCGTATGTATGGATTTGAATAAACTATATGAAATTGTACATAATTATTGCTCGGAGCGCCAATAGATGTAAACACCCAGACAAATTTAATATGTTAGGTTATGTTAACAAATTACGAAATTTAAACATTAAAAAAAACGGTTTTCACTTCAATTCATGTTTCAAAAGATTGCATTACGACCTACCAACGTTAGTCTTGGTAAGAAAACTGCAGCTACTTTTTTGAAATTTCAGATGATACCCGAATCCCTCACGTATAAAACCACTCCCGGCAATAAGATTATCGAAAAATTGGGGATCAATAAATTATTTAAGAATCTATTTGATTTGTAATACATCGTATGTTTACATTACATCCATAAATATATTCAAAAACACAAAACAATAAAAAAAATGTCTCACCCGTTTATAAACAGATTTTCATGTTTTTTTTTTTTATTTGCTGTGAATAAAAGGATTATAGAAACAGTTTTTCTTTTCTCTAATTGTTAACCCCTTGAGCACTATCCTGGCGTTTACGCCAGCTTTCCATTTGTTTGCTATTGTCTCATTTTTACGAGTAGTTGACACAATTAATAATGTTGATTGTTACCACCGGTGCTAAATCTATTACGGGTTAGTTTCTGTACGATCTGTAATGAATTAATTAAAATTGGACCAAAAAGAAAACAATTTTTTTATTAACAATTTCGTTCTTTATTATATATATTTACAATCGGAACTCAATTTCATCAACAAAATATAAAAAAAGAGTTTTTAACAAAACATGAAAAGAAAAACAAAGTACAGAAGAAACAATTATTTTATTATCTGTGTAAATAGTTCCTGGCGCATTTTTGGTTTCTCATGTTGTAGTCCTTGTTTTATTTTGATGGCATAGTTTGCTTATTATGTCCAAGTGCAGTATATTGAAAATAATGGCAGGAACGTTTTGTCAAATGGACGCTATTTTTGTTAGATGATTTTAGGAAAAGTGTTCCAAACGTCAAACTTGACTGCATGGTGGTGGACCTTTGCCTTTTCTTTAGAAATGAATAAATGCAAACAAAATGACTTTATTGCACAAAAATGAAACAAAATGATTTTTTTTTTTCAATTAATTATTTAACCTTATTACATTTTGTAATTTTCGTAACGTTTTACTTAATTCGTTTTTTTTATTGTACACGAGTAACGTTGGTTAATAAGATAATAAGGAACACGAGTTTTGACATGTCATAAAAAACCGTGGATAATTCTACACAAGTGTAATTAGTAAGAAAGAAAATGTACATAGAAAATAAATCAAAATGTTACTTACTATTGGTTCAAATTCTCGAATTTGTTTGTTTTACAAAGATAAAATGTTGCCAAAACTAAAAAAAAAAACAATTAATCAGATTAAATAAAATAAACCTCCTACGTTTGTTTTATCTGTTAATATGTTAATCTATATTTGACTATATATTGTATCTATAATTAATTATAAATACTAGAGTATAAAATGTTACATATACAGACTAGAGTAGATACTTACAATCAAATTCTAGCGTTATTAATCATTATAAAATTAAATCTCATTCTCACATCTTTGCAGTATTATTTGCCAGTGTCAATTTTTAAATAAAAGTACCACGTATAACGAATTAATGTTTCATAACTACGTTTTATCAGATGTTATTTGTAATTATAGTTTATTTTAAACTTTACAAGGAGACTAGCTATATCCGCAGTTTCGCTCGTACACAAGAAAACTGGATGCTGGTCAGTTTTTTTTGCCGACTTTGTTCATAAAGCGTCCATAAATTACGTCACGCGTTAAAGGGTGTGAAGGGGTCGACGAAGTGTAACATTGTATGATAATGGACGGGAAGAGTCATAAGTTTTATGATGTCACAATTCATAATCTATATCTCAGTAATTTTTATTTGCTGTCGATTTAATATAATTTTAAGTTAGAACATTTCCAGATGTAAAATATGTGACGTCACACTATAGAAAGGGAGTCTCATAAATGTGATCAGCTGTTACAAGGGCGAGGACGGATCATAAATCATGAAAGTTATGTGACGTTACTTGTTTTAAAGATTACCTAGCGTAACAAAATATACACCAAAAATTTCTTAGAGACTATAACTATGATTTTAAAAAAAGAATTATGTAAATCGGTCCACTCGTTTAAGAGTTATGAGCGCACAAATAAACACACAGACAAGCAAACATATAGTCAGAGAAATGTTTCCTTTTATAATACGTATATCTCATGTACAATCATCACACATTTTTATTAAAATGAATTAAAATATACCACACGATTAGCAAACACATTGTAACGTTAGAGTTATAACGTTTATGACGTCACACTTCACCAATACCGCGAGCTGCATACTTTCCTTCGCGCTATCTCCCGTCTTTGTCTTCACAATGGAGTTGGAAGGAGACTACTATGCTACAATCTGAACGTGTTTCTTCGGTTGTTCCTTCGGCTCCTTCATGATATAGGAAGTCGTCCTCCTTAATGATTCTACAGAACCTGGTATTAGAAAAAAAATATTATTAATTGATTACTATTAGATTCCGAGTCGATTAATGCAGGTTCGAACTTAGGCGACTTGTTGTCGAAAGACAAGAATGCATGGAGGGGAGGAATGTGGCCTCCTTGGTTAATCGGGCGAAAAGTGAGGGGGCAACTGGTACCAAGTTAAGACCTTCGGAGGGAAGATAAGGGATGTGGCCCGGTTTTTGAGCTTGCCGTTGGGGCGACGCGGATCATGTCGCACAATCCCGTATCGCCCCTCTAATGCGGCGGATGTTACCGGGGGTTTTAATGGGTATTCCTGGCATTTCACGTCAGCCGAGCCCCACATACCCTCCTACCATAATCCGAGAGGGTATCCTGGATAAGGTGAATGCGTAAATGCATTTCCAACGTAAAAAAATTTGAATTTAGGTGAAACCAACATTATAATCAGCCTGAGCTTTAGGTGAAAAGAGACATCGTGAGGACACCATAGCAGATCTATTGTCAAATGCCAATAAATGTTTTCCGAGTCATTTTCTTGTAGGTTTAGCGTGACTACTATCTAGAAATCACATCGTCACTTAGCATTAGATTGTAGTTGAAGTGATAGCTTGCTCAAAAAAAATCAATAAGCTATTGTTAATTATTGATCATAAGTGAAAAAAAAAGGGAGGTACTTGGATTCTATTGTAGTACCCGCGAGAATTGCCGCAGAGTTCAGTTTGGTAATAACTTGACGCGAGGATACACGTTTTTATATGTGAAAGTTGTTTGTGCTTCACTTTAAGAGTTCCAAATTATATTTCCTTCCTAGCATTCCTTTTACTCAGTTCACACATTCACACTATACACTGGTTACTAAACACGGGCTACGGAAGGTGAAGCAGGACACCGGCGTTACTCGAGAGGTAAGTGACGATCTCTAAGATATTATTTCGGTCTACTGCTAATCGCAGGTCGGCCAGGGTTAGTCACGATCCCGAATCGCTTAGACTAGAGCCCAGCGCGATTTGTTTGATTACAGTCGTGACTATCTCGAACAGTTATTATATAGAGGTAGTTGATCTCAAGTTACGCTGGTGAAACAATAGACCTAAAAGTGCTTAGCGACAGATTTCCAATCTTAGGTAGACAGGGACCGTTCAAAAATGTAGTCACGCATTGCTTGTCCCACAATAACCAAAGGCCATATCTCCTCTCATTCTCTAATTACGTAAGCATTGACATATCCGTTCAACCAAAATACGTCCACTTCTGGACATAGGGTCTCCCCCAAAGATCTTCACAACGACGACTGTGCCCCTTTCGGTACGCGGTAGCCATTTGAAAACCCGTTGGGCCCATCGGGCATCGACGCTACTAGCGATGTTCCAAGCCCATTGCCACTTAAGTTAGGCAATTCTTTAGAAAATATCAGCTACTTTAGTTCTTCTCCGGATCTGATCTGATTGGCCAAATTGGGATAATTTTAAAGAAAAAAAAAATTAATAAGTATCTATTGCTTATATGATCACTACTCAGATGCACGCGTTCTTCATGTCATCATAAATAAGCAAAATATGGACCCCATTCATGCTTACACTAGTGCATGGCTGACAGTGAGTACAAGAACCTCCCCAGTTGAGGATTGAAGTGGATTCGGACCTAGGAATTACTTACTGTAGTGTCTACAACGGCAGCGACACCTGCACTGCCGGACGGAGTGATTTTGCGGGCGGGGGGCGGGGGACGCGGGCGCGGAGGAGGGCCCGCGCCTCCCACTGCGCTACGACCAGCGCAGCTCCTTAAGCTCCACAGTGCTGTTCGACGTCTCTTGTATCTATCACAAAATCATCGACATACGTACCACTAATTGACTTCACAGAAAACAGTATGGTAGTTGTAGATTATTTTTTTTTAAAGCACTAAAAATAACACACAAAGTGACGATGTGGTCCAGGATGGTAAACACACTAATCTTAGAGCTACTGGTTCTCAAGCGATGCTGCCGGAACACACCTATTGGTATTTGACGACAGGTTTTCAAAAAAGCAGCTACCTAGGCGGACGTTATAAAAAAAATGCCTTATCACCAGGCTTATCGCTATCTGATATATTATTCTTCTTCTCGGTGGACCATGGGCTGAAAAGTTGCCTTTAGCCGCCATTTTAGTTTTTATTAGTGACATCTATTATATATCATCAAAAACAAATAATATAGGAGTTGCCTGTCAAATGTCGAACATGTGTCAAATTATAAAAGGTCGGTAGCGTCTGATGTTTTGTATTATTATATTGATATACTAGCCGCGAGATCGCGGCTTCGCCCGTGTTTTATATATACTGTGTAATATAGTTTTTAAATATTCATTGGAAAATAATGTTTTAATGGTGCTATCCATTGAATCGTATTTAATTTACGATATCATGAGTATTTTTTAAATAATAATAATAAAAACGATTTATTGCCAACACATAATACATGAGCTTAAAAATAATCATGGCGTAATATAATAATTTTGGCAATGGGACAAGCTCAGCTGTTGCTAGGCGGCATTACCACAAAGCGCTGATTATTTATTACATACCCTAATTATTTTCCTAAAATATATTTTCTATTAAGAGAAAGCATATCTCGCAAATTCGCTCGTAACTTCAGCTACTGCCTGAGAAAGTTCTGTCACAATCGGTTCAGCCGTTCCAGGGATTACCCGGAATAGATTGACAAAATTTTGAAAAATTGTGTTTTCGGCCTAGGTACCTAAATACATTCATATGTATTTAGTAAAAAGTTGTTATTACAAACAGACATTTAAATTTTCTTTATTTGTCTATATACTTATATTCTTTTACTTTACTATAAGTTCGTATAACAAAAAAATAGCCAGCCATGTGGACAGCTGACAGAAGTCATCACTTATCACTTGAAACTTTGGAAAAATCGAATTCATGTTTTTATACGCCCTTCAAACAAAATAAATCATATTGAAGTCTATGAGGAACTGGCTAAGAATATTAACACCCTGATACATTAATAGACAAAACCAAAAGAGCAAACTTGGTTTTAATTAATTTCAAATACAAGATATATAAGAAATATGTTGACAAATTTCTGACAATGATAGTTATATTTTTCTATACAAAAGTCGTTACTATTTACAAACTAAATAGGTCGAATACACATCATTCTCCCCATGTAATTTAATCGACAACATAATCCTCTAAGTAATGTGGTATCCGTCTTTCTCTGGTAGATCTACGTACTGGTTCTGTATCAGACTCTGATGGTTCTAACTGTGTCTCACTACTTGGACTTTCTTCTTGTGCTGTTGGGCAGTCAGACATCATGTCCTCATCAGAGCATGCTGACGGAAGTGGTGCTAATTGCCGATTAGATACTGTGGATTCACGTCCATCTGCATATCTTATGTGTGAATACAGTGGGTTGCCTTGCAGAAGTTCTACTTCCTCGACTAGTGGATCATATTTTGAATTACGGACATTCTTTTTCACCAGAACGTGCCCTTCGGTTAGTAACCATGACGGTAACGACTCACCGTTTGAAGTCCTTCTTGGATGATTAAAAAGTCTTTCGTGAGGAGTTACATTTGTTGTTGTACATAATAAGGACCGTATTGAGTGAAGCGACATTGGTAATACTAGCTCCCAATCCTGTATTCTTAATTTTTTTGAGCGAAGGCATAACTGAATTGTTTTCCATAAAGTACCATTCAGTCGCTCAACTTGTCCATTGCCTTCAGGGTTATAAGGCGTTGTTCTACTACATGCTACTCCAATAGTAGTTAGATAATGCTTTAAATCATTAGACATAAAGGTTGATCCTCTGTCACTGTGTACGTAGCAAGGTATACCAAAGAGGAAAAATAGATCTTTTAAACATTTTATGACTGTTTCTGACGATATATCTTTACACGAATAAGCGAATGGAAATCTACTGAATTCATCAATAATCGTTAATATATATTTATTCTGCGTATTAGATGGTAATGGTCCTTTGAAATCTATGTTGAGCCTTTCAAAGGGGGCAGTAGCCTTGATTAGTTTCCCGCATGTTTTTATAAATCGAGGTTTTACTTCTGCACAAATTGGGCAAGATGCAGTCATTGTTTTTACATCCGTTATAGAATAGGGAAGATTTTTCATTCTGATCCAGTGCATCATTCTAACTATACCTGGGTGACAAAGAGAGTCATGAAGTTCATACAGTTTATTGACTTAGAATAGGCACATACTCGTGACAAAGCATCGGCCACTGTATTTTCTATTCCTGGTCGATATATAATATCATATTTGTAACAAGAAAGTTCAAGACGCCAACGTTCGATTTTCTCATTCTTTATTTTGCTTGAGTGAGTTTGATTGAACATAAAAGCAACTGATTGCTGATCGGTGATTAAAATGAAATGTTTTCCTAATAAATAATGTCGCCATTTACGAAGTGATTCTACAATTGCACTTGCTTCCTTTTCTATAGATGAGTGCTTTCGTTCAGTTTCAGAAAGTGAACGAGAGAAAAATGCCACTGGGCGTCCTTTCTGAGTTAACGTAGCTGCTATTGAATGACCGGAAGCATCAGTTTCTACTGTAAAAGTTTCCTTGTTATCTATGTTTACTAGAGAGGCGTGCAAAATATCTGATTTTAAAACTTCAAAACATCTTTTAGCACTATCTAACAGGGGAAACGATTTATTTTCAATCAAAGGATGTATCTTATCAGAAAAATTTTGAATCCATTTTGAATAGTGAGCGAAAAGACCTAATGATCTTTTCAGAGATGCAGAATCTGTAGGAATCGGAAGTTCCAGAAGAGGTTTCAGACGTTCTTTGTCTGGTTTGATCGTATTGTTGTGAATAGTATATCCTAACAGATTTACGCTTTCAACGGAGTATACACATTTGTTTTCATTTAGGGACAATTTATATTTCTTTACTGCTTGCATAAATTTCTCTAAGTTCACGTCATGGTCCGCTTGATTTCTACCACAGATAGTTACATCGTCTAAATAAGCGAATGTTCCATGCAGATCTTCAGTTTTGATTATGAAATTTAGTGTTCTTTGGAATGCTGCGACCCCGTTAGTTACACCAAATGGAATTCTCGTAAACTGATAGAGATTCCCACATGCTTCGAAGGCAGTATAGAATTTTTCTTTCTGAAGTATTGGTATCTGATGGTAAGCGCTCTTCAAATCAATTTGACTGAATATATTATAATTTGCTACCTTACTAATTACAGTTTCAATAGATGGTAGCGGAAACGCATCTAAGTCGGTGAATTTGTTTATTGTTTGTGAATAATCAATGACAAGCCGTTTGCGGTGAATACCTCCTCCAGACACTAGTACTTGGGCTCGCCATGGTGATACACTTGGCTCTATAACTCCATCTTCTAACAATTTATGAATTTCGTTTTGTATAAATTCATTGTCTTCATCAGTGTATCGTCTAGACTTGATACTTATTGGTTTGATATTTGGAGATAGGTTTGTGAATAAAGATACAGACGGTACCGAGGCTTCCATGACGTTACAGATTTTTAATGGCTCTTTTGTGCCACCGAATTGAAATTCCAGAGATGAGTGATGTTTTAATAAATCATGGCCAATTATAACATCGGCGCAAAGATTACAGACAATTAGAAGAGGAACTCGTTTATAAATATGTTCATTTATATGTACTGTTGCAAAGCACATTCCTTCTACATGTGAAATGTGGCTCAAGGAAGCTAATGTTATAACTTGATTGCAAGGCACTCTCTTTAACTTCATGGTTTGTGTTAAATTTTTATCTATAAAACTGACAGAGCTACCTGTGTCTATCAAAGCGTCCGCTCGTGTACCATTTATAGTTATTGGTATAGTGGCCTTTTTTAAACTAGATGGTGAGGCGGCTATTATAGTACCTAATTCTATAGGATTAGTATCATTGAAATTAGGAACAGCATTCATTATTTGTTTGGTACTCCGGCATACGTTTGCATAGTGTCCTGTTTTAGAGCATAATTGACAAATAGCATTAATAGCTGGGCATTTCTTTCTTTGATGAACATTGCCACCACAAAAGAAACAACGTTTTTTTTTTTGTTGTTGAAGCAGCTATCATTCGCGGAGACATTTCTTTGTTCAGCGAATTTCCAGTGTTAGACAAAGCATTTAAAGATAAAGAATTTTTCATAAAAATACTTGCATTATGCTCGGCAGTTTCTAAAACAATCGCTTGATTTAAAGCTTCATCAAAAGTCAAGGAAGCCTTTTCTAAAAGGCGTTCCCTTATTTTTTGGGAAGTTATACCAGCAATAAAAGCCCCTCTGAGTGACTCATTTCGGTGTTGGATCGCAGATACTTCTCTGTAATCGCAATCTTGTGCCAAAAGTTTTAATGCACGCACATATTCAGTGATGGACTCATTTGATAGTTGTTTTCGGGTTGTGAGTATATGTCGTGCAAGAATTATATTTTTACTTTTATTATAGGTTTCATCAAGAACTTTCAAAGCTAATTCATATGTTCCGCAATCACGCACATACGAATAAATTACTGGAGATAAATGGTTAATAAGTAACTTTAATTTCATGCCTGCATTAGAAAGGTGAGGAACTTCGTCTGCAATAAAATTTTCAAAAGTACACCTCCAGTGTTTCCATTGCAGATCGGCACCGGCTTCATTTGGTTCAGTATTGAATCGCTCTGGTCTTAGATAACGAGATGCGGAAGAGTCTACTAGCGTAGTCGTTGGCGAATTGTCTAATGACATTTTTTTAAATTAATTAAATTGATACATTAATAGACAAAACCAAAAGAGCAAACTTGGTTTTAATTAATTTCAAATACAAGATATATAAGAAATATGTTGACAAATTTCTGACAATGATAGTTATATTTTTCTATACAAAAGTCGTTACTATTTACAAACTAAATAGGTCGAATACACATCACACCCCATATCTACCCGCGGGTGTCGTAAAAGGCGACTAAGGTATACACCAGGGGATGAGAAGCAGCATTCACTGAGCACCACAAACACCTACTTATTCCTCCCTTTTTGGGGAGACCTATGTTCAGCAGTGAACGCCAGATGTAGTAACACGAAACTGCCGGCACTTACCCGCCATTTTATACACGGCATACTACAAGCATGTCGACGGCTGACGTCATAGCATTGGTAACGCGAATCGTAAATTTTTCTCCAGCCGTGAATCGCTCGGCGCGACTAAAGAAGTTTGCACTGGAAACAATTTAACCAACTGACTCTGATGGAACCATACCTCATATCTTGATGGCGCTGGTGGCACGTGGGTCGCTGGAGAGCATCTAGAACAGCCCGGCCTGAGGACTGTCCTGGTTGATGAACCACCTCGCATGGCGGTTCTTAACTCCTTGGAAAACAAAAAAAAATTGCATCTATACCTATTAACATGTAGTTGTTTTTATTTATGTATTATTAATAATTTTATATTATGTAATTTTAGTGGTATTTATCTGGTTTATTCTGAAGTGCCAAGTTGAATATGTCGTAAATAAAATATGAGATTCAAAAACATCGTTATCCAGATGAATTATGTATGTCACATACAAATTGCCATTTGGGAATCGTGGATTAAGAGGATATGCAAGCGGCGTTTAATCTATACAAATGTCTTCCCCCGTTTCCTCCCTGGCTAATAGCATTATTTTAAATATTCACGGCTGCAATTTTTACAGTCGCTTTCTGACTGTTCGTTAAATAATATTGACAAACGTAGAGGCATAGACAAATTCTTTATTATTCTATAGTTGAAAGAATATTTTAAACAGCCCCAATTTTAGAGGAGGAAAAGGGGCAATACGAAGTGATGTTTTCGTCTATTTTGCATAGGTAAAATCAGTCCGAGCCGCAGTTGTCCCTTACGTGTTTTATACCTCTTTTTATGGGGCATAACACGATAGCAATAGTCTTCTGAAATACTTATGTTTCAAATATGACGCCGCTGCATATCCTTTCAATCACTTAAGACTCAAAATAGGGGGGACGAGTTCAGATAAATCAGGTAATCACATGCGAGGGTACAAAGCGTAAAAAGTAGCGCTTGCGCACGACTGACCGTTGCCAAGTAACGGTGTCCAAAATTATCCAGAATTAAATTACATTATACCTGTATTTAATATGTCGATTACCCATAAAAATGTGACAATAGGTAAACAATGGAAAGCTGGCGTTATCGCCAGAATAGTGCTCATGGAGTTAAAGATGATATTCTAAAGGTTAGACTAGATTAGGTTAACAAGAAAGATAGAGAATACACGCATACCTGTCCCATCTCGCTGCAGAGTGACTGTCTGCCCTGTGAAGCGTTCTTCTTCGTGTTCCAACAGAACTCCAAGATGGCGACGACTATCGCCAGCGCGAGACCACAGAGCAACGTCACAAATACACCACCTGCATTGCACAAAATTATGCAAATATTAGGACAAGGGACAATAATCTTCTAGACTTTCATCTCTCCTCATCACATTTCCGCACCACGCCGACCTATTACTTCTTAATTTAATTTTTTTACACGGTATAGGCTCAGGCCATTGACCACAGTCTCACCTCATGGTTAAGTGATGATGTGGTCCAGGATGGTAAACACACTAAGCCTAGAGATATTTTGGCGACAGGTTTTCTAACTTGAAGGTGGTAGTTATTTTAAAATGCCCTTCCACCATGCTATAGTTTCCTCACGATGTTTTTCTTCACCTAAAGCTCAAGCTAATTTTAGAGTTGGATAGGTAGATTTGAACCCGCCTCCAATGATGCAAAATCCGACCGCACTACCAACTAAGCCATCATCGTTTTTAACCTTATCTGTTAAGCTTTCTGCAATATACTCATTTCTAATCTTGTCCGTTCTAGTTACACCACACATTTTGAAATCGGCAGGACAAAATCATTCCAAATAGATCGGGCCATTCAAATCGGGTAAAATCAACTTAGAGAACTAATGAGTCCACTGACTAGACACTGTTATTTGACCAAACGCATGTACAAAATTTGTGTGCAGAAAACAAGAGAGTGCAGGTTCTGTGAAATTACAGACGAAACCCCAAAGAACATCTAGTGTGAATGTGTCCCACTAATGCCCATACTGAACCGAGTTCTGAGTAAGCATGTGTTGCTCCCGGAGGAGATACAGACGCTCTCTGCCATAGAGATTGTACAGTGTATCCAGAATGTAGATCTAAGTAGTGAGCTTTAAGTTTGGGGCGATCGCAATAGACCCGCGGTTCCATGTCCACGGTCCAGTCCGTACGCCAGTTAGGGCCTTTATAGATTACTTCTTACTAAGTATGTTATGCAGCTGTGTTCCACGGAAAGAGCCACATTGCGGTTCCCCAATAACATGGTTCAACAACACCGCTGCATCCCACGGAAACCGCTACCTTGCAGTTTCCTTATAACAGTTGCAACATCGGACCACTAACGCTACATGCCACCTGCGATTATATGGAAGTCCACATCATCATCGTGGGAATCGCCCCCACCACCCGAGGCTCGCTGAAGCTCACCTCATCCGACTAGTGCTCCAAGCAAGGCACTATTGAATCTGACATCGATCAGTAGGCACGCAACTAAGTTGAATTGGTTTTTTTACGCCCCTCTGGCGCGCCCCACATAATTAGTAGACAACGTTGGGCAACGTAAAAAAACCATCGGTCGGAATAGACAATAGATAAGAATAAAAAAGGGCTAAGAAAAGAAATACTTCAAAGTCAGTCAAGGTCTTGGATTATATCAAAGGAATTGGAAATATCAAAAAGGGACTAATAAGAAACAAAGAAATGTTTTTTATACTGTCTATGTATAACCATAACCTATAATCAGTCCTTTGAGCACAATCTCAACTGATATGAAATGACGATGTGCTCCAGGACGGTAAACACAACAAGCCTAGCGACACTGGTTCTCAATTGACGCTGCCGGAACACTCCTATTGGTATTTGACGACAGATTTTCAAATTTGAGGATGAATTATTATAAAATGCCTTACCACTGTGCTACGGTTTTCCAGGTGGGCTCGAACTTCGTCCCTTGAGGCGGAATCTGACTACACTAACAACTGCCGCTATCATTGTTTCATTGTGTACATAAAATTTTAATTTATCACGACCACGAAATACTCCTACAGCTTTACACAATGTAAATCTAGACTTACCAATATTCTGAACACCGAGTGGATTCGCCTTGCTGTCCTTCCCGTCTCTATTGCAGACGTCTCCCGTATTCTTCCACCATTTATCGTACAGGATCTGGATGACTCCCTTCTCCTGAAGCTCGAGTATTGCTAACGATATCTTATCGCGCCACGGACTCCCTTTCCAAGTCGCTATACCGTAACCCTGAGGAGATTGTTTCTTATCTAGATTTGGAACTACTTCGGTACTATTTCAATTTGGCAACAGAAATTAATAAAGCAATTTCCGTTCTTAGCCAGGGGAAAATTTGGAAGAATTCTGTATCTCCTATCTCGTTTTGGTTAAATGGATGAATGGACGGATATATCAGATGATGATGGCCCTTTCTTTATGTCCTTTAGGCCCTTTATGTCATTTTCGCAGTCTCTTGCTGTGTCTAGGTAATTATAAGTATTGCTGGAAGTCTAATCGTATCGTAATCGATAATGGCGCAGTGGATAATGCGACCGGATTCCGCGTCAATGGTCGAGTCCCACCTATTCAACTGAAAAATCAGCCTGTGCTTTTCGGTGAAGGCAAACATCGTGAGAAAACCATGGCATGGTGGTAGGACATTTTCTAGTAATGCCTGCCTGGGTAATTACCACCATCCTGAACCAAATCGTCACTTCAAAAATGTCAAAATATTTTTTTTTTACTAAATACATTTTCATGCATATAAGATACCTATACAAAAAATATAATTTTTAATATTTTTGCCTGTCTGTATTTTTCCGGATAATCTCCGGTACGGCTGGAGGAGGGATTTTGACGAGACTTTTGTTGCCAGATAGGTGAAGTTACTCTGGGTAACTTAGAGTGCTATTAATTTCCGAAAAAAAATGTTTTATTTTATTTATTTATTAGAAATCCAACAGCATAGGTACTTTGTATAACCAGATTTTGCAAGTATGAATAACAGATACACTATAGGTGAGCTATACAGTAACAATCAATTATTTGACATTAGTGAGTGTGTATGCGTGCGTGCATGCGTGTGAGCGAGCTGTTATAACCCTTATTTCTATATGTCCACAAAGCTTACTCAGCGTCTTAGCTTATGACGTTGTTTTATCACATGCACAATTTTGCAATTACGCATTTTTAGTTTACTTTATTACAAATTTTACTTAGCTCAAACAGTCAGGATTTAAACCTCGCGGAGTTCGGTGGTAACCACTCAAATTCGGAAGTCAGTGACAGTGTAAATCTTTATAAAATATATCAATATTTTAGTAGTTCAATGTGTAGTTTTTTTTTAAAAAGACAAACAGGGACGGTCTCCTAACAGTGCGTGCGTGCGAGCGCGTGTGTGTATGTATGAAATTTATGTTTGTGGTCTGCCCCGCGATATAGTTTTATAAGTTCGGTCTTAATATATCGATTACCCATAAAAATGAGACCATAGCAAAACAATGGAAAGCTGGCGTAAACGCCGGGTTAGTGCTCAAAGGGTTAAATGCATTTCTGCTATACTGAAAGATACTGATACTGATTTACATTGTATTATGTGTGCGAGCAAGGCGACACAGTACCGAGGTTTGAGCATAATCAGTATTTGCAAATGGAACATCAATTATAAAAAAAAATAATCAGGAACAAATAATAAAGGTGCCGGTAAAAAAAAAAGTTATAAAAAAAAACTGAATAAAATTCGATTTTACCGGCAAAAGTTTGAGTTTATGAGAAATATTTTTACTTTACTTTGAACTAAAAAAGAATGTTAAAAGTTCCGTATAGTAAAATTGCAACGCAGTGAAGCTAGCTAGCATAAGAATTATATTGCAGTTTTTATTTATAGAATTAAATTCGATTCCGTCACCTTCGAATCCAAGAGTCCACCAATTTGTGTCAGATTACAGTCCCTCTGGACACGGTGGTCTAACATCGTAGACTCCATGAGGAAGGCGTAGTTCCCGACCAGCACCCTCCTCACTCCCTCCTCGTAGGAGGAGACGAGCGCTGGTGGGGAAGCTGTTGACATGTGCTGCCACATCTTCTTGTATATATCTATGTTGGAATCCTGAATGGATATAAAACACTATTTGTTGGAGAAATGATAATACGCCTGAGGTTAGATGTGAATCTTAAAATGTAATGAAGGTAAATAGTAAATATTAGCTGTACCCGTGATTTCTCTCGTTTCATGTTTGTAAAACTATGAATAGAAGGAAATCAATGACCTTTTACCCTTATCCTCCATTTGGTGTCGGCGTAATATGTCTTTATCTTCCATTCTTCTCTATCTGCACTCAATCTATCCAACTTTTCTTTGGTCTTTCCTTTCCCCTATAGCCTTTCTTACAGCATCCTCGTTCCTCCCTTTTTTTACACGTTATAGGCTCACTGCTTTGACCACAATCTCACATGATGTTAAGTGACGATGTGGTCCAGAATGGTAAACATACTAAGCCTAGAGATACTAGTTCTCAAGTGAAGCTGCCGGGACAAACCTATTGGTATTTGGCGACAGGTTTTCAAACTTGAATGCGGTAGCTACCCAGACGGGTATAATTAGAAAATGTCCTACCACCATGCTATGGTTTCTTTACGATGTTTTCCTTCACGGGTAGCTCACTCCGATTTTAAAATTGAAGAGGTAGGCACTACCCACTGTCCATTGCACTTGGGAAGCCGTCGGGGAACTTAGTTTTGGTTCACCGGGACCAATCCTTTTGCGGGTAAGGATTTGGCCTTTGGGCTAGGTCCTCCGTCCTGCAGGGGGCGACGCGGTGCTTGCGAAAGCCACCCCGTGTCGCCCCCCATTCCAAATGCAGCGGACGGCCCCGGGGGGTTTTAGTGGGTATTTCCGGGTGCTT
Organism: Samia ricini; assembly: GCA_014132275.2. Classification (NCBI taxonomy): domain Eukaryota; kingdom Metazoa; phylum Arthropoda; class Insecta; order Lepidoptera; family Saturniidae; genus Samia; species Samia ricini. Next base: position 5,077,166 of record AP028167.1, read on the forward strand.
CACGCCCGGGTGAGTCCCACACTGGCACGGAACTCCTCACTCCGTGCCCCTTTACCTATTGTATTGAGGGACTTCGGTCTCACTAATACAATAGGTAAGTGTAGTGCGTAAATGCATTTCCCCCTGTCAAAAAAAAAAAAGGTCCTCTGTCCAGGGGGTATGTCGCGGGGTATGCTTTTTTTTTGACGAGGGGAATGTATTGACGCACTACCCTTACCAATGGCATTAGTGAGACCGAAGTCCCCCAATGCAATTGGTAGGGGTGTGCGGAGGCACATCCTTCCACCTGCTACGATCTAGACACACATCTATCGCTTCTTCTACTCTCATAAGCACCTTCATACATTCTCTTCGATTACGGGTACTTTTGACTGCGGCCTTTCTTCATGAGTCCTCGATCTAGTCAAGATACGTTCGTCCAGGACGACCTTTACCAGCTTGCCCACTCACACTGGCCTTGTATATGTTGTTTCGTCATTCTTCACTCATCCATTCTCTCTACGTGCCCAAACCAAATAAGCATCCCTTTCCTCTATCTTTGTCACTACATCCTCTACCACACCACAATATTCTCTTATCTATCATTAAGCTAACAAGTTACGTATGATTTATTTTCTGCAGGCGGTAGGGCAGAGTTGAGCGTGTCGCATTTCAAGATCAGCAACTGTATACCGCCGGGGTATTTTATTTATTTTATTTTATTTTATTTGGTACAGAAAAACTTACGGCTAAACACCAGAGTAAATACAATGAATAATACTGAAGGCCATTTAAAAGTTTTCACTAATACAATACAAACTATAGTAAGAAAATTAAAGTCGGTTGATTAATAAAGTGTGTAACGGACAGATCACAGGAATAATGATGATTTAAATCTATGCTTTAAGTAAAGGAGAAATAGTGTTGAATATATCATAACTTTGGTCGAGTGCATTGAATTGGCTACATACTCTTAAAATATAGCTATTGCGTCGGTAAGTATAGTCTTGTGTGACGATGCAGACTCGAGGTAGATTCACACTAACCTGGTGACGTCATCGTTTTTGGAATCTATCCTATATATAACATTAAATGAAACACAGTCAATGTACGGAAAACTCGGAACTTTGGAAAGACTTTTTTTAATGTATAAATTTCACAATATGTTAATTGTAATTATTAACATAACCTAAAATTTAACATGTAACATTCATCTGGCTTCTGCATCTATTGGCTCTCCGAGCAATAATTATGTACATTGTCATGTAGATTATTCATAATCGACACATACGAAAGGCTGCATACATTTTATTATTTATATCCGCGCGCCAGAACTTAAACGCCGTCTTATACACGACAAATTGTAGCATATTGGCGGCTGACGTCATAGCATTGGTAACGCGAAAAAGTTTCCACATCGATAAAACAATTTTTCGACCAGTAGCATGATTGTCAGGACCCTACAAATGAGCAAACTGTGAACCCCCTTACCCTGAAGAAGGTCATCGTAGATCCGCCATTTAATGTACCGTACTGGATGTGATTCTGCGCCGCTAGATCCGCAGCGCTCTGTATCGGCAGTACTGTTCTCTCGACAGTCAAAAACGCAGCCAAATTCGCAGTATAAGATGACAATATGATCAGGGTAAAGAACCACCAGATACCGCCGACTATCCTCGTCGATGTAGCCTAAGGGAGAGACACGAAATTCGCCAATTTTCCTATATTACAATACACAGGGTTTTAATTTAACAGATATATTTATTTTAACTACCAATAGATACCGATATACATATTTTTTTATTAACCCCATAAGCACTTACCTGGCGTTTACGCCAGCTTTCCATTGTTTTCTATAGTCTATCTATTGTTTTATTTTTATGGGTACTCGACACATTAAATAGGCGTGAAGGTATATGCGCTATTTGTATATTCCTTTACCAAAAATACATTATTTTAATTGTTATCTGTCTGTCTGGTTGTTCCGGGTAATCCACGGAACGGCTGGACCAATTTTGACAAGGCATTTTTTGGTAGATAGCTGAAGTTACTCCGCGTAACTTCGTGTACTTTTGGTTTTGGGAAATAAGTAGCATTCCTCGTAAAAAAAAAAAAATTAAAACTCATGAATTTGTAAATAAAATCCGATTCAATGCACACTTTTACTGGCAGGTATTTAAATTCGTGAGAAATATTTTTGAATAATGTTATTAGCAAAAAAAATAGTTATTTTTAAGTAATTAGGGTTCCGTAAAAAATAAAAAATATATTGCGCAATGGAAAATATATGAAACGCGGGTACAGCCGCATGCACACGGCTAGTCTATAATATAGTGCAAACATCGGTAGATCTGTCTCTGAGGTCGCTGCCAAACATTCAAGATATTTACATAGATATATCCTAATATCTTTGGACCTTTGCACCGCCGTGTGTGCGGCTCTAGAATACCACCACCCCCCTTTCCTATCTCGTGGAGTGTCGTTAAAAAAAGCGACAGAAGGGAAAATAAAAAGAAGGAAAGAAACAAACATAAAGCAACATGGATACGAAGAGAAAGACATTTTGCGCCGACCTCATATAAAAATGAAATATGGGGAGTGGACCTGAACTGTGTGTCAAACACTTTCTAGTAAATCAAAACGAAGCGAAGTGATGATAGCGCAGCGGGTAGTGCGGCCGGATTCCGCGTCAACCGACGCGGGTTCTAACCCCCACCTATCAGACTCTAAAACCGGCCCGAGCTTTCGGTGAAGGAAAACACCGTGAGGAAACCATAGCATGGTGGTAGGGCATTTTCTAATTACGTCCGCCCGGGTAGCTACCACACTCTAGTTTAAAAATCTGTCGCCAAATATCAATAGGTGTGTTCCGGCAGCATCACTTGTGAACCAGTTGTGAACATAATCACTTACTACTAGCTGAGATTGTGGTAAAAGAACTGAGCCTATACCGTGTCAAAAAGAAAGACTATTGAATTATTTGTCGCACAATTACGTGTTTCTTAATTTTTTTTTCACGGCACCCTAATTTAATATAATAACTATAATTTTCCCATAATTATTGATACTAAGAGAAAAATATATAATATTTCTCACAGATTTAAAAGCACATTCCAATATCTTGGGGCGTAGTTTTATTCATTGAAAAAAAAAATTAAAACTCATAAAATTGTAAACTAAATACGATTCAAATTTCCATTATTGATAATTATTTAAAAACTATTTTACGCAGTGTAGAATATATGAAACGCGGGCACACACCAGGTAAGAAACATAATTTGTAACTAATCATTTTATTCTCTCATCAAAGAACAAAGTATAAATGAGACTAATCATTGAAAACAAAATTAAAATCCTATCAAAAAAAAAAATCATGCTTCATACGAGTTCTATACTAAAATTCGTTTTAGCACTCATCCTGTCGCTTTCTCACGATTTTAACAAAAATTAAATATTGTTTTCAGTATAGAGGCCGCTAAACATTCTGTAAGGGATTGTAAGAAAACGTTAATTTATTACCTTTGGATTTAACCCTGAACCTTGCCTCAGGAAGGTTCCCGTGATGAACCAGAACGAATTGCAGACGCTAAACTGATTCGTGAGGAGTTTCGTCTCGTGCCCACACACGTGAGTATTGGACGACCTATAAAAACCGTTTATCTACTTAAATCTACGACTTAACTCCACATAAATTGAGGGCATGAGAGCGAAAACGGGTTAACTGCAATAAATGTTTTTAAATGCATTGCAATTTATATCTCATGTGCGTCTGAGACAAACAGTCCGTAACAAATAAGACTAGTTCCCGCCGTGAGGCGGCAGAATTAACTCTATATACTCGTACATATTAATCTATGGGCATAATGACAAAATGGAGCAACTGCTTCACCCCTCCTCTCGCCGCTCGCATACCTAAGGCGCGGTACAGTGTCTACCGACTCTATCTATTTTGAGGAGCTGTTTAATCTAATTCCGTCCGTTCCGTTCCACAACAGGAGCACACGATCTCCACTACGGAACTATAGTTATAGTTCCATTCAGTTTACCTCTGCCGTACCAAAAAACTGGGGAACAGTTTCCCGGCCACTGTGTTCAAAAATGCAATGTGAAAGTACTCTTGTGTAGCAACCGAACCTTGAAAATACGGTGAAACAATTAAGGCCCTTCCGGTCAACAGCATTAGCTAGTTTAGAAAAATAAAAAAAACCGGCAATCGATTGTTAGATCTTTCGGTGATCGTCGCTATTTACGAATCGTTCTGTGCTAGTCTATAAAGACTAGACTGCCTCGGTGGCGCAGTTCTAGTACGGTACGACTGTCGTTCTGAGGTCTCGGGTTCAGGTTCGGACGAGTGATATTGGGTTTTCTACTTAGTATTATTCCGGAGTGTGGAATTTGTGTGAATATGGCGATAGACTCGCCTCCTGTCACATCTAATGGACGGAACTAATCACGGTGGAACGGTGGTGTAGTTCGCTATTTCTGCCTAAACCTTCGGGGATAACAGGTGAACTTGTATTATGGTTTAGTATTAAAAAAAAGGTGTTAATGCATCACGATACACGATTTATTGACATACCATTCGTAAGGCGAAAACCGAGCCATGACAAAGAGCGTGAACGAGACGAGAACATAAGCAGCGAGGACGTAAAGCCAGATCTCTATCGCTAGCGGGTTAAGGAAGCTGAAAAGCCTCGTCGGTTGGGAAGTCGGTACCTGAAAGGAGTTAAACCCACTTTTCAACCAAACTCCTCGAATCCTCGTACTTGAAATCTTTAGAGAGTTTTTTGTCTCTCATGTAGAAGTCCATGTGGTAACGTCATCTATATATACTAATAAATAAAATGGAAGTGACTGTTTGTCAAATGACAAAATAACATTTTTCTTTTACTAAATACATGTGACTGTTTACATGACACCTATAACAATTTTTTATTTTTTCTGTCTGTATGTATGTTTGTTCCGGGTTATCTCCAAAACGGCTGAACCGATTTTAACGATATTTTTTAGGAGACAGCTGAAATTACTCCGGTAACTTAAGGTAACTTTAAATTTTCAAAAATAATTACGGTTCCAAGTAAAAAAAATTAAAACTCACGATATTTGGAATAAAATCATGATTCAACGTACATTTTCACTGGCAGGTGTTTGAATTCGTGAGAAGTGTCTTTGATGTACCTTTTTATTTTTGTACGAAAAAACAATTTTTCGACAATAATCAGGGTTTCGTGTAAAAACATGATGAACTATTATATTACGCAGCGAAGAATACCTGAAACGAAGCCACGCGCGCAAATGCAGCTGGCATTCAATAAATATGCATTGAATATTTTACATTTTACATTATAATTATTTTACAAGGAATATTTACAATGGAAAAATAATCACATCTTTAGATACCTTAAATAAAATGCCAATACCAAGGTTCATAAAAGGCTTAGTGAAATCGATGACGGCTTCTCTCGCGTAGTTGATCGTCATTGAAGCCACCGCTATGTCAGCTTTCTGGAAATTAATTGGTAATTGTTTCGAAGAAATATATTATGGCCAATATCGAACGAACAGAAGCTGAAATAAAAATGTGCAATCTCATCTGAGGTAGGAGGTCGAAATAGCCCCCTGCGGTACGTAAATGCAAGTAGGGGCTGGCGTAAACGCCGGGTTAATGCTCAAGGGGTTAAATGCTTTTCTGCTATACTGATGGCAAGGCGACACACTACCGAAGTTTGAGCATAACGGTATTTGCGAATGGAACATCAATTACAAAAAAGTAATAAAGGTCCCGATAAAAAAAACTTTAAATTATAAAAAAAAAACTGAATAAAATTCGATTTTACGGGCAAAAGTTTGAATTTATGAGAAATTTACTTTAACTTAGTACTAAAAAAATATATATATTAAGAGTTCCGTATAGAAAAATTGAAGCGCAGTGAAGGATATATGAAAGGCGGGCGCAGCCGCGGGCACATAGCTAGCATAAAAATTATATTGCGGTTTTTAGAATTTTAAATTCGACTCCATCACCTTCGAATCAAAGAGTCCACCGATTTAGCTTATACAGTTACATTATGATAAGAGGACTAAAAGACCTCTTAAACGACAATTATAGTCAAAATTCGATTGATAGCCCAGTAGCTGTGTAGGCAAACTTATCACCTGATGTGCGCGAGCGCGAGCAAAGTCATTACCCGCCGAATACTTGTAGCACAGTTTTGATTCTCCTAATTAACTAGCTTTGTGCCCGCGGCTGCGCCCGCGTTTCATATGTTTTTTTTTAATTGAGTTTTAATTTTTCAGTATAAAGATAAAGTAAAACTATTGCTCACAAATTCAAAACATTTACCAGTGTAACAGTGCGTTGAAGCGGATTTTATTTGAAATTTCAAGTATTTTAATTTTTTATACGCGAAACGCTAATTTGTTTCGAAAACAAAAGTACCCTAACTTACGCGTAGTAACTTCAGCTATCTAACAAACAAAGTCTCATCAAAATCGGTTAAGCCGTTCCGGGGATTACCCGGAACAAACAGACAAAAAGACAAACAAAAATTTGAAAAACTATTTTTATACGTATTTAGTAAAAAAAAAAATACTATTTTGATATTACAAACAGACACTTCAATTTTAATATAATTATATTTTACTTTGTTTTTTTTTTGCTCTGTACTAATTCAGAATCATAATTATCTCCCATTTAATTATGGCCCTTGATTTAAAGACACCTCTTGTATATACAAGAACAACTCACTTAAATATTATCAATAAAGGTGTAAGCTCCTTACCCTGTCCATTAGTTCTCTGACAATCCCGTTCCACTGTCCAGACTCGGGGTCCCGCGCCCCGTACATGTTATCAGGGACCAGGCGCAAACGGTAATGGAACCCGGCCCTCGCCGCGACCCGCGCCAGTAAATCTATGCAGAAGCCTTCGAAACGAGCGTTACCTTGGAGATTCCAGCCTTCCTTCACCATGACGTAGGGTTTCTCCTGGCGTGGAAATATGTCGTCTCGAATAAAAACCAGTAATCGTGACTGGAAAGTTACTTTATGGTCAAATTTTGTTGGATTTCCTAAACTATATTAAATTGGTATTCGCTTGAAATCAGGGTGGTCGAGATTTCGTACCCGAATGGGTTAATTATTATGTGATCAAAATTTGTAGCATTGGTTTCCGTAATCACCTTTCAAACCCTCCTTATGCTAGTGTTATCTCTTCTAGCTCAGTGGCTTAAGAGTAGAGTTAACACGAATGTGAAGCGATGATGGTGTAGTGGGTAGTGCGGCCGGATTCCGTGTAAATGGACGCAGTTTCGATCGCCACCTATCCAACTCTAAAATAGGCAGAGATTTCGGTGAAGGAAAACATCATGACGAAACGATAGCATGGTGGTTAGATATTTTCTAATAATGATCGTCTGGGTAGCTACCCACCCTCAAGTTTGAAAACCTGTCGCCAAACACTAATAGGTGTGTTACAAAAAGGTAACTAGCACAAGGATTACCAAAATGGTACGAACCTCGTCTTGGCCGTTACCTGAGTGTGAAAACTCTCTCGCAAATGTGATCCTAAATAAATCCTACATTTTTTATTTAACATAGAAAAAGGTACTTTACAGGACCTATGTGCTTGCGTGTTATGTGCAGGAGTGTGTGTGCAGTGTTGTACATGTAATGTTCAATGCATGGGCAGTGTCATTGTATCGCGCTGGCGGCGACGTCAAGAGCCTCCCCAGTTGGGGAACGAGACACGTCTTGGGTCGCCGCCTGAGGGGAACCCGGAGTGTATGCGGGAGCAAAATTAGCTGCCTGTCCCCGGCGGTGGGAACGGCGGTTTCGCGGGCGTGAATTTAAACAAAAAAACGAAATAGTTTAATAGTAACAGTTTATTCGGACTCGCAACACAAACACGTATGAAGCGCCGCCGAATACTTGGTGCGATTTCGCACTGTCGTGTTGTAGTCCTTGTTTTTAATTTATTAACTTATAGCATATAACACTATATAATGTAATTTTGGTGGCGTTTTACGTGATGTATTTTAATAGTTATGCAAAGTTAATGAATCAAAAGTAATGACACAGAGTAAGAATTCTCAAATCTTGCAAAAACTCCCTTGGGCCACAATTTTGTTGAACATTGAAAATTAAGATTAATAAAGTGATGAGAATATAGTTAAATAACTACAGGCTCAAAAGTGCTGGAACCCAGGGCAGTTAAACGAGTTAATAAGAAGTGAAGAGCCACCCCTTACGGCGGGTTTCAATATCGAATCTAAAAAAAGAACACATCAAACCACAAAAAAATCGGTTTTTCTGACTGATCCCACTTACACTTTAGAGAGAGAGAGAAAAAAAGTATTGAAAAGTCGTATTCCACAGATTGCAATCGCATACTGAAACCAGCCTATAGGGAATTTAAAAAAAAAGAGTAAGTCGATAGAGGTGATAGTTTTGTATTACGGGGAAACTTTAATTGGTCACCAAACTAATTATATCAAGGCTTCTCCAAGGCTAATCCAAGGCTACTCCAAGGCCATATTGTGGCCGACTTACGATTTATGAATGGTCCGCGTAAATAGATTATATTTCCATCAAGTAGAGGATACAGTAGTATAAAAAGGAACAATGCCCTATAATAAATTTCTAAATAGTCCGTTTGGTCCGATCGATAGAAAAGTTGCCATGAATTATACCATGGGCAAGTGAGGCACTGCTCCCACTCTACCCGACACAGTGTTAACCTTCACCACTTTTCTTCAAACAAAAAAAGTTGCGGGTCAGAATTTCAAAAACATCCTATAAGAAATTTCCCTTCAAAAACTGGTGTCTTACTTCCACAGTGACGACAGTAAGTGTGACGTTCGGTGGCGGATCTCTCTTGTAAGCAGCGGGGTCTGTAACCTCTAGTCCTTGGATTGGAGTCCATAGTCCAGAGAGTACAGTTCCACCCTGTTCACCCCCAGACAGCCTCATCAGCTGAAGCTTGAACGTACTCCGAACACCATTATTAAATTCAATCGGCCCCGTAAGCCCGTGCGCTTGGACCTGGAAATTAAAATTGACAGCCCATTATAATCCGTTAAGACTTTGCCATTAAGTCCTTCTTATATAAATGGCCAAGTTTTCAAAATGGTCGAAAATGCTAACATTTTATGCCTTGAAGAACTGACAATCAGATGTTTGTCGAATTAAAGATGGCATTAGAAATATCAAGAATCATGAAATTTCATCAAGATATATTCTTGCGCCCAAAATTTAAGAGAGACCACCACTCGCGGCGCAGTTTCAATTCCTGTACGTTACCAAACAATTTTGTAATCTCTTTAAGTACATATTACTTAATTCGTAGTTAGAACTTCCACGATCCAACTATAAACCATTTTTTGAGAAAAATAGTAAATGGACTAACTGATCATAAGCGGCATTTGTCAATGGAAATTTATAGCTCAAAATAGGATTGTGGTCGTATCTAAGAATAGCACAATTACCAGTTGTTTTGTTCATCGCTCTATTTATATTATAAACCTATTAAAGATTGTTTTTTACTTTTTAGTTTGTGTTTCTATTAAAGCGTGTTTTTTTTGTTTTTATAGATTTTTTTATTTTTGGCTTTTTAGTTATAAAGATCCACTAATTTACTCTTCGAATACACATAAGCTCTCAATTTTTACGAATCATCCACAATATTAACAAATCCTAATTCGATTACGATACAATTTTTTTACAAAACACTTTTAAACTTTGTTTTCTACCGTCTCAAATTTTGTTATCCGTCTATCGCATGTCGCATTACAGCTGGCCGCGGAATAGGGATAAAGTGAAAGGCGCTCTGTAGAACAGCCAAGCGTCCAAGAAGAACCGTGTACCATTTATATTTTCACCCATTCATGCAAGTGTTCCGCGGTATTTGTGTGTTTTGAAATATCTATAAAGTTTCACTTCGATGCATGTGTAAGGTTTCATAAAAGCACAGAATAATTTTTTTAAGTAAAAACTTTAGCCGCGTCGTACGATATTATATAAGGGCAAAATTTTGGGTTCGCGTCACCGACATGCTAATGTGACGTGTTGCGTTAAACTCGTTATTTAGAAAAATGATTATTTGCGTTGAAAATTTTGATATTACTGCTTAGTTTTCTAATATTAAACTGTAATACATCATAAAATGAATATTTCATTGTAGCTGTAGTTGTTTGACAGTATTTCAAAGATTTAAAAATTCTATAATAGTTACTTCATAGTCTGAGTTTTCACTTCTCACTTCTATTCGTAGTCCCATGACTACCTATTTTTTTGTAATATTCTTATGATACTGCACAGGATACTAAGAAAAAATTATGAAATTATTTAATTGTCATCAGCCCTTGATGAGTAGGCAAAGTTTCAAGTTAATCCGATCTATTGAAATAAACGAAAATTACATTCGAAGGTTCCGTTACATACAAACATTTACGCCAAGCTAATAAAGCTTAAAAGAGAATTGAACCACTTATCAAAAAAGAGAGCAAAAGTGAAGTTTGACGACAGACCGCATTAATGTTATCCAGTAGAGAAGTCCCATGAGGCCAAGGAGCGTCTCTGTCACAAGAAACGTTGCCGGGACTGATGTCGTCTGTTGCAGCCAACGCTAACGCCAGAACCTGAACGGCGTCATAGAACAGGGCCGGCTCTGTCTAAAACACGTATCAATCTTTTAAGTATTGTCAGAATAAAATCTAAAAATCTTACAGATTTAAATGAAAGATCGCCAAAGAAGCTTCATTTCTGACATGTGTGGTCTTTTTTTAATATATATTGCAAGGTTGCAACCCCAAACAAAGCAATTGAACAAACTGAAGTTTAATATCATTGAATGGATAATTATTTCTTTGTCAAGTAGCCAAAGATAAAATAGTATCAGATATAATTTCTACGCTGTTTAATAAATGATTTCTTATTTATTTATTTAATAGCTATCGATGGGGTTTAATGTTATCAATTTTTTCTTGAATTATACAATAATGATTATGGACAAAATTTTAATGAGAATAATTCAAAAATATATTTAATTCTGATCTAGTAAGTAGATGGGTGAAAAACGATTGCATGCAGCTGAGATGCGAATGTCGAGACGGATGTGTGGTGTTACAAGAATAGATAAAGTTGCACCAGTGGTAAAAAAAAGTTGAAAGCCCCCGTTTGTCGTGGTATGGATGACATAGTGAAGAATATATGCGGAAGAATGGAAAAATAGAGGAAGGACAAAGAAAATATGGAGTAAAATGACAGCTGAGAAGGATATCATCACCTTGATACCCTGTTCTCAACTCACATGGGGTCGGCGCAGTTTGTTTTCTTCTTCCATACATCAGCCGTCATCTCTTCATTTACTGCTTTTTCATTCATATCATTTTTTACAAACTCCACACACACTTTCTTTGGCCTTCCTCTACTTTTTCATCATTCCACATTCATATTCATTACCATTTTACCTATATACGCTTCCTCTCTTCTTATAACATGTCCATACTATGACAAACGAGAACCTTACAATTTTTCTACCACTGGCGCGACTTTTAAACTCCCCTCTAATATGTTGGGTGTATATGGAAAACTAGCTGGTGCCCGCGGCTCCGCCCGCGTTTCTTATGTTCTGTGCATATGACGTTTCATTTATAGCTAATTTAAAAAAACAAATGAATGAATAAAAGTAAGAGTATTTTGTTTTTATTAGCGGAAAAAAATGTATATAAGCGTAAATTGAAGTGGAAAATGTACAAAAGTGTAAATCGAAAAAAAAATGAGAGAGGATCGGTGGAATCCAAAAAATACCTGTCTACGAAAAATACTGCGTTGAAAGGTATTAGTCCTATCCCGATATGTTCAGTAGTTTTGAGGTGATGGTGCATCAAAGGAATAATAAACAAACGAATTGAGAAAACATGGCGAAGGGCTCATAGAATTTGAAAAATATATAGCCTATAACCATCTACGTTTAATTCCGCGTCGAATGGTTGTGGTTTCATGCAGATCGGTCCAGTAGTTTTCGAGTTTACCTCGGACAAAGAAATCAAACTTTACTTATATATATATATATATATATATATATATATATATATATATATATAACATACTGCGCTAACCCCAAATAAATTAAATATGTACAAAAATAGTTCCTACTTTAATACTCCCTCCGCTGAGGATCGAAGCTCCTATAGGGTGGAACTTTTCCATTACTTGGAGCGCATCTTTCACTTTATCAGACTCTCGGTCGACTAGTCTCCAACCGCTCATATTTACACGGTTATAATAAAAATCCTCCAGATCAAATAGGTCCATATCCTGAAGAGTACATGCGTTTTAAAAAGTAAGTAAATTATGTCTAATTTTTTTTTTTTTTTTTAATAAATTTATACAAAGATCAAAGGAAGTCCCACATTGATATGCCAGTTTCTACAATTTTCCTTGCTCGCTCTAAAATTGTCTCTGATTGTCGAGCGTCTATAGAAACAATTTATTTAAACGGTATAGGCTCAGTGCTTTAACCACATTCTCATTTGATTTTAAGTGACGATGCGGTCCAGGACACAGAACACTAAGCCTAGGTACTGGTTCTCAAGTTATGCTGCCGGAACACACCTATTGGTATTTGGCGACAGGTTTTCAAACTTGAGGGTGGTAGCTACTCAGGCGGGCATTATTAGAAAATGCATTATCAACGAAAGCTCAGGTTGATTTTAGAGTTGGATAGGTGGGATCGAACCCGCGTCCATTGACGCGGAATCCGGCACCACTGCTAACCACTCTTTTCAATCGTAGTGTCTTCAAAGCACAACATAAGTTGAAATGACAGCAAACATTTGCTCATAGCGTAATAAATGTCAAAAAAATTCATAAAAGAAATTAATAATATTTCTGATCAATCCCTCTCGGACGCTTAATCCACTTTACTTTTTATTATCTATGATAATAACACAATAGACAATTTAAAAAAAACCATCCGATATACGAAATGTTAACTGCTGAGACATCCCTCCCTAGCAATAAAAGGCAAACTTATCTATACTAATAAAAAAAAGTCTGTTTGTAATGTAATTTTTTTTTACTAAATAGATATTAATGTAGATACGAAACCTATACCAAAAAATACAATTTTTAAAATTTTTGTCTCTCTGTCTGTCTATCTGTTTGTTCCGGGTAATCTTCGGAACGGCTGGACCGATTTTGACAGGACTTACGGTATATACTGCGGGTAATAATTAAGGTTCTGCATAAAAAATAAATCTCATAAAAAATTGAATAAAATCCAATTCACGGGACAGTTCAACGGGCAAGTGTTTGAATTTATGAAAAGTATTTTTATATTATCTCATTACTAAAAAAATTAGGGTTTAAAAAAAAACGCCGTGTAAAATGAGTAGATGAAACGCAGCCGCAGCCGCAGTCAAACAGCTAGTTACATGAAAAAAAAGTAAAATATACTCACAAACGATGTGAATATGTAGTGATAATTTTCATTGTTCATTTGTAATTGTAAAATCTGTAAAAATACAAAATAATTAATTTAAAAAATACTCCAAATAAATATTCTTATATTATATACAGTTTATAATATAATAAAACTACATTTCAATCCGTAGTTATTTATTGAAAAATATCAAGAATCTACTAAATAGATATGAATGTATATACGATACCTATACCATAAATACAATTTTTTTAAAATTTGTCTGTCTGTCTGTTTGTTTCTCATGGGTAATCTCCGAAACGGCTTGATCAATTTTGACGGGACTTTTTTTGCTAGTTAACTGAAGTTACTTCGGGTAACTTAGGGAACTTTTAATTTTCAAAAATAATTAGGGTTTCGTATAAAAGAATTAAAATGCAGTGAAGAAGAATATATAAAATGCGGGCGCAGCCGCGGGCACGTAGCTAGTATTCAAATATTCTTGAGCCCTGAATAAAGATGAAATGCAAATTAAGTCGCACTTTACTCTTATCATGTAAAAATGACTTATATTAGCTATAAAAAACTTTCCCTAACAACCTTCTAATGTAACACCTGAATAGAAATTATTATTTCCCTAATTTAAAGATTGCTAAGGCTGCTAACTTAAAAACTTCTGCCATTTATCACCACCTAAAAAACGAATCGAAAGACTTACTTATGAACTATCTGAAACAGGCTGAAAAAGGAAAACAGATTTCGAATATTAAAAGAATTAAATAAAAACTCACCGCACGTGCCAACTGACGAACCTTCTTGGGGTCAGTGTCCACTATTACGTGGCAGACACCCTGCGCCTTCAGTTGAGCTAGCCCCCTCCTGTAATCTTTCGCATCGTCACATCTCACGGCATACATGTCTCTCCCGTCCTTCGCTATGCTCAACACATTGATCTCGCCTGAAATATTTTAAAATACTTAACCATTCTAAATGCGATTGTTGTACATTCAATCACAGAATCAAAGAAAAGTGGAAAAAATATGACAGTTCTGAACCGTAAGTTCTATAGATGACTAGCTATGTGTCCGCGTTTCGTATATTCTTCACTGCGTAATATAGTTTTGATTATTTTGTATACGGAACACTAATAACATAAACTAATAAAATAAAGTAATTTTTTTTTTTCATAAATTCAAACACTTGTCCGTAAAACTGTTCATAGACTCCGATTTTATTTAATTTATTATGAGTTTTAATTTTTTTACGCGGAACCCTAATTACTTTCGAAAAACCAAAATACCCTAAATTACGCGGAGTAATATAAGCTATCTGCCAAAAAAAAGTCCCATCAAAATCGGTCCAGCCGTTTCGGAGATTACCCGCAACAAATAAACGCACAGACAGACCAAATGTTTTAAAATTTGTATTTTTAGTATAGGTATAGTACATACATTCATATGTATTTAGTTATAAATTGTTATATTGACATTACAAACAGACAATTCAATTTTATTTATTGGTATACATTTAATGAGTATTATTTTAAGTACGCAAAATCAAAACTTTAAAAAAAGTAGCCCAAGTTACGTGGAGCAGCTTCAGCTATCTGCCAAAAAAGGCTCATAAAATCGGTCTAGCCGTCCTGGAGATTTCCCGGAACAAACGGACAAACAAAAATTTTAAAAATTGCATTTTTTGTATAGTTGTCGTAAATACATTCATATGCCGTAAAAGCCAGCATAGCTGCATATTGATCTTTGAAATTGATACTGAAAAACCCCTTCTAAGATGCACAGGTATATTTTAGGTCGCATTCAAGCGTTAGTGTAGAGTGAGGGTTCGGATGGATGGTGATTACATAAGTAATGTTTACCGTTTACCGTAAAAATAAGACAATAGGAAAACAATGGAAAGCTGGCGTAAACGCCAGGTAAGTGCTCAAGGGGTTAATTTTCTTAAAAGCTTACTTACTTACTATTGTTATATTTTTTTATTATATAATGAAAGAAGAGGTGTCTAAAATTTCGCTTACTTGAACCGTAAAGAGTTAGTAGGCAAGCAAGCCAGTACCAAAAAAAAAAAGAACGCATATATGGAGTACACATATCAACAATGAAAATTCTTTGGTAATCTTTAGTTCTTTAGAAATTATCAGTATATTAGATATCAGGGACCAATATACCTATAAGGCTATATAATTCTGCAATAAATTGTCTGGACAAATTCATTCCAAAGAGCTAATCAGAGCATTCACTCAGCGCAAAGCTGAAGAAGCCCTGATGCTCAGTAGGAATCAGCTACGGGTATTAGTGATAGCACTAACTGGGCACTGTTGTTTGGGCAAGCATATGCACAACATCGGTGTTCAGAACACAGAAGAATACTGGTTCTGTGAAATAGCAGACAGACGAAACACCAAAGCACATCTTGTGTGAATGTGATCCATTAATACCCATACGTAACCGAATTCTGGGTAAGCGTGTGTTGCTCCCGGAGGAGGTACAGACGCTCTCTGCCAAAAAGATCCTATTGTACATTCAGGTTGTAGGTCTAGGCAGTGAGCTTTAGCAATATAGGGGCTATCACAATAGATCTGACTAGGTCGCAGTGATACAGGACTGTTTAAGCCTGCATAGCCCCTTTCCGAATAATAATAATAATAGATATCAGGGACCGACATAGAGATAATAAATATGCATGCCCATTTTCTAAACAACTTACATGCGCACGCTTCCTCAAGAATGAATACACAACAAAAAGGACAAAATAATCAAAATAATTTTAGTCTATACAGTTTATAGCGTGCTTGTTATTTCAATCTCTAATCTAATCACAATTCAGGCACAAAAAAATCACAATACATTCAACCTAATAAAACAACGAATTCTTGTCTACCATTTTACCAACATTTCGCATAAAATCTTCATTGAAGAATCTCTCACCATAACCGTAGTCCTCGTAAATAACCCCCATCCTCGTCCAATTAAGATAGCTGATGAGGTCCGAGAAAGCTTTATTGATCAGGTTTTTAGGCGGGTACAAACTTACTGTGAATGTGTGGTTATTATCTGAAACATCAATTATTACTTAGGTTATCTCTTTACCTGTAACTTCTCCTGTTACAAAATTTCGACCTTCAATTACTTATTTGTGTATGCTATGGAACTTTATTTTTACAAGTAGTAAGTTAAGAGATAATTTAATTTAGTTGTATATGTTATTTTATTGTTTTGTAAGATATATTGGGTATCCTCCGATAGGGCTAGCATACACTAATGTGTAAAAGCCCTGTTTAAATAAATGATTTAAAAAAAAAAATACTTATTTGTAATGTTTAATGATTTATTCTATTATACCGCCTATTATTTGAAAGAAAGAAAAGAATTTTACACCACATTTTACAATAAAATGAAATTTACAGGCAACAACAAACAGCATTTGTCTTTTAAGACGGTTGTCATAAAACGGCGCTGTTTTTAAGACAATCTTTTCATAGAAATCTTCGTGCGCAATTTCAGAATTACAAGATTACGCGAAATCCAACAAATAATAGAAAGTGGTGCCTTCAGACAAATTTGTCCATAATAACGCATTTCCCTTTTGCTACGGGAAGGATAAAGGCACCTCTTTTCCACATCTAAATCTATTTCGTTTCTTTTGCATTCATTAAATATTTCAAGTTTTCCTGCCGGTTCTGATCACTTCCCACTTTCTCTATGGCTAACCATAGAAAAGCTGCTTATTTGATTTATAATCACTATAGGTTCATGAAAATAAAGTTCTAAATTCTGCTTAAGTAGAAGCAGATTTTTAAAGATTGTAAACTCCCCTGTCCCCATTGCCAACAATAGTAAGCATAGCTATTACCCTCCATAGTAAAGCTATAGTGGCGCAGTTGGTAGTGCGGCGGGATGCCACATAAATGGACGCGGATTTGAGCTCACCTATCCAACTCGTAAAATCAGCCTGAGCTTACAGTGAAAGAAAACATCGTGAGGACACCACAGCATGGCGGTAGGGCATTTTCTAATAATGCCCGCCTGGATAGCTACCACCCGTAAATTTGACAACCTATCAACAAATACCAATGGGTATGTTCCGGCAGCATCATTTGCGAACCATTACCTCTAAGCTTAGTGTGTTTACCATCCTGGACCACATCGTCATTTAACATCAGATGAGATTGTAGTTAAAGCATTTTACACTGAGATAATTGTTACAAAATCTTTCCCACAAGAACATTTGTTATGTCTGCAATAAACTAAGGTTTAGCTTCTGGTGTACCATGTCGCCAGACACTCTTCGACAGCTTCTTTACTTAATTGTGTCTAGTGCTTAATAGTAGATAAGCAGGTAAACTAATAAAAAATTCGTTCCACCGTTGATTTTTTAGCAATAGAATAGGTAACTGTAAGTTGTCACGACCAAAGGTTTATTATCTGTTCGATCATTACGTGAACGTATCGCGTAACAGATATCACGGTCTTGAAATGACACTACTTCTGTATTTACGTTAAAGCTAGTTTTAGCAAGGAACTGCATAGGTATTTACATAATATATACAAAAAAGTTACTTGTCGGTTCTTCTCAACTTGGTTGAGTGACGGTGGTAGTTATTTGACGTATGATCCATTCAACCGATAGACGTTGTCGCGAGGACAATTAAATTAAAATGTAAACTAATAAATAAAACAAAACAAAAAATATCAATGTATTGTAAAATATATAACCGAATATTTTCTTTATATAAATATATATATATATATATATATATAAAAAGACCAATAAAAACCTGGCCAGCAAAGAAATCCGTTTAATATAGCACTGCAGTACGTTTACTCAAATGCTAGTATATTTGAATAGTAGTTTTCCGATCGATTATGACCTTCCTTTCCTCATCCAAAAGTCTGAACGGTATAATGTGTAGAGTTGCCGGATTTTTTATTGTCCAACAACTCACTATATTCAATAAATAGCACGTAGAGTGCCGCTTAATCTTTATCACCCACAGTGTGTCTAATTACATTATTTAATATACATAGTCTTCTCAATAATTGGTTGTGTTTTGGAATATATTTTATGTCGGTCGATTGAATGAATAAAAGCCATTTTTGTATATTACTGTAATTTTATACATCGGTCACGTTACATGACTGTCTTAGTAGAGACAGTTCTTTTTACAATCTTTTATATTACGATGGGTTTCAACATGGCCAGTAACATACCCATTAATTATGGCCAGTATTAAAATGGGATATAATCTTATTATTCACGACAGGTTGAGATATCGATTTTTTTCTTCCTTTACGTCCTCTCACTCTCGATTCCGTTGTTTTAATGAATAAAAATTCTGTTATTTCTCGGCGTCACAAAAATTCAAATTTTAAAAGTTCTTTCTTAATCGGCATTTCAATAATCGATTAAAAACTCATGTTACATTAGCAGAACACACAGTTGACAGTTGACATGAATAAACTAATAAAAAGCCTTCGGGATTTCTTAATGAGTTAAATAAATAAATAAAAGAGAGATATTTACATATTAGTAAAATAATAAATATTATGCCGTGTGGTGCCGGCTTAAGAATAGCACCACCCCATATCGTTCCTGTGGGTGTCGTAAAAGCTGACTAAGGGATTAACCAGGGGATGGACAGCAGCATTCTCTGAGCATCACAAACGTCTACTGCGATCGCCAACCCGCCTGCCAAGCGTGGCGATTATAGCAATTCCACCCTTATCTTTGGGGTGATCTATGTCCAGTAGTGACTCTTTACAGTTGAATGTATGGAGTAAACATTACAAAAATAAATTATTTTAAAACTAATTATTACAACGTCCACTGCTGGACATAGATGTCCGCTTAAAATGTCCACGACGACCGGTCTTGCGTCACCCATATCCATCGGATTCTCGCTACCTTCACTAGGTCGTCGGTTCACCATGTGGGAGCCTACCCACGCTACGTCTTCCAGTACGTGGTAGCCATCGGACATCGGTTCTGTGCCCAGCCCTCTGCCACTTAAGTTTTTAGTAATTCTTAGCGCAATGTCGGTTACTTTGGTTCTTCTGCGGATCTCTTCATTCCTGATTCGATCATGCAGTGGATCTCCAAGCATTACCCTTTGAGCAACTTTGAGCTTTGTTGACATTCGTAAACATCTTTTCAGTGTCCAAATTTATAATGTATTTTTTATTGATTTGAAAGATCGATTGACTGCAACGTGCTTCAAGAAAATTACAGTCAAAAGTAACCACCGCGAGATCAATATTACAAAAATATCCAAACAAAATCCTACGACGTATAACGTTTTCTTATGTGCACTATGTGCTTGGTAGTCGTAACCCAAACTCGCGAAGAAATTATTCGCTTCAAAACTTTTTAATTTCTGAGAAAATAGAGTCTACTTACAACCGGCTAGCGGCGCGACGAGCATATGCGGCGTGTGTAGTGAACCGCACATCGCACCGAGTGTCGAGCCCAGGAGATCACCCGCACTGAACAGTGCAACCGCACCCGACTTCACCTGGGAGCAGGCTGTGAAGTAAACCAATTTCTTTTTATTTAATGAAAAAAGCTGCTTTTACACTTGATGTACCAGTCTCGTCACAACATTATATCCGAATATATATTTTTTTATACAGTCCACAATGTCACCCTTGTTTATTATAGGGTAATGCCTTTACCCATCCCCCCTGCCATCTCTAATCCGAGAAAAGAGTCTCCAGGCGGGACTCGCCCACTCGGGATACCTACTAAAAACCCATTTCACCAACCGCCAACTCCTTGAGGTGGCATGAGATTAATCAAAACACAATCCGTATCGTCCTGGCGGCAGGCCCGAATCGGACCGTTTCCTTTGTCTCCACTCCAGGGAGACGGCCAACTTTTGGACTAGACAACCTTCCCCCAACTTCCTCAGCAGCCAATCAAGTAACCCAGCACCTCTCCTACTTTGATTCTTATCTGTCAATAAAGAAAGGGACATGTAGGACTCGTGGGGTAGGTGGTTAGCTTAGGGAGATATAACAACACGGGTGAATCGTGCCCTCTTACATCCCGCCCTCCTGCGACGAAGAGGATCTGCAAAGGGATCGGAGGGAAAGGCATGTCTTGCTCACAAAAGAAGGCCACCATACTTCACACCATGTCGCTACCCAGCAAAGCTCTCACCCCGCTCGGCATCAAGAGGTCTGGCCCCACCTGGCAAGAGGCCCCACCTTTGACATCACAACGCGGCGCTGCACGCACTCCGAAAGAGTGTGCTGCGCGGTGTCTTCCGCAGCGCCGCAGTGATGATAGACCGCTGTCGGCTCCCGTCTGGCATTCTTATGCTGGTATCACCAGAAAAATCCTTGTCCGGATACTAACTGCATAAGTCGAAACAATTTTTTCCTTTACCAAAACCTCAGACCTCAGACCTTAGACCCCTAAAAACCGACCTCTCAAAACCACATTGTCAAATAACATCAAACCATATTGTATTAAAAACTCTATAGTTACAATTTAATTTAAAAAATGATTTATTTTAATATGAAACATAAACAATACTTACATACTTTATAATAAAAATAAAAAAAAAAAAAAACAGCACAAACTCTTTAAAGTCATTTTATACAAGTGTGTATTGTTTCGTAAAAATGTCGGAGCGGTGGGGAAACGGAAATCCAATATGGCGGCCGTAGCAAGCCGGATGTTGCGTGTTCAAGGATACTCCAAGCTTGTCGAGTTACAAAAAGCGCTTTCCGCTATTGTGTTGCGAAATGAACCGAGTTTTAAAACTGACTGCATTATTTACTATTCTGGAGTTAGTTCATTATTGTTAGCGTATATCCCGACGTCATACAACGTCATATTAACAATATTATGAACTTGATTTTTTTTTCAAGCCAATATTTTTTATGTTAAGACTGCGCTCTAAGCTTCTTTCAGTTTATATACTGACATTTTAATTTAATAATAAACATTTCTGTCGGTAATCCCCATTTTGATTATTTTTAAGATTGCACTCTACGTTCCATCCAATCTAAACAGTGTGGCCCAACCAGTGACCAACCAACCAAGTGGCTGCCCGAAAATTTATTTAAAATAAACCTGCCTAATAACAAAAAAGAGATCCAACATCACGTATCTAACATATAGATTAACATCACAAAGTCTCACCTCGCTTATAAGTCTTGAAACTATCTCTGGCAGGTGAATACTGTATGTCGTATACGAGGGTGCTATTCGGTAGTATACCGCGTTCTTTGTTGATTCGATATACGGCGTATTTGAAGGCCAGCTCGGCGCTTTCACCGCGAGCGTCCTCTGTGAACACCGCACCTGGAAATTTGTCCAGGAACTGATGAATTGTAGCATGCTTTCTCATTATACGTCTATAGATAATAAGTTTAATTTTTTACGTCTCCTTTGACTTTCCCTTCCCCTTTTAAGTAAAGCTCTTAAACTTTTTTCCCATGGTAACTTCCATCCGTCTATCAATTCGACCGAAAGAGGTCTGCTTCTGCACATAGGTCTCCTTCAAAGATCTCCACAACGACTGGTCTTGCACCACCCGCATCCAACGTACTCTCGTGACCTTCAGCGGGTTGTCGGTCCACATTATAGAGGCCTATCCACGCTGTACATAATAATTTAAGTATTGGCATAATGTTTACAATGTCTATTTATGTCATTTAAAGTAAGTAAAAAAAATTGCGTACGTAAACAGCATTCGACCCATATAAAAACACAGAGCGTGTATTTTGGTATATTCCAACAACGCATGGTCTAGATACCTTTACCTTAGGAAGGAATAAATGGAACCAAAAAGTATTATGTCATTGGAATTTAAATGCTGATAAGTACTTAAATTTTGAAAAGGGTCAAAATGAAATCACTTTACTATCAATTCGTATTACCACGTTAAGCAACATTTTTCTTTCATTCTATCTACGTCAATTACTTATGAAAAAATCAAAATCAGTTAAATGTCTGCAGAAACTACTAATTTTTTTGTAATATATAAAGAGATGTCCTAAATGTTTAACTGACGTTTTCTTAAAATGGTATCTTAATGTGTCGAGTACCCATAAAAATAATAACAATAGGACGACAATAGGAACATAATTGAAAGCTGGCGTAAACGCCAGGTAAGTGCTCAAGGGGTTAAAGTGTTCATTTAACAGGTTAAAAATTACATGATTTTTAACTACAAAATTAATACCTATTTTAATAACCGGCGAGAGAGCAGCGACAGCGTTCAACGCGACGACAAGCCAGCGACACTCGCGCCACATGTTGCTGCCACATCACCAGCCGAGTACGAGCAACTTTGCCGCACCACCTGGAAAACACGCAAAGACCTGTTGCAGGCTTATGACTACTAATAATAGCTCGGCTCGAAAGACCAATATGTTCCAGGATAGCTTGCAATCCAGAACCGGCTCGAAGGACCAAAAGGTTTGGGTTGAACACGATTATACATTGATTTCGATTAGATAAGTACTATTTATTATATTTGCTTGTGATAGTTGATAGTAATTACCGTCGAGTGCGTGATATACACTAATTAATTTGATTACTAACTGTGTATCCGCGGCTGCGCCCGCGTTTCCTATATTCTTCGCTGCGTTTTAATTTTTTTTATACGGAAACCTAATTATTTTCCTAAAACCTTTTACTGGAATAATTTTTACAAAATAAAAAGATTTCTCATAAATTATATCACGTTTTCGTAAACCTGTGCATTTAATAGGATTTTATTCAAATTTCTATAACGTAACGTAATTTTTTTTACGAAAAACCGTAATTGATATCGAAAATTAAAAAAAAAACTGTGAACGAACTATATAAATTCTATGACGAAGGTTTCTTTATGAAATGAAACTTCTTTATCACCAAACGTCAGGATATTCGGATGCTGAGAGTCATAATTTTGAATGTTTAAAGGACGGATAATAAAAGGACGTAATGTAAAAAAAAAGACAAAAATAATATCCACACTATATTTTCTCTTTATAGTAATCTATTGCTTTTTCCTTTATGCCGAAGACCAAATGGAGGGTAAACATCGTGGATAACATTTTACGAACTTTCATTGTAACGGCTGACAAGGCGGTAGCTACGCACCTGATTCCCATGGTAAATTATGTGGACACACTTGAATTATGAAGCGATATTAAAAAAGTTCAAAGCTGGTTTGTATTAAAACAAATAATTTATTGCTTTTAATTTTCTATTCTCTGTAAATTGAAGCGTATTCATTCGCATATACGGTTAATGTTATAAACATTGTTCCTAACGTCTGACTTGGCTGCATGGTGTCTTTTCGTTAACAAGGAATAAATGGAAGTAAAAGAAATCTTTCCATTGAAAAACATTAAATTATCGTAGCGCTACTGTACCGAGAGGGTAAAATTCAATTTTTTTAGGTTATATTTGCCTCGGTAGCGTTCATACGGTACATACGACTGCCGTTCTGAGGTCTCGGGTTCGATCCCCGGGTCGGGTCAAGTGATATTGGGTTTTTTCTACTCAGTATCATCCCGGAGTTTGGAATTTGTGCCCGATATGGCGACAGGCTCGCCCCCTGTCACATCTGGGACGGAAATAAGCACGGCGAAATGTGGGTGGTGTAGTTCGCTACTTCACCTCTGCCTAACCCTTCGGGGAAAACAGGCGTGAGCATATGTATGTATGTATGTATATTTGTTAAAAAATACTTTATACTTCATAAACAGAGGTGGAGTAACACGTGGGCGACGTGGGCCACCACATACGGTCTCGCGCCAGACCCCTCAGTTTTAATGACAATACAATTTTTTACTAAATACTTTTGACTTATACGATACCTATACTAAAAATAAAAAAAAAATCTGTCTCTCTATTTGTTTGTTCCCACTAATCTCCAGAACGGCGGGACCGATTTGGATGAGACTTTGTTTTGGTAAATAGCTGAAGTTACTCTGCGTAACTTTCGATTTTCGAAAATAATTATGGTTCCGTATAAACAAAAAAAAAACGCAGTGAACAACTGTTAAAATAATTAGGCCCGATTATTGTTTTATACTTTATTCTTTATTTTTTTTAATAAACACACAAGTAAAAAACACAACTGTGCTTCCGCCATCTTGATTGCGAGGCAAAGAGGGTAACAATCAGTGTTGCCAATTTAAATGTATATAAAATAAATCAACAAGAACATACAAAACGCGGGCGCAGCCGTGGGCCCTCAGCTAGTATAATATAAATTTTATATATAACATGTATTTTATAGCGTTATTTAAAATGCTGTGAACGTGACAAAAATATATACTCGTCATAAAATGATGAAGCAATTTTATTCAAATGTATGTTGTTGCTATGTTGTTTTGTAAGTTGCATTGCTGCGAGTTTTGGCGGGAACGCGAAAAATGTCATCCCGCTGGATTATATCTGGGCATTCCATACATCGTTGATGTCGACTGAAACCGTTGATGTCTTTGTCTCCTTATTAACATAAACAATCTATACTACTAATAAATAAAATTGAAGTGTCTGTTTGTAATATAAAAAAATAACCACTTTTACCAAAATACATATGAATGTACATATGGTACCTACACCAAAAACATTTTTTAAATTTTGTCTCAAATTTAATTGTTCTGGTTATTTTCCGGGACTGCTGGACCGATTTTGATGAAACTTTTTTTGGCAGATAACTTAGATTAGATAAACTATTTAATTTTTTCGAATATAATTAAAAAAAAAATAATACATAAGAATTTGTGAATAAAAAATGATTCAATGGTTAGTTTTCACAGTACAACAATCGTAATAAAGTAAATTTATACCCAAAAGGAAGATAACTACGGTACAGTAGGCAGTTACCGGGAAAGCAGTAAACATACATTAAACCATCCTCTTAAATGTATAGTCCGAAAAATACTACGGGGCGGCCATTTTCGTAAATATGGACACACGGCCACTTACTTCATGAAAACTTTTAGAAATGCATATTTAAAAAAAAAAGGGAAATCATATTTATGTTATCTGTACGACAATTTGTCTGTCTGTCGACGGGACGGAGCCGAATTTTAATAATCTCTTTATTGAGTAGTAAAAAAATGTTTTTAGTTCTACTTCGTTACGTAATATAAGGAATCGATGTATTAAACAACGAGGGATCTATTCTTTGTTTATTTTTTACTAGCTGTGTGCCCGCGGGTGAACCCGCGCTTTATATATTTTTTCCTGCGTAATATAATTTTTTTGATACGGAATTATTTTCCTTAATTTTTTTCGGTACCCAAGATAAAGTAAAACTATTTGTCATAAATTCTAACACTTGTCATTGAAACTGTGCGTTGATTCGATTTTTTTTTGTAGAAATTTCTTGAGTTTCAATTTTTTTACGTGGAACCCTAATTATTTTCGAAAAACAAAAGTACCCTAAGTTACGTGGAGTAACTTCAGCTAACTACCAAAAAAAGTCTCGACAAAATCCATTAATCTGTTCCGGAGATTACCCGGAGCAGACAGACAGATAAAAATTTAAAAAAATGTATTTTTGGTATAGTTGTCGTAAATACATTCCATATGTTCAAAAACTTACTTCTAACCATTACTTCCGTTCTAAAAAAAATTCAAAACTTTGCTTACTTAATAATTAACAGCCCCTTATATATAGATGGACCACGCAACTGCTAGCTATTTCATAACATTAATAAAAAGGAAACATATTTTTGGTAAGCGAATAAGCTCTACGAAATAGTCGACAGTGTGTATCATTAAAACTCGAAACGAGTGCCGGGGAGCCGGCATATTTCCATGCAATCTCTCAAGGGAGGCCGGATGGAGAACATTAATATTTATCGTGCAGCGACATGGAACAGCAGATTTTCATCTGTAATAACGTGGCATGATATACTTAAGTTTAAGTTATTAAGAGTATATGATTATGAAGAATGTAAGTATGCAGACCGGCATGACTGGGACGACTGACGATGGATAACCGATCTCTCGCCAGTCGCCACTGTTTCAGGATTGCATTGCGCTTACTATCAGGCACAAAGCAGACCCTTTGCCGAGCTACAATTTAAAAAAAAATCAGGAATATAGTATCTGAACTGTGCCCGCTAAATAAAATAAAAATAAAGAAGCCTTTTATTTCTTGCAAAAGAAATTTTGAAAACAAATTGATCTGCAAGAATCCCTACAATAATACACCCCTGAAAAAAATTTAGACAAAGTAACCGTCCCTTGCTTTAACCCACATCTCTGTGCTTCCGCTAACATTGGTTAAGACTATTTGTATAGTTTTTTTTTTATATTAAAAAAAATGAATTAAATTATAAATTAAATTATATTTATAAAGAAAATGAACCAGATCGAGTTTCTTGCCTGCGCTCTTCTCGACTGGGTTGTTTTCCGAACCGGTGGTAGTGTTTTAGACGTTCATAAGCGACTTCTTAGAGCCTAAATTGAATAAAGATGTTTTTTGAGGCTTAGGAAATCCAATAAAAGTTTTTTAGGAATACTGTGAGGCTATACAATTTGGTTCAAAACCACAACACCGTTTTACCAGACAAGTAAAAGCACTATGTCAAACAGGTTTTAATGTCCAAATGATATTATAGGGTGGTGGTAAAACAATAGTGATGTCTGGAGTGATGTCGTTTATTGTTATTGCCCTATTATTTATATCAGTGATGGGCAAAGTACGACCCGCGGGCCAACTCCGGCCCGCGAAAGTAGTTAATCCGGCCCGCTGAGGGTTCATAGACATGGATAGTATATGGCCCGTTATAATTACGTTTTGGACGTCGAGAAGAAAAAGTAGATTCTACTTAGTAGAGAATAATAGATGCATAACTTACAGGTGAAGCTAAACTAGCCGCTTAGTTCATGTGATGCGTAATACTGATCTGACTGATGATTAAAACCTTTAACACAAAATGCATTTAAGATTCTGGCCATCCTCTAGAATTTCTTAAACTTTGTGGCCCATTATTAAAAAAGTTTGCCCGCCACTGATTTATGATAGTTTAAAAAAACATTTTAAAAGAAAACCAAATCGAGTTTCTTGCCGGCTCTCCTCGACTGGGTTGTATTCCGAGCCGATGGTAATTTTTTTTGACGTTCATAAGCGCCTCCCCAGAGCCCAAATTGAATAAATAATTTTTGATTTTGATTTAGCTAGAATTAAAATTCCGCGGGAGTTTTGAAACATAGCTAGCAGCCAAGCCGAGGTTCGAACCCTTGTGTGCTAGTTACCTTTTGCGGCTGAGTGCCTTCAGCATTCGCCCCAAATTTACGTTAAGCTATTAATGCGCTTCCGGTCAACAGCATTAGCTAGGTTTAAAAACAAAAAAAAATAATGATTTAAATGTTGAATACCACAGAATTCGGTAACCTTGTAATATTTAAAGTAATACTTTGACACGAGTAAAACCGTATTGTAAACCTGTATCAACAATTAGGGGGAACGTCAATACACCCTCTTATATTTCGGAGACAACATTTAGAAGCCTCATAAGCGATCGTGTACAGTTTACCTACTTCCTGGATATTGGTTGCGACATTCTCTTTGGCACAAAATTAACGGTCGTATTTATAAATCGAGAATCGTACATTTTTATAGTATGACTAGCGGGTGCCCGCTACTTCGTCTGCGTTTCTTATCTAGCTATACTATTTTTATTTTTAATCGATATATGCTCACTCCATTGACCGCAATCTCACCTGATATTAAGCGACGATGTTGTCCAGGAAGGTAAAAAACACAACAAGCCTAGAGGTACTCGATCTCAAGTAATGCTGCCGGAATACACCCATTGGTATTTGACGACAGGTTTTCAAACTCGAGGGTGGTAGCTACCCAGGTAGGCATTATTAGAACACGCCCTACCATAATTGATCATGCTATGGATTCCTCGCGATGTCTTCCTTCACCGAAAACTCAGGCTGATTTTAGAGTTGGATAGATGGCCTCGAAACCGCGTCCAATGACCCGGAATCCGATCCCACTACCCACTGCGCCATCATCGCTTCAAATAACTCATCTTTATCATCATCGTCCTGCTCCTGATTTCTAATTTGGGGTCGGCGCAGTATGTCTTCTTCTTCCATATATATCAGCCACCGTATCTTAATTCACCCCTTTCGCCTTTATATCTTCCCTCACACACTCCATCCATTTTCCACTTCCTCTTCCCCACCATCCCTCAATTTTCATAGTCATCACTATCTTTGTCACATGCGTTTCGACTCTTCTCAAAACATGGCCATAACACTTTCAAACTTCCTCTAACATACTCATTGCTGATCCTATCCAATCTGGTCACTCCACACATCCATCTCAAGATTTGGATCTCTGCTGCATGCAGTCGTTTTTCATCCATCTTCTTACTAGCCCAACATTCCGATCCATACAGTATGACAGGTTTTATAACGGACATATTATATATTCTGCCCTTCAGTTTAACGGGCGTCACAAGTTATGCCTGAGACCAGTCGTCATTTCATCCATCCTGAATTGATTATCCGCCTCACCTCTCGGTTGTTGTCACCGTCACTTTTTACGAGTGACCTGAGGTAGCGAATATCGGAACAGACCGATAGGGGTACTCTCGCCACTGTTATTGGCAGAGCACCGGAGATATCACCAAAGTCGCAGAACATATATACTCTGTTATATTTCGACTTATTTTTAGGCCTACGTTCTCCAGTCTTTTCCTTCCTCACATCCAGTCTGTTCTACACCTCTTGGCCACTTTCATAGACAATACGATGTTGTCGGTATACAACATACACTAGGATGCCTCTTTCTGTATATCCGACGTAAGGGTATAAATAATTAACAGAAAGAGCCGTACGGGCTAAGAGCCGACCCCTGGTGCAGGCCAACAGTCACTTTGAAACTGTAAACTGTATAACTATAATAATATATAAAATTAAACTGTCTGTTTACAATATTAATCACAGATTCTTTATACAATTTGGGCCCTGAGAAGGCACTTATGAATGTCAAAAAACTACCACAGGTTCGGAAAGCAGCCCAGTCGAGTGCAGCCAGCCGAAATCCGATCTGGTTTTTTTTTAATATAATAAGTACAATAAAGTTAAATAAAAATAAATGAAGTTAAAAATAAATTGAAATTAAATAATAAAATAACTAGAAAACAAAAAAAAATAAAAAAATAAATTCTATGTATCGTACAGAAATACATATATAATTTGCTTAGGTAATCACCATTCATAACATTCCCTCATGTCATCAAAAATAAACAATAACTTGAACCGTCCAATTATAGTTACAATGAAATAATAATATGCTCCGCACGATATGGTGTATAATCTATAGTTAATTATGAAATAATGTTTAGTACATAAATAATTAATCTCTAAGGCATAATAAATGAGAAAATAGTATTTTGATATTTTTATACAATATCTAGGAATTCCAGGTATTATATTAAGCGGTCATTTTATGAAAGTGACTTATAATTTATATCATAATCGAAAGTCAGTTAACTACTTTCATAAAATGACCCCATAATCAAAATATTATTTTCTCATTTATTACGTTAAATTCCAATCAATCCATAAATTGTTTGTTTTCGAATATGACTAAAACGCATTTACTTACAAATTCTACCTTCATACTAAATTCGCCGCAGAGTTATATTAGTCTTTGGTCGCCGCGTGCCATTCAAATTGCTATAACATTTGATAGAGTGGGCCGATTTTAATAAAACAAAGTTTTGACGTTAAGCCGGAATATTTTTTTTTTTTACTTTTTAATTATACCTAGTACTTTCTAATTGATACCTACACAGGCAGACAGACATTTCTAAAAATTATAGAAATGTGTTTAATTGCCTATTTTTAATCCGTTGCAATAATTCTTTTCATATAAATCGAAAATATACATACACGTGAAATTTACAATTTTATTATTAGTTATATAGATATATTGAGTTACCCACCATTTTAGTGTTCTAAAACGTATTTTACATTAAGAAAAAAAAACAAGTAGTGTTTTCTTCCTTGATTAATAAAGTTTTAAATCAACGCTTCTAAGCTCCAGCAAAACAGGTGACTCATTTTGCTAGAACTTTCCATGGGGTTTTTGTGGCATCTCAGACTAACGTTTCGCGTCATTATTTCCAATATACTTCACCTATGCGCAATAACCCGAACTGTATCCACAAAACGCCACCACAAGTACACAATATAGGGTCAAATAAGCAAGTCATTGGATAAATGGATAAAGACAATAACTGCTAGACGACAGACTGAGATCCCGCCAAAAAACCTATTAAGTATTTGTTTTAAAATTGTAAATAATGCACAGATAACTAATTAAATAACTGATAGTAAATAAATAATGAAAAATCATAATAAAATATTGCGTACTTAAGTTATAATTATATCAAAAACTAGCTGTGTGCCCGCGGCTACGCTCGCGTTTAATATATTCTTCACTGCATTTAATGTTTTTTTTATACGGAACCCCAATTTTTTTTTTTGTGGTACTAAAATAAATTAAAAATATTTTCGATAAATTTAAGCACTTACCCGTACAACTGTGCATTGAATCGGATTTAATTTATTTTTTTATGAGTGTCAAATTTTTTTTTTACACGGAACCGTAATTATTTTCGAAAACTAAAAGTACTCTAAGTTAACCGAAGTAGCTTTAGCATTCTACCAAAAAAAAGTCCCGTCAAAATCAGTCCAGCCGTTCCGGAGATTACCCGGAACAAACAGACAGCAAAAAATTTAAATATTGCATTTTTGGTATAGGTATCGTATCGTATTCATAAATATTCAGTAAAAAAAAAATGTATTTTAACATTACGAAAAGACACTTCAATTTTATATATTAATTAGTAAAGATAACGCTACAATAATAACATTTTGAATTCAATCGATAAATCATTTTTATAGCGCACAATAAACAAATCAACATGACATACTTACCATCAATAACCTCCCTAAAATGCGTATGTCATACAATAGTTAACATGTCTCTCACATTCACCCACTTCCCTATAACTGTTATCAATTCGATCAAAAATAATCACGACTAAATCATATCCACAAATATGAAACACTATCGAGACAAAAAAAAAACACAACAATCAATAAAACGTATCGCAATTAATTACGTTAAAAAGCATGTTTATTCATTGATACAACGTAATTTTATAAGAAACATCACACATAATGACCGCAAGATTTCGCTTCATCGAAGAAGAATTCATACTGATTATTTCATGGGGTCCGACTTATACATACAGTTATGTAAAACAACTCAATTTCATGGACGCAATGTAATGTTAACGTAACACTTTTGACATAAAGTTCAATATTGATTACATAGAAATAAGGTGGTAACACCCCTATACTCATCCCTCTTGCTACTTCAAGGGGCGGGGAACTGCTTTTACTGGAATAACGTTTTTTAAACAGTTGATATAAACGTTATTCTATATAAGTCTAAAATAGCATATTGTGCGAATTAGAAAATATTTGATGTAAAAAATATTGAAATGAAATCTTCTGTAGCGACGATGATCGATTCTCCGTAGGAGAAAAACTGTTAGATTCTCATTACCAACGCTATGACGTCAGTCGTCAACATATTACAGTATGTCAAACATAATGTCAGTGCGAGCGCTCAGACATAAATAATAATATTTATACTTACGCAGCCTATCGTATGATTTTGATTGTGAAGATGTTAATAATTAATTTTCTGAGCGCCAATAGATCTAAAAACCAGACAAATGTTAGATTATGTTAATAATTTATAATAACAAATTATACAATTTTAATTACTCACACTATAATTTAAACATTAAAACAAATGTTTTTCTAAAGTTTTGAATTTTCTGATCTGTCGAGATTGTGGTCATATCTGTGAAACTATTACAGTATATAAATCTATTTTTTTGTAATGTTATTTATCGACGATTCAAAGCTTAAAACGGAAGCTATCTTGCCAGAACTTTTCAGGTGATTTTATCTATAGTATAGACAGGGATCTTATGGAACGTGACCAAAAGAGCAACTATATAACACCGTAGTATTAATAAATGTCATTTTTGACAGTTAAATGAGCAAAATAACCAAACTACGAAAAGCTACCAAAATTAGTGTAAGATCAAATACGTATTTAATTATTTAATTAAGACCAAGAGACTGATTTTTCCACTAAAAACGCCTTCACTTACAGTTTTTAAAACGCTATTGCAAATAGCTACTATTTACATAACGTTATAACTGTCTTTCAAACACCCGTCAAACCACACCCTCAGTGTTACCGATATACAAAAATATTATCCCACTAATTAAAATGGTGTAGGTAAAGTTATTCCGTAATTAGGTCAAACACTTTGTGGTTGAAACTCTACAATGGAGGTTGATTGACCGGGTAAAAATTAGTGGGGCTTAGAAATACTTTGTATAATTGCGTGGGCGTTTTGGGGGAACCTTTTGACTTGTAAATGGAGCGCGGGACAGAAAATAATAATTGTCAATTCGTATTTAAATTTCTTGTGTACAGAAAACTTTATTGTTTGTCCTTAATTTATTATTAAACAAATTTCATAGCACCCTTCGCCTTTGTTTACTATTTCTACTTGGAAATGTTTCATTTTATCAATATAAAAAGAATTATATTTGTTCATTATACCTACGCATAATTTAGCAATTTACCTAAGGCATTGTTGTTCAAATTTATCTAGTTAAAATGTATTCTAGAAAGATGACAGTGGGTTCGACGATCAATAATTTTTATTCAATATATTCTGGGATGTTTCTCAGTTCATCTATAGGTACTAATAAATAAAATTAAGTGTCTGTTTGTAA
This sequence comes from Samia ricini, assembly GCA_014132275.2. Lineage (NCBI taxonomy): Eukaryota > Metazoa > Arthropoda > Insecta > Lepidoptera > Saturniidae > Samia > Samia ricini. The sequence goes on from AP028167.1 coordinate 5,110,409, forward strand.
TGTCAAATAACAATTTTATACTAAATACATATAATATGAATGTACATCCGAATATCTATACCAAAATACAATGTTTAAAATTTTTGTCTGTTTGTCTGTCTGTCTTTTTATTCCGGGTAATCTCCAAAATTGCTAGACCGATTTTGACGGGACTTTTTTTGGTAGATAGCTGAAGTTACTCCACGTAACTTTAAGGGTACGTAATAACGTAAGGGTAATATTTTTGAAAATAATTAAGGTTCCGCGTTAAAAAATTAAAACTCATAAAAAACTCAATGAAGTTCGATTCAATGCACAGTTTTACGGACAAGTGTTTGATTTATGGGAAAGATTTTTGCTTGATTTTAGTACTAAAAAAAGTTTAGGAAAATAATTAGACTTCCTTAGAAAAAAAAAATAAAACGCAGTGAAGAACATGTAGCTACTCTATAGCTACATATTAATAGTCACGTAAATACCATCAGCATTACATAATTACCAAAGTCTTCTACAAACAAAGAGGTACCTGTCGTTCCGAAAAAGGGTAGAAGCTCTCCACAAAATGCAACCAGCAGAAAGGCGGAGGGGCACCCGCTTTCGCTACCTGCAGTCAATACATAACACAAAGGATCGTCGCACAGAACAATAATACTCCTGGCGGATGAAGCTCACCGCGGTTGGCGTTAAGACGATTGCGCTAACCCTTTCACAACATCTGCTGGCCGTAAACCACACTGACGCAATGCAAGAGAAGATCAAGCGATCGGATTTCTCAATCGTACAGGACTACATTTTCGGGTATAAAAGTAGACACATTTATTAACAAATATATACCTCCCACAAACTCTCCGGGTCCTCCTCCGGTGGCGGCCCAAGACGTACTCCGTTCCCCAACTGGGGAGGCTCTTGACACCGCTAACAGCACGATACAGCGACACTGCAATCAACCATTACACGCACAACACTACATACACACTCCTGCACATCACACGAATGTAAGGAACCTTTTTTTTTAAATATTAAAAAAAATGTAGGGCTTAGCTAGGTTCAAATTCTACTGGAATTTTTATGGTATAGGTAGCGGCCAAGCCGAGGTTCGAACCCTTGTGCTAGATACCTTTAACGGCAGAGTGCCTTCAGCACTCGCCCCCAAAGTTCGGTGAAGCTGTAAAGGCCCTTCCGGTCAACAGTATTAGCTAGGTTAAAAAAAAAAAGAAATATATACTTCATATTCAACCTTCTGATCGAACGTTTTATTTCTACACAAATGTCAAACCCAAAGTCACCAGAGTGGCACATGCTCATAAAGTTATCTTAAAGTGCCCTGTCTCTTAAAAACATATGAAATGCGGGCCCAGTCACGGACACACAGCTACTCATGCACTAGTCATCACATTTAGTCTTAGCAAGTAAAACAAACGCGTGGTGTTAGACTTTAATAAGAGATGAAATCGCCCTCCAGTTTATTTTACAGAGTACAACTTCATAGTATAACGAAACGAATTGACATATTTATATCGCTTTAAGCCGTAGATACCGTAAACGTCGTGCCGCACGCTTAGCCATCTTTACCTATAGTCCAGGGTGTACAACACTCTTAAAGGGCGTCAGGATATTGGTGGGACACGGCTGCTACAAGGGCTAGGACCTAGAGCAACTGCTGAACACACGCATCTTCGTTATAACCATCATTAAAATGAATAACGTACGTATTTTTATGGCAATAAATATATTTGACGACAATATCGTGACGATTTTTTCAGTTGTAGTGTTTTAATGTAATACTAATATTTACACACGAAAATCTATAAATAGAACACCACTAGCATTCACATTTGAATCAGTGAGCATATTGCCAACGGGAGACCGCACGCGCCGTCGCGGTTTGGTTTGAAAGCTGCTGTCGGTGAAATAGCCGGCAGTTTAGGTTACGGCATGTGAGGATACAGCTTAAGCGCTTCAGACAAGTGGTGACACTTCAGGCTATTTGTGACATAACTGACGAGATTCAATTGAGCGTTTCTTATTTTGGCATTGCAATAATAATTAACACAATCGAGTTTCATGCAAGTATTGTCTATTTTGATTTATACGAATAATTTATTAAATTAAGATTCCTTACTCCTCAAAAAGAATATTTTGTAGTCCTAGAACTGTTACATCGTTAAAATCATTATTATACTACAAATAAATTATTGCAAGGATAGTTGAAGAGATAAGCTTACTGATAGTATGATGAATTCATTTCATTTATTCATCCACCAATGAATTTTCTATATACATAAAATGAATGTAAGTTATGTTTGTCGTCTATTCCATCGAACCCATCTATCCAATCTTTACTTTCTATACTCTATATATACTATTATAATAAATAAAATTGAAAAACACACGTGTTTGTAATGTTAAAAAAATTTTTTTTTACTAAATACAGATGAATGTTTGTACGATACCTATATCAAATATACAAATTTTACAATTTTGTCTGTCTGTCTGTTGGTAATGGGTAATCTCAAGAACGGCTAGACCGATTTTGAAGGGCTTTTTTTGGTAGATAGCTGAAGTTACTTAGGGTAACTTAGGGTAATTTTAATTTTTTAAAGTAATTAAGGTTCTGCGTAAAAAATAAAACTCATTAAAATTTGAATAAAATCCGATTAAATGCAATGCAATTGTTTTTACTGGCAAGTAATTGAATTTGTGAGAAATATATTTGCTTAATGTCAGTAGCGAAAAAAAATTGGACAATAAGTAGGGATCCGTTCAAACAAATTAAAAACTATATTATGCAGTGAAAAGTTATATGAAACGCGGGCGAAGCTGCCGGTACACAGCTAGTATTTAATCATTTTTTGTAGCAACATTACATTCTCATAATACATTTGATCTAATTGTTATTATTTGCATGTGATTGTATTATTCAGACAAATGTATTTTTACGAATATTCTCAAAAGCAATTGCATCGTACAACAATTTCAATTTTTTTTAATATGCTATTGAATTACCATATTAGATATTGAGGATTTTTATCGTTATTACATTTGAGGGGTATTATTTTAACGAATGGCAACAACGATAACTGATAACCTCAAATTTTGTATGTATAAAAAAGTTCGGAAACAAAACATTATTTATATAACAAATTAATTTATACAATATAAGTTATACAAAAAAACGATCGCACGATGAACATAGCACGTAAATTGGCACATCAGAGCAACATCGGTGGAAGTTTACATAGAAAGTTTCGGCTGTCATCAATAAAATACGAGTCTACACAGGCTTCGCAGCCTCAGGTCCAGGAGGAGAAGTTTGATTTTGAAGATCTAAACGTGATCGAACGCATCGAACGTCGTAAACCGAAGATACCGCCATTTGTGAGGAACATTTTCGTATCCATTTTCAACAAAGATTTGCTTGCGTATCCTGAGATATTAAATAAAGACGAGTCGGAATCACTAGAGAGAAGGATTGAAGCTATAGACAGGGTTTTCAAAGACCCGGAAAAAAAACAAAAGATGATCGTAGGGAAGTGTTAAAAAAATCTAAAGTTTTCTCTGGTCCTGTTTCTGTCACAAGGAATGGTTTAGCTATAAATCACACAGAAAGCTTAAGGTTAGTATTTTGTCTGTAACCTCATTGATCTTAGATGGAAAGCTGTGCTGTCTAGCCACAGTTGTTTGGACATTTCATGTGAGCACCAATTTACTTGACTTTATTTTTCCACTTGATCCTTCAAGCTTTCCTTGTTATCTGACCCTCTTTTAGCAATGGGAACAAAACATGCAATAGTCAGGTTCCTGATAAATAATAATTGTGGTATCTTTATAACATATTTCCTTTTTTGCATTCAACATTATTTTCTCTCATATTATTTTTCGTTTCAGATAATTGGTGTAGATTTCTACCATAATTCAAGAATGTATGAATAAGAATTTATGCCCATTTATGTCACACAAAATTTATAATGATCAGTTGAGTAGTTAAGGTTTGAAAGTGTAACAAACAAACTCATATTTACATTTATAGTATTAAATTATGTTTTGAAGAAAAAGTTCTTTGCTGTAAGCGAACTGTAAGAAATAGAGATATGCAGCAGATGGAAAAAACTAACTAGGATTTTTGAAGACCTGCAATTCTCTATGTCTTAGTTATGAGATATTAATTTTTTCTACGTTCACTAGGTTTAATTAAGAAGCTGTTCAAATAAGACATTAGCAAAATTTTGGTATTTTTGAACCACCCAACCCTTATCAGTAATTTTTTACTGCTTTGACCACAATACCTCCTGATGTTAAAAGACAATGTGTACAGTGATAGTAAAAACACACCTAGCCTATAGTTACTGGTTCTCAAGTGATGCTACCAGAACACACCTAGTGGTATTTGACAACATGTTTTCAAATTCAAAGGGCATTATTAGAAAATGCCTTATATAAAATTGGCTTGAACCTGTGTGTATTGAAAAAGTTGCACCATCATCGTTTCAAAAATTTATTACTCAGCCTAGAAGACTTTGTATTGCCCTGAATATAAAACAACCTTAAAACCCACTTCCAAATTATACCTACACTGGGGACAATGTAGAAAATGATAGACAACACAATTAAAATTTGCATCATGGAAACATTTGAAATTCAGTACAAAAACTATCCAATTTTTTAAGTTAGGACACATCACATACAATGATTGTTGACCCCTTGAGCACTAACTTGGCGCTTACACCAGCTTTCCATTGTTTTCCTATTGTCTGATTTTTATGGGTAATAAACATATCAAGTAGTTTCCTACTTGAAGCGTGGCAAAGAATGTGACAGGGTATTTATATATCATGTAATATATATATATAAACATTCAATAAAAAATATCAAAGTTATTTTTGTATAGTTTAGGAGAAGTTAAAGATTTTATAAAAATACAGAAAGCATTTTATAGCAGCATTTTATAAAGATTTAGTATTTTTTTAGCCCTCCATAGTTGTAAAGATGAAAAAGGTAAAGATGTTAAACAGCTATCTATAACAAATTATAACCTAACAATAACAACATGACGAGCAAAATGTAAAGAAACAATAGCTAATTACTTAAACTATTCAACATATATAATATGTTGATTACTCATAAAAATGAGAAAATAGGAAAACAATGGAATGCTGGTGTAAACTGCAGGCTAGTGCTCAAGGGGTTAAAAACCGATGCTTACAAAAAAATATTTACAGGTATTTAGAAACAATATCATCAGACTTTCAACTTGGGCAGGAAATTAGCGATCATTGGGTAGCACTGCAGGCTTTAAAACATGGCTTGACAGATGAACAGTATGCTGGAGTTATAGACGACTTAGTGACCGGAGACAGGACTGTTACTCTATGTATAAAGGAGCGAGTGGCAGAGAGAATATCACAACCTGACTTCAGAACATCCGCAGTTATGGATGGTCAAGGTGAATTGCTTTAACTGATAATTTTGTAGTCTTATTTTTCTGTCACATCTGCCTACCTTTATCCCATTCTATTTAGGGTTGCGATGCAACATGTCTTCCTGTTCCATTCCTCTCTATTTGCAGTCATCTCCAGATTCACTCCCTTTCTAAACATATCATCTTTTACACAATCTATCCATATTTTTTTTTGGTTTTTCCCTTTTCCTATAACCATCTACATTCATATCCAATACCTTTCTTACAACATCCTCTTCCTCTCTGCGTGTTACATATCAGGACAGACAACTGCTTACTTTCATGCTTCTACTAATGTACTCATTCCTAATCCTATCCAATTATATATTATATTTCTGTCACATCAACTTTAATAATTAACGCTGTTAACACACGTACGGACCAAACCACGGACATGGTATGTCAAGCGGCCGAGGTCATCAGTCGCCTAAGAAGGGATGGGGGAAAAGATCGATTTTTTAAAAATCGATTCACAAAATATCGGGGTCCAAGGATCAATCTTTTTTTTTTACTTGTTTTATTTGACTTTTTATTTGTAAATAGTATTCTTCCTGTGGTTGAAATTAAACTATTTTGCAACGCCTGACCTTTAGTAGGAAGAAATTACACTGTTTTATTTTTTCGTATTTACAGATATCACCATAAACAAAAAGAAAACTCTAATCATTTTAGGATCTCGATGTTTTGTGAATCGATTCGTCAACCTTAGATTTGAATCGGTTAAAAATCTTACTTTTTCGGTAAAGATCTACATCCCTACTTAGGCGACTGATGACCTCGACCGCCCGCAGTACCATGTCTGCGGTGTGGTCCGTATGTGTGTTAACCCCTTTATGTTTGCATCGAACTATAGTTGTTCGAAGTATAGATGCTTGGTGGTAGGGCATTTTCTAACGATGCTCGCCTGGGCCACCTCAAGTTTGAAAACCTGTCCTGTCAGTTTGAAAACCTGAAAACCGAATACCAATAGGTGTGTTCCGGCAGCATCACTCGAGAACCAGTATCTACGCTTAGTTTGTTTACCATCCTGGACCGCATCATCACTTAATATCAGGTGAGATTGTGGTCAAAGCACTGAGCCTATATCGTGTAAAAAAATATATATATACATGTGATTTATATCACGCAGTGCGCTATCTTTTATTATTCCTGATTCTTGATCCTTCTTCACTGGTTACATAAAAAAACCTTGTAATGTAATTTTTGGTATAATCTAGGAGTGTGGCGTATATCTGGTGAGAAAGTATGCAAGAGTGAGGAGGGATATCTGCTGGTCCTGTGTGCAGTTGAGGCGAATCAACTGAAGGCATTTCTCGTTCATCCTGGTGCTTTAGGGGTCACGTATAATGGAACATTTGTCAATTTCCTTAACACACCTGGTGAGTATTTTTTTGCGTCAAGTATAAGTTGGTGTTGGAGTGGTGGTGCTACATTCAATTTTGTGTTGCCACATCTAAAATATTTTCCCCTAAATGTCCAATTTAAAATCTCTAGTCGAATTGCTTGCCAAAATAAACTACTCAGAACTGTTTACTTGTATTATTAATTTTAATTATTTTGACCCCCCTTCAAAACGTCGGATTGACTCGAAATTTGGCATACTTGTCAAGGACCGATGACAATTCAATATTTAAAACAGCTAGTCCCGTTATCCTTACCAGGATTTTCAGGATTAGCGATTTTTTAGTATCTGGTATCTGAATACTAAAAAAACACGCTTTTATAGAAAATCCAACTAAAAATGAAAACAAATAATACAGTGTAAACTCTATATAACCACACTGAAGGGGCTGTGCATTTTATGGCGTTATAGAGAGTTGTCGTTAAATGGAGAGAAGAAAAATCAGAATTATAAAAAGATAGACTTTATTTCAGACTAGTGTTAGTAGTTATGTACGTAAAAAACAATCTTATTTGAACGCTATTGCGTATAGTCTGTTATTTTTGTCTGACGTCTTCTGCTGCATCACTAATTTTATTCATATCTTGCAATATTGTGGTATCCTGGTGATAAAGGAAGCACTTTTCCAATAATTTAGCTGTTTCAAAAGCTTCTTTATTGCTCCGCGGAGGCCCAGGCTCATCCGTCTCACCTTTTTTTGGAAGATTCCTCCTCTCGTTCTCTGCTTGGAGAATTTTTTCATTGTTTTTCCATATTGCGGACACGGTAGAGCGGCTAAATGCAAAACGTCTGCCAACATCACTTATGTTCTCTCCCGTTTTTATTGCGTTTTGTCAGTGAATCTTTTTTTTACGTTTATGCACTTACAGTTTGTAAGTTTGTGAGTAACTAGGAATAATATAACGGATAGGTACATCCATGACTTCTACTTATTGGTCATATTCAACAACAGCCTAAACGTGCAAGCAATCCTAATTTGTTAATAAAAGAACGAATTTCTTAGAAAATCCGGTACGTTTGATTCCGACAGTCATGTTAATTAGGGGTTAGGATAATAAAGCGACAAAAGGACGTACAAAGCTGCGCAGTTTTTACTAATTAATTGTTGTCGTTATTGAGAGTGGGGTGTGATGCTATATAGAGTGTATCATTGTATGGAAGGCAAACTAAACCAACCAAGATTTCGATGCTTTAAGGAGTTTGTCGTTAAATAGAGTGACGTTACGTGGAGTTTACGCCATAGTTTACAAAAAAAAAAAACTAAAAAAACACGCTTTTATAGAAAATCCCAACTAAATAAAAATGCAAAATAAATATAAATAAATAAGAGAAAAAAATGGATTTTATTGTAAACAAAAAATCGGTTCAGTTTTGAAGGAGGAAACAGGGCACTACGAAGTGATGTTTTCGTCTATTTTGCATACGGTAAAATCAGCCCAAGCTGCATTTGTCCTTATTCTTTCTTTGGGACACAACGCGATAGGAATAGATTTCTAAAATATCCATACTTTTCCGACCGCATGTCCTCTTAAACATATATTTTTATGTTTTGTTTATATTTGATGAAATGGAAGAACGGGTATTTTGTATGGTTTCCGATTTCTAATATTTCAGCGACCCCTTTGGACTGTATAAGTGAGGAGGGCCTTTCGAGGGTCCTCGGGCTTTCTCGTCTCCACGCTGCGACACTATGCAGGTGTCGGCTGCGGGCCGGTATACAGGGCGTTGTCGACTACGTACGTCCGAGGGCGTTCAGTGGTGAGATTTCATCCAACTATTTCCATCGGATTCTCACGACTGAGGGTCTCGCCTACCATAAACAGCTCCCGGATGCGGTAATTCGCAACAACCTTAGATGCCTATCCCCGATCTAGATTTTTCAACATGTTTTTTTTTTTTTTGAGTGTATACAGGCTGATGCCTTGTTTAAACAGGCAAGCCCCTTTCGGAATTGGCAACTATAAGGGCAAATGTAGGGGGGGCTCTGGTGAATGTGTATGCGTCTGAGAGCGCCGAGTACTTCACGGCCGGTCTCCTCGACGGTTACGAAGACCCCGATGCTGAACTTGAGGTCGCTATGTGCAGGTCAGTTTCTGAAAACGAAGCTCCCTAATGCCTTAACCTAACAATTTATACACTACTAGTCATTTTACCCGGCATTGCCTAGATTTCATTTGTGTAAAAAAAGAGACATTTGCAGCGGCGCAGCGGTTGCATAATGGACGTATTTAAATGTTCTGTCCGTTGTAATCGATTTGTTCTTCGTAGTTCGCGAACTTCGTGCGGATCCAACTTCACTTCAATCTAATCTTTGTTCACAGTCAATAATTTAGTAATAATTTCGTTCGAACCGATCTATTCAACTTTAAAATCAAGCTGAACTTTCGGTGGAGGAAACGTCACGAGGAAACCATAGCATGGTGGTGGGGCATTTTCTAATGAGGCCCGGCTGGGTGGCTACCATTATTATCAAGTTTGAAATATGTGTGTTATTCCAGCATCACATCACAATTACTTGTAAACTTATTGTCCTGGCCCACGTCGTCAACTAACATCAGGTGAAATTGTGGTCAAAGTGATCAAATCAAAATAAAAAAATCTTTATTCAATTTACGCCCTAAGAAGGCGCTTATGAACGTCTAAAACACTACCAACGGTTCGGAAAACAAACCAGTCGAGAAGAGCGCAGGCAAGGAACTCGATCTGGTTCTTTTTTTTAATATAAATATAATATATATCATTTTTTTGATATAAAAAACTATACAAATTACAGTCATAACCATATTAGCGGGTGCGCACAGAGATGTGGGTTAATTCCAGACATCACTATCGTTCACGTAATGCTCCGCCCTGTAATAACCTGTTGAGATTAAAACTTGCTTGACATAATACTTGAACTTATTGTCAGGTAAATCGGTAATGTTACTCGGGATCTTATTGTAAAACCGAATACTATTACCTATAAAGCTTTTATTACACTTACTTAACCTAAAGCGTGGGACGGACAACTTGTCTTTACTTCTAATATTAAAATTATGACGATCGTTCACTAGATCTAGCTTGTCTAAATTTGTTACGAATATGCATTAAGTTATCGAATATGTATTGGGAGGGCAAAGTTAAGATATCATATTCTTGAAACTTGTTCTTTAGAGATTCGCGACATCCCATATACATTAAACCCATACACGTGTTGATAATCTATCGCCAAATGCTAAGAGGTCATTACTGGCAGTTGCAGTTGAGAGTCATTGCCATTCCATTCTAGGCTTTATATTACTAAGACTGGGAATAACGTAATACTGACTTTAACTTAATAAGGTTAATACTGACAGTTGCATTTAAGAGTTTACCAAACCTATAGACTAATGCAGGTTTAAATGTACGCTGATTTTTCTATTAAAAAAAATAGCAAGCAAAAAAGCTTAAATAAAACAAATCTATTTTCCTATAAAAACATTCCATACTAGCATGTTTTATTCTATATGACTGATTTATACAAAATGATACGTCAATCACGGTTACATAAAACTTTTTAATTAAAAACATAACCGACTTCAAAATAATACACAATAAAAATGCACTAAAAAGTCTATAAATAATTACTTTTTTAATCTGGTCTCGTTAATTTCGAAATTTGGTGTAAATATGTACGTCCCTAATTACATTCAAGTTTGATTAATTGTTCTTTAAATCACCGTAGTCCTTTATTTAGCTTATATGTAATTATGACTAATGTAACTGCCTCGGTGGCGCAGTTGTATTACTGTGCGACTGCCGTTCTGAGGTCTCGGGTTCGATCCCCGGGTCGGGTGAAGTGTTATTGGCTTTTTCCACTCAGTATCATCCCGGAGTTTGGAATTTGTGCCCGATATGGCGACAGGCTCGCCCCCTGTCACATCTGGGACGGAACTAAGCTCGGCGGAATGCGAGTGGTGTAGTTCGCTATTTCACCTCTGCCTAACCCTTCGGGGATAACAGGCGTGAGCTTATGTTATGTTTATATGTAATTATGATAGCTAGCTGGCACCGGCTCCAAAATTAACGAAGCAGATAAATGAAGTAATTATTTATCGACTTTTTAGTGCATTTATATAGCTTATTCTACTGAAGTCGGTTTTGTTTTTAATTAAAAAAAAAAAAAACTTTTTTTTTTTACTTTTTATTATAAGTATTTACTTTAGGTATAGCTGTGAAGCCTACTTCATAGCTTTGGAAATGAATATATGAAACGCGTGTAAGTGTCTATGATAGTCGAGGGTTTTTCTCAATTTCTCTGAGTTCCACTGACCAGATCCTGATCTGGTGGAAATGGGACCACCTCGGAGATGTACCGTTTCGATAAAAAAAACAATTTTGCTTATCGGTCCACTATATTTCATAAATTATCTACCATCTATAGCCAAATGCTCGCCTGTCAGTACTGACAGTTGCAATTAAATGCTTTTTACGGGTTTATAGACTAAGGCATCCTAATATCGTAGATAATGTATATAGGAACTTCATAGCACAGCACGGAGTAGAATCCATGCTAAAGCTGATGAGCATACCAGCACTTGAGAAGGAGGATGAGTGCCGGCAACTCCTGGAGGATATGCGGCATCTCTCGACCAGGGGAGACTCCCTGGACAGTATCAACACATTTATTGGTATCTATTTGTAAAATATACTATATTTGGGTGAAGATCGGGGAAAATTTCTTATTTTTGAAGTGGTAAATTCTTGATTCGCGTTTATGACGTCAGCCGTCAACATGCTATAAGATGGCGTTTAATTGGTGGCACTTTTGATTTGCCGCATTAAAAGTATTTTGCCATAAATTTTTATTTTTAAATTATTTTAAATTCGTAAGGTTTTTTTTGTTTTTCAATTTTTGATAAATTGACGTTTGAAAAACATGGCAACATTAAAACAAAACAGTTTTTCCATCGTTTAAGTTCTATCGGCAGTTTGTATAGCTCCGTGACTGCCTTTTTTTTTTTCTTTTTCTTACGGGGAAGACATTATTTTTCACAAGCGATTCTTCTGGAACATACTTTTCAAGTTATACGTAAGCATAAAATTAGTGTGTCTATGCTTTGCTTATTTTTGATGACGTTGTGGGCGGGGGGTCTTAGCGGGGTTTACATAAGCAATGATTACTCACTACGTTTTTTAAACCCTTGAGCAGTTACCTGGCGTTTACGCCAGCTTTCCATTGTTTTTCTATTGTCTCATTTTTATGGGTAATCGACATATTATGATTTTTTGAAATTTTGGAAAAAAAAACATTTTTTCAACTTTTTCGTCAATTTTTCTGATATGAAAAACCATTTTTAAAAACAAAATTGACGAAACAAAAAATATGCACATCGGCAAAACGCTATATTTTGTGTAAAAAAACTCTCAGCTGCACACCGAAAAAAATCAATTCTTCCACTTTAATTCGATTTTTAAGGGTCTTCTGATTATGAAAAAAAAAAATATTTTCATTCAAAAGCTGAGAATTTTTCCTACAAAATACAATGTTTGTCAATTTTGTTTAAAAATTTTTTTTTTCCAAAATTTCAAATAATCATAACTTCAAGACCGCTGCGTATTAAGAGCTAAAACTCTCAGGGAATTTTTGTCTTATGATAGGGAACACCTCCATAAATTTTAAACATAATCCGCGAGGGTCGCCCCGTAAATATGTTCTTATTTGTTGGAATGACCCATAAATAATATTTAATCTGTATGTACGGATATGGCTATGGATAAAATTTGTGTCATTTGTTTATTAAAGATACTTTCATTCAGTTTCTAAAACTGTTTTAGGTATAATCAGGGTTTTTTTTAAATCAAAATCGCTTAGAAGCTGCAGGAGGAATCTAAAGTGTTGAAATTTTTGGTTACGTGATACTTGTACGGTCCCTAAGTGCTCGGTCACCATCGCCAGAACCATTATCGCTTCGAGGGCGATATTGTGTGTTTCAGGCACTGTGTCTGAGTAATCGGTAATACCGTTTCAGCGTTAAACGGTATCCATCACGCCGGTAAAATGATGGCGGAGGAGGTGAGGCAGATAAGGAATCCGCTGATGCATCCCGCCTTCATCATGAGGAAAGTGTTCGCCAACCGACACCAGGTGAGTCGGCTCGGTCTAGCATCAAGCCAATGCCCACTCCTGGGTTCGGTAGATACGTGGAAGTATCACTTTTTTCTGTCCTCGTTCCTTTTAAGTGACGTCATCGATTATTAATTCTTTTTTAAGGTTCCGCGTAAAAAAATTAAACCTATGCTGATATTTTTTTTTTACTGAATAGCTATGAAACGTATACACGATAACTAAAAATACGCTTTTTCTAAACTTTCTGTCTCTCTCTCTCTCTCTGTCTGTCTGTTTTGTTTGTAATGGATAAACTCCGGAACGGCTGGATCGATTTTGACGGGACGTTTTTTGGTAGATAGCCGAAGTTAATCCGCGTAACTTAGGGTACTATTGATTATCGAAAGTAATTAGGGTTCCGCGAAAAAAAAAAAACAAAAACACATAAAAATTTGAATGAAATCAGATTCAATGCACAGTTTTACGGGCAAATGCTTGAATTCAGTTAATTTTAACGGGTTTTCACGTGTTACCTTTGCTTTTTTCTATCCCGACGTTTCGGCTGGGTTTCACCAACCGTGGTCACGGGCTGACTGGCGGTGCGCGGCTTCGCCTGCAGCGTTGAGGGGTATTTTGATGAACTACCCCCGTTTGGTCTTTATATTTATTATAGTCACAACACACAACACTAACAGTGTCCATCGACGATGCCTGTGACGAAAAATGTTTTTACTTTACCTCAGTAATAAATTATTTTTTTTTAGGAATATAATTAGGATTACAGTATAAAAAAATCTACAACGAAGTAAAGAATATACGAAACGCGGTGTTTTATAGTATATTTAACCCCTTGAGCACTAACCTGGCTTTTAAGCCAGCTTCATATTATCTTATTTTTATGGGTAATCGACATATTAAGCATGTTTCTAAATTTAATTACAAGCTCCCATTTTAATTATGAATTGCCATTAATTTCACCCTGTATATATATATATATATATATATATATATATATATATATATATATATATATATATATATATATATATGTATATAACTGTAAACTTTGGATAATTTTTTTATATCTAAATTTCAAAATTTGTTAAATTATTTTATTAACATAACATGACATTTGACATATAATATTTGTCTCGTTTTCACATTTATTGACGCTCCGTTCATAATAATAAAAATATCATAGCTACGTAACTATATAAAAAAAAAAAAAAATTATCTCTGAGCGCTACCATTTATATCTTATAGTTGACGTACTGTAGCATGTTGACGGCTGTCGTCAAAGCATTGGTGACGTGCATTTATAAGTTTCTCCCCCTAACGAGAATCGCGCAACGCCGGTAAAGAAGTATTAATTTCATAAAGCCAGTGACAGCTGTCAAAATAAGTTAGGGGTCGTTCAAGTATAACGCAAGCGACAATGGAATTTGCTTATATTTGGTGGTGGTCATATTAATGGTAACGCGAATCTCTGTAAGATTTTCCCCTACTGAGAATCACTTAAAAAACATATATAAATAGGAGAGGGACGATCCAAAACTGACGCTGCATCTCGCGGAACACCTCCACCCTTCCTTGAAGCCACCAGCGGACCAGCTCGAGTACTGCGTACTCCGCATGAGGTTCGCATGCGAGACCCTCATGGCGCGTCATGGGATGAAAGTACCATCGGCTACTACGTAAGTAAAACACGCATAGTCACGCACGCATACTTACATACACATACTCACGCACACATACTCACACACGCATACTCACATACGCATATTCAGGCACGCATAGTCACGCACGCATACTTCATACACATACTCACGCACTCATACTCACGCACACATACTCACACACACATACTCACACACGCAGTACTTACATACGCATACTCACGCACACATACTCACGCACACATTCTTACATACACATACTCACGCACACATACTCTCACACGCATACTCACATACGCATACTTACGCACGCATACATATACTCACGCATGCATACTCACACACGCATACTCGCATACGCATAATCACGCACGCATACTCTCATACACATACTTACGCACGCATACATATACTCACGCATGCATACTCACACACGCATACTCACATACGCATAATTACGCACGCATACTCTCATACACATACTTACCCCACATATCCTCTTAAACAATATTCACAATACAATATCAGAGATTTTTGATTCCCGTATAAGAGAGCGTTCAAGTATTACGTAACGCAAATTTTTTTTGAGATTGAATGATTTTATGTGAGTGATGAGAGTAATTTTTTTTTATCTTTCATTATTATATCATTTGGAGTTAAAAAAAAATATAATGTGAAGCAAGTAAGAAGTTTTGTTAGGTAGAAAAAACTTTCAAATTATCCATTACATTTGAAATTAGGAGGAAAAAAACGTTTTAAAAAATGCGTGAGAAAAATAATTCCTACGCGACCGTTCATGTTCATAAAACAATGTTACGAAACGCGTAATTCAAACCCCCCTTCCACCCTCTAACGCATTGTAACGTTTTAGAAGACCCTCCCCTCCCCCAATCCCCAAATTCCATACGTAATAATTGAACGCTCCCTAATAACGGCCCCATATAAATAACCTTATATGTGTTTATGTTTGTTCTAGCGAGTTAAATAGATTAGCCGAAGCGGCTACGACGATATTGATGATGACGTCAGCACTAGGGAGGGCCTCGAGGTCCTACTGCATAGGGTTGAGAAACGCCGAACTCGAAATGAAACTGGCCGCCTGTTTCGTCGACAGCGCCAAAGATCGAGTCAGAAAGCTGATAAAGGACATCGATAATGGAGAATTCATCAATTTGGACCATTTCAAAATACAATTCGGCAGGAGAGTGCTCGATTCCAACTCGGCTGTTGTCGAGAAACCGACCGCGAGGGTGTTCTGGTGATCGACTGCGCTTCTTCTGACACCTGTCAGTTTGTTTACAGTGGCATTTCCTTGTAGCTCGCTATTTTATTAAATAAAAATAATACCCCCACTGTATTCTGCTTCTATTCTTCTATCCCTCCCCCCCCCCCCATTCCTATGAACGATACAACACAAGACTAGAGATCTATGTCCAACAGTGGACGTCTTTCGGTCGAATAGATGAATGGAAAAATAATAATTCATCACCATGTTTTGCTTACGTTTGCTATAGTGCGTCCCAAGTGTGAATGCTTTGCTGACACCTGTCAGTTTGTTTATAGCAGCACCTCGTCCTTGTAGCCAGCTCACTTTTGTTGGATAAATACAGTCGGATAGAAAAGGGTTAAGTGTAGTCATGCTCGAATAAAAAAAAACAAAAGCGATAGCCACCCCGTGTCGCCCCCGTCCCAAATGCGGCGGACGGCCCCGGGGGATTTTAGTGGGTATTTCCGGGCGCTTCACGCCCAGGTGAGTCCCACACTGGCAGGGAGTTCGTCCCTCCGTGCCCCCTTACCTATTGCATTGGGGGACTCCGGTCTCACTAATGCAATAGGTAATGGTAGTGCGTAAATGTATTTCCCCCCGACAAAAAAAAAGTAACTCAAAAATAGTACACGCATATATATATTTTTTTGCATATATTCATTCTAAATATAACTACACTACAGGGCTAATGAAAACCACTAAGGCATATATTCCCGTTTGGGATATACATTTATGTATGACACTCCTTTCTCCACGGGCTTGAAGGAGTCACCGATCGTGACGGTCTTCCCTTGGATTCTCTTGGCGATCTTGGTTTTACCTCTTTTCTTAATTCTGGCGACGCCTTCAGCCACCTTTTGAGTAATATAAATGTGTCATTTAGATTGTCCAAACTACATAAGATGGCGAGTTTCGCAATTGTGCAGCACTTCTAGTCCATAACTCTCGTTGGCGCCCTAATACCAATCTAGCCCGAGTTAAAGTACCTCGGCTTACTATCGCAAAGTAATGGCGAAATTAAACGGACTGTAAATCATAGAATTAACGCAGCACGGATAAAATGGCGGCAGGTCACACACAGCTACTACGGTTGATCCCCCTTAAATGAATGGGGAAGATATACAAGAACGGTTTTTTTTTTTTTTGACCTAGCTAATGCTGTTGACAGCAATGGCCTTTACAGCTTCACCGTGACTTTGAGAGCGAGTGCTGAAGGCACTCAGCCGCATAAGGTGGCTAGCTCAAGGGTTCGAACCTCGGCTTGGCCGCTACCTGAGTGTGAAAAAAACTCCCGCGGAATTTTTATCCTAGCTAATCCATACATTTTTTTATATTTATTTTCATAAAAAAAAGATTCCTTACAGGACCTATGTACCTGCGTGTTATATGCAGGAGTGTGTTTGCAGTGTTGTGCGTGTAATGCTGTATGCATGGGCAGTGTTACTGTATCGCGCTGGCGGCGACGTCAAGAGCCTCCCCAGTTGGGGAACGAGGCACGTCTTGGGTCACCGCCTGAGGTGGATACAAGAACGGTGAAACGGCCTGTCGTCTTATACGGATCGGAATGTTGGCTCATAAAGGTGACGGACGAAAGGATACTGTATGCACCCGAGATGCGAATGTTGAGGTGTGGGGTTACAAGAATTAACAGGATTAGGAATGAGTACATTAGAGGAAGTTTGAAAGTGGCACCAGTGATAGAGAAGTTAAGGAGCAGTCATCCTGTAAGAAAGGGTATTGGATATGAATGTGGACGGGTATAGGGTGAGAGGAAGACCGAAGAAGAGATGGATGCATTGTGTGAACGATGATATGTTTAGAAGGTAAATGCGGAGGTGATAATTATTAAATACCTTCTTTTCTAAACTTGTCTTTGTTTCTCCAAAAGGTTTCGACTTTTCAACGAGAGCGTCCATAGATCGAACTTGGTTTTTCTCTTTCCTTTTATAGTAATATACTTCCCAGGCCAACGTTATCATCGCTAGGCCAAGTCCGAATAGAGTCGCAATGAACACTCCACCTTAAAATATAGATAATATGTTAACCACATACGAAATTTCTAACTCTACGTATGATGGTAGACTGTAGTGATTACGTGTCTATATCTAAAAGAGTTTGGGGAAACACTTGATTGATTCAACCGAAAGAGTCCAGGATATAGGTAAATGGGGGAATTGACATAATAGCCACGCTTAGGAAGCGGGGTTGGCGATCGCAGTACGTGTTTGTGCTGCTCAAAGGATGCTGCTGCCCATCCCCTGTTTCGTCCCCTTTACGAAACACACGGGAACGATTTTTTTAACTGATTATTGAATAGGTATAATCACAGATAACAGATTGACAATTTGTAAGGAACATAATATAATACAAAAAAAGCACAGTAAATCTGAAATCCTATTATAAATTGTGCTCAACATTTAGCTGCAAGTTCTCTGTGACACAGTCTCTTTAATAGGGAATTAGACTGTATCTATAGTTATTCTAAATAAATACTATTAAAATATTCATATTTGATGCATAAAATAGGCTTTACATTGAGGCTAATGCTTTCTTAAATCTAATTATACCATATGGGATGTTACTGTTCTTAGATGGCACCACACGGCACGGCAAAACACGTGATAGTAATATAACCCAGAGTGAAGAACCAAATACTTTGAAATACATGTATTTTATACAAACAAAAAGAGTGCATGTAAAAATAGAATACGCGTGTCAGAAGTGAAACTTCTGTTGGTAATCTTTAGTTTAAATCTGTACGACAAATTTGATATTGAAGACCGAAAAATATATAGAGTGATACCGTATGTGTACTTTTTCAAATTCTAAACTGCACGCTACTTCATAAACGAATATAGTCAAAGAGGATAGTGTAATAAGTTTTATAGTTAAAAAGTGTAGCGTGATTATTATATTTGTCTCTATCTCTCTCACTACGTACTTCTATAGTTACTTCAATATTGAAAAACGTGACGCTAATTCTAAGCGCGTCAAAATGTAATTATGACGTCTATATTCATCGCGTGACGTAAAATTGAGTAATACACAACGCGCGCAAAGTTTCACACGAATTGAATTTCTAATTACTACACAATTAACTTGAAAATAAGAAAACATCGATTGTTTTAATAACTTTAAGATTTCACTTCTGTCGGTTTATTCTCAGTGAACACTGTCAATTGTTTTTATTTCTGTTATTATAGATTAGCTTTGTGCCCGCGACGACGGCCGCGTTTTCATATGTTCTTCGCTGCGTTTTATTTTATACGTATTTTTTATTTTTCTCAGTTTCTTTCGGTAGTAAGATAAAATAAAACTATTTGTCATCTCATCAAATTCTAACACTTGCCAGAGAAACTGTGCGTTGAATTGGATTTTATTCGAAATTTCATGAGTTTTAATTTTTTTTTTTTGGCGTAATCCTAGTTATTACCATTTAGGGTTTTAAGAAAAGTACTCTAGGTTACGTGAAGTAACTACAGCTATCGATGTAACAAAAAAGTTACGTCTAAATAGGATCAGCATTTCCGGAGATTAACCGGAACAAATAGACAGATAGACGAAAAAAAGAAATAAAAAAATTGTATATTTGTATCGTATAAACAGTCATATGTATTTAGTAAAATAAAATATTTTGACGTTACAAACAGACACTTCAATTTTATTTATTAGTTTAGATTATACCCGCCTGGGTAGCTACCACCCCCAAGTTTGAAAACCTATCACTAAATACCAATAGGTGTGTTCCAGCAGCATCACTTGAGAACCTGTATCTCTAGGTTTAGTGTGTTTACCATCCGGTATCACATCGTCATTTAACATCAGGTGAGATTGTAGTCAAACCACTGGCCTATTCCGTGTAAAAAAAAATAATAATAATGACATATATTTTTTATTTAGTTTTTTTTGTTCGGGCAAGTTTTAAAATCATTTGGACCAATTTTAAGTTATATTTTTGTTTTGTTTTTTTTTTTATAATATAGGGGAGGACATGAGACATTTTTTTTATTTTTCACTTTTTTTTTTTGTTTTGTATAAACGTAACTCGAACAATGCCGGGTAAGATAACTAGTAGCTAGTACCTAAACTTTCCAATGTGATCCCTTCGGATTCGTCTGCATCCGGGCAACTTAACCGAGCGCTCTCATTCCAATACCTGTGAGAAAAAAAAACAAAACATGTTATAAATAAAAAAAACTGTTTTTAATGATTAAATTTCATAATAATATGTTACTTGAATGTATTAACATAACCTAACATTTGTCTGGTTTGTACATATATTGGCGCTCCGAACAATAATATATAATATAATATTATATAATATTATATTTGTGTACGAGTATATAATATTATTATTTAGTTTTGCACCTACCTTTGTTGCTTTCTTCACCACCCTAAGGTTGACTGGGAGAAAATGCCTAAGGCATTAAGTCCGCCTTTGTACATAAATGTGTGCAAAAAGTGTTAAATAAATAAATATTAAATAATAATTATGTACATATAGTTTTTTACTAGATTCGTATCACCTCTCTTATTGTCTCGCGCTCGTTTTCGTTGAGTTTGATGTACTTACTAATGGTGATACCACACGTACGGACCGGACCGCGGACATAGTACGGCGGGCGGCCGATGTTATCAGTCCCCTAAGTAGGGATGGCAATCCTTTCCGAAAAAGATCGATTTTTGAATCGATTCTAATCTAATTTTTATAGAATTAATTCTCAAAACATCGAGGCACAAAAAGTCGATCTATCAAACTAACAAAGTATCGATTATTAGAGTAACCTTTTTTTGTATGATATGATGAACATCTGTAAATAGGCAAAAATAAAATCGTTCAATGTCATCATTCCTTATTAGGCATTATTCTTTTTTTTGTTTAATTGCTATCGAAGATGACCTTTATTGTTGTTAATAAAAAAAAAATTGGGTCAGTTTTTGCAATAAATGATAATTACATTCTAATTTCGACCATTGAAAGAATATTACCTACGAATAAACAGTCAAATAAAACAAATAGGAAAAAGATTGATCTCTTGAACATCGATGTTTTGTAAATCGAATTTAAAAAAAAAACGATCTTTGTGAAAAATGTTATTCCCAATCCCTACTTAGGAGACTGATGACCTCGGCCGCTCGCCGTACCATGTCCGCGGTCCGGTCCGTACGTGTGTTAACAGCATAATACAACTATTATCGTTTTCTGTGTCTCGCTGATCAGCAGTGCGGTTAGCAAATTGAATTAGTTCGTTGCAGATTTGATCGACTTCGACGACCTAAGTGAGGTCGTAACATAACTCGATTCACAGCACCAATAAATATTTGACAGCAAAAATAGAAAAAGTCGTTTGTGACAGTATCACTATTTAGTTTGACAGGTAGGAAAAGTTACTTTCCGCTAATATTTGAAAACCTAATTAAGTCAAACCGGTCCAGACGTTCTCGAGTAAATAAAGTAGTAAATAAACGCCATCTTATACTTGACATACTATAGTATGTCGACGTCTGACGTCATAGCATTGGTAACGTGAATCTATAAGTTTTTCCCTACCGAGAATCGCTCAACGCCGTTAAAGGAGTTATCATTTCAATAAAAAAAAAAGACAAAATATATTGCTTATGTAAAAAGAATGCGCACGCTCCGTCATCAAAAATAAGCAAAGAATAAACCCCCGCCCACATTCTTGCTTACAAGTGAAAGTAAATTGTAATACTTAGAAGTGAGTTGTTCGAGGAACCGCTCCTTCTGTAACTCTAGCAGAGCTCTGGAGATGTCTTCCTGCAGCCTCGAACCCTGCTGGACGGCAATCGCGTAAGGTTGTTCAGCAAACACCTCCCCGACTTCAGTTAAATTACAATTTCTAGTTATTTCGTACCTAAAAGGCAAGTAATCCTTTATTTGTTACCCGTTTTTTTATAATTTATGTTTTTGACACTTAACTGAATAATCTTATCCAATGTTAAACGATGATGTGACTGAGGACTGAAGCCACACGCCAAGCCCAGAAGCCCCCGAGATGATTATTTGTAAATAGAGTGGACTTATTTTTAAACTTCTATAGGTTCAGAGCTGTGACCACAATCTCACCTGACATTGTGGTCCAGGGTTGTAAACACAAAAAGCCTATCTTAAAACCAAATGGACTCTATACTATTTTATTTTACTCAACACTTTAAAATCAGCCAACAAACGATTTTTTTTATTCGTACTCGGCAAAATGACTACTCCCTTTGATAAGATGTTGAAACGATGATGGCGCAGTGCATAGTGCGGCCGGATTCCGAGTCAGTGGACGCGGGTTCGAACCCACTTATCCAACTCTAAAAAATGCACCCTGATCTTTCGTTGAGGAAAAACATCATGAAGAAACCATAACATGGAGGTAGGACATTTTATTTATTCTAAGAATGGTCACTTGACTAGCTACCTCTCTCAAGTTTCAAAAGCTATCGCCAAACACCAATAGGTGTGTTCATGCAAAATCGCTTGAGAGCTAGCAGCTCTGACTTTGGTATGTCTTCTTTAACCACATCGTCACTTAATATCAGGTAAGATTGTGGTCAAGCCTAAGTCGTGAATAAAAAAAAAAGAAACCTAAATTGAAACCACTAGTGTGCGTGCGGTGCGACCTTACTTAATTTCAGCCGAATCGTGTATAAATGCAAAGTCTGCATCAGCGTGTTCGTTTACTTCTTGAAAACCCGTCTTAGCATCTGGGACTGGACCTGATGATATAAATAATTGTTCTAGACTTTTCCTCTAAAAATCGGATATATAAATATAAAGTGGCGTTAAAGTTAGCAAGTAAATAGTTATTATAATTATATAATAGCGGACCTTTTATCGATTTAGCGATATGACGATGGCGCGATTGGTAGTGCGGTCAGATTCAGCGTTGGTGGACTTAGCTTCGAAGCCAACTATGCAACTCTATAATAAGCCGGAGCTTTCGTTTTTTTAATATTGCTCGCTTGACTAGCTACCACTCTCAAGTTTCAAAAGCTGTCGCCAAACACTAATAGGTCTGTTCCTGCAAAACTACTTAGGAACTAGGACCTCTTACTTTGGTGTGTCTTCTTGGACCACATTGTCACTTAACATCAGCTGAGATTAAGGTCAAAGCGTTGAACCTATAATACTGTTAAAAAAAAGGTTAGAACCAATGCCGGAGAATTTGAATGTAGGTAACAGCTCAAACAAACGTACAATTACTGTGCCTTATCCAAATTACCATTTTCTAGTTACTTGATTTGGTCTCAACTAAGTGCTAGCCGCAAATCTCATGAAAGTTAAATCTCTTATTAGTTGTTAAATCCGGAGCCAGCAGATTTCTGCGACCAACACGATATTGTCGTTACCCATTGGCCCCATCGGGCATCGGTTCTACGAGCCCATTCCCACTTTCATTTGGGAAATTCTTACGGTAATATCGGTTACTTTTAGACATCTTTGGAGGAGAACGACATATGTACAGCAGTGGACGTCTTTCGATTAAGTAGTTGATATTTAAGGTTAAAACTTAAATTGTAAAAGAAAATGGTAAACCTTTCAATACATCGTCGATAATTTAACGCATATTCGTGAAAATTTAAACAAGCTTGATCTAGTGAATGATCGTCATAATTTTAATATTAGAAATAAAGACAAGTTGGCCGGAACCACGCTTTTGGCTAAGTAAGTGTAATAAAAGCTTTATAGGTAAATAGTATTCGGTTTTACAATAAGATCCCAAGTAACATTACCGATTTACCTGATAATAAGGTCAAGTATTAAGTCAAGCAAGTCTTAATCTGAAAAGGTTATTACAGGGTGGAGATCATTACGTGAACGATAGTGATGTCTGGAATTAACTCAAATCTCTGTGCTTTCGCTAAAATTGGTTAAGTGTATGATTTGTATAGTTTTTTATATATATATATTATATTTATAAAAAAAAGAACCAGATCGAGTTTCTTGCCTGCGCTCTTCTCGACTGAGTTGTTTTCGGAACCGGTGGTATTGTTTTAGACGTTCATAAGCGCCTTCTTATGGCCTAAATTGAATAAAGATTTTTTGGTTTTGACTTCTTACCGGACGCATTAATAGCTAGTAATATATGTCCATATTGTTCTCGTATAGGATAATCCCACACTCTGTACTGTGATTGGTCCGATGTCGCGTTCAGGGTTATCTCCTTCCAAACCCTAGAAAACATTTCAGTTATGTCTACTGATGTCATTTTCATGCGATGATGGCACAATGGATAGTGCGGCCGGATTCCGCTTCAATAGACGCGGGTTCAAATCCACCTATCCAACTCTAAAATCAGCCTGAGCTTTCGGTGAAGGAAAACATCGTGAGGAAACCATAGCATGGTGGTAGGGCATACCCGCCTGGTTAGTTACCACCCTCAAGTTCGAAAACCTGTCGCAAATAACAATAGGTGTGTTAAGGCAGCATCACTTGATTACCAGTATCTAGGCTTAGTGTATATACCATCCTGGACCACATTGTCACTTAACATCAGGTGAGATTGTGCACAAAGCACAAAGCCTATAAATGACACCGTTAGCACGTCATAATAATTTCTAGTATACGCAATTATTCATTGAATATTGATTGATTGAATTGGTGGCAACAATCATACAATTCTTTTTAGATAATGGCAATCTGTATGTTACACATTTTGTGCCAGTGTCACGTGGGTAAGATGTATTTTCAAACTTGTATCAGCGTTACCAAGCTCCAGTAAAACGGTGGCCCGTCCTGCTCCAACTTTCCACGGAGTTTTGTCGCCACCTCAGAATAAATGTTACACGTTACTTCCTACTATTTTGGTAACCCTTGTACTAGTCACTTTTTGCGGCTGAGTGCCTTCAGCACTCGCCCCCAAAGCCACGGTGAAGCTGTAAAGGCCCTTCCGGTCAACAGCGTTAGCTAGGTTCGAAAAAAAAATCTCTTGAATTTCCAGATCTCGCTAACCGATTATCCTATCTTTCTGTGGTACAATTTTCAGACTACCATTGATATCGTCCGAGTTACCTATAAAGTGTGTCTTCGGCAAATTTCATATTAATGAAGTATTGGTGTATAGAGGATCCTTCGACGACTGTGTAATTGATTCGTGACTGTCGCGCCAGTTGCTCCAACGATGATACTGGAGTCTGGGATCAGACGACACAAAATTCAAAATTTTAAATCAATGACTGAATTATATATCTAGCATTATAAAATAGAGATTTGAAGTGATTTTATGAAAAGTGTAACATCTCTCCTCTCGCTTTCCTGTAATCTGTGATAGTGATTTAATGAAAAGGGACGGAAGTATGTAACAGGAAACGTCGGCCAAGCGCACGTTATTTGAATTGACCAATAAGAGTGCGCGTTGCTAGAGTTGCCTGTTAGATGGTTCCAACATATTTCTCTAAAGGTTGGTACTATCAGCCATCAGTTGTGCACTTAACCTGTTGCGTAAAAACTATGCTGTTATTGTAAACTAAGTTATAGGTGTAAATATATTTACTACATTTAAATGTATCTACTGTTTTGATAACAAATATCTGAAATGAAGAAGTTATTTATTTAGTTGTTTTTTTTTTTAATATGAGGTTAACTGAACAAAAATAACTGTTTCCAATAAAAAGATACATTACTCCCAGTGGTCAAAAAATAAAATACGATATTAAATAAATATAAATATTCTTCGTAGCGAAAAGTCAATTTTTCTGGCTATTAAGGTGTCAGATTTTTATACCTAACCTACCTAAGTAATGCTGAGCTGAGAGACCTCGACAGCCTTACTGCACATTGGACACAGTGTTTTAGGCTCCCAGCCGAAAAATTGGTAAACAGCACTACCTTCTATTTACTTCAATAAATCCTTTGTTTTAATACCATTAATTATTTTGGAGTTAATGGCAGCTAGAGGTATTCATTTATAAATGGAAATAACTTCATCTATATGATAAATAAAGCACTGAGTTTATTTTAAAGAGTAATCAACAATATCTTCAAAATGAACAACTACAAAAGGAAAAGTCTATAGTATAATAAGGATTCTGAATATAATATTCAGTCTATAGTACAATAATGATTCTGAATATGAGTTAGAGTCTTCACCAGAATAAAGAATCTACTTTAGAATAGGAAAAAAAATGAGACGTACCTGCATCCGCTCAACCGTCAAGAACGCAGCTAAATTTGCTGTAAACGTGGCCAGCATTAAAACTACGAAGAGCCAATACGCAGCCACTAAGGTGCGACCAGATAAGGCTTTGGGAGCCTCACCACCCCCTTGAGGCGTGAACGATGTTAGCGCAAACCAGAAACTCTCTTTTAGCGTAAAATCCCTTGAAAATTAAATATTGAAGAAAATATGATACGCGTGCGGAGCCGCGAGCACACAGATAATTAGGTAATTTCATTATTGTAATGTAGAAACAGTTACCTATGTCCTTAAGTGTGTTGTTTTTAATCAGCTTCCAATAAAAAAAAGGATAAGCTATACTTTGATACTATATATAAATTAGATTAACCCACCTGCAAGGATACGGGTAAGCTTCTGGATTATTCTTAGCCGAATACGGCGAGTACTTCTCTAACAACCATATCATGAACCCAGTAAGAATTAGAGCAGCCACAATACTCAACCAGACTTCAGTTCGCAGTACAGTCATGAATTTAAACAGAGAAGTCTTACGAATCGGTTTGCGAATTACTAAAAAAAAAACGATTTCAATTCTCATGTGTAGCGATCACACTGCTGGTGAATTCGCTTCGTTAAAGTACAAGCAAAGAGTACAAGTCAATATGTCCGAAGTATGTGACCGTACACTCGCGTAAACTCGCGAAGATCGTACTCACCGGCGATTGTGCACTATTCATAATGCTATTGCAATATGTACTCTCTTTGCTTATAATTACGTGCGTATTTCGCACATCTCGATGTGAACCGAAGTGAGCCGGTTAGTTAAGACAGACACTTCGAATAGAAAATACCTCGGGAAACTAAGAGTCCTTCGACTCCGGCGCAAAAACTGACAACAATCGCAAGCTGGCCAGGCTGAGGCAATGTTGGAATCGAAGCGAACTACCCTTCCACACTATCCTACTTGCTTAACTTCGTCTAACTTCGCGAGCAATGGGGACGGGCTTTTACAAATATCTAATTCACCTTAATCTAGACAACTAAGTTTGCAATACAACGCAATCTGACATTTTGTGCTTACTGAGAAAGTCAAAAGTGCAGTGAAGGCAGTTTTAATATATAGTGAATCTTGAAGGTTTGAGTAATTATTAATAAATTTCTTATAATGGCCGCTAGCCTGCCATATGTCACAACTTAAAGTTTTCAAATGATACAGGCGCAATTGGTAGTACAATTGGATTCCGCGTCGATGGACGTAGGTTTGAACACAACCAACTGTATAATGACCCTGAACTTTCGGTGAAGAAACTATAAGTAGCGCATTATTTAGCGATAGGTGTAAATTCGGTAGCAGCACTTGAGAACCAGCCAGGCCAGGCTGAGTGTGTTTACCATCCTGGACCATATTGTCATTTAACATCAAGTGAGATTGTAAAAAACAAATCATTAAAAGCCTACATACTCTTGTACAGACGCCTACGCGTCCGTTCCCTACAGACTTACTAAGGAAAGACAATGCACATATGACTGAATATTGTGAAGAATAAATATATATCTTACCTATAAGTATTCCGGTCTGTTCAAAGTAAGGGGCGACAAAATCGATTACTTCCTCCCTTTCAGCCGTCATTGTTAATGCGGCGACCGCCATATCTGTTTCCTACGATCAACGCACAATCTCTTTCATCAAGCCTATAAGACACACCCGAAAGAGGTAACTAGCACAAGGAACCAAAGTAATACGAATCTTTCCTTGGTCATTGTATTACGAATTGTAATTACAAAAGATTATTATTATTAGCGGAAACAAACAGAGAGACATACAAAAATTTAAAAAAATGTGTTTTGGTATACATAGGTTTTTGGTGTATCCATTCATATGTATTTAATAAAAAAATGTTATTTTGAAATTACAAGCGGACACTTCAGTTTTATTTATTAATATAGAAGATATTCCAAAAATATAGTACTTACACCCCTCATTAGATCCCCAACTACCCCATTCCAAGTTCCATTCGGTAATTTATTACCGAAACCGCCCGACCTTGGTGTTGTTATCTCATAATCGAAATTCATCGCCTGTGAAGTTTAGATTGGTTTTCTAAGTATTCTCATTATATTGTTATAGAAATTGAAAGTCTCGTATGAAATTTGTACCATATTGACAGTCATTGAGCATCCAATCGTCTAATGGAAACTTCTCAAAGTAAATTAATTCAATTATAGAACTCGAATGTCTCGTACGAAATTTGTACCATATTGACGATCATTGTGCATCCAATAGTCTAATAGCAACTTCTCAAAGTAAATTAATTCTATTATAGAACTCGAATGTCTCGTACGAAATTTGTACCATATTGACGATCATTGTGCATCCAATAGTCTAATAGAAACTTCTCAAAGATAATTAATTGAATTATAGAACTCGAATGTCACGTACAAAATTTGTACCATATTGACAATCATTGTGCATCCAATAGTCTAATAGAAACTTCTCAAAGTAAATTAATTGAATTATAGAACTCGAATGTCTCGTACTAAATTTGTACCATATTGACGATCATTGTGCATCCAATAGTCTAATAGAAACTTCTCAAAGTAAATTAATTGAATTATAGAACTCGAATGTCTCTTACGAAATTTGTACCATATTGACGATCATTGTGCATCCAATAGTCTAATAGAAACTTCTCAAAGATAATTAATTGAATTATAGAACTCGAATGTCTCGTACTAAATTTGTACCATATTGACAATCATTGTGCATCCAATAGTCTAATAGAAACTTCTCAAAGTAAATTAATTGAATTATAGAACTCGAATGTCTCGTACTAAATTTGTACCATATTGACGATCATTGTGCATCCAATAGTCTAATAGAAACTTCTCAAAGTAAATTAATTGAATTATAGAACTCGAATGTCTCTTACGAAATTTGTACCATATTGACGATCATTGTGCATCCAATAGTCTAATAGAAACTTCTCAAAGATAATTAATTGAATTATAGAACTCGAATGTCACGTACAAAATTTGTACCATATTGACAATCATTGTGCATCCAATAGTCTGATAGAAACTTCTCAAAGTAAATTAATTGAATTATAGAACTCGAATGTCTCGTACTAAATTTGTACCATATTGATGATCATTGTGCATCCAATAGTCTAATAGAAACTTCTCAAAGATAATTAATTGAATTATAGAACTCGAATGTCACGTACAAAATTTGTACCATATTGACAATCATTGTGCATCCAACCGTCTAATAGAAACTTCTCAAAGTATATTCCTTGAATTTTAGAACTTGAATGTATCGTACGAAATTTTTACCATATTGACGATCATTGTGCATCCAATAGTCTAATAGAAACTTCTCAAAGATAATTAATTGAATTATAGAACTCGAATGTCACGTACAAAATTTGTACCATATTGACAATCATTGTGCATCCAACCGTCTAATAGAAACTTCTCAAAGTATATTCCTTGAATTTTAGAACTTGAATGTATCGTACGAAATTTTTACCATATTGACGATCATTGTGCATCCAATAGTCTAATAGAAACTTCTCAAAGATAATTAATTGAATTATAGAACTCGAATGTCACGTACAAAATTTGTACCATATTGACAATCATTGTGCATCCAACCATCTAATAGAAACTTCTCAAAGTATATTCCTTGAATTTTAGAACTTGAATGTATCGTACGAAATTTTTACCATATTGACGATCATTGTGCATCCAATCGTCTAATAGAAACTTCTCTACTCACGATGACAATAAAATTTCAAGGTCAAGCCACGCGATGTGTGCCATATATTAGCGTCACGGTTATGAGTATTAAGAGACAGCCGCAAATTAATAGTAAGTTAGAGAAAAAAAAAAATTCTCCTCACTGTGATATTTTCGCTCTTGAGGAAACGTGCGCGTAACTGATAATAAGCGATCATGGCGCAGTTGGTAATGCGGTCCGAATCCGCATCAATGGATGAAGCTTCGAGTCCGCCTATTCAACTTTAAAATCACCCTGAAGGACAACTTCATGAGGAAACTATAGCATGGTGGTAAGGCATGGCCTTCTGGATACCTACCAGCCTCAAGTTAGAACCTGCCAAGTTTGAACCAAGAAAACCAGTCGTCAAATACCAATAGGTCTGTTCCGGCAACATCACTTGAGAATCAGTATCTTTAGGCTTAGTGTATTTACCATCCTGGACCACATCGCCACTTAACACCAGATGAGATTGTGGTTAAAGCACTGAGACTATAACGTGTAAAAACTACTAAATTTTAGAAAATGATTATGCACTTTCTCGGCCTCGTGTCCATTCCTTATTAATATATGTAAACACTTCAGACACGTGTACTTTTTACATAAGTTTTTTGAAGTGAAAACTTCTTTAGCAGCGTTGTGCGATTCTCGGTAGAGGAAAAATCTGTAGATTCGCGTTACCTAACAACATGCTACAGTATATCAAATATAAGATGGCGTTTATGTGCTGACGCTCAGAAATAAATAATAAAATGTATACTTATGCAGGCTATAAGTATGTTTGGATTATGAATAAACTATGTGGAAATGTACATAATTATAGCGCCAATAGATGTAAAACCACCAGAAAATGTTAGGTTGTGCTAATAATCTTAACAAATTATGAAATTAAAAACATTTTAAAGTCTTTCCCAAGTTTCGAGTTATCACTTCTGTTGGCAGTTCCTTATGACTGACTAGTCTTCCTTTAAGAACTGTCTAAGTACTATCGACCAGAAGTTTTTCACCAAACCGATCGTTAAAAAGGGCGTGCAATTTTTTTTTATATACTAACCTCAGATAATTTCTGTATTAAATCAATGCAATATCCACCGTACATGGGCTCTCCGTCGTCGTTATAAATTTGTTCTCCTGTGTCTGGGTCTAACTTAGGCTGTGTCCAAGGAACTGCCTATAAAACAATTGGAACAGAATACCAAGTTTTTTTTTTTTTTTGCCAAATATTTTGATTAGGCACACACTCACAGTTTCTCCCAATTATAAAAACAATAAATAATTTGAATACGGCTCATCGTTTTCCTTTTTTTTTTTAATTCGTCAGATTTATTTGACGGACATCTGAAAACGACGGTAAAACCTGGAAAAATTTTCTTATCTTTGAAGGCTCCTACTTTAAATTCTCGAATATTATCATCTGAGATACCGCAGTGTCTCAAGACAAAAATCTTCTACCAGTGTGTATTGCCAGTGATGACTTATGGCACTGAGACGTGCGCGCTTACAATGGGCCTAACCAAAAAGCTCTAAGTTACCCAAAAGGCAATGTAGAACGCTACGCTCGGAATTTTCCAGCGTGATCGAATCAGAAATGAGGAGATCCGCAAAAGAACCAAAGTGACCGACATTGCCCAAAGAATTGCCAAACTGAAGTGGCAGTGGGCATGGCACATTACTCGTAGTAAAACCGATGCCCGTTTGATACAACGGATTCTCGAATGGCTGCCCCCGTTATGAAAGACGCTTCGTGGTTAAGCGCTGGATCTCACAGGAGTCCTCTGGATGCGGGTGGCGTTAGACCGGTAGTTGCGGATATTTTTGGGGGAGACCTATGTCCAGCAGTGGACGTCTTTTCGTTGAATGGATGGATGGAATTTCTATAATAATTAATTCATGGAAAACATCAAAACGTACGAGCATGGATGTGGTGTATATATATTCTATGGTATACATGTCTTCTACGGTTCAACTCACAATAATACAGTTTCTTCTCTCTGAAACTAATTAATAAAATTAACGCGGACGAAGGCGCGGGTAGAAGCGAGTTACATTTTCTTTAAAACTACCTAATCCGGCGACTTCGCAATAGGTGTGTTCCGGTAGAATCACTTGAGATCCAGAACCTCTAGGCTTTAGTGTGTTTACAATCTAGGACAAAATCGCCAATTAATATCAGGTTCGATTGTAGTAAAAGCCTATACAGTGTAAGAAAGAACTTTGTCACTAAATCCTCTACCGCACCATAATGTTCCTTAGTTAATTATCTTACAGGTGAAGTCCCAATTCTGATGAACATTTTCAATGGTTCTAAAGTGACTCCTGGAAGAAGTTGGTATTCCGTGTTCGCTGTCCACCGCGCTACAGTCTGAAGACCAGCATCGGGTTTGTACGTGTAAAGAACGTAGAGAGATCGTAGGAAGAGACCAGATCTAAAAAAAGTTAATATGATTTCGAATTGAAACTTCTTATGGAACGGTGTGAATCGGATTTTATGAAACGAAAATGTGTAACGAAAAGAAAGATAGCTATTGAGACATCAATATTAATGGGGAGAATTATTTACTTAAACGAAAGTACAATACTGCTTATGCGATAGTACAATAACGCTTACCATAACGCTATTGACCAGAAAGGAAGCATTTTTTTTAACTAGCTAACGCTGTTGGCCGGTTGGGTCTTTATAGCTTCATCGAACTTTGGGGGCGAGTGCTGAAGGCACTCAGCCACAGAGATTAAACATAAGAAATGTCTGAAGACCACTATTTTATGTCGACATTATGATAGCAGCATTTAAAATACAAGTAACGCTATCTCTTGGTAAAGTTACTCTCTAGTGATAGTGCTGCGATACAGAATGCCAATTAGCGACATCTAGCGGCGAATAAAGTTGATATCTATATTATAACAAAATAAATTTAAACCACAGCTCACCGCTCTTCATTCCAAAAGAATACAGAATCATTGCTGGCCGAGTCTTCTGCGAACTGTTTGAAGAGTCGATCTCTCGTACTGTTCACGTCTCTCTGTAGACGGACGTCCTCACAATCTATACTAGTTGCGGTTATAACTTCGCTTCCCAAATTTGTATACACTTCCGTTATATAACCGATTAGCGCATTTAAAACTAACTGGTGTTTCTATAAATAATTTAAATAATATAATTCAGTATTAGTGCGTTGGAATATCGCGTCACAAAAATGAAACTATTTCCGATGAAGAATAATCGAGGGTCGTAGTGCATTTTCTGTCTACCTAACCTACCCAAAATACAGCAATCTGTCACAAATAAGTGCGTTCCGAAATTATCAATCAAGAGCATACAACATTTCATAAAGAAAGATCTCATGAAACATGCCCAACTGTAATTCCTAAGCGAAGTTATTTCTATATAAGTTGTTCCCTTACCGAAAATCGCTCAACGCGGCTAAAGAAGTTTTCGCTTCAATAATGAAGCACACTAAACAATTCCATTAAAATAAAACTGTAAACGATAATTTATTATCTTGCAGCCGTACAGGTAAACAAAATCGTGGCCATTTTTAAAATTTGAAATGAGGGACCAGGGTTTCTGTACTTGCTTATTTTTGATGTCATGTAGGGCAGTGGCATAGGAGTGACTAATACCTGAGGAGCATTTTTTACTTCTATTGACTCAACCGAAAAACGTCCAATGCTAGACATAGGTCTCCCTCAAAGATTACTACAACGACCGATCTACCAACGAATTCCCACGAATATCACCAGAGTCTATCCACCAGGAATGGAGCTACCCACACTGCGCCTTCAGGTACGTGACAGCCATTCGAGAACCTGTTGGCCCCATTGGGCATCGATTCTACGAGCAATGTGCCCAATCTATTGCCACTTAAGTTTCACAATTCTTGGGGCAATGTCGGTTAATTCTGGTTCTTTTGATGATCTCTTCATTACTGAAACGCGCACGAACGTAGCCCTTTGGGTAACTTTGAGATTTTTAATTTGGCCCATTGTTAGCGAGCCCGTCTCAGTGCCGTAAATCATCACTGGCAACACACTTGTCGAAAACTTTTCTCTTGAGACACTTTTGATAGTAAAAAAGCAAAGATACTTGTCACGAATTCAAACAGCTGTCAATAAAACTGTACGTTAAATTGGATTTTATTCGAAATTTAATGAGCTTTAATCATGTTTGGATCTGTGTCAGGATCGTGGCAAGTGGAAGGATGTGGTCTCTGCCTACCCTTATGGGAGAGAGGCGTGACGTCATGTATGTATTACCTGGACGGAAGAGCAATCGCATTCATCTCTGCGCTCCGAAAGTTTACAGCATTCGGACGAATCTGCTTGGAGTAAAACTAAAGGTAATGCGAATTGAGAGTGGTCCATGTTGGTTACATCTGAATAGTCGGTCAT
The DNA here is from genome assembly GCA_014132275.2 of Samia ricini. NCBI lineage: Eukaryota > Metazoa > Arthropoda > Insecta > Lepidoptera > Saturniidae > Samia > Samia ricini. Next base: position 5,144,552 of record AP028167.1, read on the forward strand.
GACTAAATTCCATTGGTAGTTACGACGTACTAGTTTTCTCCTTTACAGCCTGTGAAAATGTAACTATTTATTACCATTTTTTTATACACCACAATCTCACCTGATGTTAACGTATGACGATGTGACGATGTGGTCCAGGATGGTAAACTGGTACTGGTTCTCAAGTGATGCTGCCGGAACACACCTATTGGTATTTGGCGACAGGTTTTCAAACTTGTTTTTTCAGGTTTTTCCTCACGATGTTTTTTTTTTTCTTCGCCGAAAGCTCAGGCTGATTTTAGTGTTGTATAGGTGGGCTGAAACCCGCGTCTATAGACGCGGAATCTCGCCGCGCTACCAACTGCGCGATCATCGCTTCTTCTGTTACAGCTGAGCTGGACACTCCTTACATCTGATTTTTTTTTCATTATTATTGTTTTTATTTATTTTGTAATGTTTAAATGTTTTTTTGTATCTCATCGGTTGAATGATTTTATTATTTCTTTCTTTCAATATTTAAATTTTTCCAAATTTTGCTAATGCTTACGTAAACGTGGGGTAAATGCATGACTTACTATTGCTAAAAAGAGGGTGGGGTCTTATGTAACTCTTGAACGACGTCACAGACAAAACTTACCCGTCTATAAGTCTCCAGGACGAAAGCACTTTCCCCGACAACGATGTAAAAGCTTGGTTCTGGTCTCATGTTCTTCAATGCTTTGGCGGCGTCTCTGGTGAGACCGGCATGGACCCAAACCCTGATATTCGAGTTTCCGAGAAGTTCGTACAAGACTTTGTCGACATCTACGAAGACATATATATGTTTATATGCATAAATATTTGAAACGATGATGGCGCAGTTGGTAATGCAACGGGATTCCGCGTCAAAGGACGCGGATTAGAGTTCATCTAACCACATGACATGCTGAGTTAGTGCCCTTTTCGTCGTTGAATGCGGTTTATGCTTCCATGTATCCATTCAACCGTATTTATTTTTCTAACCTAGCTAACGCTGTTGACCGGGAGGGCCTTTACAGCTTCATCGTGACTTTGGGGGGCGAGTGCTGAAGGCACTCAGCCGCAAAAGGTGACTAGCACAAGGGTTACCAAAATGGTACGAACCTCGGCTTGGCCGTCACCTGAGTCTGCAAACTTCGTTATATTATGTTCCGTTGTTCAGCGTCGAAAAAAATCACCAGTAAAATCACCTGAGATTTCGCTCGGAAAAAAAATCGTGAGGAATTTAAAATAATGTGAAGGTATATTTATTATTGTCTCATTTAAGTTGCATTTATATTTACGCGACCCCATTTTATTTTCAATAAACTATATGAAAATGTATATGCATTGTTATTGCTCGTAGCGCCAATAGATTTAAAAAAAAAAAACCAGACAAATGATAATCATTTCAATTAACAAATTTTAGTTTGATTTTAGTCTAGTTTTTTTAGCTTAGTGATTTCTTGTCTATCTTTAATGCGAAACCCTAATCATTTTCCTGAGTTTTTTTTTTTGACACTAACAGAAAGCAGAAACAGATACTTCTCACAAATCCAAGTAGCTAGTAAAACTGTGAATTTTATTCACAGCGTCATGAGTTTATAATTTGTTTACGCGAGTTATGATAGGCGGTACGACAGTTTAATTAAAAAAAAACAATTTATTTATTTTAAATTACAATTATTAGGTTATTACAATTAGAAGTATTGAACAAGACTGAATTTACATAGCAATGAGTTATGGTTCTCTGAGAAGTCGCGAAGTGGCTTCCCACGGTATGAATCCGCACGGTCAGCGGTCCCACGGTTTCTATTGATAGTGACGCGGCTTACGGTGCGGTAACTCGCGGCACTCGTAATTTTTTTCGAAAAATAAAAGTTACGCCCGGAATAAGTTCAGCTATCTACCAAAAAAGTCCCGTCAAAACCGGTCCGGCACAGGGCCGAAATAAACAGACAAAACAACACAATTTAATTTTTTAATCGTGTCTTTTGTATAGGTACCTTTATACATTTATTATGTATTTAATAAAAAGTTAATATTTTCATATTACAAACAGACACTTCAATTTTATTTATTAGTATATATCAGATGACCAATGCAGTCGTTCAGTCAAGATCGTTTATGAGAAAAGACATTCAAATCAATGAGTGGTAAATTTCTATTAATCGTATCTACCTATCTCAGTCTCCAATATAATTGCCGCATCGGTGGCATTCCTGGAGTCCAGATATTTGTCCAAAGCCGCGACGAGCTGCTGTGGCCCTAATAATGTTCTGACGACCGGCAACCCAGCCTCTGAGGACAACTGTTCCACCTTCTCCCACGGAGACAATGATAAGTCAACAATCATTGATACCCCCTTGGAAATAGACGAGCATACTGTCAAAAAAACAATTTCAGATCAATCAAAATCAGAAAAATCTTTATTCAATTTAGGCCCTAAGAAGGCGCTTATGAACGTCTAAAAAAACACTACCACCGGTTCGGAAAACAACCCAGTCGAGAAAGCAGCGCAAGAAACTTGATCTGGTTCTTTTTTTTTTATAAATATAATATACATAATCTTTTTTCATATAAAAAACTATTCAAATCATAGTCTTAGCTAATGTTAGCGGGTGCGCACAGAGATGTGGGTCACTTCCAGAAAACACTACCGGTCACGTAATGATCCACCCTGTAATAACCTTTTGAAATTAAGACTTGCTTGACATAATACTTGAACTTATTGTCAGGTAAATCGGTAATGTTCTAAAAAGCTTTTAATAGACTTACTTAGCCTAGAGCGTGGGACGACCAATTAATCCTTATATCTTACTAGCTGTGCGATCGCGACTGCGCCCGCGTTTTATATGTTCTTCACTGCGTATTAATTCTTTTATACGGACTTCTAATTATATTTCTTAATTTTTTTCCCTACTAAGATTAAGTAAAACTATTTCGCACAAATACAAACGCTTGCTAGTAAAACTGTGCGTTGGATTTTTTTTTAAATTTCATGATTTTTAATTATTTTTGAAAAACAAAAATACACTAGGTGACGCAAAGTACCTTCAGCTAACTAACGGAAAAAATCCCGTCGAGTTTAGTTCAGCCGTTCCGGAAATTACCCGGGACAAACACGCAGAAAGACATACAATAATTAAAAACATTTTAAAAATTGTATTTTTGTTATAAGTATCGTATTTTACATTTATACGTATTTAGCAAAAAAAAAAGTGCTTTACTAGTAATTTGAAATTACAAACAGACACTTCAATTTTATTTATTACTATATATAATAAAATTATATCAATCGTTTACTTGATCAAGCTTAACTAAATGTTTGCGAACATCAATACCATAAACAGTTGTTAATAAATAATTGATTTATAATTTCATTCGACATGTTCAAGCGCAATGTCAAGGTTTTTATTTTAAAGGTTATTATAGGGTGGATCATTATATGAACACTAGTGATGTCTGGAAGTGACAGGTTTCTCTGTGCGTCTACTTATAAAATTTGTAACTGTTAGTTGTAAAGTTGCAAAAAAAAACATGCAGTAAAAAAAAACCATATCGAGTTTCTTGTCGGTTCTTCTCGATGACTGGATTATTTCCAGAACCGGTGGTAGTATTCTGACGTTTATAAGCGCTTTATAAAGGCCTAAATTGAATAAAAAAAATTTGAATTAAAATTTAACTTTCTGGACCCAATTCGAAAGCCAACGCGGACCTATTTAACATGATATAAACGTTTCTATAACACAAGTAAGGAACGACGTATACGAATCCTGTAGCTCTCATTTTCTTCCTCTCTGTCCAATAGGATAATAGAATCGATCAACTTCAGCCCCGGCTTTGCTCGTTCAGTTGTCTTTAAGGCGTGCGCCACCCTTTGAGTCAGTTCTTGTTCATGATTTTCAATAATGAAAACTGAAAAAAAAATTGCAATCCGTCTTAACATTATTGCGGATAAAAAAAACATACAATGATGCCGGCTTAGAATAGTAACACCCCATATCGTTTCCGTGGGTGTGGTAAAAAGCGACTAAGGGATAAACCAGGGAGTGGGCAGCAGCATCGTCTGAGCACAGCAAATACCTACTACGATCGCCAACCCGCATGCCGAGCGTTGCAGTTACGCCATTCATCCCTTATAGTGACCTATATCCAATAGTGGACATATATCAGTTCCTTGATAATAACCCGAGAGCTGTATCAAATTTTAGAGTAGATATTTGAAACACCATCAAATTTTGTACAATTGTAATTATATATTAACTTAATGCAAAAATAATTGAGATTAACCAAACCTCCATTGTTTCAATTAATGACCTGTTTTTTTTAGAGGCTCTATGCATGTTTCATACCTTTAAATTCGATATTGGAGGATTTCAATATAAAAAGGTATATTATTTAACCGAATTTAAAACAGTTACGCCATTAAAATTGTTTTTATTTAAAAACACAAAATTTAAACTACAAAGAAATAAAAATCAATAAATAATTTCAACTTACCGAAGCGTAAACTTATTTCCGATAAAACGCAGCTCAGATTGAAGAGAATTAAAAAACAATATAATAAAACGGTCATTATTTTAACAATTATTTATGACACGAACGGCAACCGTTACCACACGAACGTAATTTACTAATCAATATCGCCGAAATATATTCCTGTAGTAAATATGGTATGAATAAAGTTAAAAATATATAAAACAAAATCCTTAATTTCTCAAACATTACAATAAATATATTGTAGTTAAAGATTTATAGACATATTTTCCTTTGTCAAAAACAATAAACAAAAAAAACTTTTCGACCAATAAAAACAATTGATCAAAAAAGAGGTTATGAATTTGAATTTCGAATGCGCGAATACAGACGATTTACCCCAATGGCGTCAGAAGGTCGTTATGTTCAGTATGTAAGCATTTTGTTACATTATTCATAGTTGGTAATGTAAATAATAGTTTAAATAGAGATGGTTAGTTATTATGTGAATATAGTGCCACAGTTTAAAAATACCAGCTAGATTATAAATGGAATGTATGTTTTTGTGGCTCCGCTTACGTAAATATTTTCTATTCTGTATTCAAAATCAAAATTACCACCGATTCGTAAAACAACCCAGCATTAACTACACACAAAAACAACAGCATTAACTAGTTATAGAAAAAAAAAGCAAGGCTCTGACGTAAATGCAATACGTTGCGAAAGATGAAATAATCCACAAAACTAAACGCATTCCCTAACAATATATTCTTCCACGTGTCACTCCGATTTCACAAAACACACCGCACGTGTGCACGCAAAGGATTGTATGAAGAGAGTCTCCAGATAACGGGCGCAAGGTGCCGGTGGTGCCACGGGAAAATGCACCACTACCCTCACTAGATTTATTTTTAAAATAACAAACAAAAAAAAAACAACTAAAAATACCTACCCGCACTAACGGATCTATATTTATAAATGCACGGCTGTAACTTACTGTAGTTGACAAGGGGGAGGATCAAAAATATCTGAAATTTTTACCTAACTTGCACAGCCTCTGATACTACCGCAATACACGTATATATGCTTGCCGACAGACTGTCAACTTGAAATTAATGGATATCCAGACCAACCATCGTGCTATTGTTTGTCTTCATCAAGGTATTTTCCTGCACGAAAGCTCATGGCTTTAATGTTAAGTGAACAATCTGGTATTATTTATTTTGTGGTTACAAAGCCTTCAAAAGGTACAGTCGTTTGCATAAGTAGTATGTCATTTGTTTTTGGTAAAAAATAGAACAAGTTTAGAACTAGTACAAGCTTATAATTCATTATTATCTATTATATATAGTCCGTTATATTTTTGAAATTATACGTCTTTTGGCCCGATAGGGATAAATGATGAGATTAAATTTATTCGATGCGTGCGCAATAGTCACGAAAAAATGACACCCTGAAGTTAGCTAGTCAACATACGTTGCACGCGCACACCGTCACGAGAAGGCAATACTCTGAAGTTACCTGTCAACGTTTTAGTTTTTTATATTATTACGTCAAAGGAGTATAACTTCTTACGTGCGTACATAAGTACACACATACTTTTTTTTTGTGGAGCTATAAATATATACCTATTTTTAACCATAATTACAAACTTTTTGTATGCTATTAACCCCTTGAGCACTAACCGGGCGTTTTTATGCCAGCTTTCCGTTGTTTTTCTTATTATCTTCCTATTGTCTCATTTTTATGGACAATCGACATATTAAGGAAGCTTACCGCCTAGTTTCACGTACCAGGTTCTGGTACGGGGGGAGGCGAAGTGTTGAGTAAGAGAGTAAGAGAAGCAGACTGTTTTTGTACTGAATACATACATAGTATCACCACTTTTTTCGCGTGAGGGTATGCAGAGACTACGCCCTTCCAGTTGCTACGATCTTGACACACACCTCTTTCGCTTCTTCATGAGCGCTTTTATATATGCTCGCCGGTTATGGGTACTTTTTACCGCGGCCTTTATTTTAGACGTTCTCGATTTGGAGGAGTTACGTTCTACTAGGTCGACGCTTACCGACGTTCCCAGTCACCCTCGCTTTGTTAATTCATTTCGTTAATCTTCTGTCGTACCCGAACCAACTAAGCATTCCTTTCTCTATCCTGTCCACTACATCCTCTACCAGATCAGAACGTTCGCGTGTCTTTTACGGAATAATATTATTTTGAAGTTGAGCCAATTGTAGTCATTTCACGTCGAGTGTAACATCATCTTGTAATACTTCAAATGTATTTTTTTTATAATGGACCCATCACACTCTATGACAAAGACATCCTGTAAAAGCGACAAAGCGGAATGACAACAGAATTAAACGCACACGTTTGGCGATCTAAGTGCATATCAATCGAACTTGAATTACGCGAATAACAACTCATAATAACAAGATGGTTTATCCTCACCTTTACTCAAAAAATTACGTTCGTGAGACCTTACCCTATGATCTCAATATAGCATCACATTAAAAATAATCGCTGGAGTGCCGCAATACGTGAACAAATAAAAGAAAGAAAGAAGAAAGAAAGAAAGAAAGAAAGAAAGAAAGAAAGAAAAGAAAGAAAGAAAGAAAAAGAAAGAAAGAAATAAAGAAAGAAAGAAAAAAAAGAAAGAAAGAAAGAAACGAAAGAAAGAACAGAAACCTAAAGAAATAAAAGAAAAGAAAGAAAGAAACGAAAAAGATCCTCCCTAAACTAAATAAAGACGCCTCCTCCCTAAAGACTCTCCTCCCTCCCTCCTCCCTCCGCTCGACCTCCCTAAATCCCTCCCTCCCTCCCTCCCTACCTCCCTCCCTCCCTCCCTCCCTCCCTCCCTAAACTCACATCCCTCTCCCTCCCTCCCTCCCCTCCCTCCTCCCCTCCTCCCCTCTTTCCCTCCCTCCCTCCTTTTCCTCCCTCCCTTCCCTCCCTCCCCTCCCACCCTCCCTCCCTCCCCCTCCCTCCCTCCCTCCCTCCCTCCCTCCCTCCGAAATCCCTCCCGAGAAAGAAAGAAATCCCTGCCGCTAACGAAAGAAATAATTTCTTTCTTCCCCCCATCATCTACATATCCCTAACAGGACAAAGAATATCACAAAAAAATATATATTTAAAAAAATAGAGAAAACAAAGATAAAATAAGTGTGTGTTTCAAAAAGGTGTCGAGTCAGCATATAGCCTGAAGGAGATGAACCAGAGTGTTGTGTGCGCAACGATTGACAGTGTGGGTGTCCTTAGTCGTAACTTCATTTGAGGAACGTGTCATAAATGGACGCTTCATAGATAGAAAGGACGTTGAACGTAATGACAATATTAGTTATCTATTGATAAAAAGGTAAGAAAAATAAAAATAGAATATACATACATATACGTTATTATATAAGTAATAAACATCAGGTGAAAATTAATATTGTAACCGAAGAAAAACTTTGAGTTTTGAACTAAACATATTTAAAGACGTAGCATTTCGGATTGGAGGAGGCAGGTTATTCCAAGTCGCCTGATATCTGAAACTACCCCGAAAGGCGAAAGTTCTATGCTTAGGAATACTAAAGAGACACATAGTTGTACGAGTTCTGAACTCCCGCTGCTGGCATTCAGGTTGTTGAAGTCTAATAATCCCAAATAGTAATTTAGCAAAGTATAATTTATATCGTGCATCCATTTTTAAAATTCTTGCATCGTTCAAATATGGTGTAACGTGTGCACGCGTAGGAATACGAAAACAGTAACGAGCACATGCATTTTAGATTCGCTGAATGAGGTTTTTTATCTTACTCAATATACAAGGACCGTATATATGCACTGGATTTGTGAAAGCGATATTACATAATCTAATATTCAACGTTGTTATCAATCCATGAACGGCACTGATTCATTACACTCGTGGGAAAGGGAACACACCCTCTCTACACGCAAACCTTGCATATTCAATAACAGACAGAGCCAAATTTGATCATAATAATTCACCTAATCATTAATATTTCTTTACAAATTTTGCAAATAATTAATTAGTTAACGTCAGTTAGTTAAAAATGAAATTAATTTGTTATGACCATTAAAAAGACATTTATGGTTGCATGAAGTAGGTAAATAAACACATGGAAAAATTTAGAGGACTAGAGGAACATTAATAACGGCTTATAATATGCAGAGTGACTTTGAAATTAAAACAATAATTAAAAGGGAGCTTATAATAAGATTTTTGAAGCGATGATGGCGCAGCGGGTAGTGCCACCGGATTCCGCGTCAATCGACGCGGGTTCGATCCCCACCTATCCGACTCTAAAATCAGCCTGAGCTTACGGTGAAGAAAAACATCATGAGGAAACCATAGCATGGTGTTAGGGCATTTTCAAATAATGCCCGCTTGGCTAGCTACCACCCTCAAGTTTGAGAAAACATGTCACCAAATACCAATAGGTGTGTTCCGGCAGCATTACTTAAGAACGAGTACCTCTAGGCTTAGTGTGTTTACCATCCTGGATCACATCGTCACTTAACATCAAGTAAGATTGTGCCGTCGGCTGTCAGTTATTGTCAACAGAGATAAACCTACATCTATAATAATAAATAAATTGGAGTCAAAATTATTATTTTTTTTACTAAATAAATATGAATGTATACACGATACCAATACCGAAAATACAATTTTTATAATTTTCAAGTGAAAACTTCTTTAGCATCTTTGTGATTTGAAAGTCGATGAAACGAAAAAGCGACATTACGTGTTTGTGCGCGTATGCGTAGTACAAAGCTTGGGAAAAAGCATCACAACCACCGTGCTGTTTTTTTTTTCTAAATTAGCTAATGCTGTTGACCAAAGTGGCCTTTACAGCTTCATCGAACTTTGGGGGCGAGTGCTGAAGGCACTCAGCCGCATAAAGGTAACTAGAACAAAATACGTTTTTTGAAAGTTTCTACCACGTGTGAATTGCACACATTAATTTTTTGTCTGTCTGTCTGTTTGTTCCCGGTAATCTTCGGAACGGCTGGACGGATTTTGACGGGACTTTTTATGGTAGATAGCTGAAGTTACTCCGAGTAACTTAGGGTTATTTTAATTTTTGCAAATAGTTCCGCGTAAAAAAATTAAAACTCCTAAACAATTTAATGAAATCCTATTCAATGCACAGTTTTACGGGCTAGTGCTTGAATTTACGAGAAATATATTTACTTTATCTTAATAATACAGAATAAAATTAGGGTTCCGTATAAAAAAATTAAAACGCAGTAAAGATTATATGAAACGCGGGCGCACAGCTAGTGTGTATTAAAAATTGTGTGAATAACTTAAACAAAACAAGCTCATACGCGCATTAGGATATTTTTTTTTCTTTGTTTTCATTATACGATTGTGAAAATTATTATTTGTTTAAGAAAACTAAAGTATTATAGAATATTAAACAGTTATCCCGCTGTACTTTATCTTATTTAAAACAATAATGAAATTAATTAACGACTACTTTAGGTATTGTTATTTATGTGGTTTTTTTTTTTAAACATTGCGCGGCCTCAAAAGATATCTTTTGGTATCCACTGATTAAAAGAGTAAATATTTATTTACTTTTTAGTGTATTTTTATGGCTTATTCTTTTGAAGTCGGTTTATGTATATAATTAAAAAAGTTTTTGAAATCTCTTTTTAGTCGTTCCCCTAAATTTGTCCACGTGTTTATTTAGTATTTTCATCCATAAATGTTCAGTATATCATTTAGTTTTGAAATGAAAACGAAGTTTTACCATTTCAATTCGGAGCCTGAATACGGTCCTGTCACTTATTAATTATTAAAATTAATCGTTACGTTGTTAAGTAAATATATATTTTGAGTAGTTCCCGCGGCTCCGCCTGCGTAATATAGTTTTGAATAATCATTGCAAGACCCTATTTTTTGTACAGGCCCTAAATTATTCTGGTAGGTACTAACAGTAAGCAAAGATATGTCTCACAATTTCTAATAAGTACTAGCGAGTAAAAGTGACCATTGAATAGGATTTTGTGTACAATTTTATGAGTTTTTTTTTACGCGAAACCCTAATCTTTATCCTCCTATATAGGGGGGATTCCCATAATCGACACGCTTGGCAGGCGGGTTGGTGATCACAGTAAGATATTTGTGGTCGGTGGATGCTGCTGTCCATCCTCGGAGTTATATCCCTTAGTCGGCTTTTACGTCACCCACGGGAAGATATGGGGTATATAGTACCAGGGCCGTAGCTAGCGTTCAATTTGAGGTAGGACAACTGTGCTTACAGGTAGGACGTAAGAAAAAATGTAATTTTTTTTCTCATCGGACTAACCTTTTTTGGTCACAGTATGTTGGGAATAAAGTTTCTTCGCATTTTATATTAAAACTCAGTACCTTTTTTTTTTCAAAGTTTATTTACATTCAATTACAGTACATATGTGCCATTTTGTTCCATGACTTTGACATCTTCTAGTTGACATGATCTAGTTGCCGATATTTTGGGGCTTATGATAAAAAAAAAACGCGAGAAGTAGTTTTGGCAGTCCTGTCTTGCCGTTAATTTGACACAGCCTAAATAATTTTGAAGAAACCGAAATAGGTGGTAATCTTAAAGGTGCTTTTAATTTTTGCTGAGTGCCTATATATGTGTGTGATCTAGCGTTACCGTGATGAAAGAGCTTACCCTTTCTATTGATCAATACTGGCCGCTTCTTCTGAACTTCTTGCTTTATTATCAAAAAATGGCGTCCACTTTATCCGTAATTGGGGATCTAGAGCGAGATGCATCTTTGATATCAATCTTCTCGAATTGAAAACTCTTAAACTATTATAACTTTCTGCTACTCTTACTGACACTGCATCAGGTCCATAAACGTCACAAATTTATTTCGCGGCTTGCGTTCCATTTTCTCATTTTGTTTCTATTCTAATAAATAAAATTTTTTAAAGAGTCTGTTTGTAATATCACAATAACATTTTTGAAGTTATACTTCTTTAGGCGCGTTATGAAAAAATGATGAGAGTGAAATTTTAAGATGCGCGCGCATCTGTGACACAAAATTAACAGTATGAAGTTGTCTGCTTAATCGCTCATTAAGTCTCGAAAAAAAAGCTACCAACGAAATAGAAATTGAACCTCGATATTAGTCGCGCATGTTGGTACGCTCGTCACCTCTGATCACTGTTTTCATTATTTTTTTTTAACATCAAATTATAATATTAATTTTTAATATTTGCTATTAAATTGAATAAATAATAAATATTTATAAAAATAACTAAATAAATGTAATGAAATTTTTTTGATAAAAATGAACAGTGAATATTAAATTAAGAAATCAATAAAAATATTTAAAAAATGACCAACCTTAAATTCAATTTTTGAATTTATTATTAAATTTATTTTTAAAATATTAAATAATCAATAATAAACATTTAAAATTAAGAATTTTATAATATTTAGTACAAATTATGTCTTATATATTTATTATTCTCTAAATTTGGTTTTTAATAATTATATTTCAAATTTAAAATGAACTTTGTTGATTATCCTTTTCCAATCCTTCTATTATTTTATAGTAATTTATTATTTGCATGCAATTAAAAACTATTTTTTCATGATGCCAAAGAAGTATAACTTCACACGCGCGTACACGCACCCATTTTTTTTACTAAATACACATGAACGAATAAACGATACCTATACCAAAAATACGATTTTTAAAAAAAGTTCTGTGTGACTGTTTCAGGTAATCTCCGGAACGGCTGGACCGATTTCGACGGGACTTTTTTTGTAAACATCTGAAGTTACTCCGGGTAACTTAATAATTAGGGTTCCGCGGAAAAAAAAAAAAAAAACATGAAATTGTGAACAAAGTTCAATTCAATGGTCAGTTTTACGGGCAAGTGCTTGAATTTATAAAAAAAATATTACTTTATGAACTTTATATTATTAGTAATGATTTTTTTTTAGGAAAATATCACTATAAATAACTTATTAAATTAAAACTCATGAATAATTTCGACCAATGAAAGAATACTAGTTCCGAATAAGATAGTTCGAAAAAAGATCGATTTTCTAGAGATCGATCTTTAGACCTCGATTTTTTTGTAAATTGATTCATAAAGCTTCGATTCGAATCGATACAAAAATCGATCTTTTTTGGAAAGAATCGCCATCCATAAAGTGACACTGACCATGGTCTGAGCATCACACGACAACACACACTCCTGCACACAGTTGCATAGGTCCTGTAAGGTTCCATATTTTTTATTAGGTAAATAAAAAAAATGTAGAGATTAGTTAGGATTAAAATTCAGCGGAAGCCGGGTTTCCTACCACGTTGGTTGCCCTTGTGCTAGTTACTTTTTGCGGCTGGGTGCTTTTAGCACTCGCCTACGAAGTTCGGTGAAGCTGTAAAGGCCATTCCGGTCAACAGCATAAGATAGGTTTGAAAAAAATCCCAGGATAAATATTAGACGCTACACTGGAGTGTCATACATTGTGTCTTTAGCAACATGATAGAAATATAAGAACTGTAAAGGACAGGCACGATCGCAGTCAGACTTTAGTAGGGGTCATATTACACATTTATTGAATACTTACCTATTTTAGTAAGCTATAACGCTCCTTTGGGGCAGTAGAAGACCCGACCCGGAAATCAAGGGGCATTGAGATAGCCCAGAGGGGGGCCTGGGCAGATTAAAAATATAGTAAAAAGTAAATAAAACGATGACGGGTCCTTCGAGCAATCTAGAAAAAAACATACTCTCAGTGTGGGGTAACTGTAAGCAAAATAAGGTTCAGAAAGTTAGACATTTGAAGCAGTAAGTTAGTAATTTATTTAAAGTTTTCGTAAATTGTCTATCTTAAATAGATTTGCCATTCAAATAAATGGCGAGCACGTATAAATGCCCGTTGTATATATGGCGTTTGCATTGAGTTGCTGTCGCGGGGGGGGGGGGAGAGCCTCGCAAAATGTAATTCGCCCACATCAAATTATGGTCTCGCTCCGCCACTGTAAAGGTCCAGGTGTTTCACCAACATTCAATCAGACCGGGTTAACTTCAATAAAACAACTTATTCAATATATAATAACTATGTATGTAAGTTATAAACATTACGTCGATAAGAAAAAAAAAAAATAATATAATAATTTTCATTTACCTAATTCACGACAAAAAAAAAATATTAAGGAAAAATAATAATAATAATATTAATAATTATACCTTAAAAACAACGTACAACCTCACGCTACACGTATTAAATTAAGAAAACCAATAATTAAGTTATAAATTATAAGGCGGCCATTTTGGATATGTCAATGGAATTTGTAAAGAAAAAAAACACTTGTCTATGCATGGAATATTATTAATATTCAATTATGTACTTTACATAAACAAGACAAGACTTCTAAATGGATACTACAAATATAAATTAGGATTAATATTTTTTTTTACGTTATTTTTAATGTTAATTTTATATACGTACATAATTTGATGGTATTTTCCATGAATCAAAGTAACAAAATCTCATTTATAAGAAAATAAAAATAAGCTTTTTATTTTAGAAGAAAATTCATTATCTAAGTGTTAGTGATAATTTAACTATATAATACAAAAAAAATATATATATTTTAATTCTACTAAAAACAACACCGGCACACAAAAAAAAAGTTGTTTACGCATTAAACCGGACCCAAAATTTGAAACATTTGTGTAACCGAAAAAAAAAAATCAGGAAAATCCAAAGTAATGGTGACGAAAAAAAGAATGTTATTTGTATCTTGATCCACTGAATCTGAAGTTTATTTGGCTTATTTTAACATTTCAAAATTTTAAAAAATCTCAACATAACCACCCAAATTGGGAAAGTTGCAGTTATAAATATGAAAAATAAAAATCTTTTTAACACGATTGTTAATGATTTGAGTCTATTTTCATGGTTGGAATATGGATGATCTTAGAATCTAAAAATCGATAAAATTTTAAAATCTTTAAAAAAATTGCATATAAAAAGAAAGTAGTAAACAATATTTTCAATTTCAAACTGGTCTTCGTTTGTATAGTCGAAAAATGAAATACTGCGTAGGTCATTTGAAGACGGAAGAATTCGATACAAACTAAGAGTTTTTATTTGTTATTAAAAAATCTTGATTCCTACCTTTCTTTTACATGCTATTTTTAATAGATTTCAAAACTTCGTCGATTTTCAGATTCTAAGATGATATTCCATTCATGAAATTACACCCAAATCATTAGCAATCGTGTTGAATAGATTTTTTTTTTCATATTTATAACAGCAACTTTCGCATTTTTTTTGTTTTTTATGATTGTTTTTAATTTTCGAAATGTTAATAGGCTAAATACACCTCAGATTCAGTGGAACAAGTTACATAAAAATTATACTCGATCTGGATCCATTTTTTTCATCTCCATAAATTCGGTTTTTCATGAATTATTGCATTTTTTTTCTCGGTTTTACGCAATTTTTTCAAATTTTGACAGCTTAACGGGATAATTAACCTTCAGATTCAGATTCAGTGGATACATAAAAACGATACTCGATCCAAGTCCACAAATTTTTTTCCATCGGTTATTGCAGTTTTTTGCAATGTTTTGGCTTTTTGGAGTATTTTGTATTTTACTTAAATCGTGGACGTGATCGGGCTAAACGGGTCGAAATACATGTCCGTAGGTGGGTCCGGTCAAATGCACAAACAACTTTTTTTTCTTATATGTTACGGTGAATTTTTTTTCAATAGTGGGTCCTATTTTATATACAGTTACTATACGGTTTTGTAAAAAAAAAAACAATATATAAAAAAAAAACGAATGGATAAAATTGATAACCATAATACCTAAACAAAAAAAATATAAAATTTAAAACAAATACCAAAATGTATTAAAATGGACAAAATTTGTTTCCTACATAAGATCACCTAATTCTTATTTCATTGCCTTAAACAAAAATAATACGCAAACCATAGACAAGATCATACAAAATTCCACCAACATACCATAAACAACCAAACTCCATTTGTTTCTAATAAAAAATGTTGTTTTTTTTTTGCATTGTTGTTGTAATCTATTTTATTTTTTTTATACCTCAGTTTTACACTTAATTAGCTTAATACTAATCTTTAAATGAACGCTGTTATCGAATGTACAATTTTTGGGTTCAATTCTGTGTATACTTACATGTAAAATTCGCTAAATAATTGCCCACAAAAAAGTTTCGAACCTAGAGTCTACAAAAAAAAAAAATCGTCCGTTTTCAGATCGATCTGCTATATATACCCTCTCTATCCAATACATGTTTCTATCTGATCGATCTGAAGACGGCTTGCGAATAGTAATTTTTAAACTATCGTAAATCCATTTTTATATACATCTTTTTGTTCTTGTTTCAATATTTAAAAACAAAACATAGTGATGTCATTAATTCAGTCGAGATTCTAAAATCGCAATCTCAATTATATATTTTTTTTGTTTGAACCCAAATTTGCGCTGGACTATGGACAGGGCACTTACCCCAGAAACTTAAAAACTACCATTCTCCGTAACTCTCTCTAAGAAATAAGTTATCTCTAATTTTTACATCATTATAATCCATACACCCTTTGATAATAATAATTAAAAAAAATACTATATGTATGTACTACATTATATAAAATACCAGATTTATAATAACTATAATAATAATTAATAAAAACACATATATTTCATTTAAAAAAAAAAAAAACACATCACTATCTCTCACGTTAAATTTTATAAAAAACATTTATTTCTTTTCGTTTCACATGATTTTAGATTATAGAAAATGTATGCGCTCTTTGCCCCTCTTTAAAAATACATAAATATAAAAAAAGAAAATCTAATAAACTGATTGTATGTACACATACGTATATGTAAATATTAAAAAAAAAACCTTCAAGATTTAAAATCCTATTTAATGGCAACTAATTGTGTCAATGTCATCTCGATATATTTTATATCATTTTTTCTAAAGATTATCGCGGACTTGCAAAGACTATAAGACTATTTGCAAAGACTAATGAAAACGCGGGGTTATTATGCCTAAATTACACAATATAGGTCCAAATAACACAGACTATTATATGAAAAATATAACCTATTACATTAATAACCCGTAATGCGTTCGGATATTAAATATCTCCGACCAATTTCCAATAAAAATAACCTTTTTTTGTTTGTTTAATTCAATGAGAACTCCTTAATACCATTTTTGTATTGCAAAAAAAAACAGACACAATTTTTATTATTTTGGAAATCAAACAGAATATACATGAGACATATGATGTGACAAATACGGTAGTGATTACCTTGGAATGGTTCTAATGGCTTCTTGAGTAATAATTTTTGGGGCTAGAGCAAAGAAAAATTGAACGAATAATACGAGAAGGCATATAAATACACAAGGATTTTTAATACTTCAATCAAATCTAGATTCTGATGCGTCGTTTTTAGCAATTAAATAAACTCTATATGCAATAGATACAAGGGAATTTAACCAAAGGAAGTTTACAACAAAAAGGTCTGTTAAAACTGACATTTTGGTATTTTTTTTTTAAATTTAAAGGAAAAATGATAAGTGTTGAAACCGCGCTTTTTGAGCCCTCATAAAAAAACTTTCACTTAAAAACTTGTTTATATGGCATTTCAAATGGTGGCTGATAGGGATGTGTGGAAGAAGACATACCGCATAATGAATTAAAGATGGATGACATTTCAAAATTCTTAATACTTGTGCACCAGTCGTGCTAGTTGTCAATACCGCTGCCAAAAAAATAACTTAAGTAAATAGTCTTGATTTTCAAGTCAAAAATATCGGTACGACCATAATTTTACAAACAGATTGCATATGAAAAAAAGTTTTTAAAAAGGGGCAACGTGCACATTTTATCTCCCTGTATCGCTGGACAGTAGAGTCCATTTGTAAATATTTCACCCAGTGTGTTGGAGGAAGGATATTATTTGTCCAAAGATAATTAATAAAAAACAAATTACCAACAATGAATAAATGCGTACATTCCTTTTACTACGCGAAGAAATCGATGACAATATCAAAATTATATTTATATCATTAATGATTTTTCTAATACCAATGATAATAAGAAACTACTGCGTTTTTTTTTTGGAACATATTATTAAAAAGAGCGTACTTTGAACGGAGACCTGCTATAAAAAAATTACCAATTATCACCAAAGTAACTTTCTTTTAAACAATTTGTTTGAAATGAAAATCAATGGTTTCTCAAAATCAACCCGAAATATAACGACATTGACGCGTGCGTATCTTTAAAATGAATTTTCGTAATTTATCACTTTGTTTATGATGGCAATTAAAAAAAACCTGGTAACACCCAAAAGTATATTAACGGTATTTTTTTTATAAATTTAAAATCGGTTACTTTTTAAACAATTACAACCCCTCCCCCCTCCTTCCACGCACGCACACAAAGCAGCACAGTACCTACCTCATGTTGAACTACAAGTGAATCGCGAAATAAACCTCGTCAGCTTAAAATGATTTTATACGAATAATAAAAAAAATATATAAATCTAGGAACATTTAAGAGCTTAAAATAAAATGTAAATGTATATGTGGTAGTAGTACGCTAAATAAGTTATTTTTAATTATTTATTTATTTTCTGTGGAAGATATTATTATCCTTTAACGTGTTTTTTTAATATAATAAATAAATAATATTCCAGAGTCCAATTGAAGAAAATAAAATGTAAAGAAAATCAAATACTGTGGAGGTGTATAAAAAAATCGATTATTCAATTCCGATCGTCAAGGGGAAAGAATACCAGTACAGGTAAACTTAAAAAAATAAATTTCATCAAAAATGATACAGCCGTTTCCAAGAAACCAATCTCAAGAGTTTCTCAATTAATGTTGTACTAAAGAGTTGAGGGTCGCGCTACGTAACATGAGCTGAACGATAATCCATCCGCGAGGAGACAGTCGCCGCTATGTTGTCATTCCACGCAGCAATATCTCCCCCCGCACCTCACACCTTACCACCAACGACACTTATACTAATCACCACACCGGTCTTAGATACGTGGCGCACAAAAAAAACAGGTCTAATATTAGTGGTAAAGAAGATTCTAAAAATTCAAACAATATGTTTATATGTGACCACGAACCCAGAGCTAAAGTGAAGGATAACCTGGCTAGATTATTACGGGGTTGAGAATCCAATAAAGTTGAAAAAATGGAGCCATGGAGGTAGGTAGTCTCCATCTTGATCTTTAAAATCTGACTCCGTTCAGTTCCTAATTACGACTATACTGTGAAAAGACATTCGAGGTCTGCAGATAAAAATACTGTTAACAAAAAAAAAAGACAATAATACCGTAGGAATCTGGTAAATCGGTCATTCAAAATACCCCGGCAAAAGGGCCCTTTATAATACAAGGTAAAGTAAATAGAAATGTATATCATACAGACTGTCGCACGAATTGTCATTATCAGTCCGCCATTTATACGAAAACCACGACACAGGTGTGACAAAACCTCACAGATAAATAAATTGTGGCTTCATAATTACAAGTGTTCGATTTACGGGTTTACTTATATCCACATGACGTCACGGCAAACGAAAAACTAACCTCGCAATAACGTTTCTCATATTTATTCCCTTCATTTGGACTCTTGCTAGTGACGCGCCACTATCGACAGCAACTCGACGTAGGTAACTATCGATTACGAGAAAATATCGATAGAATTGTAGCGCATCACTACGCTACACACTTGGAACGGTGCGTGTCTCATTAATATATTTTTTATTATAATTTGTGGCATTCGTTCTGTTTCTTAATACTCTGTTTTCGCGGTCGAAACGATGAATTAATTATCGATATAATTATGAAGTGATTTACAAGTTGTTACTGAACCAAATAAAAAAAAATATTATTTACTTCATTAAAATAATGAAAAATTGTCATAGAAAATCTATTTTGAAGAAACATGAATAAATGCTACAATATTATAAATAAGACAACGCGAAAAAAAAACATCTCGAACAAAAAGAAAGTAATCTTAAAATTATGTATAGAGATATTATTTTAAAAAAAAATACATACGTTTTTTATTTATATTCGAAATAAAAATAATAAAATCTATATAGTAATAATAATAATAATAATCGTAACTAATAATTGAATAATAATACATAGAACATCACTAGTTATCGACATTTCCAAGTTCATACGGAGAAGGTTCGAGAACGGTGTTTGGACCTTTTTTTTCGACAGATTTCGAATTGATCATATATAATCTAAAAAAAAAATTATTGTAAAAAAAAAGTTTTATTTGGTCCTCGTATAGAAAGACGTATTAATCTTTTTTTTTTTGAGTTTTTGAGGGAGTTTCCTATCCTCATGAACGGGTAATACATAAGAACTTTTGGCGGGATATTAAGAATGCCATGAATCTATTAAATAATGATTTTAATATTATTTTCGTGACTATTTTAAGTGATATAATTTGCTTATTATATTAATAATATGAAACGGAGAAAATAATATGAAACGGTATTGTTAAGATGTCATAAAAACTCTCTAGAAAGTTCTAGCAAAAAAAACAACATTTTCTTTCAACAATGTTTGAAAATAAGTAACAAAGTTAAGCCAAGCTAAATGGGTAAACTTCAATTATATCGGAAAAGGGTAAATAATTTGTCGCCGTTGTTAATTTATTACGACCACTGAATACGAGCTCTTTAGGTATTTTATTTTTATCAAATTGTTGACCCTTTGTTAAAACTTTCTGAGGACTTTTCGTGACATCTCAAAATAATTAAACTGTATCACTTAAAATAGCAACAAAACACATGAATGTAAACTCAAATAACGTAAGTTTATATCATATAAACTATACGACAGAATAAAACCCCTCCCAAAAAACTTCACGGCAATTAATGATCTTTAAATTCATCCATTATTCAACAAAGATCTATTTTTAAAAAAATCCAAACATCGACTCGATATGAAATATTGCAAGAAATTAGCATCACACTACGCGTCATCAGTTTTAAAGTTTTTTTTTTTTAATAATAATATTAATTATAATAAATAATTTGCAAAGGAAGAAGGCGAAATATAATAATGCTCATTTATAGTAAAAAATACTAAACAGAAAACGATGGTACACTCATCAATAAATTGATTAAATTCATCATCAGATCGTTGGAACGCAACGTGTTATACGGGGGCCGCCAACCCACCAACGAAATAGCCAAATATTTATGAGATCATAATAAAAAAACAACAACTTTTTTTTTACATATTTCCCCAATCACGTATATCGATGGCGAATGCGTTCGCTTTCATTTGACGTTACCAATGGCCAACGTATCTCATTTCACATACGTAAATAAATTCATTTTGCTATTACATACCCGTCGCGCCCCGCGGCACCGCTCGCTTTCTACCCTTCACAATAATATTAACCCGTCGACTTGCATATTTTATCATCACATTACGTTTTGTATGAAACTTAAGACGCACGTCTTTGTAAGTAAGTCAAATTACCGACAATATATCTCTTAAACAGTCAACAATTATTTTTGTCGATTAAATTTTTCATAATGAAAAAAAATTATGTATTGACCAGCTAAATCAATAAAAATAAAAAATAAATATTATTCATGTATAATATAGGTATAAGCCAATTAAGGGAACAGAAACACAGACAGACCGAGAAGTTTTATAAGGATTAGAATCTCATAGTACAAAAGATAAAAATCCATTGTAAAACCTTTATATTTTTAAATTGTATTTTAATAATGAAATAGAATGTAATAAAAAAATAAAAACATCACTAACCAGTGTAATATACGCCAAATAAATTTGCAATTCATTTAAAAGAGATCCTGATTTTTTTTATACATAATAAAATTCCTACTTATATTTCGTCGTTGTGGTATTTTAAATAGAATTTATTTCAATCAAAACGAGGGTCATATACAACAAAGTGAAATTTTAAACGAGTCAAAATAAGCTGTAAATATGTAACGTCGAACTGACAATCGGTGTCAAAGTGACATACATAAGCAGTCGCCATCGACTGTCAAAATCAAAGGCGATCGATCGCCATCAGCACACGTAATGGAATATGATAACATCAATTCAATATTTTAATTTTACATTTCCTTCAATATTTTTTTTTAATCCCCTTGGCAAGTTGGCGGCTACGTTTTTTTTTTATTTATTTATTATTGTTATTTATTTTATGTACGTTTAGTTTACTGTTTCACTGCATAAAATAGTCCGGATGGTCTGGATCTTTCTCGAATCGTTTCGCTTCTTCCTGCATACTCTCTTTTATTTTCAATATGGCTGCCGATTCCGTTTGGTCGTTCTGGTCGCCGCCGGGGCCACCGAAACCTTTTAACATAATTAAATTAAACCATTTTACCATCCATTTTGGTTAATTGTCGATGCGAGATAATGATAATTTGATAATTAATTTTATATTTTAGTCTAAAATCTATAAAATGTAGACTAACATAATTATAGATTCCTGTCCGTTACCATGTCTGTCATATGGAGCACAAACTTGGATTTACCAAGAGAGAACTAAACATTAAATTCGTACGTGCCAGCGTGCTATAGAAAGAAGTATTCTAGGAATTAAGCTTAGCGATAAAATCAAGAGTAAAGATATTCGCAAGAAAAGATAATTAATGCAGAACGTCACGCATAACAGCTAAAATGGAGATGGGCTTGTCACATCGCCCGCAGTACAGACAAGAGATGGACTAAACGAGCCACTGAATGGAAGGGAGCCAGTGGTGAAAGGAACAGAGGAAGTCCTAAAGATCGATGGGTCGATGAAATTAAAAACACAGCCGGCGAAAACTGGATTACGAAGGCGGCTAATCGTAAACTATGGAAGCAGTTGGAGGAGGCCTATATCCAGAGAGGAGACATGCCTTAAATACACCTTTTTTTGTAAATATCTTTTGTAATATTATAATAGTTAATTTTGTAATATTAGAATGCAATGTGAATGGAAATAAAAAGGCTTTATTATTATTACTATATTTTAGTTAAAGTCCGGCCGCTCAAAGAATGCGTTTTTGACAGATCGTGCTCAACTGGGCGACGTAACTTTGAACTGGAGTACAATTTACGGCAAAATTTTAAATATCCTTTATTCACCTTATTAACGAGTGATAATATTAAAATTCGAACAATTATGCCAATTTTGCGCTAAAATCATTACAATTACTTACTTAACAAATATAAAAACAATAGCTTTTTAAAAGTCAAACCACGTCAAACGGCGCTGTTTCAAGGTTGTCAACTGTTTGTTTTTGTAGTGATGTGACAAAATAACGAGGCAAAGGTAATCGAATATTTTTGTGGTTGAAAAAACTAAAAAGATTATATTTGATGAGTTTGACCGCGATATCCGTATAGATACTATGATTGACAATAATATGTGACACGTTAGTGAAGATGACAGCGACTCCTCAAGCGAATTGGAAGATTAAATTGTTTGACATAGTCTTCATTGTTTAAGGCTTAAAACTATGTATTTCATAATATACATTTTCCAATAAATAAAGCATTTTTATTTTTTTCCCCTTCGTTACATTCAGAAATTACGATTCAATTCAATTAAAAGATTCATTAAGAATTTATTTACATTGTGAATATATTGAAATTAACTTCCTATAAGAAATAACAACATATAAATTCAATTGAATAAATATGCATAATTAATGCAATAAATAACGTTACTAATTATTATTAATGTTATTTATTGCACATCACTAGTCATGACGAATTAACAGGTGTCAGAAACGCATTAATGAGCGGCCGGACTATAGTATAGTTATGGGTCCAACTGAAAATCGACGCTACGACATCTTTGTTATAGCGCATGCTAAGTTGGTGCCATTTAAAACGTTGAACGTGTTATATGCTTTAGCATCGTTTATGTTAATATTAGCATATATTGTGTTATGGCTATTTATCTTGTATATTCAGGATGAAATTAATGGCAATAATTAAATAGGAGCTTGTAATTATATCCAGAAACATATTAAAATAAATTTAGTGGTAAAATACTAAATAAAACTATTAAAAACATGCATTATAAATTCTGCATCAGTGGCGCAGTTGTATTACGTTGCGACTGCCGTTCTGAGGTCTCGGGTACGGTCCCCGGGTCGGGTCAAGTGGTATTGGGTTTTTCTACTCAGTATCATCCCGGAGTTTCGAATTTGTGCCCGATATTGCGACAGGCTCTCCCCCTATCACATCTGGGACGGAACTAAGCTCGGCGGAATGTGGGTGATGTAGTTCGCTATTTCACCTCTCCCTAACCCTTCGGGGATAACAGGCGTGAGCTTATGTATGTATGTATTATAAATTCTATTAAAGTATCAAAAATCGCGTAGCAGTTTTGAAAGCGATCGATATTCCGGTAACCACCACTCAGTTAAAATTATCAGCTGATGTGCGCGAGCAAGAGAGAGGTCATCGACCGCTGAATACTTGACGAACAGTTTTTTGATACTTCAATTATATATTTTTAATTATAATTTTTTTTTAATACTATATTATTTATTGCTTTGTACCTTATTCGGAATCATAATTATAAACTCCCATTTAATTATTGCCATTGATTTCAAAGTCACCCGCTCTATACGTATATCATATGTTACGTTGTTGTTCAGTGTCGAATAAATGTTTATTTATTTCTTTTTTTTTCTTACTAAAAACCTGCTTTTTGTGATCGAAGATGGTAATTAAGATAAACTTAAAAGATAGACGCTCCCAAATGACGCTGTAGGAACACTGTCATTTATGGCGATAGATCTTCAATTGGAGGATGGTATCTACAAGACATTTAACCAGACAACGCAATGGTTTGATCACATAAATCTATACTAATAAATAAAATTGAACTGTCTGTTTGTATTGTCAAAATATTTTTTTTCCTACTTAATACCTATGAATGTAGATACGGTACCTATACCAAAAACACAATTTTCAAAATTTATCTCTGCCTGTTTGTTTGTTCCAAGTAATCTCCGGAGCGATTTTAACGGGACTTTTTTTTGGTAGCTAGCTGAAGTTACTACACGTAACTTTTGATTTTCGAAAATAATTAGGGTTCCGCGTAAAAAAAATTGAAAGTCATAAAATTTCGAATAAAATCTTATTCGATAGTCGCCAGTCTTACGGGCAAGAGCTTGAATTTTTGAAAAATATTTTTATTTGATCTTTGCATTATAAAAAAAATTAGGAAAATAATTAAGGTATAAAAAAAAATTAAAACGCAGTGATGAATATATGAAACGCGGGTGCAGCCGCGGGCGCACATCAAATTATGGCATATGTGGCTAGAGATGCGAACAAGTCTCAATTATTATCAGTTTTTTTTATACTAAATAGGCTCAGAGCTTTGACCACAAACTTAAATGTTTTATTCGATTTTTGAAGTTTATGGTCCTATTCAATTTAATTATATATATAAACTCGGTTTTGAGTCGACAAAAAAAAAATTGTTTAGGACATCGCGGGCCGCAGTTTGACGATCACTGCAAAAAAAATTTATATCCAGCCAAGCAAATTCTACAATTGAGTTCGATGTTGATCCGACACGCGTTCAGTTGACAAGGTTTTTTTTTATACGACAACAGACGCGAAACAAGAACTCACTTAAGTTGTAATCTCCCATCCCTGATCCGGAGTCTTCTCGGGGCGTGCCAGGTCCTCCGCCGCCGACGCCACCCGGCGATGACTTCATGCCGTCCACACCTCCCAATCCTGGCGAGGGAAGACACCCACATTCAGACATAAAAAAATATCTATCCAGCTAGGCCCTAAGTTCACAACGTGGGCGATAACGCCCCCAACTGTTGGAGGTAGAAGACCCCACAGAAAATTAGAGTGGCATTGAGATAGCGCAGAGGGGGCGTGGGTAGATTAAAAATGGCAACAGCATTAAATTAGGGGACTCTAGAAATAAACATATTCTCAAGGTGAGGAAAATAAAGTTCAGAAACTCAAATAATTTCTTCTTTCAAATAAATCTATAAAAAAATAGTGTGTCTGTTAGTAATATCAAAATATACGGTACATATACCAAAAACACAATTTTTCTCTGTCTGTTTATTCCCTTTAATCTCCAGAACGGCTGAACCTATTTTGACAAGCCTTGCAGACAGCTGAAGTCAATAAGTAAGCGTAACTTAGAGTACTTTTACGTCAGGAAAATAATTAGGGTTACACGTAAAAAAAAATAATTAAGTCTTGAAAATCCGATTCAATGTAGTTTTACTTGAACAGTGCGTTTGAACGTTGAAGTGATTGGATTTGTGAGCATTCTGTTGGTGCCAAAATAATTTAAGAGCTGTACAAAAAATAGGGTTAATTATTCGAAAACCATAGCATGCAGTAAAAAATTGTGCGGAATAGAAAAAATGTACCGGAAAAAACAGGTAGTCTATAAAATATCCTTTATATTTGGAATTTAAATTAATGGTAGTAATTAAATGGGAAATTGTATATTCAGAAACATTTTAAAATAAGTTTATATCAAAATATATAAATACAATTAAAGTATTGAAATCACGTGGTCGTTTTACCAGTGGTCGATAACCCGGTAACCATGTAGGTAAAATTATCCGTTGGTGTGCGCGAGCGCGAGTGACGTAATCGACCTCCGAATACGCATCGCACACGGTTTTGATACTTTTAATTATATTTTTAAGTTGATCAATTTTTCACTATATTATTTTTTGTTTTGTATTTACTTGTTCAGAATTAAAATTATAAGCTTACGTTTAATTAAGAGGGCATGCGGCCGGCAACAGATTTAAAAATTAGGTGTTTTAGAAAACTATGCTATGGCGTTGCGCCCCAAAGAAAGAGTTATAGAACACGATAAGGACAACTGCAGCTCGGGCTGATTTTACCGTATGCAAAATAATAAATAAAACATAACTCCGTAGTACCCTGTTTTCCTCCTCCAAAACTGAACCGATTTTTAATTTTCTTTCAGCTATAGAATAAGAAAGACTTTGACTATGCCTCTACGTTGCTTTTATTTTACTCGTCAAATTTGTTTGACGAACCTCTGAAAATGACGGTAAAATTCGAGCATTTTTTTTTCATTTTCAAAGGCTCCAAGTTTCTGCAATAACTAATTCATGGACAAAATCATAACCTACGGGCATGGCGGTAGTGGATATATATTAATAGGTATAAAAATATTTACCATAATGCTGTTATCCAGGGAGGAAACATGGGACTAAATTTGTATGAAATAAATGCCGCTAGCATATCCTCTTAAAGCCATTGATTTCAATGTCACCCGTATAAAACAAAGTCGGGTTTAGTAAACACTATTTATAACTCATGACCGGCTGGACTGATTTTTATGATATTTGATTTATTGGATTGCTCTCAGTCGTGAATAGCAAGAAAACTTCTTAAAAGTTCACGATAAAAAAAAATTAAAACTCATTTTCTCATATGAAATGTATTTACTGATTCTGAGGTGATACAAAATTCGCCGAGTCAGGTAGTAGAGAATATCCACCGTACCATGTACTCGGTCCGATCCGCGCGTCTGTTAGAGCTTTAATAGTTGTAAAGATCAGGGGACAACAAATTTGTAAGTTATTGTCATGAGTGTTAATAGTAGCTACGGCTGTTGTTTGGTATTTTATTTATTGATAACAAAAGCGTGAGTGAATCTTCATATATATAAATTTTCTGTGCGTTTGTATAGCTCCTCCCAAACGGCTGAACCGATTATAATAAAATAAAATTTGTCTATTCCTGAGGATTCAAGAAAGGTTTAGATTCACAATTAGGCCCAATTTAAAAACGCGAAGCCGCAGGCACAGCTAGTATCTTTATATATAAATCTTCTGTGCGTGTGTGTGTGTGTGACTAAACTCATCCTAAAGTAATGAAATTATTTGTGCCTATCTATTCTGATATACCTGAGGAATAAGAATGGTTTAGATACACAATTTGGTCAAATTTTTAATTTTTTATCTAGGAAACGCGAACAAAGTCGCGGGCAAAGCTAGTAATACATATACAATTAAAATGTAATACACGATACTGAAGAAAAATATTTAATTCCATTTCATAGAAAACGTTTGATTCAGTATTCTCTTGTTGCAACCAAACCACTGAATATTAAATAAATTAAAAAGGGATGATGAAAAAGAAAAAAAAATAGTTTTTGTGATAGTTACCTTTTACACTTACATTATATTTAGTATTAAACAAAACCTTTATTTTGATATTACAAAACAGATACTTTCAAATTTATTTATTTGTATAGATTATAATATAAATATTTATTAACGTATCAGATATATAGTAATATTAAAATTGCAAATAGATATATAAAAAAACATATTGAAGCCCGCAAACGTGAAACACCTAAAAGCCAGCACCTTTAAATAAAATCACTTACCGGAATTCGACGAGTCCTGCGGGCTAGGCATTATGGGGGTCGAAGGTCCCGGGGGCCCGTTCGACCCCGGCGGGGGTCCGTACGCACCGGGCGACCCGCCGCTATAGTTCAAGGGGGTCGACCCACCGCCCCCGAAAGCCCCCCGTGGTCCCATACCCATCGGTGGCATCCCTGGAAACCGTCATCTATGAGAGGAAGTTATCATCTCCTTCTCCATTTCTTCTCTCATCACGTCAAGTGAAGAATGAACAATGATCAATAATAATTAAAAAAAAAAAGATTAAGAAGCATATTAATATTACCTTAAAGAATGAGAACGGCACACAACAATCTACACCTAGGTTCTCAACGTGGGTGATAAAGACCCCCTGTGGGCGTATGAGACTTCGCTGGGGGAGGAAATAGAAGACCCCAAAGATTAGGGGGCATTGAGATAGCGAAAAGGGGGCGTGGAGAGATTAAAAATATATTGTAAAAGAGGCAAAAAATCAAGATGGGGTCCTCCCATGGGGCAGCAAAAGGTTGTAAAACCGGTTAATCTACACTAACATACATTTTGCGAGAAATAAATAGAGCATCCCCTTTTGGGTCTCACCTAAACTTGAACGCTTGTTGCGTTTTAAATTACCTAATGCGTAGATGCGATTTTTGAAGCGATGATGACGCAGCGGGTAGTGCGGCCGGACTCCGCGTCATTCGACACGGGTTCGATCCCAACCTATCCGACTCTAAAATCGTCCTGAACTTCCGGTGAAGGAAAACATCGAGAGGAAACCATAGCATGGTGGTAAGGCATGTCCGCCTGGGTAGATACCACCCTCAAGTTTGAAAATCTGTCGGCAAATATCGATAGGTATGTTCCGGCAGCATCGCTTGAGAACCAGTACTCTAGGCTTATCGTGTTTACCATCCTGGACCACATCATCACTTAACAGGTGAGATTGTGGTCAAAGCACTGAGCCTATTCCGTGTACAAAAAAAAAAGTCTCACTGTTGGTACATACATGGGGGCTACTGGAGAAGCTTTGAGCAAACAGAATTAGACATAATTTCCAGAAACGCTAAACTTATAAAAGAGATTCAAGCTAAAAAGTCACATTAAATAAAAAAATGTGTTTTCTATTAAAATAACAATGATAATAAAATTGGGTTTTAAAAATATATATACATATATATGAAATTGACTCAGTTTATTTTTTTTTATTCATCCCGGACCCTGCGCTATCAATAAATAAATAAAAGTGTCAAGAAAATTTTGAGAACCACTTGATGGTAAATAGTGTTACTAATAAATTTCAATACCTGGTCCCTGCGGCGGAGGGCCACGCATGCCGGACGCGTAGGCCCCGGGGCTCATCGGGCCCATGCTGGGCCGCGGAGGGTTCATACGTGGCCCAGCCAGTAAGCCCCCGCCAGCCGAACCGCCGCGCTCCATTGAATTACCCATCATACCTTGACCTACAGGTAAGCAAACATATTTTGTTTTTACATGTGTGAAACTTTTGTGTGCTGAAGTATTTTTATTAGAAATTAAAAAGCTCTGTAAATTAAAAAAAAGTACAGTCCAAGAACGATGATGACATCTAACATATGTGAATCTATAACCAGTCAGCATTATTATACCAGCCTACATATAGCCTGGATCTGGGCAAGCGATGCTCCAACACCTGGGGAGCGTTCAAGTAATACGTAAAGAAGGCGGCAGGGCGGCGGGATGGCGGGGGGGAGGGGGGAGGTCGTATCTTCTGAAAACTTACAATGTGTTACAGGGGGCGGAAGGGAGATTGTGAACTACGCGTTGCGTAACATTGATTTAACCCTTCAGAACGGTCACGTAGAGGTTTTTTTTTTCTCAAAATTTCTTTGTTTTCTTTTCTCAAAAAAGTTTTTTTTACCTTCCAAAATTTGTTGCTTGCTTTATAGGATAGTGAATAATTTTTAATATATATATTTTTTAACTCCAAATGTAAAGCAACAAATATTTATCAACAAATGTGATAGTAATCACTCCAGTAAAGTAGGTAACAAAAAATATCGCACTTTGGATGGTAAAGAAAAACATTACGGCGCGTAACTTAGAGAGGGTGGGTGGTCAAAAATCTCCAAAACTTCCGTTACGTAATACTTGAACGCGCCCCTGGTCACTATAACAAATTTTTCTCCATGTATATAAATAATGGTCACAATCAATAAGTGATATTGTCACTGCTAGATTAGTCTAATTCGGTTAATTTCATCGATTGATGTCTTATGGTATCTTGCTGGGGGGGATTGCAGCCAAAGTACTGCATTTACATTAGAAATCCAAGCGATTTATAATACGGAACCTCATGACTAAAAAAAAATTTCAGGAATATAGTATTTTAACATTGCCCACCAACGTTCTTGATAACTTACAGCATGTCCGTAAAAATTTAAACAAACTTGATCTTGTAAACGACTGGCATAATTTTAATACAAGCAACGAAAATAAATTAATAGTTCAATATATCAGACTTA
Source organism: Samia ricini (assembly GCA_014132275.2). Taxonomy (NCBI): domain Eukaryota; kingdom Metazoa; phylum Arthropoda; class Insecta; order Lepidoptera; family Saturniidae; genus Samia; species Samia ricini. Next base: position 5,174,983 of record AP028167.1, read on the forward strand.
GTAAATGTAATAAGAGTTTTCAAGGTGTTAAATTCATTACCTTTGTAACCGATTTACAGGATAATATGGTACAGGCACCATGTTATTTTAAGGTGGATCATTTATCAAAGGTTATTTTAGGGTGGATCATTATATGATTGATAGTGATGTCTAGAAATGGTATCGGTTCTCTGTGCATCTACTAAAAAAAACTTTGGAAGTATCAGTTGGAAATTTATAATGGAAAAAAAAATCCACATGTTCGGTGAAGCTAGATGCTAGAAGCTAGCTAGATGATAGAAGAAAGACTTGACGAATGGTCACCGAGGGTAGGGAGTGGTCGAAATATTCTAAAAAATAGGTCACATTGTATGGGAACGTACCCTTACCTATCAAGACTTCCTCAAAATGATTGACTTTTAAATATTACCCTTAAGCAGATTCTGTACAAAGATGTACCAATGCTTATGTTGTCATGGGTGGGAATAGGTTTGCTTGATAAGGGGAGGGGAGAGCTTAACAGCCCGTAGAATTCAAGTTACCAATATATGACAAGCATTATAGTGTCAATTCTTACAAATAATAAAAAAACAAATGATTTTGGTGTCAGAATATAAATGAGATAATAACGAGCCATCTAAACAAGCTAACACTGTACTATCATATTCCAAAAACTTGCCTGGTGGTCCATTAAAATCATTTCCCATTCCCATCCTGACCGCACTCCTCGGTCCGCCTCCAGAGTACCACGGGCCTATAAACGGTTGCCCAGTGCCCATCAACTGTGGCTGGGGCCCGTGCGGTGATGGTTGCGATCCAGGGTGCGGCGCTGGTGGTGACGGCCTCAGCGGTGAATTAGGGAAGAAACCCGGAGGCATACCCCCTCCACCCATCCCTGGAATAATCATTAAACCATTTTGTTTAGATCATTTCATACCAATTCCAATAATTTTTGTGTGTGGAACCACATCTGTAGTAGCTATGCATGTGCGTATACCCAAGGCAGTTGCAATAAATAATTTCTAGCTGACTTAAGTAATAAGAATCAGTGTAGTTTTGCCATTGTACCTATAACATATGAAATATTTTATCAATGTTAATACTATAAGTAATTTCAAAATTTTCTCAACTGTTATTATTTCACAGCTTCAAGTTAATCTGATGTCTTTTGACTGAACCCTGATTTTTATTATGGATGTATTTTCTCTAGCCAGAATTAAGTATAACATTTGCTTATATTTAGAAATTTTTAAAGATAAGAATGAATGAAGTCAAATTATGTTTAAAATATTTTTTTATACATAATGCAGTGAATAAATTATTAAGAAAACAAATTATATATAGCCCCAGCAGAGTTGTTGACATATCTTGTAATTAATTAAAATATTCTGTTTTCAGACAAATCATATAAATAAATTATAATAATAACTCATATTACATGTGTATAAAATGGTTCTAATTAATAAAATACATAACTAAATTAATTTTATAAACATTTTCAGCAGTATTTTAGAGAAAAGAATTCAATTGAAATTCATTCGTTCATTCATCCATAGGACGTCCACTACTGAACATAGGTCTTCACCATTAAGGATTGCCATAATCACCACGCTTGGCAGGCGGGTTGGCGATTGCAGTAATGTGTTTTCGGTACCCAGAGGATGCTGCTGCCCATCCCCTGCTCTAGATCTCTTAGTCGCCTTTTATGACACCACAGGATGATATGGGGTGGTACTATTCTTAGCCAGAACCACATGGGCAATTGAAATAATCATACATTATTAAGATAAAATCAATCTATACTTTCATTTAGTAAATGCATAATAAATAACAGGAGAGATGAAAAGTACCAATAACCGACAAGCATGTATAAAGGTGATCATGAAAGTAGAAGAAATGAGAGACATGTGTCAAGATTGTAACAGGTGGTAGGGCATTTTCTAATGATGCCCGCCTGGGTAGCTACCACCCTCAAGTTTGAAAACTTGTCGTCAAATACCAATAGGTGTGTTCCGGCATCATCACTTGAGAACCAGTACCTTAGTCATTACTCATAGTCATCATTACCACATCGTCACTTAATATCAGGTGAGAATGTAGTGAAAGCACTGAGCCTATACAGTGTAAAAAAAAAGTGGAAGAACAGTCACTGTCTACTCCCAGGGGAGAGATGTGATGTATGTATAGTAAATATAAATATTACTATTGCATTATTTTTCTTGTATAGTTTAATAATTAATTAAGTGTAATGATTATCCAAATGTTTTAGAAAACAGTACAGGAATACATACATCTATACAAACATTATAAATAGGAAAGATTCATATTTTTATATGTAACTAATCAACTTAAAAACTACTAGACTGATTCGGATGAAATTTAATATGATGATAGTTTAAAATTCTGTGAGTGACATAGGATAGTCTTTATTCCGAAAATCCCACGGGAATTGGAGCTATGCAAGTAAAAACCACTGAGAGTAGCTAGTATTTTATAAAATGATTCCTGTAATTCCTGTAAATTAGTATAAACAGACAGAAAAACATTGCCTTTTATAATTTATAATGATATGATCAACCTTATCAAAATAAAACACTTTATGATGAAAAGATATATTTGTAATCATACTCTACTTTCTACTTTCATTTGTAATTAACTGCAATTATGTGAACATGAGTAAAAAATACAGGTAAAAACAACTGTTATATGCTATTTCTATCACTTATCTGGAAATTGTATTATTTCTGACAGGTGTATGAAGAATTTTTTAAATGAAATTGTGTTAAAATATAGTTCCTTTAAGTCACTTTGAAAATAACATGGAGCAATATGAAAGTAATAAATAACTATGATATTTTATGGGAATATTAAGCAATTTTGACAAATAATCCTAATGGCAATGTGAATAGGGACTAAAATAACACATTCATAACTCGAAACGTAACATTTATTTACGTTATACGATAAGAAACATCATGCCCTACTAATCTAAAAAACGTATGCGAAAATTTTATTTTCCAATATGACACTTATGGTTTGTATGTACGTACCGTCATTTGGGGGCGCCGGGCCAGCGTTATGACCGATACCGTTGACTCCATAGCCTGAATTGACGAATCCGTAATCGTGAAATGCTTTCGCTTCAGACGAATGCTCGCAAGTGTCCCTTCGTTCCGGCGCGGCGCAATACAAATCCCAGAAAACGCACCACCACGAGTGAAGAAACCCGGGCGGCTCACCCAACGTTATGTTCTTCTCCCATCGTATTTCAGAAAGAAAAGTCTGCGCGGCTTTAGTTGCACCGACGTGCAGTAGGTACTCGTACACATACAGCGCCAATTTCTCACGAGCCTGAGCGTCTGAAGGCACTGTGGAGCCCTTGCCCTTGGCATACATATCGACTGGAAGCCGATTTTTTTAACGAAATTGTTTATTATTTACATTAACGCTTTATATCAATAAATTCAACTACACAAAATGTCATTGATCGATGGCGACATTTGGCGTCTGTGGCATAGAGAAATCAGTTTGTTCTCTTCGTTTATAGTAAACACGAACCTGTCATAGAGTCACTCTATATCCATCAATACAAACTAAAATTGAAGTCTCTGTTTGTAATAAAAATTACTATTATTTTTACTAAGTACATATTAATTATACACGGTACTTAAAACGAAATCCATTTTTTTAGTTTTTGTCCACCTGTCTGTTTCTTTGTTCTGGCAAATCTCCAAAATGGCTGGGCCAGTTCTGACGGGACATAGCTGAAGTTACAAGGCATAACTTAATGTAACTTTATTTTTTTAATTAATAGGGTTCCACGTAAAATAATTATAACTCATAAACAACTTCCTATTCATTTTATAGGAAAATGCTTGAACTTGTTATAAAAATAATAGAAAATATATTGAAACTGAGTAGAGCCGCGGGAAGAACTAGTTTACAACATAAAGCTACAATATCAAATAAATACTACTTTCACAAAAAAAATAAGTCTAACAAATTACCAAGTGAATCCATTAATGTTTAATATAAATAAACAATTATAGTAAATTATAAATTAAGGGAAAAACACAACCTGGAAGACGAATTTATAAGGCATACTCAGCTCTCGATATAACAATTTAATATATACAGAATGACACTAAACAACTAGTCACTTAGCAACAATACGTTTTCTTAAAATAATCATTTTTCAAGAATGACATATCAAATAGGTTTTTTACATTGCTAATGAAACCTTTAATATTATATAGTTTACTGGATGCTAGGAGTAGTGTTTCCTAAATCCTAATATTATCCCTCGTACAACATTAGAACTAAACTGAATTTAGATCAGTCGTTCTTAGCCATATTTTCTTTTAGCCACAATAGTTTTCGCTGTGGTTTAACAACTGTTAATTGTTGATAACTTAATAATTCCAAAAAAAATAAATTAAAAGATTACCAGAGAGTAATAAACATGCTTAAAAATGATTTCTATAGTACATGGCATATTTCATAACAAGACAAGGCAAGCAGTTATTTGTTCAGGTGAATGAAATATCCTGTTTAACTTCACGTCACGCATATAGGTATATAAGTCCTATAATCGGACAAACAGGTTGATGTTTTGATATAGGTACCTGTCGAATGTTTACTTGATGAAATCAAGGATTTTTCGTAATCTATAAACGCTAAGTAAATTTTGTCTTTTGAATAACCTGCCACAGCGAGTGCACGCGATTTACGGTGCTAAAGCCACTTCGAGAACCGGTTTGTTCAGGTGGTTGAGTCGTTAAGCCTGCATGCTAGTCGATTTATGAGGATTTTTGAAAGTAGGCCACAGACCTGACCAGCTTCGGACAGGCCATATAATCGAGGTGGCATTTACCAGCCGGGCCTTAGCCTGCGCGGGCCCCCTACGGGCCTGCCTTGCGGTAAACGTAGGATAAGAAGTCCGCGCAGGGAGTAAAGAAGAGTAAAGAAATAGAAAAATTCGATATATGGTTGAACCTGAGCATATAGTTCTGATTTTTTTTTTAAACGGCAATAACTTTTGATCAAATCAACTTATTTAGACGTGTATCATTATAATGTAATGCGTTACATTTTACTTTGTTACATAGATAAAAAAACGAAATTTAATTTGTAGATGTTCTGATATGCTATTGTCTGTACCTACTAAATTATTACACCGTTGATAATTAAATTTTATATTTTTTGTTTATCTCAATTTGTGTATCTCTGTATTTTTCGATAATATCCTATATACCATCATCTTGTCTCGGGCCCCGGGCTTGTGGTCAGCCACCCGGGCCCTTCCAGCCCAGTCCGACCCTGGGACTGACTCGGGAGAGAAATGGGTCTATAATTGTTCAAAAGGATCTAGTCATCATTGTTGAAAAAAAAGACTACCAGACTTCTGTGCTACGCCTATAGTATTTTCCATCGGAATTAAATAGCTTCTGAAGGGTCTCAAAGATTGTGTTTCTACAAGCTTTCAGTAGCTCGGCATTACCCGATGCCTAGTTGTTACAAATAGATCCTGATTAAAAAAAAAAGTAAATCTCTTTGGACGACATTATATATTAAAACATAGAATGGTTTTTGTTTCAACATAGTTTGTCACTTATATATGTATAATTGTAATACGAGAATAATGCATAGATAAATCACTATACTTGAAAGAATAATGTGTCTGCTAAATTAAATGGTAATTTAGCTATTATTCCATTTCTTTCATTATTGAATCCACGTATATGTTAACAGTGAGCCATTTAAATATATACATATGTTTATAGCCAGTTGAATACACATACTGCTTAATATCGGGGTCCTTTGGTAAAATCTAATCTAAATATAGTTCTGATATCGTTTGCTAGGTTTGGAGAGGGAACTCTTGTTGACGAATGCTGTCCATAGTACTTCTCGCCTTGACTCAAAAGGTTATACCTAGAGGGCATGATCCCAGTTTGTCAGTCTGTTAGTCATTTTGTTACGGGGTATTGGGTGTAGCTTGAGCTATAGGGCTAATACTTCACCCATGATTTATATTTACCTTTAAACATGTATTATGCCAAATCTTCAAAAATTAAAACATAGATTGATGTAATGTATTGATGCAATGTTAACACAACTTTTATTTGCTATAAGGTTACATCAGTGTTTAATGCAATGTTTTACTAAAAAAATTTCGGAGATTCATAGACAACGTTGTTAACTGCCAGCGAGAACATATCCAACCTCTAGCAATGTCTCCGATTGTCTATTCCTTCTTCCTTTTCGTGCGGCCGTGTCACCGCGTGGTTCACTGCCGCGTTTCTTAGTGAAATAATTTAAAATGGCTATCAGACCTGTTTACAGACCGACAATCGTCAAAAAGAGGACGAAAAGATTTATTCGTCACCAGTCGGATCGTTATGATAAACTTAAGAGGAACTGGCGTAAACCGAGAGGTAACTTAGCGTGCTTTTACTTGTTGGTAAATGTAATAAATATTTGTCTTTTTGTTTGGGATTTGGCTCTGTTTATAGTCATTAAATCTTGTAAATTATTACCGTACGCATTATATTTCGCTTCTTGTAACAATACGTTATTTGTTCAATATTTACGTTTAAAATAACCTATATCCAATAAGGTTATAATCCATCGTGTTTTCGTTCCATCTAAAATTGTTATTAGAATTTTAAATTTTAGCTGTTTTTCTATTATTTTCCTATTATATTGAATATAAAATAATGTAACACGCCCCACTATAATGATTGTATTCCTGTGTTTTAGTTTCCAGAATATGGTTCAACTGAGTAGTAGTTTGTATTAATAATTTAACTGGTCTTAGAGCTTTCCTTTTTAATAATGATTATAAGTATTTAAAGACTGCATTGTTTACTTAAGCATCATTAGGTTAATTTTATCCCAATTTGTTACCTTATAAAATTAATACAGTACAAACTCAATATAATTACACTTAAGGACACTGCACATTATATGGCATTATTGAGAGTTGGCGTTACATGGAAATAAAAAATCATAACAACAAAGTAAATAAAAAAGTAATTTTGATGTTTTAAGAAGTTTGTGTATAGACTGATTTAAATATAGTTTACACTCTATATTAATAAATTAAAGGTTCAGAGAAGTTACATATATTTACAAGTACTGTTAGAAGAGATGGCCCATCTTTTACCAGAATAGATAGAGCACTGTGTATATATTTACAATGATAAGAAATTTCTTCAGAAATGCAAGGGCACTCTGTGTTGCCTATATTCAATATGACAATTACAATTTGTTACCTTGCTATATTAATTTCACCATACCCTATTCCAGATGAATCTTTATCATATCAGTCTGGTCATAATGGTGTATACATTATTGTTAAAAATTTTATTCATCAAATATTTTTATAAATTTAATTTTATATTTCAGTTAATATTCTGTAGCATAAATCACCCAAATGGCAGACATATTTTTTTGAAGTATATAGTTACAACTATATATATCATTAACCGCCAGATAGCGGACGGTTCGGGACGCGAGCGCGATGTTTCGATACAATACATTGCATATACGCGAGCTGTGCACGACCTCTTCTATAGTAAAAGCGTGCTGGCGTCCTTTCCCGTCCACTGTGTGGCGCAACCATAATTCGAATTAGCACTGCCGGCGGCAAAGTCCTCAACTTCTCTAACATGACCCATATGTGCCACATGGCAGAATAATTCATTCCAATTGCTTCTTCGTGTACTTTAATGAGTTTTATTAATATAAATAATGCAAAAATGAATGATAATTTCATGGAAGTGCAGCAATTTATTTTAGATTTTATAGGGACCGTAGTAAAACTGACTAGGGGGCCACCTTCTCTATAAAATTTATTAAATTAAATGTGTAAACTTAATGCATTATAAATTAGTTGTGTAATGTTTTTTTTTATTATAGCATGCCCAAGTGATAATACCCTTTGTGATAGCAAGCTCAATTAAGAAACTCCTGTAACACAATACTGTTCAATGTATAACATTTGTTCATAGTATGATGTAGTACATCTGTTATTAAATTTTCAATATCATAATTCCAGGTATCGACAACAGAGTACGTAGGCGCTTCAAGGGTCAATACTTGATGCCCAACATTGGTTATGGTTCAAATAAGAAGACCCGTCACATGCTACCCAGCGGTTTTCGTAAAGTAAGTTTTTTTTTTTTAATTTAATTATTATGGTCAAGTTGGTAAGGGTAAATCTAAGTGAAGGTATCTCAACCAAATCAAAGATGATCTACCGAAAGGCCAGGTCAAAAGTACCAATGTATAAAAGTATCTATAAAGTAGAAGGAGCAAGTGATATGCCAGAATCTTAGCAAATAGAAGGATGTAGTCTCTGCCTACTTAACTATTTAGCGAGAAACTTGAATGCTTTACCAATACCCATATTGTTTATATTAATTGTTCAAGCAAAGCAAATACAGAAGAAACAGCAATTCTCCATTTTAACTTACAGCTTTATCGGGGAAGGAAAACTATGAATAAACCTGAAACTGCATCTCCTTAGGACTCTAGCTAAGTTCTACAACTGATTTGGTATGGACATATATTGATTAATCCCGTGTAAGCATGTTAGTTAGATTGAAATGCCAATGCGGTTTGAAGTAAGCTTGTACTATTATTGTGTCTCAGATGATATGAAAACTGTTTTAAATTTATGAATATTTTTGAGTTTTAAATCTATAATCACACTTTATCATATTTTATATAAAGTACCGTACAATAACAATAATGATGCTGGATAGATGTGAATCTGTTGACAATGGGCATCATCATGCAGCTTTGAATATACATACGCTCAATCACACTATTACCTTACTATCTCCTAATGGCAGGTTACAGTATCGAATCTCACTTCACTTCTTAGTGTTTGGCCTTTGTAGCTATTGGCCACAATTCCTCCTAGTATCGAAAGGTAGAGTCATAAACGAAGGAGTGGAAACTGGTAAACAAGACTATGGCTGATGAAATGAAAAAAAAAAAATATCCTTTGACCCTATGTGATCAACCTTTTTTTTTTGACGGGGGGAAATGCATTTACGCACTACCCTTACCTATTGCATTAGTGAGACCGGAGTCCCCCAATGCAATAGGTAAGGGGGCACGGAGGGACGACTCCGTGCCAGTGTGGGACTCGCCCGGAAGTGAAGCGTCCGAAAATACCCACTAAAACCCCCCGGGGTTGTCCGCCGCATTTGGGATGGGGGCGTCACGGGGTGGCTTTCGCAAGGGTGATCAACCTGAAAAAGGGACGACACAATATTAGTAGGACAAAAATCACAGTATTTATTAGTAAAAATGTTAGTAACATATAGTATTTACAGTTTTATGTTGTTCATTTGTACATATTTACATAATATATAGTTGATTATGGGAGAAAAGATGAAGAGAAGACATTTAAAGGTTGTAGGACGGGGAACTTCAGGAGGAAGAATGTCATACAGGGAGTGACGCATCTTAGGGCAGGAGAAAAAGATATGGTTCAAATCGCCTTTGTTGAGGTCACATTCACACAACGAAGAGTTTCTGATCCTGAGCTTAGCTAGGAAAACGGTAGTGCAGGAAAAACCCAGTCTTAAACGACAGATAGTTGACGTTGTCGACTTGTTGGCCTTGGGGAACTTGAAGAATATTGAATCTCAAAAGTTAAAGATTTTGAAATTTAACCAAAAATAAATAGATTCTTCTGGTTGATCACTTACACTGATCTGATAATAATTTAGAAAAAAAAATGCTTCAAATTTCTGGATTTCAACAAGTTAATTCATATTGAGATTACATGTTTAAACTCGCTGTAGATCTACACTGTCTTTTTTCTTTTATTAAATAATGGGCACCTGTGTGAATGCACAATTCTGCCAGTGTCATGTAGTTACAAAAGGCATAGACCAGAGACATAGGAGAGAAAATTAAGGTGGATTTATTATACAGTAAAGTGTTTAATGTCAGCAGAATAAACTTCAGTAAATTTACCCAGAAGTAATATGGAAATACAAAGATATTTGATAGATCTACACTGGTTTATCTCAGACACAATTGATATACCTTACGTGTCACTTTAAGGCGGGGTTTTTGCTACCCATTTGAATATGAAAACCCTACCAACCTTATCACAAAAAAATATTACCCGTAATGTTTGCAAGGGCACTCTGTGTTGTCTATACATTATATAACAATAACAATTTGTTACCTTGCTATATTAAATCCACGACACCCTATTCCAGATAGATTATAACACGTTCTATTTGGTCATAGTAGTGAATACAATCTTTTTATTAAGCAACCAGCTATCTGCCCACCGCTCCGCCAGCCTAAAACTGTCCATTGAATCCTATTTTATTTAGCAGCTATCTGCTAAAAAGTCTCTTCAAAATCTGACCAGCCGTTCCGGAGATTAGCCAGAACAAATAGACGGAGAAGAAAAAATTATTGAGTTGCTTATAACGAATAAATTTCCCAGGTCTTGGTCCACAACGTTCGCGAACTGGAGATCCTGATGATGCAGAACAGGAAATACTGCGCGGAAATCGCACATGGCGTCTCCTCGAAAAAACGGAAGGCTATAGTCGAGCGTGCCCAGCAGCTCAGCATCAGGGTGACCAACGCGGCCGCTCGTCTCCGTTCCCAGGAGAATGAATAAATTATATAAAATATAGTCTATATTTTTGTTTTATTTCTTGTTTTAATTATCTCTACCACTATTATTGTTGGGGCTGGCTCAAACTGGCCGGAAAGCTCAATGTTACCAAAAAGCAGAATAAAGGGAGGGTTATGATTGAAATTTCACTGCATGATTAAATTAGAAATGAGAAGATCAGCAGATAAATCAAAGTAACTGACATTACCTGAAGAATTGCCAAAGTGGTAGTGGGCTGGGCACTTTGTTCGTAAAACCCTTGCTCGACGGGGCTAAGGCGTTCTCAAATAGCTGCCGCGTAACTGAATACGCAGCGTGGGAGTGCGCCCCTCCACAATGTGTTCCAACGACCCGGCGAAGGTCGCGGGAATCTGCTGGATGCGAGTGGTACAAGACGCAAGTTGTAGAGATCTTTGGAATAGACCTACGTCAAGAAGTAGACGTCTTACGGTTGAGAGGATGGATTACTTTATCAGCGATCTCACGTTAATGTGTTTGAATAATAACGTAGCCGAATATATTATTCGACCTTGTAATTAGGGGCCGAAACCGAATCATGATCGAAGATGAATAGAACCGAACTCATTCTAAAAAAAAAGGTACTATTTCTAAGATCTAATTACTTTTTTTACACTGTGTAGGCTCGGCACTTTGACCACAAACCCACCTGGTGTTGGTAAATATTTGCCCCGATATTGTAAGCTCTATACTTTTACATACATAGACGGAACTTCTATAGAAAAATGTAAGCTGAAGCTTAAAGAAAACAACTAACTAATCGCTGAGCTAATAAGGATATTTATTATTTACAGATAAAATATATAAATATTTTTCCTTCAACCCTTATAAAAAATCTCCAAAAAAGGTCGAGCTTCAGAAATTCTAACCTCAAAAAAGCACGATGCAGTCGAAACACCTTTAATAGATGGTTGTCGACAGATATACTTAATGAAAGGCGGTAGGTAACGAGAACTCATCCTAGCAGCCTCTGGAAGAACGCGGTAGAATCCTGTGCCAGCCCTTGTGGCTACTTTTATATTAAGAAAATAATTATGGGTAATAAAAATAAAACTCATGAAATTGTGAACTAAAAGATTTCAATCAGCGGTGTAACTATGCCATCTGTGGCCCGTGGCAAATTCATTGGATGCGGCCCTAGTAAAAATCGTCGGATTGTAATATGATTTTAATAATTGAGTCGACACTGATTTCAATGGACATTACCATCAAAACATTATTTTCGAATGATTATTATTTAAAAATTATATTACGCAGTGAAGAGTATATGGAACGCGGACACAGTTAGGTATAAGATAGGTAAGATATTATCATCTGACCACACAAGTATTTTTAAGTGAAAATTTTAGGGGCCTTGAGCGATTCTCGGTAGAGGAATACTTATAGATTCGCGTTACCAATGATATGACGCCAAGCGTCAATATGCTACAGTTTGTCAAGTACAAGATGGCGCTCAGAGATAAATAATAAAATTTATACTTACACTGCCTACATAATTATTGCTCGGAGCGCCAATAGATGTAAAAACCAGACAAATGTTATGTTAGGTTGTATTAATAATTACAATTAACAAATTATGAAATATAAATAATTTAAAAAAAAGAGGCTTTTCCAAAGTTTCGAATTTTCACTTCTGTCGGCAGTTCCCTTGGCTGCCTAGTTTTTTTTTCTACACAAAATTTTACAACACATCAACAAATACAATCGATCAGTAAGCCATTCCGCTGCAAACCGTGCGCTGCGTGACAGTGATCGCGTGATGCAGCTCGGTAAAAACTACACTGTCGAGAAACGAACGGTTTCATGCCACACGTTTGTTTGTACTAAAAATAATATTAGAATTAAATTCACCTTTTATATTATAAAAGAGAACATCTTAGGTTTTATTCAACGAACGCTATTGAGCTGAAGAACCTTTATAGTAATTTTATTATTTACTAGCTGTGCCCGCGACTTCACTCGCGTGGAATTCAGATTTTTTTTTTTTTTACCTAAGTAATGCTGTTGACCGGAAGGGCCTTTACAGCTTCACCGAACTTTGAGGGCGAGTGCTGGCGAGTGAGGGGCGAAGCTCAGATAATTATATTCTAATGGACAGCCTATATTCTCCCTCAAGTCCCGTCCCGACTACTGTCTGACATGCAATTATTTAACAGCGCGTTTTCACGCGTTACCTTTCCTTTTTCCTATCCCGACGTTTCGGTTGGGTTATGGGCTGACTCAAAAACAAAATACTGTCTTACATATTCATTATTATACTTTAAACATATTTTATAATATGTAATTTTTTTTTCAATTATTTTCAATCGAATTGTTTGTTCTCGAATTTGTTGAGACTAAAACGCATTTACTTACCAGCTCTTCCTTCATACTAAAGTCATACAATTTTTTTATTAGTATAGATGTGTTTTTTATTGTGTTCTGATGAATTGTTCGACATAATGCCGACACGTAATTTATACCATTCTACGGGTCATCATCGGCAGGTAGTTTACCTTCACATCTTGGAGCCAAAATAGTCTCGAACAGTGCGTTTCCAGGGGAGTTTCCTTCCGCGAACTATACGTATGTGGAATGAGCTCCCAGCGGTCGTGTTTCCCGCGGAATACAGTATGGGATTATTCAAAAGGATCGTGAGCATAGACTGTGGTGACCACTTACCATCGGACAAATCGTATGCCTGTTTGCTCCAGTAGTGGTAAAAAAATCTCATATACTTACATAGCAGTTATGATAACCTAAAATTCACATACAGTTTTATTCGTTAAAATTTTGTGAGCTTCAAATTTGCTTAAATTATAGTGTAAGTATTTAAAATGATATACCACAATTTTGAATACATATAAAATAACCTTTAAATTAAATAATTATTTCCAAATTATAATTAACATTAATTAAAAAATATTTACAGGCTGTTTCGGAACGAAACGTTTTTTCAAAGTGAAGTTGAATCCGCACGAAGTTCACACTACGCTAAAAAGGCAGTTATTGCGCGCACTGTTCAAATTTGTATAAGCTGCAATAAATTATATTACGCCATAGTTTTTCTATTTTTTTACGTCCACTAATAAGTAGCGACACACCGCAACCGCCGCTACACAGGCAAATATTTCATAAAAAATATCTATAAAATATTTACTCCGTATTAAATTATGAAAGAAATATAAATTAATAACTGTTAATTTCATCGCATGTTATGTCGCCAATCGTTATTTAACGTGTAAATATCGCCATTAATTATAACTGCGTGTCGTTATTAAAATTAAATAGCCAAAGTTATTTTTTCTGTGGCTTGCTTCATGTTGCAAAAACCGTCCCAATATGGCAGATCATTGGCAAAAGGCTCGCTAGGGTTATGATATTATTTTTTACGATACACGAGAGACCGTACCAAGTACGGCTTGTTAGCGTATACAGGCTGATCAAAAATTAATTTATTTTGTAACAACTTCACGCAAGAATCAAAGACAGCTTATATTGTAAGAACCGATCAGTTGGTACAAATGACTATACACACAGATATTTATTTGTATAATTTTACATTTTTGTCTGTCCCAGGATTTAAAACAAGTCGAAGTACTTTCATGCATATTATCTGTACACAATAATATCGATGTCTCACATTGCCAGGCGTCCTAAGAAATGACTTCTCGATGTTATCTAATTTTTTCACTGAATTTAATTGCCTCGACTAAAGAACAACGTAGAAGTGATGCAATGATGGCGCAGAGGACACTGCGGCTGGATTCCTCGTTAATGGACATTTTCAAATAATGCCCGCCTGGGTAGCTACCACTCCCAAGTTTGAAAACCTGTCGCCAAATACCAACAGGTGTGTTCCGGCTGCAACACTTGAGAACCAGTACCTAGGGCTTAGTGTGTTTACCATCCTGGACCACATCATCGCTTAACATCAGATGAGATAGTGGTCAAAGCACTGAGCTTATTCCGTGTAAAAAAATATTTTTTGCAGAATATTTCAATCACAATGAGAAATCAACCTGTATGTCTGTAAAAACGAAATATTTACCGTTCAAGAATTAAGGTACCTACAGCGTATGCAGAATAACAGTTTGGACGTCGGCTGAGACACGGGCTTCTAATGTTTTGGTAAGAATTACAATATCTTTAAAAACTACCTAGTGGTAGATTTATTTTTGCTGCCGCCTTAGGTTCTGTTTGACATTCCCCCCTTTTTAACTAAGTACCTAAATGGAAGTTATTTATCAATATTAAACAACCAATTACGAAATATTTAAACATATTAATTTAATTATACCGTTTTTAGATTATATATAATTATGAGACAATTTGATATATTTTATATTTATAATACATTGAAAATTACTGTTTTTTTTTTAAATTAAATTATCATCTTTTTCCTTAATTATGATTTTGATTAATTGTTTAATTATTCGTATTTTATAATCATGACATAATATGGTTACCATATTATATTGACATAATTTGCTGCCGGAACACACCTACCTATTGTCATTTCGCGATTGGTTTTCGAACTTGAGGGTGGTAGCTACCCAGGCGGGCATTGTTAGAAAATGCCCTACCACCATGCGCTATCGTTTCCTCACGATGTTTTTCTTTCACCAGAAACTCAAGTTCCTTTTAGGAACTGAATAGGTGGTCTCGAACACGCATCATGATTTTTTGCTTTAGCTTTTTCAATTTCTAGGTTATTATTTTAAATACGAATAACGCTTGGAAGATGTCATCACTTGTTGTATTTTAGATGGTGGTACGATGGTGCTGAAGATGTTCAGCTCTGGGCCGAAGATCCATAGGAATCATTATACAGTACGATTCATAAATGACGATAATACTAAATGCAAATCGTTGGTGAGTTTATAAATAAAGCTTTTTTGAAGTAAAAACTTCTTTATCAGTGTTGTGGGATTCTCGGTAGGGGAAAAACATAGATTCGAGTTACCAATCAACATGATACTGTATGTCAAGTATAAGATGGCGTTTAACTGCTAGCGCTCAGAGATAAATAATAAAATTTATACTCACGAAGCCCATATTGTTTTTATCTATCTATACTAATAAATAAAATTGAAGTGTCTGTTTGTAATGTCAATATTTTTTTTACTAATTAGATATGAACGTATATACGATAGCTATAACAAAAATACAATTTTTAAAATTTTTCCTGGCTGTCTGTTCCGGGTAATCTCCGGGACGGCTAGACGGATTTTGAGGGGACTTTTTTTGGTAGATAGCTGAAGTTACTCCAAGTAACTTAGGATATTTTTTATTTTCGAAAATAATTAGGGCTCCGCGTAAAAAAAAAATTAATACGCGTTTCATATTTTCTTCACTGCGTTTTAATATTTTTATACGGAACCCTAGTTATTCTTCAAAAAAAAATATATATTACTACGTTAACGTAAATATATTTCTCATAAATTCAAGCACTTGCCCGTAAAACTGTGCATTGAGTAGGATTTTATTATTTTTTTCAGTTTTAATTTTTTTACATGGAATCACAATTATTTTCAAAAATTATAAATACCCTAAGTAACCCGGGGTAACTTCAGCTATCTAGCAGAAAAAGTCCCATCAAAATCCGTCTCGCCGTTCCGGAGATTACCCGGAACAAACAGACAGAAAATTTTGAAAATTGTTCTTTGTTATAGTTATGTATATACATTCTTATATATTTAATTTAAAAAAAAGTATTTTGACATTACAAACAGACATCTCGATTTTATTTATTAGTATCGATGGAATTAATAATTATATTGATTAGAATTCAGAAGTGTGATTTAAAATGCAACTTAATTAATAGTTAAGCTAAATTGGTTCAAAGTATCAAATTCCACCTCAGCTCCTGTTTTATTAACAGTGTAGGCTCAGTGCTTTGACCAAAATCTCACCTGATGTTACGTGAGGTTGTGGTCCAGGATGGTAACCACACTATGCCTAGAGTTGCTCGTTTTCAAGTGATGCTGCCGGAACACACCTATAGGTATTTGGGCTTTCAAACTTCAGGGTGGTAGCTACCCACACGGTCAAGCTATGGTTTCCTCACGATGTTTTCCTTCGCCGAAAGCACAGGCTAACGAGTTGGATAAGTGTATTCGAACCCGCGTCCATTGGCCATACTAGCTTTTTATTTATGCATGGACGGGTGGGGCAAATGGAACAACAGTGGCTGGAATGTGTTGCCTTTTGCCGTTTTTATTAATGGCATCCAGTTAGTTTAAGCTTAATAATAAAATCTGTATATGTAACTCGTAATTCTTGCAGGAATCATCGGAGTCCAGCGTTCCTCATTATGCCGGACCGCAGTCTTACCATGGCGATGACTCTGGTGCACCAAGTCCTGAGTCCTGCCACTTCCAACCAGCAGCGCACAGATTTCGTCTGAATGAGCACAGTAAGAATCATTTTTTTACACACAATCCAAGTAGAGATAGAGATTGGGTTACGGTTGTAACATTTTTGCTTCCAAAACTCATATTATCGTAATTTAATCTTATAATCTATACTTATAAATGGTTAACGAGACGAAATCTGCACATTGAAAATGTTTAAGAAAATATACTATGCGGCGCTTCAGAATCGACTACAGAACACATTTCGATAGTTTTGAAGTTTTTTGACTGTCTGACTGTTTGTGAATTTGTTCGCCAATCACACAAAAACTACTGAACCGATTCCGATGAAGTTTGGTAGGGAAGTAGTTTATACACTATAGTAACATCTAGCATACTTTTTACACATATATATATGAATAGTGTTTCTCTAGACTAGTTTAAAGCAATCGTAATAAATAAGTGTTTTTGGACCGATCACTGCTTAATTCCTTTTCTTACCGATATCGGAGACGAGAACTCACTCATTTGGAACGCGCGAGCTTTTTGAATGCGCTGCGACAAATGAAATGCATATGGATCTCGAGCAATCGTCTCATCCCAGTGAAAAACCTTTACCGCGCGATATAACATTACATTGCACATTTTAAACTTGCATCGTATAGAACAAATTTGTTTTTGAATAACGTCCGTTTAATAATTCGCAATATACATATATAAACTTTATTTCGATAACCGCCGCGCGGACGCATAAATAAATAGACTGTGTGTTTGTGAACGTTGCTTTCAAACTTTTTGTGTGTGACGAAAATTATATGTGTATCGGTGGACGGCGCTGCACTGAATATATGACAAGCGGCTTCCAGGTCTGGGACTAAAGTCACCACCAGGTCAGTGTAGTTTTCTCGTTGTCTGGTATTGTTGAGGGAGGATTCAGTGGTGTAAGCTCAGTTTGTCCCCGGTTGTTTGCTGCCTAGCCCAGAGTGCCATAAGGGACATCGTTCCCATCAACAGTAGCAGTGGTCGAATAATTTATATTTAGTGGTCGCTGCTACAAAGTGTGTGGATAATTATACTCCATCAATAAATAGACAAAGGAATAGATATATAACGTATTCACAGCAACATTTTATTTTAACGTTATTTCAAAAATCTTTTATCCATACTTATTTTAAGACTAAGGTGATGAAATCTGTTCATTGAGGATAATTAAGAAAAAAATTCGAACACATTTCGATAGATTTAAAATATTTTCTCTGTCTGCTTATTAATCTGTTTGCGAATCACGCAAAAACTACTGATCCGAATTCTATGAAAGTTGGTAATGACATATATTGCATCCAAGGCCACAACATAGGCTGAAAATTGTCTGAATTACAAGCGAGTATAGCCGCGGGCACTGTTAGTATCAAATAAAACGTTGTTTATGAAAGACATTTTTATTTGTTTCCACACATAATTTTGATTAAAAAAAACCTATGTATATAATAATTAATAATACCATTATGTAACTCGTGGTGAATTGTTACAACAACCGACTCCATCCCATCGTGAACCTATTGTGTTCACAGGAATCAAACTCCTCACATCCATCAATCAGATAGTACAGCAGCGGGCTGATCTCGAATCGAACAGAATCACTCTGACTAATCTTCTTGAAGAATTACGCAGGAAACTCAAGAGGCGTATAGAAGAATGCCACCATGAGAAGAAGGAGAAGATGAAGGTATAATGTACATGTTAGGGCGTAACCCTGTCCCAGTTTTTGAGGGTTCCGTTTATTTCATGCTCTGTCAAAGCAAGGAGTTTTGGACTTTTGGAGCCATACATAAATATATAATATCACGCCTCTCTCCCGTAAGGTTTGGCAGAGACCACATTCCACTTACTACGATCCTTCTACACACATCTTTCGCTTTTTCTACTTCCATAGGCACCTTCATACATGCTTTTCGGTGATGGGTACTTTTGACTGCGGCCTTTCTCCAAAACGTTCTCGATCCGGTCGAGATACGTTCGCCTAGGACAACTCTTACCAGCTTGCTCAGTTACACTAACCATTGTTTCGGCAATCTTCTTTCATCCATCCTCTCTACATGTCAATACCAATTAAGCATCCCTTCCTCTATCTATGTAGCCACATCCTCTACCACACCACAACTTTCCCTTATCACACCATTCGTTACTTTATCTATCATTTACCTATCTTACTTTTGGACGCATTCCAGTATTACGTAAACACCAAAAGAGTGCTGGGTGTCTATGTTATGCTTATTTTTGCTGGCATGGGAGTCGGGTAGGTCTGAATTGTGATTATGAAAACAATATTTACTCATCAATTTTCGGTTTTTTTTTGTTTAAAATTATGCCAGGATGCCTCACACCGATTGAATGGGCTTTTTATAAGTGCCAGAGGCATAGCTACCACCGTACCAGTCCGTATTTGTTCACAATCTTTACCTTTCACTTGGCCTTCGTAACAGTTGGGTAGAAGGGCCTCTCGACTAAATATAATACAGGGCCTACCAGGAAAAGTTACGCCAATGATGAGGGGCCAATAGATGCCGGATCGAGAGTACAATAATTCTTTGACAATTCCCGTTTCCTGGTTTCTTTTGAAAACGATAATGGCGCAGTGTTAGTACGGTCGAATACCGCATTAATGGACGTAGGTACAAATCAACCTAGACATTACATAATGAAGGAAAACGTGATGTTTTTCTTACAACTACGATATGGTGGCAGCGCCAGGATAGCTACTTCCCATGCTTGAAAAGCTGTCCCCATTCTGCTCCGGTTGTTCCACTTGAAAGACTAGATTACATGTTAAGTGCATTAGACGAGGTTGTAATCAAAAAGTTGTGACTCTCCAGTATTAAAAAAAAAAACTAGGCAAGCATGAAGACTGCTGACGAATGACCATCCATCCATCTACTTCCACAAATACATCTATAAACTTTGGAAAAACTGTTTTTGTAATGTTTAAATTATGGTATGAGTAAGTAAATTAAAATTTGTTAAACATAAAACATTTACCTGGTTTTTCCATCTACTGTCGCTCCGAGCAATAATTAATGTGTATTTTCATACAGTTTATTCATAAAGAAAACATACGATAGGCTGCGTTAGTATACACTTCATTATTTATATCTGAACGCCAGCACTTAAACGCCATCTTATATTTGACATTCTGTAGTATGTTGATGGCTGACTTCATAGCATAGACTCGCTCGACGCCGCTAAAGAAGTTTCCATTTCTATAAACAATTGACAAGAAATTTTCAGGCCTTGAAGAACGCCAACCAGAAGTTAGAAAAGGAGAGACTAGGCGTTGTCTCGGAGATAGAGCATCACAAACGGCATTTGGAGAAGGAAGAAGCTCATCATGTTCAACACGCCAGGACTGCTGTGGCTCAGGTAAATTTAACACCGCCTAAAGGACAATGAACTTACTCGGCATAACCAAATTTTGTTCATTTTTGACCCATTATCCCGGACACGTCATCACTCAAGTATAATCAGGTGAGGTTATATTTAAAGCGCTGAGCTTTATAAAGTTTATATATCGCACAAATTAGGTCCATTTTAATTGTAATTATCTATACTTAATAAATAAAATTTAAGTGTCTGTGTGTAATGTCAAAATAACAATTCTTAAGTAAATGAATGTATATACGACACCTATACCAAAAATACAATTGTTAAATTTTTTGTCTGTCTTTCTGTCTGTCTGTTTGTTTGTTCCGAGTAATCTCCGAAACGGCGAGACCGATTTTGACGAGACTTTTTTGGTAGATAGCTGAAGTTACTCTGCGTAACTTAGGGTACTTTTAATTTTCGAAAATAATTAGGGTTCCGCGTAAAAAATTAAATCTCATGAAATTTCGAATAAAATCCGATTCAACGCACTGGGTTTTTATTATGGCTCCTGTAGAATTTATATTACGTTTATATCTATATTATATCTATCTATACTAATAAATACAAATGAAGTGTCTGTTTGTAATGTCAAAAAGATTTGTTTTTAATAAATAGATATGAATGTATACAGGAAACTTATAAAAAATGCAATTTTTAAAATTTTTGTCTGTGTGTCTGTCTGTTTGTTTCGGGTAATCTCAGAAACGGCTGGAAATGTTTTGGTAGATAGCTGAAGTTACCTCTGGTAACTTAAGCTACTTTTATTATTCGAAAATAGTAAGGGTTCCGTAAAAAAAAATAAAACTCATAAAAAAAATCCGATTCAATGCGCAGTTTTACGGGCAAATGCTTGAATTTATGAGAGATATATTTACTTTACCTTAGTACTAAAAAAATGTTGGGAATATAATTAGGTTTCCGTATAAAAAAAATTAATACGCAGTGAAGAACATATGAAACGCGGGCGCACAGTTAGTTTTACAATAACATTAGATGTCACCTACAAAGAACGTGAGTCCATTAGTCCAACTCAAGATTTATTTATTTATTTTATTGTTAAATTACGTCTCAAACCTTTGCATGTTGTTTCTTAATATGTCGATTACCCACAAAAATGAGACAATAGGAAAACAATAGAAAACTGGCGTAAACGACAGGTTAGTGCTCAAGGGGTTAATTGTTCTTAAAATTTGTTTATTTATTACATAGTATCATTAAGATAGAACTTAAAAATATGAAACGTAAAATAAAACGATCGGTATTTATTACCTCATTTTATCTTAGATCATAGTTTCTCTGTTAAATAACCGTAAAGTATACCTCAATGAAAGTCTCCCAGTAAATGTGGTGCCTGGTGGTCCAATTGAACCACTATTATTTTTAAACACTCGGCTCTAAATAGAGTTATTTCGCAGGCCATC
Organism: Samia ricini; assembly: GCA_014132275.2. Lineage (NCBI taxonomy): Eukaryota > Metazoa > Arthropoda > Insecta > Lepidoptera > Saturniidae > Samia > Samia ricini. The sequence continues at coordinate 5,196,819 of AP028167.1, forward strand.
CAAGGAGTCGTAACGAAAGCGCCTCTGCCGGAACATCTCTTCAACCCGTGCTCAGTTACGGACCTGCCTAACATGGTCAGCAGGAACGTCGCTAAGAACGCACCTTCAAGAAACGTAAGTTACCATGCTATATTTGTACGTATTTAAGTCATATTACATCCAAATTCAAGTGTCTGCCCGATAGGAAACCCGTCCACCATACAAATTGACAGCGAATCATTCAACAAGTGTGCATGAGATATACATCCATTCAAACGAAAGATGTTCCACTGCTAGACATAGATCCGCCTCAAAGATCTCCACAATGAAAGGACTTCCACCACCATGGTGTTCGTCCACCTTGAGAAAGGGTTACCCACGTTTCGTCTTCCAGTGTGTGGTAACCATTCAAGGAGCTTTTTCCCCATCGGGCATCAGTTCAGCAAGCCATATGCCCAGCCCACTGTCACGTAAGTTTAACATTTCTTCGGTAAATGTTTATAAATGAGTTCGGTAAATGAGTTGGCTTTAAAATGAACATCTTGGACAAGATGAACGTCATGTCTAAATGTCTATGTTGTGCCGATTCCTATAAAATCGGTAACTCTACACTCGAAGGTGTTTACAGTTATGCATACCCATGACCAACCGTCCTGTTAGGTAGATCCAACTTGCTTGGTGCTTGGTGCTTTTTTTTAGAACCTAGCTGATGCTGTTAACCGGAAGGGCATTTACAGGGTATTTACTTTGCGAGCGAGTTCGCAGTACGAAAGAAAAAAGAGTAGAAATAAATGCTGTAACATCGTTTTCCAGGCAGACAATAAGCTGGCTGCCGCTCGACTCATGCGTGACATAGCCGAGCTGAGGCAACGTGTAGCGCAAATAGAGGCCAGGCTAACAAACGAACTTAAGGTACGTAGATTCAAATTGCATACCTCGATTTCAACGGTCCCATCTTATATAGACAATAATTTATTTGGTAACTATCTGTGCCCGCGACTTCGCTCGCGTGGAATTCAGACAATTACATTTTAATAGACAGCCTATATTCTCCGTCTAGATGCAATCTATCTCATTGGCAATATATTCGTCCCGTCCCGTACTTATTACGCTTCTAATTTAACTGATTGATAATTTCTATTGATATGATTAAAGTGATAAGTTATTAATTAAGTTATTATAACATTAATTATACGGGCCAAGACATCGGTTCAAAACCTAGGGATTGTTTTATTATTATTATTGTTTGCTTTTTTTAAGAACCATAGAGAGATTAAATATAGATAAAATTTTTAGCTAGTTTGACTGCTATAGCACAAAGAACCGTTTCATCAAAAACCGTCAAGAATTTCATTTACTACATTTTTTTAACTTTCGCCCATTATATTGGAGAACCTCTTGCGTTTTGTGGCACAAAAAGTTTCCCATTTGTTTCTTTATGATATTAGTTATAACCGTGTCGAGTTTCTTCAAAATTGGTTGTGCACTTTCAAAGTGATACGCGTGCACAGGGACACAGACAAATCCATCCATCCATTCAACCGAAAGACGTCCACTGCTGGACATAGGTCTCGCCAAAGGTCCACGACGACCGTTCTTACATCACCCGCATCCAGCGGATTCCCGCGACCTTCACCAGCTCGTCAGTCTACCTTGTGGGGGGCCTACCCACGTTACGTTTTTTGGTGCGTGGTAGCTATTCGAGAGCCCGTTGTCCCCATCGGGCATCGGTTCTGCGAGCAATGTGCCCAGCCCACTACCACTTATGTTTAGCGATTCTTCGGGCAATGTCGGTTACTTTGGTTCTTCTGCGGATCTCCTCATTCCTGATTGGATCACGCAGTGAAACTCCAAGCATAGCCCTTTTGCATTGCCCTTGGAGCAACTTTGAGCTTTCTTATTAGGCCCATTGTAAGCGACCACGTCTCAGTGTCATATGTCATCACTGGCAACACACACTGGTCGAAGACTTTTGTCTTGAGACACTGCGGTATTTTGGACGAGAAGATTTGACGTAGCTTCCCGAACGCGGCACAGTAGAGTTGGATTCGACGATTAATCTCTTTCTCGAAGTTGGATCTATCTAACTGGACGGTTTGTCCCAGATATACATAACTGTCAACATTTTCGAGCATAGAGTCACCGATTTTTATAGGAGTTAGCACATACAAATATTCGAAATAAAATATTTTTGGCTTCTACATATCTATGTCGATAATCAAGTCCACCCCGATTATAATTTTCAAAAAAATATTTAATTTACAGATTTTCCCTTGTAACAGTTATATTACATGAGAAGCTCTTTTATTACGTAAGCATAAACGCTTTGCTTATTTTTGAAGACATGGGGGGGAGGTCTAAATGGTAATTACTTAAGCAGTATAATCATAACCTCCTCTCCTCCCTCCCATCGATCCGTACGGACTATTTGAACGACCACTTATACCACCATATTCTGTATAATAAAAAATAATCAAAAGAATTGTCTAACTAGAATAAACTAAGTAAATTTCTAGCGTAAGAGGCAAGCTGAGCTAGATATCATACGGCTCAGGAAGGAGTTATCTACGACCAAGAGCTGCGTGGCGTCGCTTCGCCTCCCGCCACCGCCGCTGAAGAAGCAATGCTCAAAATTCGCTTAAATTACTCCATTCGAAATATATGTTATTTGTTTTGTAGTCTAGTTTATTTTCTTTCTCGTTCTTCGTATACCTATGATATAGTATAACTAGAAAAGGGACTTCAAACCAGCGTCCATCGACACAGACTCCGGTTATATTACCAATGAACCACCATCACTTCTATATTGCATAGGTTAATGTAAAAAATAAAAGCTGTGTCAAAATGTAAACAAAAAAGTGGGCTCAATGGTATACTGAACTAATTAACAATGTAAATTTAAGAAAAAGAAGGGGCTAAATGTAAAAGAAATATAAAATACACATTAAATAAGTTTATTAAAAAAAAATCAAAGTCCAATCAAACATATTTATTTTTCACAATAACATTTGAACAAAAATAATATTCAGTTGATTTAATCCACAATACTCCATTTGTACTCTATACCTACTGTACCATTAAACTGAATAAGAAGAGTATTTAAGAAACAACAAATTAAACTAATAGAATAAGTAAACATAACTAAATTTCAGATTTCTACATGAATTTCTGTACATTTTCTTCACAACAGTTTATATAAAGAGTGATTGTTTTTAAATTACAATTTCGACATGAATGTTGACCATGTTTGTTTAAACTTCCATTTTCAGTTGAACAGATACAAAATAAGAGTACCAACCAACCGTAGAAATAGTATTAAAGTCTAGGGCAGTGATTCTCAACCACTGTGCCGCGGCACTTTTGTGTGCCGCGGCACTTTTGTGTGCCGCCAAATTTCAAAAGTATGCCGCCAAATTTTGCAAATATATAATAATGTTAATATTATTAAATTATATCATTTAAAAAGAAAAATATTTATGCAGTGTGTTGTAGTAAATAAATAATTTTTATCTTTTTCTTTGTGTGCCGCCAAATTTTGAAAACGTTAAATATGTTCCGCAACAAAAAAAAGGTTGAGAATCACTGGTCTAGGGCAACAAACAATACCAACATGATAGAACAATATTATAATATGTGGCCGACGCTATGACTTTGACATAACATTTTGATGGACAACGCAGTGCGTTTGCAGAGCACGCTTGTTCTTAAACGTGTCCGTACAATATCGACACCGGAATAAAGACTGTTCACAATGTTCTCTCAAATGTAAATCTAATGACTTTGTACTTTTAAATTCCTTTTCGCATACCGCACAAGCATAGTTTGAGCCGCCTCCGTGTACGAACCTCAAATGTTTCATTAACGTTTGACCATCGTTAAATTGCTTTTTGCATTCAGTGCACTGGTATTTTGTTATACTTTTTGTTGCACTGTCTGTTTTTAATTGAGTAGGTTTGTTTTGCTGGCACCGAAGCCTGTAATAATAAAAAATATTTTAAATCGGAATCTATTTATTTACGTGATACCAAAAATGCTGTCGTCACTCGGTGCAAAAAACATAATTCAGTAAATATTACAAGAATAAGATAGATAATTCGATTTTAGACTATACAGTATCCTCTCTTTTTCACCGCAAGATTGATTCAGAATTAAGAAGAATATTGGTATTGTTCGAAGAATAACAAACATAATTGATAGTGGGTTGGGCACATTGCTCGTAGAATCCAATGGTGCCAACTTTGAAGAGTCAAAGTAAAATAGTTTTCATGAATACAATTTTTAAACAATTTTGATTAAATAAAACATAATAATCAGATATTAAGGATTTGCACTTTGTTTAACCCTTTGACACTCATAACAAACCATCTGTCAAAAAATGCCAAGCGAAAATGAACCTTATGAACACCAAATAAGGTTTGTTGATAGTCTTTTGTTTCAGATGTATGACCTTACGTAGATAATTTGTTACGGCCATTCATACGTGTCTTTTAAGGCAAAAGGTGTGCTTCTGTGTTGTGGCCAATTTTGTTAACGAATTTTTTTATAACAAAATTCAGAATAATGTATTTAACAGTTCAACTTATTTATATTAATTTTATTATTAAATTTATAAAATATTTATTAATTTTACTATTTTAAATATACTGTTTCTAAGCAGTAGCGATAACATACAAGAAATATTTTTATATTTTTACAATATAATATTACAGTAATGTAAGTAATACATGAATGTAAAGTATGTTTGCTATTCCCAAACTGTATATTCGATTGTGATCAAACTTTCGTATGTCGAATGCAATGTCGAGTACAACTAATTTGTAATGAAACAATAATAACAATAGGCTATTTTGCAGTGAGTGTAAAAATAAATACAAAAATATTTTTATGTACTTCTCGACATGAAAATTGTTTCATGTATTATATAAATTATCATTATTCTGTTAAATTTTACTTATAAATCTTGAGACAATGTGTAAGACTATAAATTATGATAAATTCTTTATATTTTATTTCGAATATAATTTTGTTAATTTAATTTGTTTTACTCTGATTTATTCTATATTCAATGCTTTATTTTCATTATTTTATAATGTAGAAAAGTGGGTGCGCCATTATTGGTTTTATGTAGATGTCTGTTGATTTCCGTTTTAATTTACTAAGGAGTAAGAACTAATTCAGCAGGACTTTCTGTTATGATGTATTGTTGTTTTAAAATGTTTCTGTAATTATTGTAAAATATAGAAATAACTCATATTTATCATATCATATTCATAAGGCCGGGTCTAAATTGCCACATGTTTTTTTTATTAAAAATCAGTTTTCGTTGAACCTTGGTCTTCGTACAATGTATGTAATTTGTTTTAAAAATGTTCTTATAAATTGCACTTGATTATGTCGAAATTTGACCAGTTAAAATCTTAATCTTAAAAAGTAAAAAATTGTTTTTTGTTACGCTAACAATTTACAGTATAGACAAATATACAAGAAGGAGAAAGAAATGGCAAGGATAAGCTATAGATTATTTTATAAATTAAATTTTAACTTCACTACGTCACAATAGATATTTATCGCGCGAGAATTTGTGTAACGTGTACACAGCGAGGCGCCTATTTGCGATAGGCCAAGCTCCTGCAAGGAGTTTTATTATTCTGCGGTAAATAAAAAAAATCTTTTTATACGTAGATATGTTAGATGGGTGCTTGGCGCGATTTTGGTCTGTCATATTGTCGTTTTCATTTTCAATTAATTATTTTACAGTATTTGTCCATATATTATGTAATTTCGGTGGCAGTTTATGTGATATAGTGTTTTTATGATACACAAGTGAAGTGAAGTGAAAACAATGACTCTTAGCATGAAATGTCCCAATAATTCCCGTTGTGGTCATAACAGAAGGCCACCATTTTGTTCCCCCATTCTTTTGTTGATAGTGTTCCTAGCGTCTGACTTGGCTGCATTGTCTAGTACCTTTGCCTTTTCCTTAAAAAGGAATAAATTGAACCAAAGAAAAAGAAAAGTAAGATACAATCTTTGTCGTATTTCAGGACATAAATAAATAAAATAAGAACATAAACTTATTAGGATTATTTTATTTCAGGTCTTATATATTTTTGCTTACTAGAAATTTTTTCTAATAAAAGTGTAATTTTATTGTGGCGCCATATATGGGCTGGATAACTTATTGAAAAATAACTTACGTACCAAATTTATGAATAAAAAAATATTTATTTTAAAAACAAATTGAATTAAATTTAATTTTTGAAATGAAATTTGAATTGTAGAAAAAATTGTTTCTGGTTTTTCTAAAAATATTTTTATAAGCAAACAATGGCTTTGTTTACATTATCTATGGATTTCACTTCTGTGAAATTCGCTGTCCATATTTCAACGTAATGGACCACCGTTTTATGGGAAATAATTATTGTATCAGTGTAGGATTGTGCGTTATGAATCTAAGTTTCAAGTGCTGTGTATAAAAACAAAGTGTCAAGTGCCATTTGTCAATAAATTGAGCGCCAAAAGTTAAATGTCCGTAAGTCATATTTTCCAATCTGTCATTTTCAAAAAAGTTGCCCAATTGGGCAAGGTCAATAGCCAACGGGTTAACATCAAATTAAATGCAGTTCCATTTTACATACATATCATCATGCCCTTTTCCTGTGGGGCAGAGACTACGTCCTTCCACTTGGTACGATCTTGACACACCTCTTTCGCTTCTTCTACTTTCAAGAGCGCTTTTATACATGCTCGTCGGTTATAGTAGTTTTCACCTGGCCTTTATTTAAGACGTGCTCGATTTGGTCGAGATACGATTGACCCCTACCGACGTGCCTAGTTACCCTCGCCTTGTAAATTCGTTTTGTCAAACTTCTTTTGTCCATGCTCTCCACGTGCCCGAACCGTTTTGACGAACTGGGATAAATATCATGACATAAGAAAATTTACCTGCTCTTCCCCCTCAAATCAGCTTTAACGTGCAACGCCAAATGGTCCCTCATCATGCCCATGGGCATAACGATGTTACATTTCTTGCAAACTCCGGACCGTTCACCGTTTTTTTTTTTTTTTGCAACGCGAGCATACGAAACCTTCGCTACCCTCAGCGGGAACCATCATTGGGTATCTGTTGGATTTACTTTAATTGGTCATTGGTTATATAAGCACTAACCAACCCATTATATGTTACTTTTGAAACAATTGAATTTTTGTAACAAACGTGAGCAAAAATTACTAGATAATTTATGTTAATGTTAATTTACTTTACCAAGTTGTGTGTAGCATTTTGTATATAACTCATTTTCATTCGTATTTTAGGTGGGTTTTAGTTTGCATAACTCTGTTTATTTGTTTATGGAAAAGTCTTTAAAATTTGTACAAACACAACTTTTTAAACTGCAAAATCGTTTATAAAAGCATTCACTCTATCCAGTGACGTCATCATTCACGGACTCTGTACTTTATTTAAAACTAGCTGTGTGCCCGCGGCTCTGTCCGCGATTCATACATTCTTCACCGCGTGATATAGTTTTTAAATAATCCTTGGGAAATAAGGTTTCACAATTTTTTGTGATTTATTTTTATGCGGAACCATAATGATTTTTTTAAAACTTATTGTTGGTACTAACAGAAAGCAAAGATACTTCTTGCAAATTCAAACATCTGCCTGTAAAACAGTGCATCGAATCGTATTTTATTCACAATTTCATGAGTTTTAATTTTTTTACGCGGAACCCCAAGTCATTTCGAAAAATAAAAGTGGCCTCAGTTACGCTATGTAACCTCAGCTACGTATCAAAAACGCTCCCGTTAAAAGCCGTCCAGCCATTCAAGAGATTAGCCAGAACAAACAGACAGACAGATTGACAAAATTGTTAAAAATTGCATTTTCGATATGAGTATAGTAAAAATTGTTATTTTGACATTACAAACAGACACTTCAATTTCATTTCTTAGTTTAGATCAGATGGTCAGTGCAGTATTTTTTTTTTTCTTTTCAATAAAAGAAATATCGTTTAGTCGATTGCCATGAAAATTGATATAAACGTGAAAAATATTTTAGACTAGCTGGACTACGTCTACCGGGTTCTGATAGTAACGGTGCACGACTAATTGCATGAGGTAATTTTTGGGGATTTTGAACCAATCCTCCCCTTGTGTGATATCTTGAAATTCAACTTGACCCTTAGCTCCCTTAAACGCTGCACGTAGTAAATAGAACCCCCCCTGATATTTAAGAACAAAAGAGCAGTAACACCTTTGCCGTGTGGTGTCGGCTAAGAATAGTACCACCCCATATCCTCCCCGTGGGTTTCGTAAAAGACGACTAAGGGGATGGACAGGAGCATCCTTTAGCACCACATACACCTACTACGAACGACAACCCGCATGCCAAGCGTTGGCAATTAGCAATTACCCCATTTTTGGGGGAGACCTATGTCCAGCAGTGCACGACTTTTGGTTGAATCAATTTCATTACCTTTGATTGCAAACGGTGCAAGCTATGTTCGTTCTCTTGTATGGAACGTTCTTGCTCCAATCCTTTTTACTTTGGGCATTGCGTTTCATCGGATGGTCGAGGAAGGTTTTCGTTTTAAGGGATTCCCTTATTCTTTTATGAGAAGTCACGATACATGGTGCCGCTTTACGTTCCATTTTTTGCGAAGCCTCATACATTTCAACTGAGTGTTTTGATGACCCTAAATATTATTATCTTTGTTATTAACCTTGTTAGGGTTGGTAAATATCTCTAAAAGAATGTGAGACCATAACCATGAAACAGCGATCTTTTTATAGTGAATAGGCTTAACGCTAATAATCTCAACTGGTATTAATTAACGATGTGGTCCAGGATTTACCATCCTAAGGCTCTCAAGTAATGCTGCCGAATACACCTATTAGTGATTAGTGTCAGAATTTTCAAAATTAAAGGCGGTAACTACCAATGCGGTCATTATTGTAAAATGTCCTTTCGCTATGCTCATAATAGTTTGCTCATGATTTACCGAAAGCTCAGGCTCATTAGAGAATTGAATAAGTGGGTTCGAAACTACGTCTACAGACCCGAAATTTGACCACCCTACTAAATGAGATTTCATCGCTTCATCCATTTTCAGGTTTGAAACCTTGCACCGTTTACACTCGTGCCACACACAGAACATGGCAGTCTGTTTACAAATTCTTCATGTAAAAAAGGTTTGGCAACAATAAAGCATACACTAGAACAAGATGCTTCATGTAAAAAAAGAATCAAGTGTATGCTATATTGTTGCCAATCCCTTTTTTATACGAAGAATCCGCAAACAGACTGCTTGCAGACAGACTTGCTTTTAGCACAAATATAACGAACAAGGCACTTTAACTCGATTAAGATTATTGCCATCGATCACACGTTGGATGTTCTCTAAGGAACAGATGGCATATATTTATTAAACTTTAAAAGTGTTACATCCCTATATTACACATAGTCATGGTTGCATCAGCTTGACCCGATTCCCACTCATAATAAAGTTCTTAATTGCGCTTTTGCTTTTTTGCTCTTCCAAGATTATAAGAATTAATTCGATTTCCATTCTAGTCAATTAACTCTCTACAATCGCAAAGTGCAGACGAATCTACCTGCAAATAAAACCAGGAGCCACTTCCCGGTTTTAATTGCATAACAAAATCGGATTAGTAAAATGTGAATAAAAGTGTGTAACTTTTGTGAAGTGTTTTTTTTTAAAGCCTGTCGCATAACCCTCCTAACAACGTTTAAAAGCAAGTATGGTAACGGCTACTGTCAAACAGAATCTCATCTCTCAACGGTTTTTACGGTTCTTAGATTTCAGTTAGAATTAGGTGGTGTACGTAAAACAAATACCTAGAAATTATATCGCAATAGAAAATTTATACGCCTTAACCCTTTGACACTCATAACAAACCATCTGTCAAAAAATGCCAAGCGAAAATGAACCTTATGAACACCAAATAAGGTTTGTTGATAGTCTTTTGTTTCAGATGTATGACCTTACGTAGATAATTTGTTACGGCCATTCATACGTGTCTTTTAAGGCAAAAGGTGTGCTTCTGTGTTGTGGCCAATTTTGTTAACGAATTTTTTATAACAAAATTCAGAATAATGTATTTAACAGTTCAACTTATTTATATTAATTTTATTATTAAATTTATAAAATATTTATTAGTTTTACTATTTTAAATATACTGTTTCTAAGCAGTAGCGATAACATACAAGAAATATTTTTACAATATAATATTACAGTAATCTAAGTAATACATGAATGTAAAGTATGTTTGCTATTCCCACACTGTATATTCGATTGTGATCAAACTTTCGTATGTCGAATGCAATGTCGAGTACAACTAATTTGTAATGAAACAATAATAACAATAGGCTATTTTACAATGAGTGTAAAAATAAATACAAAATTATTTTTATGTACTTCTCGACATGAAAATTGTTTCATGTATTATATAAATTATCATTATTCTGTTAAATTTTATTTATTAATCTTGAGACAATGTGTAAGACTATAAATTATGATAAATTCTTTATATTTTATTTTGAATATAATTTTGTTAAATTAATTTGTTTTACACTGATTTATTCTATATTCAATGCTTTATTTTCATTATTTTATAATGTAGAAAAGTGGGTGCGCCATTATTGGTTTTATGTAGATGTTTGTTGATTTCCGTTTTAATTTACTAAGGAGTAAGAACTAATTCAGCAGGACTTTCTGTTATGATGTATTGTTGTTTTAAAATGTTTCTGTAATTATTGTAAAATATAGAAATAACTCATATTTATCATAGCATAGTCATAAGGCCGGGTATAAATTGCCACATGTTTTTTTATTAAAAATCAGTTTTCGTTGAACCTTGGTCTTCGTACAATGTATGTAATTTGTTTTAAAAATGTTCTTAGAAATTGCGCTTGATTATGTCGAAATTTGACCAGTTAAAATCTTAATCTTAATCTTAAAAAGTAAAAAATGGTTTGTGTTACGCTAACAATTTACAGTACAGACAAATATACAAGAAGGAGTAAGAAATGGCAAGGATAAGCTATAGATTATTTTATAAATTAAATTTTAACTTCACTACGTCACAATAGATATTTATCGCGCGAGAATTTGTGAAACGTGTACACAGCGAGGCGCCTATTTGCGATAGGCCAAGCTCCTGCAAGGAGTTTTATTATTCTGCGGTAAATAAAAAAAATCTTTTTATACGTAGATATGTTAGATTGGTGCTTGGCGTGATTTTGGTCTGTTATATTGTCGTTTTCATTTTCAATTAATTATTTTACAGTATTTGTCCATATATTATGTAATTTCGGTGGCAGTTTATGTGATATAGTGTTTTTATGATACACAAGTGAAGTGAAGTGAAAACAATGACACTTAGCATGAAATGTCCCAATAATTCCCGTTGTGGTCGTAACAGAAGGCCACCATTTTGTTCCCCCATTCATTTGTTGATAGTGTTCCTAGCGTCTGACTTGGCTGCATTGTCTAGTACCTTTGCCTTTTCCTTAAAAAGGAATAAATTGAACCAAAGAAAAAGATAAGATACAATCTTTGTCGTATTTCAGCACATAAATAAATAAAATAAGAACATAAACTTATTAGGATTATTTTATTTCAGTTCTTATATATTTTTGCTTACTAGAAATTTTTTCTAATAAAAGTGTAATTTTATTGTGGCGCCATATATGGGCTGGATAACTTACTGAAAAATAACTTACGTACCAAATTTATGAATAAAAAAATATTTCTTTTAAAAACAAATTGAATTAAATTTAATTTTTGTAATTAAATTTGAATTGTAGAAAAAATTGTTTCTGGTTTTTCTAAAAATATTTTTATAAGCAAACAATGGCTTTGTTTACATTATCTATGGATTTCACTTCTGTGAATTTCGCTGTCCATATTTCAACGTAATGGACCACCGTTTTATGGGAAATAATTGTTGTATCAGTGTAGGATTGTGCGTTATGAATCTAAGTTTCAAGTGCTGTGTATAAAAACAAAGTGTCAAGTGCCATTTGTCAATAAATTGAGCGCCAAAAGTTAAATGTCCGTAAGTCATATTTTCCAATCTGTCATTTTCAAAAAAGTTGCCCAATTGGGCAAGGTCAATAGCCAACGGGTTAACTTGACCATAGGGAATGATCAATATAAAGGTAAATTAGAAAGATGTTTAAAGATAGTTGGTCGTAAAAGGAATGTTAAGAGGAGAGTGTTAAATTCAGAAAAATATCATCAAAACCCAAAACATAGTTAGACTGTAGCCTAAATTCCTTCTGTTATGTATGTTTGCCTATTAATCAGCAACCTATTGCAAAGAGAGAGTTTGAAACTTAAACGGAAACGTGAAATTCATCCATCCATTATAATGTCAACCAAATGCCGTCCATAGGCCTTACCCATAAATCGTCACAACGACCGGTCTTGCGGCACCCGCATCCAGCGGATTTCCGCGACCATCACTTCATTGTACATTGATTCTACGAGCTATTTATGTGTTCAGCCTTCTGCCACTTATCTTTCTTCATCCATCCTTCACATCTTCAAGTTTCGACAACATTAAAACGATAATGGCGCAATTGGTAGTACGCTTGTATTCCGTGTCGATGGGCGTAAGTTTGAATCCACTTATCCAACTCTATAATAAGCCTAAACGTTCGGTGAAGGAAAATATCGTGAGGAAATCATAACATGGTGGTAATATATTATTCAGCTACCACCCTCAAATTTGAAAACTTGTCGCCAAACACCAATAGGCGTGTGCCTACAGCATCACGAGAGAATCAATACCTCTAGCCATACTATTTATCATCCTGGACCAAATTGTCAAAGTGTTGAATATTATAGAAAAACGTAACAATCTCTTCAGATGAAGCTTAAACCTACCATTCTTCAATAAACTGTCAAAATAAATTACCTTCACTAGGTACGCTTTCAAAAGCGGCATGCACCAGCGCTTTGAACCTCTCCATATTTTTCAATTCCTCCACGCAACGCTCACAAATCATGCAGTCCGGAGGAGTGACCTAGGGAAGCCAATTATCGTAATTTAGATTTAAGGTTTATTTACTTTATAAAAAATGATGGCCTTGAAAGTTTCATCGGACTTTGAAGCGAGCGTTTATTTGAATGTATGAGCTTGATGATCCGTGTTAAAAATTCAGCAGAAGTTAGTACGGTTAGTAAACCTGCGCGAGAAAAAGGTCCCTTACAGAACCCATGTAGGTTGCGTGTAGTGTGTGAGCAGTATGATGCCAATGATGCTTGTGCATGCGGTATCACTGTATCGCGCTGACGACAGCTCCAAGAACTTCTCCAGATGCGGATCGGAGCAAATGTATTACGTAAATAAATTATCAATGATTTTATAATCCGATACTCATTTATAAGGAAAAATTGTGAACTCAACCCTTCTCCATCCACGAAAAATTTCAATAGGTGAAAATTCTTTTCATATACTTGTTAACTAAATGTTATAATCAACATTAGTTAAATCTTGAACTTGAAACTAACTTTATTTACAATTTTATAAAAACAACTAGATGTGTGCCATATAGTTTAAATAATCATTACAAAGTGATGTTTAGCTGGTGCTGTCCATTGAAATCGTATTTTGTTCAAAATTTCATGAGATTTAATTTTTTTACGCGGGACTCTAATTATTTTCGCAAAATTAAAGTAGCCTAAGTTACCCGGAGTAACTTTAGCAATCTACCAAAAACAAGTCCCGTCAAAATCGGTCCAACCGTTCCGGAGATTACCCATTACAAACAAACAAACAGACAAAGATGGCATTTTTGATATAGGTATCGTGTATACATTAATATCTATTTAGTAAAAAAAAATATTTCCACATTACAAACAGACACTTCAATTTTATTTATTAGTATAGATAGTACAGACTGTTGAAATAAAATGTTTCTTTTTACATGTAACAAACGAAACGATTACTCTCCAGTTCGTTGACCCTTGCAATGCGTTTTTGTTTTATTTTATAGCGCATTGACACAATGGTTGTCCAAGGAGGGTGTTCGTAGGTGTCATAACCCAAGCCCGCAAATTGGTACACGTTGAATTGACAAATCTCTTAAGAATAAAAAAATTACGAAATGTTTGAATGTATTACTAACTTCCTTCTTAAAATATCCAAACAATGAAATCAATGATACGTAGATATTCAAAATAATATGACACGAAATTTCTTTGGCAGCGACCGTGTCTGGTTTGAGATGCCTAATCTAGACTAATGTGACCGGAGCCATTACCACAGTCAATAAGGTACATCCATCTATTTAACCGAAAGATGTCCATTGCTGCACATAAGTCTCCACTAAATATATCTACAACAACCGGTCTTGCGCCACCCGATCTTCACTAAGTCGTCGGTCCACCTTGTGGGGGACTACACACGCTGCTTCTTCCAGAACGCGGTAGCAATGTGCCCAGCCCATCGTCACTTAAATTTAATAATTCTTCGGGCAATGTCGATTACTTTGGTTCTTATGCGAATCCCCTCACTTCTAATTCAGTTCAAAAGCCCGAGCCTAGCCCTATCCATTGACTTTTAAGTAACTTTGAGCTTTCTCACCAGTTTGAGCCAGTAAGTAATATTTAAACATAGAATTTAATCTACAAACACTAATCCCAAAGCAGTCGTATAGGAGTTGATCGTATCTCGCCTCAACACCTTCCCAAACGTAAGTATCTGTGAAGTATCGAAGGCTGGAGTCACCACCGCACAATCTGCAACATTGACAGAGGGCGGAGCGCCCGTCGCCTGAAGCTTGCGCGTGACTCATTATGGTTTCCTGAAAAATATAACTTTTGCGTTGGTCATGATATAAAACGATCGGACGAATGCTGTTCTCTCTGAAGCCGATTTTAAAGTTAATGCTTACGAAGTCGCGGATATAACTAAGCTCAATAAAGTATTTGAAAACTAAATCCAATGGTCTATATTTTTAATTTAATTTTAAATAGAATAATATGTAATTTTATCAACCTTGCTGAATATTTTATGAAGTTTGTCCTTCGCCCATAGAACATTCATGACGTGTAAGATGTAGTTTTAAAAAATTAACACAAAATGAAAATGACTAAAAATTATCGATAATTTATAATTATATTTTTGTGTACTTTTAGAATTTATATAATAAACGTACAAATAATAAAAAAAAACTCATACCAATAAAAGGTAAAAAAAAAAAACTAAAATGACAATAAATATATTTATCTATGAAAATAAATCGTACATAAAAGGAATGAGGTTGTATTGCATTAAATAAATGTAGAATAAAATTATGTTTATCGATGGCTACAATTCTAAAATGTTATTAGAATTCTCATAAAAATTTTAAACACAAATTTTGGGACCACAAAATTATCACAATTGAAAATGTGCTCAAATCATGCAAATATAACCAATTCTAAATTTACTAAATAAATTTCGCTTTTAATTGAATATAACTGCACTTAAAACAAATTAAACTTATGTGAATATGATTGTGGTCATAACCATCGTTTTCACTGCCGGGGACGGGCCGCTAACTTTGATCCAGTGTACACTCCGGGTCCCCGTGCGACATTGTCAGGGCCGTCTTCGTCCCTCGATCCCCAAATGAGGAGGCTGCTTGCACCTGTCCCCACTGCAATACAGTGACACCGCATGCATTTTAGCATAACACGCGCAACACTGTACAGACATTCCTGCACAAAACGCACAATACTTGGACCTTTATTTTTTTAATTTTAACGTTCATACCACTGGTAGCTTTGTATTACCTTTTTCGGCTGAGTGCCTTAAGCACTCACCCCCCAAAGATCGGTGAAGCTGTAAAGGTTCCCTGGTCAAGTGTTAGTCTGATAGAAAAAAAAAATAATGGTGGTCTATAATTCGGGAATATAATATCTGTGCGCGTGCACAAATTGCCATTTTCATAATAATTTAATTTGATATTTATTATTTATGCATCGGAATAATTTTTGGTGATATTGCAATATGCCATGTAGTAGTAGTTGGTAATATAGTAGTTTTTTAGAATCGTGCAGTAGTAGATTCTTTATAATTTATTTGATATTAGTAGCATTTTACGTGAAATAGTTTGGTTATTATGCACAAGTGTATTTTAAATAATGACGTGGCATGAACTCTAAAATCTCCCCATCACTCCTTTGAAATATTAGCAATATAAGGTCGCGTTTTTTGTTACTTTGCTGTATGAAAAACGTTCTTAACATCAGTATTAGAATCATGTTCTTTTGCCTTTTTCTAAAAAAAATGGGACAACAATAAAATGTCAGTGATGTCATCAGTGTCAATTTGCCAATATTGTTATGTATCATTTTTCAGGTTTTACTTTATTCATGTTATTTAGTTTTTCAACCAAACATATAGTAACAGTTCTAATTTTATTCTAAATAATTATGCACTGAGGAAGTCTTATTTAGTTAGTAAAAAAGTTTTCATAACAAAGACAATAATATTTTATTACATTAAACAATGGGGGGCAAAGCTGAAAAAGGTACACCAAAGTACATAGCGAACAAAATAAAGGCCAAAGGATTGCAGAAACTACGCTGGTACTGCCAGATGTGCCAGAAAACAATGTAGGGATGAAAACGGTTTCAAATGCCACACGATGTCGGAATCCCATCAGAGGCAGCTGCTGCTGTTCGCCGACAACGCTTCCAGATATATAGATGACTTTTCACGCGAGTTTGCTGATGGTTATTTGGAGTTACTTAGACGACAATTCGGCACTAAGAGAGTGAACGCCAATAAAGTTTATCAGGACTATATCTCTAACAGGTATTTCTCTCAATTAAGTACATTTAGTTGTTTACTTTATATTCAATTAGTGTTGGCCTAGTTGTTGAAATTTGATCTTAATCATTATTCAGTAGAACCTCCTTAAGGGGGTATTCTGGTCTAAAAAATTGAAAAATCAAGTTTTTTTTTGCATATTTTCAAAGCTTTAGACTTTCAAAAATATGCTCTTAGAAGGATTTTTCAAAATTCGAATTATTTTGGGAAATACAACGGATTTTGTGACGCGGCACCTAAGCTGGCCGAGCGGAGTGATCACACAAGGAACAGCAGATGTTTTCCAGAAATTCTTTTGTATCCGACTTGAGCTCGTTATGTACCCCTTTTAAATTTTTATTTAAATATATAGTTATATATATATAGAACTTCCCAAAATCTCGATTTTGAGAAAGAAGAAGGTCCAATCTATCGATATGGGATTGCTGATTATTCCAAAGTGAGTATTAAATATTATTATCTGAGTTATTGTACTGAAAATCTTTCTCAAACTTCAAACGCGTTTTTCTCAAAAACTCCTTTTGTTGAGGTGATTGACACAATATCTCAAGTTCTATCTGACCAATTCCTTTGAAATTTTGTGAGAATCTTCTTTATACATCTCCTTATCACTTGGACCTTGGATTTTGCAAAATTTAAATTAGAAGTATTTTAATAAAATTTGTAAAGGTCGAAAAACAGAGGTAAAAAATTTTTTTTTTTCAAGTGGCCATTTTGTGATAAATTTTTTTTTTCGGCCGAGGTCCAAAATATAGCGACATCTTTACTAATTAAGATTTTTTTTGTTTGTACGATATACATCTCTACAAGGGTTGGAATCATGTCAACAAGGGAGCACCGTTTGACTGGCAACCCCCATTTCACTGGCCTGTCACTGGATGAATTATAGACTTTCTTTTAATTTTTTTTATAAACTTTAAAAATCAATAAATATTTTATTACAAAATGGATAGTAAAATGTTTTTAATTTGTCTTTATCCTAGTTTGAAAAATACCCAAAAAGTAGAGCTCTAGACCAGAATATCCCCTTAAGTCAGTTGAACCTTGATAAATGGAAAACCTCCAAAGCTCAATAAAAATTTTTCTTACCTTGTTCTGAAACCTAGGTGTTTCACGCAAAATTTCAACCTTAAATACATTGCACATACTATAATAAAATACTTTCATGTCTATAGATGTGGGTTCAAACCCACCTGTCTAACTCTAAAATCAGCCTGAGATATTGGAGAAGGAAAACATTGTAAGGACACCATAGCTTGGTGGTATATTTTCCATTTTCTAATAATGCCTGACTGGGTAGCTACCACCCTCAAGTTAGAAAACCTGTCATTAAATACCAACATAACTGATATTGCTTGAGGACCAGTATGTCTAGGCTTAGTTTGTTTACCATCCTGGCACACATCGTCACTTAATATCAGGTGAGATTGTGTATAAAGCGCAGCCTATACAGTATTTAAAAAAAAATTAATAATAATCAGTAAGTCTCGACAAACCATTTCAGTACATATCAATATATCTCTATAGTTCAAAGAAAACTAAGTTACCGAATTTAAGTATTTACCAACAATGTACATCATTACAAATAAACTCCTGAAGTTCAATTTACAGACGTACTCCTGTATAAAATTTGAGTAAAAATACACCAGCAGATACTACAGAAAAAAAACCTTATCACTTATTTCCATCCATCCATTCAACCGATAGACGTCCACTGCTGGACATAGGTCCCCCAAAGATCTCCACAAAATACCAGTTTTGCTCTACCCTTATCCAGGGATTCAACTTGTGGAAGGCCTACCCATGCTACATCTTCCAGCGCATGGTAGCCATTCGAGAACCCGTTGACCCAATCAGCATTGGTTCTGCAAGCAATGAGCCAAGCCCACTGCCACTTAAGTTTAGCAATTCTTCGGGCAATAACCGACATTGCTTCTCATTCCTGATTCAACCTCACAGTGAATCTTTAAGCATAGCTGTCTCCAATAGTCTTTTAGCAACTTTAAGCATTGTTTTTAGTCCCATTGTGAGTAACCATGTGTCAGTATGAGTAACACACACTACTCTAAGATTTTCATCTTGAGACACTGCAGTATTTTATATTACTTATATCATCGGCCAACCGATAGACATCCACTGTTGGACATAGGTCTCCCCAATAAGGGTGAAATTGTCATAATCACCACACATGGCAGGCGGGTTGGTACTAGGTACTCAGGGGATGCTGCTGCCCATCCTCTTGATGTATGTATCCCTTAGTCGCCTTTTACGACAGCCACGGTAAGGATATGTAGTGTTACTATTCTTAGCCGTCACACACACTTATATATGTATATAATATAAGCTTCACTTTGTGATCAAAATTAAAAACATGATTCCAGAGATCACCTCCACATGAATGCAACACAATGGGAAACTCTTACAGACTTTGTCAAGTGGCTAGGAAGAGAGGGGAAGTGTGTTGTTGACGAGACGGAGAAAGGCTGGTTTGTGGCCTACATAGATAGGGACCCAGCTGCGATTGCCGCTCAGGAGGCTAAAGCTAAAAAAGAAAAGATGGATAAAGATGATCAGGTAAATAAATCACATGAAATTAATAAAATGCGTACTCTCAATGTAATTGAAGAGACATTATAAACAAATATGGCTGAAAGAGTTTTTGTTTAAACATAAAATATACATTCAATAATTTAATAATAAGCACAAGGTCACCAAATTGGTGAACCCAATAGAGACGAATCCACCACCTTTTATTGGTCCGTACGTAATTTTTTTTACGCAGAACCCTAATTATTTTCGAAATTAAAAGTACCCTAAGTTACGCGGAGTAACTTCATTTATCTACTAAAAAAAGTCCCGTCAAAATCAGTCGAGCCGTTCCGGAGATTATAGACGGAACAAACAAACAGGTATAAATTTTCAAAATTGTATTTTCGGTATAGGTATACCGCTGATATACATTCATATTACTATTTAGTGAAAAAAGTCAAAAATCGTCATAATCATCCCTACGTAATTAATGAATGGCCCCTTATGAAAATGTTATATGGTTTTAATTAAAATGAAACGTCTGAATATTTGTCCGCAGGAGAGGATGTTAGAATTTGTACGGAAGCAAGTCGAACGAGCGAAAAAGGGCAATACGAAACCTGAAGACATCACGTATACTGAGTTCAAGAGGGGGAGCAGTCAAGAGAAGGTTACTCTAAGTCTCAATATTAAGAGAAAGATTGAAGGTTAGTTTTCAAATTATAAAAAAAAGCATATTGTTAAATATTAATTGAATTTAATGAATTGTTATTAATATTTAACAATATGCTTTTTACGAAAAGATATTTCACCATCTCTGACCAAAACAAATCGTTACCAAGGTATCATCATTATTTTTTTCGCAATACGAAAAAGGATGTAGCTAGCCTGCTACGTAACCCCCCTCGGTGGCTCTCCGGCGGGGAATCGAACCCCGGTCTCCCGTGTGACTGGCGGGGATACTTACCACTTACAGTACCATATAAAACAGGTGGAGAGGATGGAATTCAGCCTGTGCTATTACAGCGAGGTCTTGACATCCTCACACCTGTAATTATTAAGATTTTCAGGGCAAGCCTTGCTTGGGGATATATACCTGAACTATGGAGAAAAGTACGACTGCTTTTTATACCCAAGGCCGGTAAAAAGGATTACGCTATGCCAAAGTCCTTTAGACCAATAAGCCTTACATCTTTTTTCTTCTGAAAACTATGGAGAAGATAATTGATAGAAATATTAGGGAAGTGGTACTAACCACAAACCCTATAAGTTCTAAACAACATGCCTATAGCAGAGGAAGATCCACTGAGACTGCCCTGCTCTATCTTGTAGATAGAGTGGAGAAGGCATTAGAAGATAAGGAAATTGCACTATGTGCATTTTTGGATATTGAGGGCGCTTTTGATAACACACCCATTAGAACACTAGTTCATGGGTTAAGTGTTAAAAAGGTAGATTCAACCACTATAAAGTGGATTGAATCAATGCTCTCAAACCGTATAGTTAAATTAACATTGCATGGCACTAATCATGAGGTGGTAACCACAAGAGGTTGTCCACAAGGAGGCGTTTTATCGCCCCTGTTGTGGACCCTAACAGTGGACCAACTCCTGCATAAGATGGAGGAATTAAGGATTGACGCCCAGGGCTACGCTGATGACCTGGTGGTAGTTGTCCGAGGTTTCTCTCAAAGTACAATTTCGTACCTTATGCAGAAAGCACTAAGTGTCATTGACAAATGGTGCAAGGACAATGAACTGAGAATCAATGCAGACAAAACTGTCCTAGTACCATTTACCAAGAAAAGGCGTCTTGACCAATTGGTACAACCTTCACTAAATGGCAAGACAATAAACTTCTCACCAGAGGTCAAATACTTGGGTGTTATTCTCGACCAGAAACTGACCTGGAATAGCCAAATTGGATATATAATTCAAAAGGCTAAAATAGCAATGGGGATCTGTAGTCGAATGGCCGGAAAGCGCTGGGGTTTACACCCCAGGCTAACCATATGGCTTTATACGGCAGTTGTCAGACCCATAATAACATACGCCTGTGTGGCTTGGTCCAAAAAGGCACAACAGCAGTCTGTTTGTACCCGATTAGCTTCAGTACAAAGAATAGTGACTTCTATCTTAGTGACAGGAGCCATGTCGACAGCCCCTGGAGCGGCTCTGGATGCTCTGTTAAATCTGACGCCCCTTCATCTACATGTAGAGAAGGTGGCGAGGTTGACGATGCACAGAATGTACGCCCTCGGGAGGAGACAATGGATATCCCAGTCCATGAGATCTTTCTTAGACTCAGTGATAGAAACACCAATTTTAGGGATGATATCAGATATGATGATTCCTGAAAGTAATCTTAAAAAATTGTATGATGTCGAAATCCCTCCACGGGACTCCTGGTTAAACAGTGAGATAACGTGGAAGGAAGGCAGCTTACTGTGGTTTACCGACGGATCCAAAATAGGACTTAACGTAGGCTGTGGAATATATGGAGAGCGACCTAAGTTTAGTCAAACAACTAATCTTGGTAGTTTTGCCTCCATTTTCCAGGCAGAGGTATACGGGATTCTAGAATGTTCCTGTATAAATCTGCAGAAAGTCTACGTGAACCATACAATATATATCCATTCGGATAGTCAAGCCGCTCTCTTGGCGCTGGCTTCGGACGTAGTTGAGTCGAAGCTAGTTGCAAATTGTGTGGCAATGCTAAACAGCCTGGGTAAGAATAACAGGCTGATTTTAAGATGGGTCCCAGGCCATGCAGGAGTTCCCGGCAATGAAGCTGCGGATGCGCTTGCAAGAGCAGGGGCTATGGAAACACAAATTGGGCCTGAACCATTTTGTGGCATTCCAAAAAGCCTAGTTCGACTGACCATAAGGGACCAATATACCTATAAGGCTATAGAATTCTGGAATAAATTGCCAGGACAAATTCATTCCAAAGAGCTCATCAGAGCATTCACTCAGCGCAAAGCTGAAGAAGCCCTGATGCTCAGTAGGAATCAGCTACGAGTATTAGTGAGAGCACTAACTGGGCACTGTTGTTTGGGCAAGCATATGCACAACATCGGTGTCCAGAACACAAGAGAGTGCAGGTTCTGTGAAATAGCAGACGAAACACCAAAGCACATCTTGTGTGAATGTGATCCATTAATACCCATTCGTAACCGAATTCTGGGTAAGCATGTGTTGCTTCCGGAGGAGGTACAGACGCTCTCTGCCAAAAAGATACTACAGTATATTCAAGTTGTAGGTCTAGGCAGTGAGCTTTAGCAATATAGGGGCGATCACAATAGATCTGACTAGGTCGCAGTGATACAGGACTGTTTAAGCCTGCATAGCCCCTTTTCGAATAATAATAATAATAATACAGTACCATTGCTGAGCAGAGTTTTTTTTAAGTTATACTGTATTTAGATGTCAGCGTTTTAGTTTTTCCTATTATTACGTGCGTACATAAGTACAGGCACACTTTTCTACACGATATAGGCTCAGTGCTTTGACCAAAATCTCACCTGATGTTAAGTGACGATGTGGCCCTGGATGGTAAATACATGAAGCCTAGAGGTACTGGTTGTCTAGTGATGCTACCGGAACACACCTATTGGCATTTAGCGACTTTCTAACTTGAGGGTAGTTACCCAGACGGTCATGCCCTACCACCATGCTACGGTTTCCTCACGATGTTTTCCTTCATCTAAAGCTCAGGCTGATTTTAGAGTTGAGTTGGTGGGTTTAAACCCGCTTCCATTGACGCGGAATCCGGTGGCACTATCCATTGCGCCATCATCGCTTCAAAAAGGTTACCTTAATATGTCGATTACCCATTAAAATGAGACAATAGGAAAATAATGTAAATCTGGCGCAAACGCCAGGTTAGTGCTCAAGGGGTTAAAGAAAGAAAGAATAAATCTGATCACCCTATGAACCTACCGGAGTCTGTCTATATATTACTGACTTCTTCATATGAAATTAATACCTTTCCTTCTAAATGACGCTAAAAGAATACTTTCTCATGTTTTCAAAGTCCCTTTTTGATATTTGCCTTTACCGTTAGGCAATTTTATTGCTAATTATAGATATATGCTTAAGAATATTTTAACGATTCGTGAAATCGATTATCAATTAGGTTCTAGTAACATTCTAGACAGAGTTCTGTAACATACCTTGAAATCCTTATTTTCCCTCATCCATCTTAGGTTTAACGTTGGGCAAATTCTGCGGTAGTTACTTCTCTGGTAGCATTTAGATAATACCACACTCCTGATCGAGCCCAAAAATTTTAGTAACGCTGTAAAACTCGTTCTAAAAGAAAAAATCCGAACTGAACTGGCTGGGTCGACCCGCGTTCCTCTTATATATTAGAACAGTATGATACCAGAACGTCCTAGAAATATTTAATTGCTTTGTGTACATTATGGAGGATTGAGGCAAGGAGGTTCTCCTCTTATGTGGGAAAGTGTCCAGTTATAAGGAGTAAATAACAGTCCAAAAACCCTCCAAAATGGCGCTAGTTTTTGAAATATAGAGCTTTTGTTCTCTAAATGTTGTATATGCAATTCTCTCATTGTATTTTATGTATTTTTTTTACATTATAAAAATTAATCAGACATTCATTTAGTACTTCAAAATAAAAATACCCTGTTTCATTTTTACCCTATTTAACACATTATAACGGACGCTTTTTCATTAAGATAGACTAGATAGATAGACTAGGCTCTCCTTACGTCTGCCCTCCATAATTTACATCAATTATTATTTTTTTATTTAATTCGGTTTTTTTTTATCATTTTCGACCCCTATATAGGTAGTGACAGACGAAATACTTTCTCCCTTCTTATTTTCATTGCATAGAATATAATGTAATAATCTATTCAGAAAATTTAAAAAAAATGTGTTTTGATAGAAAAAAAATCTGAACCCCTGTCAACATCGGCATTGAAAATGCAGAAGAGCAAAGAAGAATCCTCATCGAAGAAGCAAAAGTTAGAGGGAGAACAGAAAAGCGACGGCGCTCGACGAGATAATGATGATCGAGGAACGAGCAAAAGAGAAAGCCAATCGGTGAGCGAGACTAATTTAATAGGTATTGTTTAGATTAGGGGTCAGCCATAAATTACATATAAAAATTCACTAAAAAGTCGATAAATAATTACTTTATTAATCTGGTTCGTTAATTTTGGAGTCGATGTCAGCTATAGTTAACCAATGCACTCATTTACAAAAGCAAATAAAGGACTCGAGTGATTTTAAAGAACAATTAATCAAAATCTAATATAATTAGCGACGTACATTTTCACCGCATTGTTATTCATAAGCTGGAACCGATTTCAAAATAACGGTCCAGTTTAATAAAGTAATTATTTATCAATTTTTTTAGTGCATTTTTTATCGTTTATTCTTTTGAAGTCGGTTTTGTTTTTAATTTAAAAAGTTTTTGTCTTATTAATTTGCAAACAACATTTTATTATGAGTAGCTTTTAGAAGTCTCCAAAAAGTTTTAGTGACACCCAGAAAAAGAATTCTAACACAATTTTATACAGTAACCGAACAAAATTAAAATTAAACAATATAAGGGCTAAAACGCATATATTTGAAGGTAAATAAAACACTACATAGAGTGTTTGGCGGGATCTCAGTTTGTCATGTATCGGTTGTTTTCTTTACTTCATTAAATTTGTGTATTTGACTCTATATCATGTAACCTTGGTGGCGTCTTATGTGATATAGTTAAGTTTATTATAGAAGATAACGCGTAACATTTATTCTGAGGTGCCGATAAAGCTCCATGGAAAGTTCTAGCATGATGAGCCACAGTTTTGCTGGAGCTTGGTAACACAGAATTGAAAATACATCTTACCTACTTGACATTGGCACTAATTGTTTGAACACAAATTGCCATAATCGAAGAAGAAAAAACTAATAACCGACTAAGAGCCAATTTTTTGATCCGTAGTCAAAGTTACTATATCCATTTGTCAATTTTACTATTACTATTACACAAACTAATGGTTATAATCACAATGCGTTTTTTTTTGATGACAAAATCTACTATGGTTAAATTTAGCAATATCTATTTATGTTGCCAGTAAAATGAACTGTATAATAGAATACTTTTGATTCCGGTAATTTTTTTTGTATGATCATTCCGAGTTAAATGTGTCAAGGTCCATAATTCGCGTTCTCGAACAAACATTACAAAAAACAAAGGGTCGAGCTACTCTCGAACATCTGTGTCCATTATTATTTCTTGTGATAGTTTTGTAATGATATTAGCTTTTTTTTATTTCGTCTTGTCTAAAATATTCTTTGATTTTATAATTTAATTCTTGAATTTAATATATTTTACAAGCCAAATAAATATTTGTACGAACTTGATATACTATACATAATGGAATACTGAATTCTTATGAAAACAAAATTCATAAACAAAAATATTACGAAAAAGATAATAAATAGCAATACGTTGTAATTATTTAACAAATTATTTTATATTAATATTACATAATGAAACTTCAAATTATCTACTTCAAATGTTACACAAAAGCAATGAAACAGCTGTTCGCACTAGAGTTAACCATCCGCCATCTTGCTAACCCGACTGAGCTGAATGGTTAAATTTTTTAACAAATAGTCACATTTTTGACAAATGGTTAGCTTAACTATGTTTCAAAAAAGGCATCAGGGCATTATTTTAACCATATGTTACAAATCTGACCATTTCTCGAGTTGACTACGGATCAAAAAAATTGGCCCTAAGATCCCAACAAAATCTTCTCTTTTCTATATTTTAACAATCTTCTTCACAATGTTTTATCCCTTGTCAGGAAAGATTACTGGCTCACTGAAGGGATCATAGTTAAAATCGTGACCAAATCCCTTGGAGATAAGTTTTATAAGAGGAAAGCTGTCATAGAGAAAGTTGTGGACAAGTTCGCGGCTCATGTTAAACTGGTCGACGAGAATGTCAAACTTAAGTTAGATCAGGTACGGAAACAGATTTAGCACTCCCAGAATGTTACTCGATATGATAGAAAGAGACTGCATGATATTAACTGTGTGATGAAAAAAGACAGGAGATATTTTTGAAGTGATAACTTCTTTAGCGGCACGGTACTGGGGAAAAACTTTTAGATTCGCGTTACTTAGCTGTCAACGACATGGGAAGGTTTATTAAGAATGATGGTAGATTCCTTAAGCTTTCGTGTTGCCACATCTAAAATATTTTCCCCTGAATGTTCGAGCCGAAACAATTATTACTAAATTTTATTTTTTTTACACTATTAAGGCTCAGTGCATTGACCACGATCTCATCTGATGTTAAGTGACGATGTGACCCTGGATGGTAAACACACTCCTACTCTTGTGATGCTGCTGAAAACACAACTAATGGTATTTGGCGACAGGTTTTCAAACTTTTCCCCATGACTACCATGGTTTCCTCACGATGTTTTCCTTCACCGAAAGCTTAGGCTTATTTTAGAGTTGGATAGGTGAGATCGAACCCGCGTCGATTGACTTGGAATCCGGCAGCACTACCCACTGCGCCATCATCGCTTCCGTTGTCTGTCCAAACAACAACAACAAAAACCAAGTATTTTTCAAAGTTTTGACTTCTGTCCGCAGTCGTCATGGCTACCTAGTTTTTTTGTCCTGGTCGTCGTGCCCGATTTTTATTGTTTGGCGAACTTGAAGGTTATCCAAACAAACTTGTAGCATTTAGTTTTTTTTTTTTCATTAAAATTTCCTTTAATTCCTTTATATTTTACCTGTAATTACTGTAAGTGCGATGCTGGGTTGCAATGTCTTAGGTTGCAAAAGCCGTACTATTAATAATTATTTCTGTCTCATGTGCGGCCACGCTATAGGACATCTGTATAAATCTGTGGGTCGGACCTTCCACTTATTATATATAGTGCAAATTAAAGGTCAAATAATATTTTTCTTTGTGGTATTTAGTTCGTTTCTGGCTTGAAATCGGTCTTATTTCATGGGCACCTGCTTCTTAATATTATGAAGAGGAAACTCAGGTTTATCTGTTGGTACTTCTTAGTTCAGTTCTGGTCCTATACAAAAATAGAGTCATACAAAGTTAATTATTTAAATGATTTTTTTTACACGGTATAGGCTTTGACCACAATCTCACCTGATGTTAAGTGCCGATGTAACCCAAGCCCAGAATGTAGACAGCGACTTTAAATTTAATTATTTGTAATAATTAAAACGGAATCCATCTTATGCGTGATAGTTATCTTAAAAAAAAAATGATTTAATAAAAGATAAAAAAGCATTCTCTCTATTATTTCATATATTTCATGAGTTATTTTATTTTTTAAGTCGAAACTTCTTCAGCGTCGTTGAGCGATTCTCGGTAGGGGATCAAACTTACAGATTCGCGTTAACAATATGACTATGACGTCATCCGTCAACATGCTACAATATGTCAAGCATAAGATTGCTTGTAATCGCTCGCGTTCAGAGATAAATAATGTAATGTATGCTTACGCATCTTAACGTATGTTTTTATTATGATTAAATTATATAAAAATGCACAGAATCTTTATTTACTTGGAGCGGCAACAGATGTAACAAACCAGACGAATTTTAAATGTTAGGTTATGTTAATAATACCAATTAACGAATTATTAATTGCGAACATTAAAACACAGTTTCTCCTTCGAGTTGTCACTTCTGTCGGCAGTGCCCATGACTGCCTGGTTTTTTTTTTGTTCATATCATGTATCTTTATAGGTAATTGTTTTTTTTTTTTTTGCTAACTATAACAGAATCACATGGAGACAGTGATACCGTCTCCAGGTAGAACCGTGAGGTTTGTGAACGGTGCATACAGGGGATATGTGGGTATACTGAAGGATATACGAACAGATGACTTTTGCTGTGATATTGAGGTATACATATTTATACCATCCCTTAATGTTATATGTCTGTTATTAGTTTACAAAAAAATATATATAAACTTTCGATACTTGGATTTTGATAGTGGAAAACTCACCTGATGTTTTTTGTATGTAGTTTGACCACATATCACTTGATTTTAAGTGACGACGGCAGAGTGCTCAATCAGCTATTGAGTGCCTACCATCATACTTGACCTTGACCGAAAGCTCAGAGTCATTAAGGGGTTGTGAAATACTAAAAATTTCATGCATTTTTTTCAAAAAGTACCTCCTTTTTTTATTTCATTGTGTAAACGTTTTTAATTCGGAAGTTATTACTTTATTTAAAACTTTCATAAATTGTCTGTTTTTAAGAGATATATTCGCCAATGCGACGTGTACGATTTTGGTTATGACCCATACGACCCTCCCCAATCGAACCGCCACAGTATTAGAAAAAAAAATCAAACCAAAAGCTCAAGCCGATTATAGAGTCGGTATAGATTGGCTCAAACCCGCGTCCGCTGACGCAGAATCCGACCGCACTACCATTTCTCTGACTGAAAAGTCTATAAACTGTTTTCAGATTTCCGAGGGACCTCTAACAGGCCGCTTAGTGAGAGGCGTACAGTATGAAGACATAAGCAAATCGGCCAGTTGACAATAAATAAATATATGAATTCCAAACAAATTGTTTCTTTGTCATACATTCCCCCGTTAACATAATTTCGAACCCTTGCCACATTTAAATCAGCGTGACGTTATCGGCCATTAAAATGCAGGTAATGGTGTTAACACACGTACGGACCGGATCGCGGTCATAGTATAGCAGGCGGCCGATGTTACAAGTCCCCTAAATAGAAATTACGAAAAAGATCGATTTTTGAATCGATTCGAATCTAAGCTTGATGAATCGATTCACGAAGAATTGATCTTTCAAACTAATGAAGTATCGATTATTAGTGTCCTTTTTGTTTTCTATGATATGATGGTCATCTGTAAATAGGCAAAAATAAAACACTTTTGTCATTTTTCATTAATAGGTTAAGCATTCTTCTTTTTTTTGTTTAGTTGCTACTGATGACCTTTAGTGCTGTTAATAAAAAAATTTTGCAATAAATGATTTCATTCGACCACTGAATAAATACTATTTACGAATAAAAAGTCAAATAAAACAAATAGAAAAAAGGTTGATCTCTTAGACCTCGATGTATTGTGAATGGATTCAAAAAAGGATCTTTTTAAAAATATATATTCCTTTCCTACTTAGGCGACAGATGCGGTCCGAACCGTACGTGTATTAACAGCATAAAACATTATTGAATTTATTAATTACTAAAAGAAAGCAAAAATATTTCTCTAAAATCAAAACCAATTAAGTGCCAATTAAGATGTAATACAGATTACATTTTACAAACAATATACATTACGCATTAAATAGAAGTGAGCGTATATATGTGTGTGTATAGGAAATGTTGAAAGTGTGTGTCAATTATTAGATATTAAATCTATTACTTGACGTCTGCAACTAACTTTAATCGGATCGACTGTAGGAACTGATTACGACTGAGGTGGAAAATATCAATGTCATGGAATAGATTGTTATATTGTTTAGTAGATCTGTAGATAATGGAATTCTGAGCATAAATATGCTTAACAGAAGAAGTCTCAAACAGATGGGGGCTACGAATCCGTTTTTTGTAGGTACTCTAAAATTTAATTTACGCAATAATTCAGGACTGTCAATCGCCGAATGTACCAATTTACGAATATCATAAAGAAATTTCATGTCGTTTATAATTCGACGCTGTTTTAGAGATAAGATGTAATAACGCTTTAAATTATTGTTGTAGTCAACAGGTTCGTACTTGCTTTTTGTACTAAGAAATTTTAAAAACTTACTTTGTATTTTTTCCAACCTGCTGTCATGTGTAATAAAACCTGGTGACCAAATGGATGACAGATACTCTAGACTGCTTCTCACGTAAGAAAAATAAAGCATTTTTAATGGTTGAACTTTATTAAAAGGCTTTGTAACTCTAAATATGAATCCTAACATTTTGATGGTTTTTTGACGAATGCAATCGTAGTGAGTATTTTAAAGTAACTTTGAGTCAATCACTTCAGTTATTCCCAGATCCTTACAGCTTACAATTTGTATCGGTAGGTGAGTTAAAGAATAATTGTAATTGATTGGATGGAGTTTGCGTGTGAAAGTTATAGAATTAAATTTTTTTATATTAAGATCCAACTTATTACTTTGCAGTAGTTACAAAGTCTATTTAAATCCTGCTGCAAGAAATGACAGTCTTCAATATTACGAATACGTTTGAAGATTTTAGTGTCGTCTGCACACATAAGATAATCTGCATGTTGAAAACATGAAGAAATATCATAGACATACACATTAAACAGTAACGGACCCAGATGTGATCCCTGCGGGATGCCCGATTGTATTACTTCGAAACGGGAAACGTACGTGCCTAAGCGAACTGCTTGGTGTCTATTACATATATAAGAAGCGAACCACCTCAATAAATCACCGTGACTCCGAGACTATCAAGTTTTTGTACCAAAATTTGATGATTAATTCTATCAAAACACTTTGAATAGCCAGTGTAGACTGCACCCACTTGGTAGCCCTTATCGATCCATATCCTTCAAAATTTCACGCCTTGGTAAATTATTTTTACGCGGAGCCTAGTTTCCTAAAATAAAAGTAGTCTTAAGTTACCTTTTATAACTTCTGATATATGCTTACGAAGTCCGTCAATATAAGTTCAGCCATTTTGAAGATTAGCCGGAACAGACAAATGGGCAAATAATTAAAAAAACTCTTTTATTATTTGAACAAGACTTCAATTATATATATTTTTATAGAGAAGGAGTTATTTCAGTGCGATAAGAAAAGTAAATAAAACAACAAAATAAGCTCAATAAATCATTTGTATTCAGTATTAAAAAAACATATTATCCATAATAATAACTGTGATTTCTATTAAAAGTTATAAATAACAGCGCCAAAATGCTAAACGTACATCTAAAACAATCAAGCAAAACACTTAACAAATGTTACCAGAAGGAAACTATAAATTAATTTTTGATACAATTCATTATTAGATTTATTTTCTATAGCCTATTATATAACTACATCGTATTTAATAATTTTGGTAAATCCCTACCGCCAAGTTAAATATGTAATTTCATCACACATTTTTCGGAAACTATATAACATTCATTTTATTTATATATAGGCAATTATAAAAAATATATATTGTAGAATTACATTTTTAATATTTCGAATAATTTCTTCTACCTTACATAATCAATAGAAATTTGAATAAATTTCTAAAGAGTTTGGATGAAAGTAACCTGTTAAATAACAGAACGTTATAACTTGCTAATCGCTACATTTAGTTATTTGTGCAGCAACTAAATTAAATTTAAAAAAAAAAAAAAAAAAAACAATTTTTATTGACTATAAACAAACTCCATTGGCCGTAAAAATTACGTATTTTCTATTTATAAGTAAGTACATTACATAAATTGGGCAGTGACATATGTTTTCTGGTCAAATATTTAAAATAAGATTTAGTTAGCACCTTTTTAATTCATTAAATAAAAAACTGTTATTTATTTAGCATAATTTTAAGGCACGTTATAAGGAAGTTATTAACATTATTTATAACTAACTGTATATTTGTATACTTATATTAAATTGTCACTATAGTGTACAAAAAATAACGTTTTAAACATTTTATAACAATAATAATAGAGTTGTAAGTTTATTTCAATGATTTTTTCCCATTATAATGAATAATGAAATATTTGCAACAATTTTTCGGCACTATTCTAATTAAGGGTTTTATTGGTTTCATTTAAAATCACACGCCTTTGAAGCAGCCAAGATTTTAGGAAATAAATATATGATTTTTAATTTCTACAAGGGATTTTAAGTACAATTGGACAGAAGAAATTAAGTACATTTATGTAAAAGGCAATTTTTAAGCTTGATTATTAAAAAATATTATAATATTATTCACAATATTAAAAAGAGTTTTCGCATCAGCATGAATTGAAACTTGATTTAAAATATAATCTCACACTAAGAACTGGTATTTGACTGCTTCAGATTTTGCAAACAGAATGTAGAATATAAGTTACGTGATCCGCGCAGACAACGATAGCGTGCGAAATAACGAATACTCAAAAATAACTGTTGCGATAACTATAACAGTTTTCATTACAACGGCAAAAATAACGTTATCTCGTTATATGATAGAATTCGATATAAATGCTACAAACATCACTTCCATAAACGGAAGCGATTGTATTAATTATAATTATCATGATACATCCGATTATTTGTATAAGGCGGGAAACAAATGTTACCATGCTGAAAATTAAAATAAGTACCAAACAATAATAATTTATAACCTATAACTAACGAAAGAAGTAAATCTAAAACCTATTTTGTTAAAAGATGTGCAACAAAATGCCTTTTATTCTCTAAAATCTAATTAAAAAAAAAAAAAAAGTTATTAGAAATACCTTAACATATTGTTAAACATGATGGTATTTATGAAGGCAAAAAAAATAAGACTAAATGTAGTTTTGTAAATTTTGTAACGATTTTATTACATATTTTAATAATTGTATTTAAAAATTGTGAATAAGATGACGATTTTTCTGTAATTTTTTTTTATACACATTTGATTGATAAATTAGTCGGTTAAAGAAGGATTCATTTTTTATTTTAATTAACCGTGTTATACTATTAACGAATTATCATACATGAAAGGGACATAGTAATTTTATTTGATAAATAACCTGTAAAGATCGACTGGAGATTGATTAATGCTTGTATGAACTGAATAATAATGTCTCAAGTAATACAGAAGAAAGACTAATTTATAATCTAAGTATAACCTATTGAGTTTGAGTTTGCGTATTAATTTTATGACCACTATGACAGCTTTCAAAAACTCGAGTTTTATAGATTATTAAAAAAACATATGTCATGTGATTGCGTCCGCCATTTTTGACGCCATTAAAGTTGTAGCTCTGTAGTTTAAAAATAAGAACTTCAATATTTTTTCTAATAAATTTTCCACTGAAAAAGATAAAATAATAATTAAAACTCCAAATTAAAAAGTTTTGTTTTAAGAACGAATCGTCATTTTATTGTATTGCGGCCACCTAGTAGATTGTTCATGCGACGTGCGTAACTAACTAATATAACTAAGTTGTCATTGGTTAGTGTTGCCAAGTTGTTTTTTCTAAGTGGGTTCGCTACTTTTTAAGTAGTTTCTCCGATTCGGAGTTCCCGAGTTCGTCTCTGTCGAGAAGCGATTTGAACGTTGCGTTCGTGTGAGGGCTGGCCGATGCTGGTAACTGGAAATAGAAATGATTATTAAATATGGATTTCTACTGACTTTTTTTATTGTCTCATCATAAAACGGACCAGGAATAAGCAAAACCACTAAAACAAAATTTTTCAAAATATTCAATAAAATAATTTACGAAGTATGTTGTTTTCTTTGAAACTTAAGTCATCAATATTTCCCCGTTATCGTAAATCCCATAAAGCAAAACCGGCAACACTGATATGAAACTGTAATATTTAGGCACAAAAGGGCTTGAACTCAGGGCTGTTAAACAAATTAATACAAAAAAAACTGAAATATATGTACAAACAAAAATAATTATAAAATTGAGTTTTGGCGGGATCCCAGTCTGTCGTCATGTAGCGGTTGTTTTTTTTTTTTTTTTTCATTAAATTTGTGTATTTGACTATGTATCATGTAAGTTTGGTGGCGTTTAGATTATTGTGTACAAGTCAAGTTTATTATGGAAAATAACGCGTTGGATTTATTCTGAGGTGCCGCACAAAGTTCCAAAGAAAGTTCTAGCAGGATGAGGATGAGAACAGTTTTGCTGGAGCTTGGTAACGCTGATACAAGATTGCAAATACATCTTACCTACATGACATTGGCACAAATTATTTGAACACAAATTACCGAAGAAAAAGAATTATACAATTAGTGAGTTTAATTGAAATTGTGTAATTAAAGCTTCAAATTAAAAAAAAATGTGTTCATTAAAGTGAGAGAGAAATTATTAAAATAAAATCTAAAAACAAACATAGCAAATAATTAAATAGACGCGGAAGTATTAAGTTTTAAAGAATATTAAAATATAAGAGTTTTATCATAACAATTAAGCTTAAAATCGATCTCTTCTATGATATACAAACCAATGAAGTCAAATACCTTAGTATTTCATACTATCCCCTTCACTCATCTAGCGGCGTGGAAGTGAAAAAAAAATTAAATATATAAATAATAACCTTAACTGTTTCTTTAAAAGAAATAATTATTTTAATATCGTTTTATTTAAAAATATATACATATGTTACCTGTTTGGGGGAATCTTCTGGTTCTCGTATCTCTTCGATTCTATCGCCTTCCCGCAGTAGCTGTAAACGGGAATATACTTTCAGTTTTAATCGTTTCGAATAGAGATTTTTATTTTATTTTACGCTGGCAACATTATAAAAATATAACCTTTTCGAGGGATCTCAGTCTGTAATCTTGGTGGCATTATGTTTGATATAGTTTGGTTAGTGTGTACTAGTTTATTATAAAAGATAACGCGTAACATTTAATCCGAGGTGTCGACAAAGCTCCATGGAAAGTTCTAGCAGGATGAGCCGCAGTTTTGCTGGAGCTTGGTAACGCTGATACAAGATTGAAAATACATCTTACCCACATGACACTGGCACAAATTGCGTGTACACAGATTGTCATTATCTAAGACGAAGAAGAATCTTTTGATTTCTGTATTTCTATAATTGGCAATAATGTATCCTATATTGTATGATAATATCTGTGACAATTTACGTGATATGGCTTGCTTTAATTATACTCAAATATTATTAATTGGAAATAACAAAGGGAATCAAAAAAATCCGTGATGTTACAAAAATACCATGCAAAGTTACGACAAATAGCCACCATATTGTTAGAAAAAGAAAGAACTTGTGTGCATAATTACAATAAATCATTTTATGGATTTATTTAAAATTTGAATTCATTAATCTATCTTCTATATTGGAAAATGGGGTTCTTTTAAGGTTCCGCCGTCATCTCAAAACTACTGACGCGGAATTTTTCGTAGATAGGCTATTATTTATTTATTGGATTCCATCGACCGTTTCACATTTTTTTTTTTCGATTTACTCTTCTGTACATTTTTCCCGCTAAGAAAAACAAAAGACTCTCATTTGTCTCCATTCATTGTTTATGTACGCAGGGAAGAACATATGAAACGCGGGCGGAGCTCCTGCCACCATCTATTATTATATAAAACGTATCTCTTTTGTTCTGTTTATATATATATATATATATATATATATATATATATATATATCATTTGTTTTTTAGTTTTGTATTTTAGTGCTACAATAGTGAATATATTAAAGTTAGAGGTATAGGCTGTCGAAGTATTGAAAAAAAAAATTAACCAATGGAAGATTCCGAATACTTACACTAGTATGATTCGAATTCAATCGTTCGATACAATTCAAACATTAAATGGCAATGATATAGACATGTCAGTGTTTTTTATTTTGAATACAGTGTTGTTAAAATTTACTGCCTCGGTGGCGCAGTTGTGTTACAGTACGACTGTCGTTCTGAGGTCTCGAGTTCGATCCCCCGGTCGGGTAAAGTGATATTGCGTTTCTCTACTCAGTGTCGTCCCGAAGACTGGAATTAGTACCCGATATGGCGACAACCCCCCCCCCCCCCCAAGCCCCTCCCCACCTCCCGTCACATCTGGGACGGAACTAAGCTCGGCGGAATGCGAGTGGTGTAGTTCGCTATTTAATCTCTGCCTAACCCTTCGGGGATAACAGGCATGAACTTATGTTAAAATTTAGAATAATTAAAAATTACCTTATCGACTTCGGGTTCTATTTGCTCGTTGGTACCGCCCTTGTTTAGGACACCCTTCTCCATCAAAGTCGCGCGTTTCGCGGCTAAGTACATTGATCTGGGAAAGAGACTACACATTAGAAAAAAAACCGGTAACACTCCCACACTTATCTCCACGCGTACGTAAACAAGACTAACTATATCTATCTCGTTCTGTCACGCGGCTAAACGACACGTGTTAAAAAGAAACGGCTCAAGTTAAGTCGATGCGACTCGAGACCCTACCGCTTTATAATTCGTTAGCATATGTAAAATTTGCTTGGTTATATATCTCAAAGATATCGATGCTTAATATACTATGCATCGAGTAATTCGAGTGTTTGATGATGC
This sequence comes from Samia ricini, assembly GCA_014132275.2. NCBI lineage: Eukaryota > Metazoa > Arthropoda > Insecta > Lepidoptera > Saturniidae > Samia > Samia ricini. The sequence goes on from AP028167.1 coordinate 5,233,410, forward strand.
CTCGATTATATTAGATGTTTAACGATGCATGGGTTATATTTGTTATTTAATGATGCATCGATTATATTAGATGTTTAACGATGCATGGGTTATATTTGGTATTTAATGATGCATCGATTATATTAGATGTTTAACGATGCATGGGTTATATTTGTTGTTTAATGATGCATCGATTATATTAGATGTTTAACGATGCATGGGTTATATTTGGTATTTAATGATGCATCGATTATATTAGATGTTTAACGATGCATGGGTTATATTTGTTATTTAATGATGCATCGATTATATTAGATGTTTAACGATGCATGGGTTATATTTGTTGTTTAATGATGCATCGATTATATTAGATGTTTAACGATGCATGGGTTATATTTGGTATTTAATGATGCATCGATTATATTAGATGTTTAACGATGCATGGGTTATATTTGTTATTTAATGATGCATCGATTATATTAGATGTTTAACGATGCATGGGTTATATTTGGTATTTAATGATGCATCGATTATATACGATATTTAACGATAGAATATACACGTTTATGTAATTTTTAAGTTTTCACGTTCCATATTTAAATTCAGTTAATTTAAACGGGTTTTCACGCGTTACCTTTGCTTAAAGGTTAACTTAAAAAGCAAAGGTAACGCGTGAAAACCCATTTAAATTAACTGAATTTATACACGTTTATGTGATGTAATAGGGATAATCTTAAAGTAAAACAAAAACAGAGGCATCATTAATGTTGTTATATGTGACTGATGTTTTTTTAAATTAAAACGACATTTATTTTAATATTCTGACAAATCCTCGTTACTTATGCTAAAATAAAACGTCTGTTAAAGTTTGAACGCTCAATATTAATTTTAAAAGGTCCTTCATCGTATTCATTAGATATTCCATAGATTTGACGTGGCAAAATTGATTTTTTTTTAGATTAATTTCGCTTGCATACAATTTATAATGTTTATTCACAGATCGAACAATCATCTGTCGCTTTTCGGCATTAAATTATCATAACAAGTTATATTTCTAACTAATACTCTAAAGAGTCTCACTTTTTTTAGCTAATATTATATTAGACTGAGGTTTTTTTTTTCATCGTTACACATGGATGGATATTTTGTACGACTACCCTCAACTTACCTCTTTATCGTAAGGTAGTATAATTCGGCGATGGCGCGTACGGAGTAGTCCGGGACGAAGGTGTGACGTAACATCGAGTCCATATTGAGGTTCTGCAAAGAGCCCAGGGTCGAGGGAGACGGGGCTTCAGCTACGGGACGAATTAAAACCAATAATAGACCAATGATCTTGAACTTTTCTCCCTACCCTAAATTCTGGTTTTTTAACACGCTATAAGCTCATAGCTTTGACCACGAAAAGCTCGCACGTGAAGCTCGAAAAGTTGACCTTTTTTGTTTGTCACGATTTATATGTAATAGGCAAAAATAAAAAGAATACAAACAAATTAAATTCGAAATGTCAATACTTTTTTGCTTTAAAGTGTCAGTTTAGTTTGAAAAAAAAAACCGAGTTATTTTTATTTTGATCTAAATTCAATTCAATTTAAAAGTAAAGATTTGACGTTGTAACCCTCCGTTAATAAGAACGAAATAGGAATGTGAATTCGTCTTACCGAGGCCAACGTTCTGTGTGAGAGCCTGTACACCGAAGTAGGTGAAGGGTCCGGCTTCGAAGACGAGGTTTTCACGACCGACGGTCACCCTCCACACGGCCTTCAAGTATCAATACGAAGTAATCCACCTGGATAGAAGGAGAAATTATAATACCAGCTCAGATATGCCCCCACTACTTGTAGGCCTAAGGCTTAAACGAGGCTTTCGTGCCCAACTTAATCGCGACTAGGACTTGTAATAATTTTTTTTATTAAATTCTTTCGACAAAACAAAAATAAATGACAAAACCAGTCGAGAGATAAGATATCCATCATAATTCGTCCCTGTCATGCCAAACTGCACAGATATCTCTTCACACCACATTAGGAGCGTAAGATACATACTCTCGATATATAATATCGATATAATTCATACCATATAAATATATCGAAAAGAAATTTAATACACTATTTCTACATTTGACGTACAAATGCCAATGGTGGTCTTGAGTTGAGCATACGATATATTTGTTCGATATATCGAAAAGTATCGTTACAACGTTACGATAATCATATCGATATTTTTTCTAAATGCACATCTCTACGCTAGATTGAAAGGACGTGATGTAATAGGAAGTAAGGAATACAAGAGGCGGAAGACTGTTCCACAGCTTTAGAGTACGGCAGAGTTATGATAGTTTGAAATATTTGGTTCGTGCCTGGATGGAAGTTACTGTAAAACTGTGGCTTCGACAACCAACGCGTGTGGTGCTACTATGGAAGGGAGAGGTGGGGATTAGGTTAAAAATTCTTTAGAGAACAGACGGTAGAACACATTTAGCGAGTCAATACCCTGCTCAGCTGAAGCGGTTCGATGAATTTAGTAACGTCTGCATGAGAACCCGTCTCTGGAACAGGTCCAGCGCATCAAGGAAGTGTTTATATCCCTTATATAAACCTAAAGCTGCCCTTAGCGTGAAAAACCATCGCACCCTGTTCAGGACTCCTAGTCTCCTGTACATTATGGAGTTATAATCACAGAAATTCAGATCGCTGCGAATATCCATACCTAAGATGTTGAGGCTGTCATTGCAAGAGCGGCTCTGAAAAGTAGGGGAGGAAAAACGATAATTTTTTTTCTCTCAAGTTTTCTTGGCATTATACTCAACCAAGTTACTTGCTCCCAATGAAGATATGCAGGATTGGTTAATCTCAGTGACAAGTGTTACGTCTCCTTTATGTTTCTTCCCGACCGCAAATAGGGTTACAAAAATAATACCTATGTTATCCATAGGTAATCCATAATAGTAACTGTTATGACCTAAAGGTCACGTAAAGGTCATAATTGATATGCAGCAGAAACAAAATGGGTGAGGCACAAAGCCTTACGGAACTCCAGCATTTCCAGTCATAAACTGCGAATCACATCCATCAACGAATTCTGCTTTCATGTAGCAATCTAGAAAACTAGAGATACTTTTTTTTTTGTCCCGCATCTCCCCTGGCGTAACCAGAGACTTTGTTATTACTAAATAAGTTTTTCAATGGTATGTGCCCTTTTGATTATTATTTATTTAGCTTGTTCTTTTGCTTTCTCCTTAATGTATCGAGTACCCATAAAAATGAGACAATAGGAAAACAATGGAAAGCTGGCGTAAACGCCAGGTTAGTGCTCAAGGGGTTAATATCCATACATTCATTTTGTGTGCGCTCTTTTATTATATACTATGGCTCGTTCTTTTGCCTTCTTTTTCTTTATTATGTTCCTAATTATATTTCCTTGCCCAGTTTAAAGTTATAATATATCGTCTATGTCGATAGTTCCGAGTAATGTCAATTAAACTTAATTCTTAATTCTAGTGACATTCGATTACGAGTTAAATTTCTATTTACATGTCAATAAAATGTCAAAATTAAACTAATATTAAATCTAAGTCATATATTAAATTAAGTAATAAAACAATTGCAACAAATAAAACATTTGCAAGATTGTCAGGAAGTCAGTCAGTAAGTTGGAACTTTGTAAAATAAGTCCAAAGACCACTGTACCCAGACCCTATGAAAAACCTTGGCAATGGCGAGGCTGACTGCCAAAGTCATTCGTTTATCTACTAATATTATTATGGGGCGTTTTTTTTACTCATGTGTATAGAAGTCTTGACCCTTTCGTGCAATGCCTAAGGGCCCATTTATTAATTACGTAAGATTTCCTAGGGGGGGAGAGAGTTAAGAAAACCTATACATGTCAAATCATGGGGGGGGGGGGGGGGTTATGTGAACCCATTCTTGCATAATATTTTACAACTCGAAATTTATTATTAAAATATATATTTGTATTTCGGATGCCGAATGATTTTCTTCATTCCATAGTGTCCACTTCGATTTACATCTTATTTTGTTATGGATACTTACACCTGTCAAAAATATCCTTACGTAATTAATGAATGGCTCCTAAAAGTAAAAGTAAGAACCGATGATGGTGCAGTTGGTAGTGAGGCCGGGTTCCACGTCAACGGTCGCGGGTTCGATCCCACCTATCCAACTCTAAAATCGGCCTGAGTTTCCGGTGAAGGAAAAACATCGTGAGGAAACCGCAATTACCGAGGAAATAGCATGCCCGTCTGGGTAGTTTGAAACCCTCAAGTTTGAAAACCTGTGGCTAAATACTAATACAGCCTATAGACTCACCGGTTTCCCCTCCTGGAAGACGTAGCGCTTCAGGTCGTTCTTGTCTTCGTCTCCGCGTAACTTGATGTGATGGATCACGTCCTGCTTCAGGAGTCTACGGAGAACCGTCTCCGAGATCATTTCCGGACGGAAAGCGTCGACACCTTCAACGAAATAGTACATAATAGTATTGCAAAGGCCGTGAAATAAGCAATTGCAGGTCGAGTATGTTACGCGAGGACTTCATTAATACGAGACAGGCAATTGCCATTTCCGCTGAGGCATATGTAGTGCTTTTCTCAAAAGAATGCAGGAAAATAAAACATACTATTTTTATATTATACATTTAATATAATTAATATTTATTAAGTATGTAAATAACAAATCAAAGCGGATTTTCAGCTTTGCCGCCAAATTTCTATTCATCATCTGTGCCGAAAGGCAAGCGCATTTATGGCTATACAGCCTCGTGAACGCAATTTTTACTAAGCAAAGAGACTTACTTTGGTGTGCCAAGACTGATAAAAGAAAATAATAACCCCAACACGCCGTTTCATACAACATTGCTGGAGCGTTGTAATGTTTCAAATTCAAAAAAACTCTCCGGCAATGGATTAGTTTTGCTTTGTCCGTAGGTACTTAGCTTGTTTTTTTTTTCTTGAAAATAATGACAATATTTCCCATGCATGTTTGAGAAAAAGAAATTACCGATTAGAAATATGTGGGCACGGAGGGAGTTTTTGGCTGAATTTGAGTCTATAATAATGGTATTACTTAATGTAATATTTTGCGGAATTATCGAGTTTTACAAGTTGTTACAAATTCGTACAAGTTGTACGAATTTGAATGTACAAGTACGTTACAACTTACTCGCAGTCAAGAACTGGAAGGTCGCCAGCACCATCTGCGGTGACACGTGAACCCTCTGGTGCTCCTGGTGTCCCACGAAGGCTGCCAAGTCTTGGAACTTGTTCACTGGCCGTGTGAGGCGTTTCTTCGTACGGTTATCACCTAAATATATTATATATTAGCTGTGTGCCCGCGGCTGCGCCCGTGTTTTAGATGTTCTTTTGCATTTTAATCTTTTTATACGGAACCCTAATTATTTTCGTAAGAAAACTTTAGTACTAAGATAAAGTAATTATATTTCTCATAAATTCAAGCACTTGCCCGTAAAACTGTGCATTAAATCAGACGTTATTCAATTTTTTATGAGTTTTATTTTTTTACGTGGAACCCTAATTATTTTTCAAAATTAAAAGTACCTTAAGTTACCTGAAGCAACTTCAGCTATCTACCAAAAAAAAGTCCCGTCAAAATCCGTCCAGGCGTTCCGGAATTTACCCGGTACAAACAAGCACACAGACCGAGTAACTCAGGGTACTTTTAATTTTCGAAAATGATTAGGCCTCCGCGTAAAACAAATAAAACACATAAAAAAATTGAATAAAATCCGGTTCAATGCACAGTTTTACGGGTAAGTGCTTGAATTTTTTAGAAATCTTTTTTCTTTATCTTCTTACTAATATTAGGGGACCGTATAAAAAAAATGCAGTGAAGAATAAATGAAACGCGGGCGCAGCCGCGGGCACACGGCTGGTTTTTAATGTAGGCAAAAAAAAAACATAAAAATGTTTAAAATAAATAGGTAAATTATTCGCCCCCCTTGTTGAACCGTTATGTCGTGGCGTCTCGTGACGTCACACGTATCTGTTGACTGTAAAATATATTTTGTGCGTAAATTTGTAACGTGGCAATACTACTCGCCCAAAATGAGTACTGTTTAATGCTTAACCAGGATAAGGGTTACATGAAAAAGAAAAGGTAGAGAACTGACTCACGGCCAACACCTGGATCTCACACTCGCACTGTACCGCTGGATGGTTTTCTGACTTATTTCTTGAATATTTTGTTATCTTTTACGGAGCACTCGCGAGTTTCGGTTTTTGTTGTTAACGGCACACACTACTCTTTTTTTTGGCTAGCGAGCGCCCTGGTAGCGCGCGTTGCTATTGGTGCATTATGGCCGCGAGATTTAAATGGGTAAAGGAAGGGATGAAAGGAAAGGTTAAGCTTGTCCATATCCCCCCACATGAAATCAATAGGATTTCATAAGATAGATAAAGATTCCGGCTAATTAATTATGCGGATTCATGCACCATTGATAAAAATAACGGTTAGATTAATAAAGATATAGAATAGATATATGTATAATGAATAAATATAGAAGAATACTAATAATAGATAAATTAAGATAAATTAAAGATTATGTTAAGTTAGACGAGATAGAGATGTGTGATTAATTATTTTCCTCTGTTGGAAGAGGACAGACTTTTACCACTGGCCTTAAAAGTAGACCCTTGGAAGTTCTAATAGTCACAACGCGAATAATATTGTCCTTGCCAGGATGCAACTTTACCACACGGCCTAATCGCCATTCGTTAGCAGGTAAGTGGGGTTCGAAGATAGTAACAAGATCGTTCAATTTTGGCTGTCGATTTCCAGCTTTATGCCACTTTACTCTTTGTTGTAAAGTGTGTAGATAATCTCTTTGCCAAGTTCTCCAGAAGTTCTGAGTTAATCTCTGGACAAGCTGCCAACGAGTTCTTAGAGAAACGTTTTCTTCCTGCATTGGTTCAGGTAAAGAGACCAGCGGTCGACCTATTAAAAAAATGACCGGCTGTGAGAGCATCAACTTCACGAGGATCGGACGAGAGCTCCACTAATGGTCTGGAGTTCAACATCGCTTCTACTTTTGTAAGAACAGTGTATAATTCTTCGTAGGTAAGAACTTGAGATCCTACTATTCGCTTGAGATGATATTTAGTAGATTTAATGCCACTTTCGAAAATGCCTCCGAAGTGAGGTCCGGATGCTGGGTTTATTTTCCAAGTTATGTTGCGAGATAAGAGTTGATTGGAAATAGCATCGCTTTCTTTACTGAGCAATTCTGACACTTCCGAAAGATAGCGTTTAGCACCCACAAAGTTTGTACCTCCATCAGTGATGATTACTTCGTAAAGACCTCTTCTGGATACGAAACGGTCTAAAGCCGCGATAAAGGCTTCCGTTGTTAGCTCGGTAACGAGTTCAAGATGCACGGCTTTAATCGCATGGCAAACTATAAGACACAGATACGCCTTATAAGTTCGTGCGTTTCGGCGCCTACTCTCTTTAACCATGAAAGGACCTCCAAAGTCAATTCCAACCGTTTGAAAATGTTGGCCGGGCTTTAAGCGTGATAGCGGAAGGTCCCCCATGATAGGTTGTAAAGGGACGGGTTTAACTTTGAAACACGTAACGCATTTAGATAATCGTGATCTGATGAGATTTCGTACACCAAGTATCCAAAATCGACGTTGTATCAGCGAATGTAAAAGGCGAGGTCCGCAATGAAGGTAAGTTTTATGAAAGTGATCGATTAAAAGGTGACTTAGGCGAGATACTTTTGGTAAGAGGTACGGATGTTTGAAGCTTTCAGAAAATTCTGTTTATTTAAGACGTCCCCCCACACGTAGAACTCCGCAAGAGTCCAGAAATGGAGAGAGTTTTGAGATATGTCTAGGTAATAATTTGCTAGATTTGATCATAGAAAACACCTCATTGAAATGTTCACGTTGAACATGTTTTACTAAAACGTTCATTGATTGATCAAGTTCTTTTGACGTTAAGGACGAAGATAAATTTCGATCCGATCGCTGTAATTTAAGATTATTGGAGAAACGATAAATCCAGGCTACTACTCTCTGTAGATGTGAAAAGTTTGAGGTACGTTCCAGTACAGCGTTGAGCACGTTCGGTTCTGGTTTCTCAACATTTACGTGGCACAAGTATGATTGTGATTTCAATTCGGGAACGATGTCATGTGTTTCAACTGGTAGTGTCGGCCAATCGGTTTGTTTACTGGTTAGCCATGCTGGACCTGACCACCACTTATTGCAGGTAACTAGATGAGCACATGAAATACCACGACTACAGAGGTCGGCTGGGTTATCTTGAGTAGACACGTGACGCCACACAAACGAAAGTGTAGTATCAGTAATTTGAACTACCCGGTGTGCTACAAAGGTTTTTAATTTATATGGTTCAGTATTTATCCATGCTAAAACGGTTGAACTATCCGTGAATAAAATAGTCTGAGATATATTCAGGGTTTTGCTAAGTAGTGTGTGAATACGACGAACTACTTTTGAGAGGAGAACCGCACCGCATAGTTCCAAACGATTTACCGTTAAAACCTTTAACGGCGCTACCTTGGACTTAGCTATCAGAAGATGTACTTGAACCTTGTTAGCGATACTAGAACGAAGGTAAACAGAACATCCATAAGCTTTTGTGGAACCATCGCAGAATCCAATCAACTGAATGTCTGAAGCTTGGGAGGTTACAACATGGCGAAGGATTTGAAAAAGTTCTAAATGATTTAGGTCGAGGATGAAATCTCGCCAGTTGTCAGAGATATCGCTCGGCACAGGTTCGTCCCAAGATAGCTTGTGTCGCCATAAATCTTGAAGAAGCAGCTTCGCTTTTAGTATGACTGGAGTTAGCCATCCTAAGGGGTCAAATATTCGCGCCACGTTGGATAGAATAGAGCGTTTTGTAAACTCTGTATCCACGATCGGTAAATATGAGTATACAAAGTTATCAGCCCTGGGATCGTATTGGACTCCTAAGATTTTAAGAGCAGATATGTTGTGTTTTTCGGAAAATGGTTTTGGAGATTGACAATGGTCTACCGGTAGAGTTTCTAGGAAACATTTGGAATTACTGCTCCATTTCCGTAGTTCTAATTGAGCATAAGACAAAAGTTTTACAAGTTGGTCTTTTAACTCGATTGCTTCTTGTATTGAAGGCGCTCCGGTCGTAATGTCATCCATGAAAGTTTCATAGCGAAGTGCCTGAGCAGCACGTGGATATTCAGTGCCGTGATCAGCAACGAGTTGATGAAGTGTACGTATGGCGAGATAAGGTGAACTGCTAACACCATATGTAACTGTCGCGAGTTCATATTCTTGAACTGGATCATTAGAAGATTCCCGCCATAATATGTGCTGATAGGACCGGTCTTCTGGTCTGATTAAGATTTGCCGGTACATTTTTGATATGTCGCACGTAAATACCACAGCGTGTAATCGAAAGCTAGTTATGATGTCTATGATGTCAGCTTGAAGTTTAGGTCCGGTAAACACCATGTCATTTAAAGATTGACCATTAGTAGTTTTGCAACTTGCATCAAAAACCACGCGCAGCTTGGTTGTTGTGCTTCCAGGGTTGATGACGCAATGATGCGGGATAAGATAACGCTTGGTTGGTTGGGAAGTAGTTGGAGATATAAGAGACATGTGATTTAAGTTCTCGTAATCGCGCATGAAGTCTATATAATCAGCTTTGAGATGGCCTTGTTTGCTTAATTTTTTCTCTAGGTTCAGTAACCGAGATAAAGAGCGAGTGTATGAATCACCTAGAGTAGAATTACAGTCTTTTAAGAGAATTGGGACTACGTACCGACCATTACTATCACGATATGTAAGATCCGTGTATAAACGCTCACAAATCTCATCGTCGGGATCGCGAATAGGTACGCGCGGAGGCTCTTCAACTTCCCAGAATTGCCTTACCTGCTCTTCGAGTGTACAGGTAGAGGCTAATAAAGAAGCTGTAGCGGGTGGAGGGCCGAAACTGTCTAATGTTCCAGTAAGTATCCAACCAAATATGCTATGCAAGGCAACAGGTAAACCAGGCCCAAGTTGAATACGTTGCCCATCATAAACCTCGTGAAAGAGTTCCGCTCCGATTAATAAATCTATTTCTCCTGGGCTGTCGAAGTTGTTATCTCCTAAAGTTAAATGTTTACAACGATCACGAACTGTTGAAGGTAGTTTAGTGCAAGGCATCTGGGTTGTGATATGATCTAACACAATAGGTTTTTATTGTGAATCGCGGATGATCACTATCGAGGGGTCGCAATACGCATTCTGTTTCACCCCTGACTTGAAACACAGTATTTTGACCTAGTCCGGCTACAGTAAGATTGCATCGACGGAGCTTTAAGCCAAGTATCCGTGCGCAGGCAGTAGTGATAAAACAATCCTGTGCACCGCTATCTATGAGTGCACGAACTGTATGTTCGGTAGCGGTGGCGGCGTTGTACACACGCACTTGACACGTGCCTAGAAGTACGATGCCACGACTGCTTCCCACGTGCACGCTGGTACTCGCTTGAGTGAGAATATCAGAGTTCTGTGCTTTCTCAGTATGCAGTAAGGTATGATGACGCTCTCCGCATTTTAGACAACACACTTTTGATTTGCATTGATTTGTCACGTGATTGCTCCTAAGACAGTTCATGCAAAGATTTTTATTGTCGATTAGGGACAATCTAGCATGATAATTTAATGCTTCGAAGGTGGGACACTTATAAATTAAGTGTGCTTCGCCACAATGTATACAACTGAAAGATGTTTGTAGGCTGGATTTCGAAAGGTAAGTTGAGCGTTTGAATCCGCTGCTGGGTCGCCGATTTGATGGCGCAGAAGTTTTCCCATCACAAGGTCGGGTAGTATTAAGATTTGATGAAGGTAATTTGCTGGTTTCTAAGATCTTTACATAATCTTGAAGAAACTTTAATAAATCCGTGACGGTAGGTATTTCGGAAACGTTTTGAGATTCAAAACGGTTACGTGTGCCCTCGTCGAGTGCCCGCGATGCTAAATAAAATAAAATAAATTCACCTAAATTGTCAATATTCATTGCCTTCAGCGCTTGATACGATTCATAAAAAATGTTTGTCAACGTTTGTAAGTTGTTGAAGTTACATACTTTCAATACTGGATAACTTAAGATTTTATCTACATATGTTATCGCCAAAATGCGTTTATTTTGATATCGTTCAATTAAAGTATCGAAAACTATCCCATAATTATCTGAAGTTATCGGAACCCCTTTTACGAGAATTAAGGCAGGTCCTGACAAACAACTTATAAGATAATGGAATTTTTCTATTTTAGATATAGACTTATTTTCATGAACTAGAGAACTAAACGTATCATAAAAGGTTTGCCAATTTTCGATTTGGCTATTAAATTTTGGTAACTGCACTCTTCCTGATCCTGAAAAGCCTGTTTCAGATCGTACAAGATTTTCCGACCCGGCGACGTTGACGCTCTCACAATGGCCCGAGTTCAGTGACAACTGATCGGCGGCGCTAATTACAGAGTAGTATAGATCGTCAAACGCGCTAATCGCTGATTGATCAATATCAACATCAGGATTTATTTGTAATTGCAACAATTGTATTTTTTCGGTAATTTCCATGAACTCATCACGAATTGAATGTAAACGAGTATATCTGGATTTAAACGCAGACACCTTTGATCGATCTTGAATCATTTCTTTAGATAAATCGAAAAGGATTTGCATAGCCCGAAAAACATATTCGCGTTGAGATATGAAAATTTTAAGTTTATTTTCCATAACTGTAGATTACGTAATATGGGTGGGTAAGGTAAAATAAACAAAGGTAAATAATATGTAACGAATTAAAATTTAAAAATATTTTAAGTAGGTAAGATTAGAAAATTATTATAAGTAAAAATATAAAGAAGATATTTGTTTACAAATGTACCTACTTGATAAGTTTGTTATATATATTGTTTATTTGTTATTAATGTTATTAGTTTGATATAGGTGATAGATATTATTAGATTAAGATGTTATATTTGTCAGAAAAAAAGATAAATAGATATGTGTATATACAAAGTGTGAGATAGCTAATTTAGATGGCGTATGAAACCGTATAGTTAATTACCGTTATAATTTCATATAAGTAACTTATTTGTTTGAGTTAATTTTGATGTTATTTTATGTTTAGCGTTATTATTGATATAACTCTAAATGAAATCAAAATAACAGAGTACTGTAATAGTTTTTCAAAGATAAAACCATAGGAATTCGCGCTCGAAATGGACCACTTTTTTATGTTTAATGCTTAACCAGGATAAGGGTTACATGAAAAAGAAAAGGTAGAACTGACTCACGGCCAACACCTGGATCTCACACTCGCACTGTACCGCTGGATGGTTTTCTGACTTATTTCTTGAATATTTTGTTATCTTTTACGGAGCACTCGCGAGTTTCGGTTTTTGTTGTTAACGGCACACACTACTCTTTTTTTTGGCTAGCGAGCGCCCCGGTAGCGCGCGTTGCTATTGGTGCATTATGGCCGCGAGATTTAAATGGGTAAAGGAAGGGATGAAAGGAAAGGTTAAGCTTGTCCAAGTACTATTAATTTAAAAAATGAACCTAATCACAATATATGTAAGTGAATTTGTTTTCTCTCTGTGACGCGTATTTCACTATGTGTATGGTAGTTTAGTGCAGGAAAACATCGTAACGAAACCATAGCTTAGTGGTAGGGAATGACCGTCTGGGTACCTACCACCCTTAAGTTTGAGAACCTGTCGCCAAATACCGATAGGTGTGTTCCGGCAGTATCACTTGTGAACCAGTACCAGGCTTAGTGTGTTTACCAACTACACCGTCACTTAACATCAGGTGAGATTGTGGTCAAAGTACTGGGCAAAGATGAACTGGAATAAAAAACAAAATTATTAAGATCCCAATTACTTACTGATAACGTCTGTTTCGTCGACGATCTCGGCCTGGATCATCTCCTCGATCACGTCCTCGAGGGTCACCAGCCCGACGGTCTCGTAGACCGGGTCACCGTCGCCCTCTTCTATGCGCTGGACGAACGCCATGTGACCCTTGTGACCTTGAACAATGAAATATAAACTATAGCAACACTTAGTACGTACAGTTTGAAAAAGAAAATTAAAGAGGCAGTGGCGGCCCGAAGTAAGGGCGTCGTAGGGGTAATTCCAAATGCCACCCTCCCCAAAATCGTACACATAGAACAGACAAATCTTATTAAACTTGTATGAGCAAAAAATGTAAATAAATACTATAAAATAGTAATGTATATTAAAATAATTAATATTGATATAGTCCGCGCCACGTAACAAAACCCAAAATGGGTGTGTAGTGACAGAAAGAGCGGGGCACGCGGAGAGGTCGGGTTTCGATTAGTAATGCGCGGGAATACGCGTCGCCGTGTTGTTATCGTTCAGCGCAACTATATTCCCCCTCCTCCTCATACCCCACTTCTAATCAGACCAAGCAATTGATCACAACGACGGGTCTAGTTACGTGGTTCGCACTATTAACAGTGAAGTAAAATGATATTAATTTACAAATTGCAATGGTTTCCTATCTGTATCCATTATCTATACTAATAAATAAAATTTGTTATACTTTGATTAAACTATTGACATTTTACAGATATTATTATAGTTTAAGCAAAAGATAGAATGTACGAGTGAGGCCGCTAGCACATCTAGTGCATTATGTAACATTGGAGTATAAACATTAATATTAAAAATATTTTTAAAAACCGTTTCCCCGAGTGAAATCTCACACGTGCCGTCCATAACGATATCTATGTTATAACGGTTGCCAAAAGTGTTATTATAAATATAGACAATGAAAAAACGCAGTCTCGACAATAACAAGGTCTTCGGTATAGTCGCGGCGAAAGAGCTTTTAATATTTTTTCTTTACACGTCAGAATTTCATTTCAGATCAGGTCAGTTTGTGTAGTCTGTTGATATGAAATCTGTATAAATAAAAAACTATCGTGTTTTATCAATCAGCACATCTGCCATTGTGTCTCTGCCACGAAAAAAACTACTCAACGTATTTAGGATAATTTTTTTCATTAGTTTTATAATACTTCTTAGATACTTTGTTCTAACCTAAAAATAATTATCACGATATCTTTATTTACTATATAACACTGTTAAAATTATAAACAACACAGAAATAAATAAAATTGAAGCGTTTGTTTGCCATATCAAAATAACAGCTTTTTACTAAATACATATGAATGTATATACGACAATTATACAAGATAATTTTTAAATATTATATCTGTATGTTCCGATCAGTCTGGCGCAACAAACTTGTTAAAAAGTGATGCTTAACATGTATGAAACTTGCACTTAAAATAATGGCGGTTATCACTGTCTTTATTAATACACATACAGCCGCCATACTTGTTTGTTTTGTTGGTATACGGTTCGAGTACATGTTTCAACTTTGATCATCTTTTTGTATGGAAGTCCCGTCTCTTGTTCATATACCCTTTGGTTGAGGCTAATTTTTGGAAAGGTTGCACCGATTTTCACGTGACATTTCTGGCAGATACCTGAAGTAAGCTATCTTATTTTAAGCTTATAAGCTGGCGGCGTAACTTAGGATACTTTTGTTTTTGCTACTTCCATACCGAATAATAATTATTTTTTCTACCGAATCAGGTCGTCGATACCACGGGGATCGTTGTCCGCCATTAGTGACCTCAGATTCAAGAGATACAAATCCAGTGGTAGTTTTTTTTAATAGAATTAGGGAAAGCCACAGGCACATATAATATTGTATAAAGCAAAATTTGTTTTTGAATCTCAACCTATTATACATTTTTTCGTTTATAAAAAAAGATTGTTTTTCATACATTTACGTATAAGGAACGGCGTCAATAGCTAGTAATTTTAATAATGATTGAAATTAAATACGCTCAGAGAACATAGTATATAATCGTTGGCAAAACAACAACTGAAATATAAACAAAAACTGGAATGGAACAAGGTTATTTTTTGTGTCTAATGAATCATATTTTACATGAAGGGCGTTTGACGTTTACCGCTACTTTTTAAAAATGATTTCGGCAAAGGAACACAAATCAAACATCCTATAAAAAATGGCGACTGAAGAAATGGAATCTATTAAGGTTTGTTACGTGATTACATAGTTTATAAATATCGCATCGAAAGGTTCACGATAATTCAGGACATGGTCTCGATGACCCCAAAACGCGAGGCTTTACCTTCGAGAATTTTACCTTCGCTGTCACTCTCATTATATACGAATAACTAGCTATGTGTCCGCGGTTGTTCCCGTGTTGCATATATTTTTTTTTTAACTGCGTAATATAGTTTTTAACTTTTTTTATACGGGACTCTAATTAGTTTCTCATTTTTTAACCTACTAACATTAGGCAAAAATACTTTTCTAAACTTTTATACAAGAACCCTAATTATTTTCGAAAATTAAAAGTAAGTTACCCGGAGTATCTTCAACTATCTATAGATTTTAATGATTAAAATAAATTTTAATGATTAGCAAGATAATACTTTTGTACATGGTCAAGTATTATCCTGGCAATTTTTTTTAACCCTTTCGCAGCAATAGTAAATAAGCCCCTACCCCTCCTCCCACGGTTACGTAGGTAATGGCGTAATTTTTTAAAACAACAACGAAAAATTAATAAACAATTATGGCTCATGGCAACAAAATAAGCAAACTGTAGATATGACATATATGATGGCACATATACATATACTAGCCGTGTCCCTGCGGTTCCGCCCACGTTTCATATGTTCTATGAATATAACATTTCATTTATACTTAACCTAAAAAACAAATGAATAAAGAAAACTGAGTCTTTTGTTTATAGTAGCGTAAAAAATGTACATAAGACTAAATCGGAAAATAATGAGAAAGGGTCGATGGAATTCAACAAATAAATAGCGTATAACCATCTAAAATTCCGCGTCGAATGGTAGTTAATAGTAGAATTTTTGAAGTAATGGTGCGTCAAAGGAACCCCTATTTCCTTTTATATCTATATATGATAGATAAACGAAAATAGGATTGATCACACTGCGGTGTAACACAAGAACGGCTGGACCTTTAATTATAAAATTTATTTGATTAGTTGTATTAGTCTTCGTTCCGAATAGCAGAATAACTATTCAAATGTTGAAAAATTGTCGAAAAAAAAAGACCATGAAGAAAATTCATTTACATACATCCTGTATAGTTCATAATATAATAAATTCATACATTACGTATATTATATTTTTTGGTGCAATTACGGAGTCAGC
Source organism: Samia ricini (assembly GCA_014132275.2). Classification (NCBI taxonomy): domain Eukaryota; kingdom Metazoa; phylum Arthropoda; class Insecta; order Lepidoptera; family Saturniidae; genus Samia; species Samia ricini. Next base: position 5,249,695 of record AP028167.1, read on the forward strand.
ACCCCTGATTTTACGACCGAGCGTAAAAACAAAATGGCGGCGACTGTACGCTAACCATACGCCATTACGCCGCTATTTATTTACGTAACGTTATAATTTACGTTAGCTATTAAATCATGATACGGTGCGTATACCGAACGTTGAATTGTTTTCCGAAAATCGTTTAATATGTACTAACTGTAAGCCACAGTTTTTTCATAGTTTCGAGTCTTCATTTCTATCGGTAGAGTTTCATGACTACCTAATTTCTATCAGTATTTTTTTTTCGAACAGACTAATTACTGTTAGCCCGAACTGTTTTGTTGACAGCCACACCGGGATTTTGGGACCCCTCAAGCTATTACATAAGCATCAATGGGAGGTGGGGAGGTCTGTACACTGTTTATTTTTAATGACATTGAGGACGAGGGATGTTAACGTAAGCAATATTTACTTAGTTTTTTAATTGTAATATATTGTGTCAGTGTTTACCTCTTTATGTGGTGAGAGGGGGGGGGGGGGGGGGAGGTGTCGATATAAGCTTTGCTTATTATTGTTTACAAGGGGTTGGGGGAGGTAAATTAACCAAAATGAGCGACTTCTGTATGTGCCTTGTATTAAAATAATTATTTCGTCTAACAATACGGCGTTTTAGTCGCATTAAATATGTCATTGTCAGCATATTTAACGGATAATAAATTTACATTTTTCCTGTTGTTACTTGTTAAGGAAACAACTATGTGAAGTTATTAAAAGTTAAATTGTTGTGTGTATATATATTTGTATTGTCTATACTAATAGATAAAATTGGAGTGTCTGTTTGTAATGTCAAAATATTTTTTTTACTAAATACGTATGAATGTATGATACATATACCAAAAATACAATTATTAGAAATTTAGTCTATCTGTTTGTTCTGGCTAATCTCCGGAACGGTTGGACGGATTTTGACGGTACATTTTTTTTTATAGATAGCCGAAGTTACTCCGCGTAACTTAAGGTAGTTTTAATTTTCGAAAATAATTAGGCTTTCGCGTCAAAATAAAACTCATAAAAGTATGAATAAAATTCGATTTAATGTACAGTTTTACGGGCAAGTGCTTGAATTTATAAGCTATGTTTACTTTATTTTAGTATAAAACATTTTTCTTAAGGAAAATAATTAGGATTCCGTAGAATCAATGAAACGCGGGTGTAGCCGCGGGCACACAGCTAGTTCAGTAATTTATTTAAAACGTTCAGTTTAAAAATTTCTTTTCTAGCACCAAACCCCACACGACAGTTCGACACCATTCAAGAGATTGGACATAGTGACACTTAAAAAAAAGCAATCATAAAATGGCACAGCACAAATATTAGGCGACAGATTTGCAATATTATGGCAATAAACTGTGAAAATGTAAGAATGAAATTCGTCGAAAATATTAGATCCTTAAGTATAAAATTAGCGATTGATATGAAGAAAAAAAAATTAAATTATATATTTAATCAATCGATTATGTATCATTATTTTCACTATTTTATAGTACCTAGTTCATTAAGTCCATTGCAAGTAAAATGTGTTTAAAAAAACACATAAATTTAATTTTTTTTCGTAATTTTGTATCGATTTCTCGTATAAATCGGTTCGGTTTGTTTAGCTACATCACTATTGACATCACGATAACAAACGTCAAAACGGACATCATAGCGTGCCGTGAATATAATATGAAATTTTGTTATGAAATAATTAGGACCAAAGATAAAGAAATATCTTCATCATCTTCTGCCCTTATCCCACTATTATTTGATGTCTGGGCAAAATGTCATCCTCGTCCATTCATCTCTATTTAAGATAATATCTAAATTCACGCTCTTTTTGCGGCTGAGTGCCTTCAGAACTCGCCCCCGATGTCATGGTGAAGCTGTAAAGGCCCTTCCGGTCAACAACAGCGTTAGCTAGGTTTGAAAAAAAAAAAAAACAAAAACACTTTTTTACACGATATAGGCTTTTTCCTATGACCACTATCTCACCAGATGTTAATTGACGATGTGGTTCAGGTTGGTAAACAAACTAAGCCTAGATATTGGTTCTCAAGTGATGCTGTCGAAAGAAACCTATTGGTATTTGGCGACAGGTTTTCAAACTTGAAGGTGGTGGGTACCCAGGCGCCCTACAACCATGCTATGGTTTCCTCACGATGTTTTCCTTCACCGAAAGCTCAGACCTATTTTAGAGTTGGATAAGTGCGATCGAACCCACGTCGGTTGACGCGAAATCCGGCCGCACTACCCACTGCGCCATCATCGCTTCAAAGCATAACATCTTTCACACAATTCATCCATCTTTTCTTTAGTTTTCCTCTTCCCCTATAGTCCTATCCCTCTTCCGTCTACATTCATATCCAATTTACCTTCCTTCCCACGCATTACATGCCCATACCAAAACAGACGCCTGATAAAGAAATAACTTACCCTCCTTAAATTGTTTCAGCATGACGTCAAGAGTGACATCCTCGAATACGAAGTTGCAAGGGTTCTGGTAATACTGGCAGAGGGTACGCAGCGGCGTGTTGTCGTCAGGGTCAACAAAGGCCAGGTCCTTGATGAACAGCACCGTCACTATATTACCACGGGTGCCTTCGTAAACCGGTATCCTGGAGTAACCTGGGACGAAAAATGATTCTGTCAGAATAATTAACGATTTCTTATACAAAAACTCACGCCAACTGCACTTGAATATTATTGTAATGCGTTTAATTTATTGAAAATAGCTAAGTTTAAGCTAATTTGATCAGATTTAGATTTAAGATTTAGAAATTTTCTGCGGCCCACTAACTGTTACTGTTATTAACTATAAATAGGGTATTATGCCTTATTTTGATCTTTCGATGATGATAAAGTTTTAGATTTTTTATTTAGTTTTTATAGTTAACGTTAAATGCCCTAAAAAGTAATTTAAAATTCCCGCGTAAACACGCTAGCTGCCATGTTGTTTTAGTTTGTGATGTCACTTATCAATCAACACCCTAGGGATGTCGATACTTTCCGAAAAAGATCGATTTTTAATTCACATTATGTTAAAAAACCAATTGTAAACTAGGGTATGTAACTGATAACTATAATCAATGTGATTTCAAACATATCTTTGTTAAAATTAATTGTTTATGCCAGACATTACATTAGGTGTTGATAGTAACAATAGGCCAGAAATATGTTGTTCAGTTACTGATGTGCGGTATTTATTATTTATATAACTAAGATCTAAGAAAAAAAATTCATAAACATCTTCTGTTAGTGACCGCGTACGCAAGTACTCTCAACTTGGCGGGAATATACTTTTCTCAAACATGCATGGAAATATTGTAATTATTTTCGAAAACAGAACACGCGAAGTATCGAATTTACGGACAAAGAAAATCAAATCCATTGCAGGAGTGTTTTTTGAATTGGAGCATTACAACGTAATGTCTGTAAGTCTCTCTGCATAGTATAAATTGCGTTCACGTGGCTGTACAGCCATAAATGCGCTTGCCTTTCGGCACAGATGATAAATTTAACATTGGCGGCAAAGGTGAAAATTCGTCTCGATTTACATAATTAATAAATATCAATTTTAATATTAATAAAATTAAATGTATTATATAAAAAAGTATGTTTTATTTCCCTGCATTGTTTTGAGAAAAGCACTATATATGCCTCGGCGGAAATGGCAATTGTCTGTCTCGTATTAGTGAAGTCAACAAACTTCATACTCGACCTGCAATTAATTGCCTAATTCACGGCCTTCGCAATTATGTGCAATTGCTTGCTCGCGCGAGCCATTTAAAAATCGTAAGCAGGCCAGATTATGGCCCGCGGACATAGGGTTGATCACCCTTGGCCTAAATTGAATAAAGAATTTTCGATTTTAATTTTGTGTGAAAAATAATAGGTGTGAACGTTGAGTGGCAGAGGAAAGTTCAAGAAGAAAGCGTGTTGTGCTGACCCTACATTAAGTACGGACAATGGTATAAAATCTTACCAGATTTGACGATCTCTGACATCGTTTCGAAGTCAAGGACGCTGTTGATGGGTAACATGAAGCAGTCTTTCAACTTGGTCATAACGTCTTTCACGGTCTTCTTGCGAAGGTCGAGAGCACCTGAGATGATGTTCACCTCTTCCTTGTCCAAATCGTTCACGTGGTTCGTAATCTGGACATTGATGGCCGATTACCAAACTATCTTACGTAAAGCTTATTTATCTATCTTCAGATAGTCTTATTTACTGCGCTTTAATCAAAATCTCATAGGAGACGTTCAAGTATATTTTTTTACATACAATTTGTATGGAACGGCGTTTTTAATGATATCTCGAGAAAGGATTTGATTTCTATGATTTTTTTTTTTTGTTTGTTTCGTGCAACCTCAAGGGAATACTCGTAAATTAGAATAAATACTACATTAAATAAAATTTACTGATTCTTAGGTGATACCAAGTTTCGTCACTCCGTGCCCCCTTATCAATTGTATCTGAGGGACTCTGATCCTCCAGATACAATGGATAAGGGTAGTGCGTAAATGCATTTCCCCTCGACAAAAAAAAGAAAAAAAAAAGGTGATACCAAGTTAGCCGAGAGAGCTAATAACATAACGGACTGCTAATTAAGATTATAAGTACATAAAATCATCAAGTACATACCCTGACAAGTTCCTTTAGCCTCTCCCTGTTATAATGCGTTCCTATCTCTTCGCCTAGGAAGTAATCGAGGAGTTTGCTCGTAGGCCAAGCTAGAGGTGCGCAAATACCCATCACAATCTACAAAAAAAAAATAAAGTGCAGGGCTTACTTTGATGACAGTAAAATTATTATTTTCACCTCATTTGCTATAATCGATCTAAAGGAAGAATGCGCTTTATTCTATTTAAGAAAGTATATTTGTTTTATATCATATGTCGGTCTCTGATATCTATCGCTTACTAATAGTTCGTCTTAAAGAATGCGAAAGAGATTTTACGTCTGACACGTGTACTCTGAATACACAATCTTATTTTATTTTAAAATGAGTAGATTTGAGTGATCTCCCAAAACCCAATTGCCAACTGATGCTGCAATAAATTCACTGTAACATTTCTTCGTTGTCAACAGAATACCTTCCAACATTCAGCCATGTTTATAATGCCCACCTACTTGCATCATTTGCCATAAATTGTTATTGGCTTATTAATCACTCTTCTTTCTAAATTGTTGCATATAATTCCGGCTAGTCTGTTTATGTTTTTATGACATATTTCTATTTTTTATTTGAAGTAAAAAACGTTTAAAACCATCCCAGTTTCTAGTTATAGACATTTTGTAAAAGGATTTGTTACATATATAGTCTGTTTATTTATGTATACGAAAAATCACAGTGAATCTAATATCCAATTAACAAGTGCACACCTTACTAATACATAATTCAAATATTGTTTTTAAAAAAGTGGATAGAAATGAGTGAAGGAACACAATCTTAACATTTATAATAATTACAAAATATTAATACATACTAAGCAGTCGTATTCAAAAGTGAGCAATAGTAATAAATAATAATAAGACTGGTAATAATAAGTAAATTAATTAATAATATTAAAAGAAGAGTTTAATGGAAGCTTAGTTATTATAAAACTGATCTTTTATATGTTTCGAAGCTATCAAAGAATATATACAATTATAACGTCCAAACATTCTATAGATAGGATTGTTTTGCGATATATTCTTGATGAAACATCTGTGATGAAATCGAAACTATCAATAAATAACCGTTTCTCGGGCTCTCGAAGGGGTCAATAAAGTTATACCTCAGGTAGTCGAGTTATTGGTCGAATAAGGCCATTGAAAAATTCATTTCTTGGCTATTGCCCTCAGTCACCCATAATTAATGTTTTGTCATAATTTGTCCAAACTTCTCCGTCTACTCTAATATTTGGGAGACACAAATTGGAAAAACATGCAGCCCGGCTAATCAGAGCTAACGAGTTCTGAACGAAGGGGCTTTTATAGAGAACGGACTGTACCCTAACATTTTCATTTCAATCTATCAAAGTTATTAAAAAAATCAACACCAGTTAGATATCTATAGTAAATTATAATTTTCTCCATATATTATTTTAAAAAGATGTTCTAATATATTTAACTGCATGCATTTTGTCAAAATGGTTGACACTGTATTGCATAAGTTTTATAGTGGTAATTATTACTTGTATATAGTTTAAACTCTTTGAGACTAACCTTCATAATCCATATACTCTTTGCTCCAATGAACAGACCGTGACGAGCGCAGATAGCCTGAGGTGTGATCTCAGCTATGAACACGATAGCCAATGTGGAGCCAATAACAGCCACCAAGCCGGACGTCAGATCGTCCAGGATCACAGTGAACGTACTGTTAACAGCCACATTACTCAGCAGAATCGTGCAGAGGAGATAATTTCCATGCGCTCGCACGGGCATGATCGCCCTCGCATACTTCCTCTCTTTCTCTGTCCCCGTATTGGCAATGATCTTCAACTCTGTCCTATCCAGAGCCATTAGACCGAGGTTCAAACCGGAGAAGAGCGAAGCCAACATCAACAGGATAACGATGAGGATCAGGGATGCCCAAAGTGGTAACAGTTTGTTGTGCGTGGCCAATATCTTCCATTTCTCCTGCCCTTGGTGGATGAAGTGACCGTTGACGGAATTCTTGGCACAAATGTAGAACTTATAATCGTTCAACGGTGGTGGAGCTGTCAATTCCAGAAGTACAGAGTCTTCGAAAACTTCTTTAACCTGCAAGAAGGTCGAATAACACTCAGACAATAATGAGGTGAACGTTTTAAAAAAGTCCTATCAATTTTTACCATTTTGAGAAAAGTTTTTGTATTTCGTGAAAATTTACTTATTTTTATAACTTTCATATATATTAGAAACTTAATTATAAGATAACAATGCACAAACAATATTGAACAAAAACCAAATTCTGGTTTTATAGTAGTTTCCGAGAGTCTTAATTAATCATTTGAAATCACGAAGGTAGAAATGGCAACGTTATAATAATATCGATTCGACTTCATTGGCGGTTGAAAAGACATCATATGAGGTCGAAATTACTTTATTTTTACTCTGCGTCTTATGAAACAGCCAAAAATAAGACACAAAAATTCTAACCTCAAATGTCGATTATGAAAGAGATAAATGAAGTTCACTACACGAAAGCCATCGCCAAACCATTTTCGGATCAAGTGATCCTTACCAAAACCTTGGTATTAGGTCTTTTCGGCCTCCTATACTTCATTCAAGATTTCTCAACGATATGAACGACTCTAAATATTTTTCGCATCAAGTAATCCAGCATTTAGCAACATTAGTATGGGGTCTTTTCGTCTTTTCGATCTTTTCGACTTAATACAAAAAACCACATTAGAATTTTGTCGACCCTATCAACGATCCTAATTGTAATTCTAGTAAATACTTTTTCGCATCAAGTCTTCTAAAGCATCTCTAGCAACGTTAGTATTGAGGTCTTTTCGACCTCCTATACTTAATACAAAAAATACGCTATGAACGATACGCAAAAAGATACATACCTTATACTCTCCGTCGAGGAGATGGAAGCACTCATTACCATAAATATCCGGGGTATGCGTGAAAGCGATGATTGTGTTCTCCGTAAAACCCTCGCCGAAAATTCTCAACATAAACTTTGTCTCCCTCAAGACGCTCGGTATCATCTCGTCAACGATTTTCGGCTCCTTGGCCGACTCCTCGACCCTCAGGCCCATCACTTTCAGAGCGACCGAACTGCTGTTCGCCACTGGAATTGCCTTCGGTCCGAGGCTTGTCTCATTAACGCTTTCAGGCTCATCCAAAGCGTCAACAACTTCTGTCGTATTGGCAACTTCTGCGGCCTGACGCTTCACTCTATCTCCTTCGCTGTATTTCTCAATTTTTAAATGGGGCAAGTATGAGAATGTCTCGATGCTAACATCGCTGATCTCCTTCCCTATGTTATTGATGAGAAGATCATCGTGGAGGCTGTTCAGGTCGACTTCGTTTTCTATGCTGTTGCCTTCGAAGCCGTCGAGCTCTCCGATTTCAGACCTGGGACAATCAAGTAAATTTTATTGAACTGATAAGTTCTGGAATCGCATCACCGACACGCTAACGTGACTGACGATGAGTGTGACCAGATTAAATTTTACGGAAATACCGAAAATCTGGAAGTACCGCTTCTTGTTTAAATTTTACAGTTTAGTTTGTTAAATTATTGATATAACTTAACATTTGTTTGGTTTTTACATCTATTGGCGCTCCGAGCAATAATTATGTACAATTTCATGTAGTTTATTCATAATAAAAACATAGGATAGGATGCGTAAGTAAAAATTTTATTCTTTATCTCTGAGTGCCATTACTTAAAGGTGATACACCTTAAAGATCAATACTTGATACTATCTGTATGACCATGACTGCGCTCGAGTTTCATAGATTCTTCACTGCGTTTTAATTTTTTTATACGGAATCTTAATTTTAGGCAAATAATTTTTGGTACTAAGACAAAGTAAAAATTTCTAATAAATTCAAGCACTCGCCCGTAAAACTGACCATTAAATCGGATTGTATTCGCAATTTCATGAGTTTTACTTTTTTTACGCGGAACCCTAATTATTAACAAAAATCAAAAGTACCCCTAAGTTACCCTGAGTATCTTCAGTTGTTTACCAAAAAAAAGTCCCCATCAAAATCGGTACAACCGTTCCGGAGATTACCCGGAAGAAACAGACAAAAATGTTAAAAATTGTATTTTTGGTATATACGTATACCTATCCTACATTAATATCTATTTAGTAAAAAAAAATTGACAACACAAACAGACACTTCAATTTTATTTATTAGTATAGAAGTATGGATAAATATTGTATTCCGTCCAGCTCAACACCAGACGGAAAGGTTCCCAGAAGGCAATTTACGTTGGAAGGGAATACGTTGTGCAAGATATTTGTACACAAAATTTAAATTTTTAATAAATGTTTTAAGACGTGCAATAAATTATTATAATCCATTTGAATTTATAATATAAATAAAACATTATTATTTAAATAAAATAATTATGCCATTAAGTGTCATAATGCACAAAATTCTTTGCGCTCAGAGCTCTTGATACGCAGTGTCAACATTAATTTGATAAGAGGATTGTGGCTGTTATAATATATTTGATGTCTTAAGTTTATCGCCAAATAAAATGTTATAAAACGCACTATCGAAGGCCTTTTAACGTCAATAATTTAAAGGGATGGGTCGATACGGGTTTTGTAGGCAATGTTTATTCCTTACTAGCTGGGTAACCGCGGCTGCGCCCGGCTTTCATATGTTTTTCGCTGCATTTTTTTTTACGAATCCCCAACTAACATCCTAATTTTTTTAGTACTAAGATAGAGTACAAATATTTCTCATAAATTCAAACACTTGCCCATAAAATTGTGCATTGAACCGGATTTTATTACATTTTTTAAGAGTTTTAAATTTTGTACTCGGAACACTAATTATTTTCGTAAATCAAAAGTACCCTTAGTTACACGAAGTCCTGTCAAAATAGATGAAGCCGTTCCGGAGATTACCTGAAACAAACAGATAGACAGACAGACAAAAATTTTAAAAATTGTATTTTTGGTATCGTATCTTATCTATTTAGTAAAAAAAATATTTTGACATAACAAACAGATACTTGAATTGTATTTATTATTATAGTATAGACAAATGTATCCCACTGTTCAATCTTGGATACTGACATTATCTATTATATACCCATATTAATAAATAAAATTTAAGTGTCTGTCAGAAAAATATTTTTTTTTACTAGATACATATTAATGTATATAGGATACCAATACCAATTTTTTTTTGTCCGTATGTCTGTTTGTTACGGGTAATCTCCGGAACGGCTAAACCGATTTTGACGGGACTTTTTTGGTAGATAACTGAAATTATTCCGGGTAACTTAGTATACTTTTAAATTTCTAAAATAATTAGGGATCCGCGTAAAATAAATTAAAACAATAAAAATTTGAAAAAAAAAAAACCGATTCAATGCACAGTTTCATGGGCAAGTGTTTGAATTTATGAGAAATATCTCTTTGGTTTTGTCTTAGTACCAAAAAAATGTAGAAAAAAATTAGGGTAACGTATAAAAAAATTAAACTCCCGAAATTGTGAACAAAATACGATTCAGAGCACAACACCATCGAAACATTATTTTCCAATGATTATTTACCAACTCTATTACGCATTGAATTAAATACGAAACGCAGGCAGAGCCGCGGCCACACAGCTAGTAGTAAATATTGTTATACCTTATCATTTACATACGAGGAACGTTTGAAAACTACGTGCAAAATAGAAAGTTACAATTTTTTGGAATAAGCTTTTTTTTATTTTTCAACATAGTCTCCTTTAGACTTACACACTTCATTCAACGTGGCTTTAGTTTGGATTTGTCTAAGTCTGAAAAATAGTCATTCTTTTCTGAAATAACTTTTTCAAACAAAATATTTTCCCTACCCAGTAATTTCTTCATAACAGATAATAAATAGACCGACAAAGACAAATCTGGAGAATAGGCAGGATGAGAAACGAGTCAGAACACTGTTTCCATTAATTTTGCAACCAAGAAAAACACTTTTTCAATTATTGGTCAATAATGGTTGTTTTCCCTGCGAATTGTCAGGAGAACAGTTAAATTAAAATTTTGACTAAGGAATAATAACGAAATGAAAACACGAAAATAGTACAATCTTACATTAAACAAATATTAAAAATTACAAAAAATAATAAACCTGACCGGAAAAAAAATACTCCTCCCATATAGCAAGTACTGCAATATTTAAACCAGAATTTGTTGAACAATACAACTGTATCGGTCATAGTAATTTCCTGATCGTCTATGATCTTCGCTTGCCTCATCCAAAAGTCTGTACGGTATAATGTAATAGTGTTGCCGGGTCTTTTATTGTTCCATCAATTTACAATATTCAATAAATTGCCAGTTGAGTGTCACTTTTCTTCATCACCCATAGTGTGTTTGATTACATTACTTTATATGTAAAAATTGGTCCATAGATCGCTCCATTATCCATTATCTCACGTCCTCTCCCACTGCATCGTTTTATATTTATTTCTTATATTTTATAATATTTTCCCTTGAAATTTTGATGATGACATTATCCTTTCATTTTTTTAATCACATTAAAATTCTATTGTTTCTCGACGTTTCAAATTTTCAAATTTTAAGTGTTCTTTCTTAGACGACCTCCTCAATGAATCCATAAAACCCATGTTACATTAGCAGAGCGCACGCGTAATATATACTGACAGTTGATATGAATAAACTAATAGAAAACCTTCAGATTTTTTTATTGAATTAAATAAATAAATAAAATGAAGATTTTTTTTTTATATTGCACAGCACAGTGACTGCACTGGACCTGATGTTAAGTACAGTACAATCCAAAACAGCGGCGACTGACACTGAACAGAATTCACTGTTAGTCGCCGCTGTCATGCTGGCCTGCTTAAATACCTCTTCACGCTTCTTTTATATAGATATATAAATAATAATAATGTAATAAATTTTACAAAAATAAATTATTTTAAAACCCATCTTTACAGAATCCCAAAAGGCAGTCGCCATAACCTTCCCGGCTGAAGGAACGGACATCGCCTTTTTTGGTGTTGATTCCCGTTTGTTAAGATTGTTCTTTGGCTTCAGGAATGTAATGGTAAACCCATGTTTCATCCACAGTAATAAAACAGCTACGAACCGTTGCAACATTTGACACGATTCGTTTTTGATCTTCTTTATGTCCAAATGTTGGTGCAAGATATTATGTATTTTGTGAATGATTTCTGAAGCTTAACAAGGCGTCCTGAACGTTTATAGTTGTTTGTGCCCATATGAGGCCACTCCGAAAATCTTGAAACCACTTATCAACTGTTCTTATCTTAGCGCACTGTCATTTTAATATTTATCACGTTTATCTTTATTCTCCTGAGGCATATATTCTTTCATAATGATAATGTTATAATTAATTTTAAAAAATGCTTACAATTTTGTTTGCCTTTCGTTGTCAATTGTCAAAAGTTCTCTTTTCAAAAGTTAATATTCTAAGTGCTAAATAAATAAAAGTTAGTCTTACAATGACACGTTATTGATAATGATGCATTGGTAAATAGTAAAGGATAATGATAGAAGTGTGTGTGTGTGGTTTTTTTTTAATTAATTTAATGTCTCCAAAAAAAACATTAACTATGCCAAATTTCCTTCTCCTCCGTTCGCGTAATTTTCTCAAAAAGGTATGTACACAGCTTTTGCTTCTAGTGATAAGATCAGATAAAGTGCAGCCGTTTTACCTTGAACGAATAAAAAAAAGGATTTCTATGTCACGTATTTCATTCGATTAAAATACGCTACAATCGACCTCGAGGTGACGCCAAGCGATCGCGTCAAGTCAGGTCGCGCACCTATATAACAAACGTGACATTTTACAATGGCGGGCATTGACAACTGTACACGCTACAGTAATTTACACAATTTATATTATCACGCGTAAAACAGATGTTAAACTTAAAATAGAGTTTTGAATTATAACTCGGACGAGCTAAGTTTACACCTCGCTGGAATGCGACGCCCTCCCACTGCCATGAGGGTGGCATGATCTTTATGAACGAACTCTCTTTAAAAATAAAAATTAAGCAAAGAAAAATACAATTTTTAACATTTTTGTCTGTCTCTTTGACGGGACTTTTTTTGCAGTTGTTTGCGGCTGAGCGCCTTCAGCACTCGTCCTCAAAGTTCGGTGAAGCTGTAAAGGCCCTTCAATTCAACAGCATTAGTTAGATTAGAAAAAAAGAGTCGCAGATTGGATCTGTAGCAGTTCCTTTGCTTAGAGGAACTAAGGGCCAATTTTTGATCCGTAGTCAACTCGAGAAATGGTCAGATTTGTAACAAATGGTTAAAATAATGCCCTGATGCGTTTTTTGAAACATAGTTAAGCTAACCATTTGTCAAAAATATGACTATTTGTTACAAAATTTAACCACTCAACTCAGTCGGGTTAGCAAGATGGCGGATGGTTAACTCCAGTGCGAACAGCTGTTTCATTGCTTTTATGTAACATTTGAAGTAGATAATTTGAAGTTTCATTATGTAACATTAATTTATATAAAATAATTTGTTAAATAATTACAACGTATTAATAAATTGCTATTTATTATCTTTTTCGTAATATATTTGTTTATGAATTTTGTTTTTCATAAGAATTCAGTATTCCATTATGTATAGTATATCAAGTTCGTACAAATATTTATTTGGCTAGTAAAATATATTAAATCCAAGAATTAAATTATAAAATCAAAGAATATTTTAGACAAGACGAAATAAAAAAAAGGTAATATCATTACAAAACTATCACAAGAAATAATAATGGACACAGATGTTCGAGAGTAGCTCGACCCTTTGTTTTTTGTAATGTTTGTTCGACAATTCGAATTATGGACCATGACACATTTTACACGGAATGATCATACAAAAAAAAAATTACTGGAATGAAAAGTATTCTATTATACAGTTCATTTTACTGGCAACATAAATAACTATTGCTAAATTTAACCATAGTAGATTTTGTCATCAAAAAACGCATTGTGATTATAACCATTGGTTTGTGTAATAGTAATAGTAAAATTGACAAATGGATATAGTAACTTTGACTACGGATCAAAAAATTGGCAAAAAAAAAAACTGTCCCGTTCGGTGAAATCACATGTATCATTTGTTTCACATTCGCATCATTAGAGCAAAGAGGACATAATTTAAGCATGATTTAAGAGTTCATCAGTTCTTTCAGGTCGTATAGTGAGGCAGACAGTTTTAATTTAAAGCTTTTCTAGCCGACACATTTTAAACTAAGTCGTCGGGGCAATAAATGTCACTGACATTAGGAATGTGCACGCAATGCAACCTGTTATCGATGCTTAGCTACCGCACGCTGGGTCGATCCGTCATCTTGACCTTCATTAGTACTCTGACTCCTGATTAGTCGTTACGAGTAAGGGTTGTTGTTTTTCTAAAAATGTAAGATTTTTTGTTATGACACTCATTACTTACGCTTCGTTACGCAATACGCACAATGGAGAATTTATTTTCTAACGTGGTTTTGAACAAATTTTAATGGTGACCAACCAACGCTCAAGCTCGCGATGTAATTCACGTGTTCCTGTTTTTAAAAGAATTACTATTGATTCTTAACACAATTTAGCATATCGATCGTACCAATCCCGTTATCGATATGCACCTCTACAATGCTTACGCACATCACTACACCTCTCCATAAGACCTGTAAGTGCGAGCGAGACAGACTGATAAATATGATTTATGACCCGAAGCCTTAGTTCATAATGCATACACTATAGTTTAAAAAATGTCAATTGATTCAGGTTCACATTTTTAGGCTTCAATTATAATTAATATGACATTACGATGTTTTTTTAATACTATATAGGCTCAGTGCTTTGACCACTATTTTTACTCGAGTGAGGTAAACACTTTAACCCTTAATAGTACATATATTTTATGAATGTCTACAAATTTGTCTATTTTAATAAATCTGTGGACGGGCTCCGTCTCTACGTGAATTTCATATCTGATATGTCTTTTTTTAATTTGCTATGTCTGCTTGGCCTGACATATTTCAATGAAATTTTATAGGCTGAAATTATCACACGTAAGTAAACAATTAAGAGCCTACAAAAGGCCTATCTCAAGTTCAATTAGTTTATTTAATTTTGTCAATATATTGTTGGTTAAGACCGTCTCTCATAAACCAAATACATATGTGTTTTTTTTTAAATTATTATGGTAATTATTGTAATTTGTTATACAATTGTAGATATTTTATTTTAAAATATATTTAAAGACGGAAATTAACAAATATCTATAATACATCAATACCATAGAGACAATAGAAACATAGAGCGATGTAGGAACGTTAAAAAAAATTGTTGACGTTAATACATATATAAAATTCAATTGTCTGTTTGTAATGTCAAATTTTATTTATGTCTAAATATATATGAATGTTTATACAATAGCTATACCAAAAATACAATTTTTTAAACTTTTGTTTGTCTGTCTGTTTGTTATGGGTAATCTCCGGAACCGGCTGGACCGATTTGGACGGGAATTTTTTTGTTAGATAGTTGAAGTTACTCCGGGTAATTTAGGGTACTTTTAATATTCGATAATAATTAGGGCTTGTGTATAGAAATTTAGAAATGTATCTTTGCTTACCTTTGCTTGAGATGACTTATGACTGATTTTTTTAAGTATCGAATTACAATTACGTAATTTCTAAATGTTTCTAATTTATTATTTAAAACTTTTTTATCATTATATGGATCTGTCACTTAATCAGATTATCTATATAATACAATAGGTGTAGAAGAAGTGTACGTATGTTAAATGTGGTCACAATAACTGATACATCAAACTTATTAAAAATTAGTCTGTCTACTCACTTGTACGAATATATACAAAAACGATGTTTTTTATCTGCTAAAAATCCCTCTAACATAACCCGAGACTTTTTTTTGTCTTTTATCTAATTGCACATTTTTGTTTCGTTTCGTTTGCATAATGAAAATATAATCACAGTAATGAAGCTATAGTGGCATATATTTTGTGATATCGACTTGGGTCAAGTTGAAAATATGCTTTAAAATACATACACAGATGTTTTCGCTTAGAAAGCAAAGCTAAATTACTCAAACTGCCCGATGCAAAAGTAAATCATTTCCGAACAATAATTACATTCACCTTTGTTCGAGTCACAAAATGATTCCATAGAATGCTGGTTTTTTTTTCCCGGGATCGTACATACATCGCACACGGTAACACAATATTCAGAACGACAACTTAACGGCTAGAGATAAAATAACTGTGAACGGACTATACGCGGTAAATAAATGTCAAGTCTGACATTGACATGCGATTGATAATGCATTGATAACTGTAAGGGATAATGATCGATGTGTGTATGCGTCAAACTAATAGTAGTGTGTGAATAGTATTGTTTTATTAATTTAATGTCATTTTTATGCATAATTAAAAAAATATTAGCATTCTGCACTCCTTCTCCGTGTAAACTATACGTGTGCGAAATTTCATACTTCTCCGTCCGCGCAATTTTTGACTATGACGATGAATGACGATTTAAACATTAAAAAAACAGTTAGTTTAACTTCTAGTCTACACTTTTGTCGGCAGACCGCATGACTGCCTAGTTTTTTTTTAATAATACTAATTTTTACTTAATCATTTGTAGGTCTGAAAAGTTATGCTTACGTATGCTTGAACGGCCCCAAATCCGGTTAAGGATCGGAGCACGTCTTGAACCACTACTGGGAGGGGGATGAGGAGGGGAGGAAGGTGCGACTTCGAAGACAATTATCAATGTTTACACACAGGTATATCACGCGTATCCCGTTCAAGAGTGGTGTCCAACAGCTCTTGACATGATTATACACTATCTTAATGAACACTTTATAGATAGAGGATATTGTACGGTAAATTGTTGCAAAAATAGAGCAACGCGTTATGTAAATAACTAGCTGCGGTCATCGGCTTCGCTCATATATTACAACTAGTTAAACTAGACAGATTTCCTGCTAGATTATTTTTGAAGTAAACACTTCCTTATTTTCGCTTACTTATAGATTCGCGACAATTATGACGTCAGCCTACAGTGACAAGCAACAGTCTATCAAGATCACGTTTAAGTGGACGCTTTTGTGTTGCCATATCTAAAATATTTTCCTATAAATGCCCGGATAAAATGTTAGAGTCAAAACGAATACTGCTAAATTATTCCGTTGGTTAGTTAATAAGGCTGTGAGTACTCACTCAGACTCAGAACGGTGGGCCGTGTATTTTTAATTTCACTTTTAAAAAAAACAGTATTCTCAAAGTTTTCACTTCTATCGGCAGTCCCATGGCTGCCTTTTTTTTTTGTTTGTGAACGAAGCTCCTCAAAGCTTCTTACGGTAGGAGTTAACTGAGAAAAAACGTCACGTAAGTGTACCGACCGTAACGACTTTAAAATCAATAATATGATCAGAAACACATTTATATGATTTTGGAATTTTGTCTGTATGTTTGTGCTCACGAAAAATGCCAAAAAGGTTTTAAGGAAATTCATTATCGAAATAGTCTATATCCTAAATAAACTTGACCTAAAGTAGGTGAACAATACATTTTTTTACACAGTATAGGGTTAGTGCTTTGACCACAATCTTCATCTGATGGTGATTGACGATGTGGTTCAGGATAGTAAACACACTAAGCCTAGAGGAAATGGTTCTCAAGTGCTGCTGCCGGAACACACCTATTGGTATTTGGCGACAGGTTTTCAAACTTGAGTGTGGTAGTAGCGCTACCCAAGCGGGTATTATTAGAAAATCCCCTAGCATTGCAGTACCCACTGCGCCATCACCGCTTCTAATTATCATTAATATCAAATTTGAATTTATATTTTTTTGAAATCATCCTATTCAAAACACGGAAATCTACGCGGACGGAGTCGCAGGCACGGCTAGTATACATATTATAAACCACATTGCAAATATTATTACGTAATCCATACATGGATATCTCGTGACATTAAAAATATTATCATCTGTCTCGCTGATAACACTCAGAATTATATAAACCTCGAATTTATTTCACTGCGAGATATTAATAATCATTTAATTCTTGCATATTAGGAAAAGTTTTTATTTTACGATAAAACACACTCGTGTGCCATGACGGCAAGCGGTGTGACGTTCCCCTGTGCCGTCATGTCTTGTGTATGCTTGAATTTAATATTTGTTATTTTTTTATTTAAAAAATAAAAGATACGGTTTACAAGCTATTGTTAGGTAAAGTATTTATTTTTTTAAATAATGTAACCTATACTAATATTATATAGAGGAAAGATTTGTATTTTTGTATGTAACGAATAAACATAAAAACTACTGGACCGATTTGGATGAAATTTGGTATGGAGATAGTTTGAAATCCAGGGAGTGGTATAGAATGGAGTAACGTATATATGCATACATATGGAATAACGTTTAAAATAGAAAAAGTAAAACGGTTTTTTATTATGAAATGAATCAAGTAATATTACTAAGCTAAACAAAAGATTTACAAAAAAAAAACAAAACCCTCCAAATGACCACCGCAAGAAAACGTACTCCCCGAATGCTGGCAGCATTTCCACGTTGTATGGCAACGCTGATTCTTTGAGCAAAAAATAGGCCAGCCCTCTAGCCATGAGACGTTTCGACCAAACGACTCACGAGCTCCCTATACAGGCTACGAGCACTCGGTCCTAATGGTCACAGAGTCTCGACTCCAAACGGGACTATTATGCAACCAGTGCCGAAAATAATTGCGCCACTTGAGGTCCTCTGCAGAGGCGACTGCAGCTTCAGCCCCCAACGAAATGAAATTTTTATGTACTGATATATTTCATAAATACTGTATTTAACTATTATTATCTATGCACTTTCGCCTTTTTCTAGAACTATCTAGAAAATTATTGATTATGGGAGCGATAATCAGACTGAGCTTTCGGTAAAGGAAAACATCATGAGAGTGTATGGTGGTAAGGCATTTTCTAATAATGCCGATAGCTGTGTTCCGGCAGCATAACTTGAAAACCCGTACCTATAGGCTTAGTGTGTTTACTATCGTGGAACACATCGTCACTTATCATCAGGTGAGATTGTGGTCAAAGCACTGAGCTTATACCGTGTAAAAAAATCAGTAAATTCTTTGAAGGCGATTTGGACTGCCTGATCTGAATGAATTTTTATTTTTGATGTGATACTTTCTTTAGCGGCGTTGTGGGATTCTCGTTAGGAAAAAGCTTATCGATTCACGTTACCAATACTATGTCGTCATCCGTCAGCATGCTACAGTATGTCAAGTATAAGATGGCGATTAAGTGGTGGGTTTCAGAGATAAAACCATATGAAAATGTAAATAATTATTGCTCGGAGCGCCAATATATATGTAATAATCCGACAAACGTTATGTTATTTTAAATTAACAAATTATGAAATTTAAACATTACAACAAACAGTTTATTTAAAGTTTCGAGTTTTCTTTTCTGTCGGCAGTCCCCATAGCTGCCTAGTTTTACTTACATAAATGTAACCCGAGAAACGTCGGTTAAGTAATGTTTTATTATATATCAATACTCATATATAAAAGTGAAGTGTCTGATTGTAATGGCAAAATATTTTATTTTACTAAATATAAATGTATATATGATACCTATATCAATGATTGTTTTTTTTT
Organism: Samia ricini; assembly: GCA_014132275.2. Classification (NCBI taxonomy): domain Eukaryota; kingdom Metazoa; phylum Arthropoda; class Insecta; order Lepidoptera; family Saturniidae; genus Samia; species Samia ricini. The sequence continues at coordinate 5,269,049 of AP028167.1, forward strand.
TTTAAATTTTTGTTTGTCTGTCTGTTTGCTCCGGGCAATTTCCGGAACTGTTGGACCGATTTTGATGGGACTTTTTTTAGTTGATAGCTTCTGAAGTCACTCCGCGTAACTTAGGGTACTCTTGTTTAAAAAAATTCAAAACTATATTTTACGCAGTGAATCATATACGTATCGCGAGCGCAGCCGCGGGCACACGCACAGCTAGCCTCTATATAAATTGTCCGAGGGTGTTGTCCGTTCAGATTGACTGAATCGTTTTGTGTTACGAGGTCAGAGCACTCACATTATTAGACTAAAGCATACTATACCTTATACCCTACTGTCACGCGATGGTCACCACTATTTAATGGATTGTTGTTACTATTATACCATTATATTATGTTTTCTCTAGTTCGAAATTATGGCAACACTTACGTAATCGTGAAGGGGAGTTAAAAATGAAGCAAGAATTTTGCTATGTAATTTTTGAATTCGTTAATTTTCTAGTTTCTAGTTAATTAGGTATATGTTATCTACAAAAATAAATAAAATTTAACTGTCTATTTATGATGTCAAATTAACAGTTTTTTTACTAAATCATATCAATGTACATACGATACCTATACCAGAAATATAATTTTTTAAACTTTTGTGTTTGTCTGGTTTTTCGAAAATAATTAGGGTTGCGGTTAAAAAAAAATAAAACTTATGAAATTGTGAATAAAAACCGATTCAATGGTTAGTTTTACGGGCAAGTGGTTAAATTTATGAGAAATGTTTTTAAATTATCTTAGTACCAAAAAAGAATTAGGATTCCGTATCAAATAATGAAAACGCAGTGAAGAACATATGGCGGCAGCGACCCAAGACGTTTCTCGTTCCCCAACTGGGGAGGATCTTGATGTCGCCGCCAGCGCAATACAGTAACACTGACCATGCATTGAGCGTTACACGCACAACACAGCATACACTCTTGCACTTAACACACAGGTACATAGGTCCTAGCAGTGGCGGGTTTCTTCCCAGCAGTGGCGGGTTTCTTCCCCTTGTTTCCCTTTGCCCGCCACTGCTCTTTACAACTCTTGCCCTTTCTCTTTATGGGGGGGGCGGAAATATATCCCGCCCCCTGGATGTCTGACCTATGGTCATGCCTCTCTTCAAGAGGCGGGCTAAGTGGTGGAGGGGAATTATTCTCCTCCATCCCCACCGGGCCATTGCACTGACGGGCCTGGTGGGTTCGCTGCAGGGGGCGACGCGGTGCTTGCGAAAGCCACCCCGTGTCGCCCCCATCCCAAATGCAGCGGACGGCCCCCGGGGGTTTTAGTGGGTATTTCCGGGCGCTTCACGCCCGGGTGAGTCCAACACTGGCATGGAACTCGTCACTCCGTACCCCCTTATCTATTGTATTGGGGGACTCTGATCCCTCAAATACAATATATAAGGGTAGTGCGCAAATGCATTTCCCCCCGTCAAAAAAAAATGTTAAATAAAAAAATGTAGGGTTTAGCTAGGATCAAAATTCCGTAGGAGTTTTCACACTCAGGTAGTAGCCAAACCGAGGTTCGAACCCTTGTGCGGCTGAGTGCCTTCAGCACTCAACCCCAAAGTTCGGTGAAGCTGTAAAACCCGTTCCGATCTATTGACATAAGAAAGGTTAGAAAAAAAAACATGAAAAGCGGGCATACAGCTAGTAAGTAAATAAATAAAAAAAACATTGAATAATCAAAACATATAATTTTCATCAATTTTGAACACATACAGAATTCGATTCATGTACGCGGAAAGAAACATATTTTTTTTTTGTCCAGGGCATTTCATTGCCTATCTATCGTTCACATATTGTAATGATTGCATTTAATACAATTTGTTTTTGTAATATTTATTATTATTATTATTATTTATATATCATCATTATATTTCTTGATTTAATGCATTAAGAAAACCCGAGGGTTTTCTATTAGTTTATTTATGTCAACTCTCAGTTTTATAGTATATCTTACGCGTGCACTCTGCGAATCTAACATGAGTTTTTAATTGATTCATTAAGGAGGCCGTCTAGAAACATCAAAAATTTGAAATGTCTTACGTCGAGAATAGAGAATAGAGTTTTGATTATCAATAAAGGAAAGGGATGGAGAGACAAAGGAAGTGTAAAAAAGAAAACGTCGCTCTTCAATACCATACTAGATATATTATAGAATATTTCTTCGATATCGGATGTCAAGGACGATGCTACACCTATGATATCTCAAAGAGTTGAAAATTATTACCCGAAGGCTCCCAAGGACTGTGTCCATCAGCAAGATGGACGTACCCGCTCTCGGACGAGCGCCTGGCGGTGATTGAAGTAACAGGTTTTTATTATCCTTTGTAAATTTTTTTATATTTACTAGCTGTGCCCGCGATTTCGTTCGCGTTTCATTTATAAAAAAAATTAAATTGGAAGAAATTGGAATCGAAACCATTCTCCTCAGAATCCTCAGGAATAGACAAATTTTTTTTAATCAGCCGTTTATGAGGAGTAGTCACATACACACGCACAGAAGATTTATACGTATAAAGATTAAACGTAAAGAGAACCTTCGGTTTATTTATAATTATATTATTTTCATATATTTATTTCGTTTTAATTTGTTTATTAGAGTGAAAATTTAATTTCGATTGTTCCCCCCCCTCTCCCCCCCACCCTCGCGACAATATTCAAGTTTATTTTCCATACCGTTTTGATATAGACGTTACGTTTCGTGAATTATTTGTTTTACAGATTAGTATATTTCTCTTGAAGTGGTATCAATTAACCTTGGGTTTAGATTAACACCGTATTGTTTCGAATCGTCAACGGAGGCCAAATTCGTCGTAACTTGACGGAATTACGTCACCCTGGCTAGTTTTATTTATTAGATTTCTTTCTTTTCTAGTAAAATACATATAAGAAAAATAAATCAAAATAAAAAGCTAGCCAGCCATGAGGACTGCCAACAAAAGTGAAAACTAGAAACTAGATTTTTTTTTAAGTTTTAAATGTATTAATATAACCTTTTTTTTTTTTTTTTTGACGGGGGGAAATGCCTTTACGCACTACCTTTATCTATTGTATTTAAGGGATAAAGATCCCCCAATACAATAGATAAGGGGGCACGGAGTGACGAGCTCCGTGCCAGTGTGGGACTCACCCGGGCGAGAGTCGTCCGGAAATACCCACTAAAACCCCCCGGGGCCGTCCGCTGCATTTGGGATGGGGGCGACACGGGGTGGCTTTCGCAAGCACCGCGTCGCCCCCTGCAGCGAACCCACCGGGCCTCGTCGTGCAATGGCCCAGCGGGGATGGGGGAGTGTAAACACTTCTCAACCCCACCTCTTCGCCCGCCTCCCGTAGGAGGCATGACCTAGATAGGTCAGCCAGCCGGGGGGGGGGCGGGGGGGGGGGGGGGGGGGGGGGATATTAACCTAACCTAACATTTAACATAAATTTGTCGGGTTTTTAAATCTATTGACGCTTGGAGCAAAATTTTGAAAATACTACTGAACCGAATTCGATGACAGTTGGTACCTAATGGCATATATTACACCCAAGGGGAGAACGTAGATTGCAAATTGTTCGAATTCCAAACGGGTAAAGCCGCGGGCACAGCTAGTAATAATATATAATACATTATTATACGTACAGTAAAGCATAAAATAAAAATTTATAGCGTACTTCGCGAGGTTATAAGTAAAGTTACGAGCGAATTTCGAGCGAAGTGTTTCTAATATTCCTCTTTACTCTCAGCTTTGTTGCGAATCATAAACGCCGTCTGACGGCTGGTTGGCGCCGCGCCAGAATAGTGACGTCACTATCTTTGAATTCGAAATTTAATGTTTTTTTTTTAAATACTGTATAGGCTCAGACAGAGCTTTGATCACAATCTAACCTGATGTTAAGTCACATTGTTACTTAAGAGGTCGTTTGTGTCGGAATATCACTAGACGAAGGCCGAGGCCAAGACTAGCGAGACCGAGACCGGATGAACAACAAGACCGATAATATAAGACATATAAGGTGCCATTCATTAATTACGTAAGATAACGGATATAGGGATAAGAAAATGCATTTATCTTGGGGGAAGGTGCTAAAATCTATTCTTGCATAATATTTTACAAGTCGAAATTACCGAAAAATATTTACCATAATGCTATTATCCAGGGAGGAAACAGGGAAACTGCGTTTGTATGGAATAAATGCCGCTGGGATATCCTCTTAAAAACTCCTACAAGATTGATAAGTTAGACAGCTGCCTTATATGTCACAACTAAGCGACTACAGCTACCCTGCACGGATTGACCAATCTCTATATAGTTTTCAAATGCTGGTTTGACGACATATAAAATTTCTTATGACGCGAAACTATTTTTCAGTAATCGCGTCTTCATGAGAAGAACATCGTTCGCTGGAGAACGGGCAGACGGCCAGAATTTAACGTTATATATCGATATTTATGTTAAATGTTAGCCTGTTTGTTTTTGTATGTTATCCAATGATATGTGAAACAGAAGAAAATGAAAAGACTTATGTGAGGACAAATGTGAGATTTTTGATTTAAGTAACGATGTTTGTCCAAAATTTAAAACATGCCATAGCTCGAGCAAGTGGTTTGCGGAACACACACGCGCTTGCTTAGCAACAGATTTTTCAAACATGAAAGAAAGAAAGAAATAATTTGTTTATTTCCACCATATACACAGCACATATTTTATTAGTATATATACATTACAAACCATAATTTTACTGCAAGTGCTGTACTACGCTGGAAAAAAGACCCCAGACTCAGCTAATTGCTCTCGCAACGAAGGTTGCAAAAGCGCTGGTTTTCAGCCTGGGCTTGTAAATGATCCATCATTATTATGTCACGGAGTGTGATACGCCATATATGGATTATTATTACAGATCACACAATAGTACATACATTTAGATATAGGGGATAAATATTAAAATTAAAACACGAATTACACGATTGTACATATATATACATACATATAAACACATAGCTAAAAAGGAAAGTTGTTTTTATGAAGTATTTTGTGTGTAAAAACGCAAGAATGAGTAAATAAATAATAATAATAGGCTATTTATATAAGAGAGAGATCCCTGTCAATATCGCTAAGTTTTCGTTATGCATCCAAAAGAAATATTCGCAGTCGTGTTCTGAAAGTAGCTATTGGCTACATATACATGAGGCTGATTAATTAGTTAATCAGGGGAGGTATTAGAAAATGTGATATGCTATAGTTTCATCAGATGTTTTCCTTCACTGAGTATTAAGAGAACATGCGGTCGCAAAAGTAGGTATTTCAGAAATCTATTGCTATCGCGTTGCGACCAAAAAAAAAAAATAATTATAAAACGTGAAAGGGACAACTGCAGCTCGGGCTGATTGTACCGCATGCTAAATAGACGAAAATATCACACTTCATAGTACCCTGTTTCCTTCTCCAAAACTGAACCTATTTTTTATTTTCTTTCAGTTTTAGAACAAGAAAGACTGGTTATAACCTCTACGTTTTGCTTTTTTTAATGTTATGCATAAAATTTGTTTGTCTGATATATCTGAAAATGACGGTAAAAATCGAGCATTTTTTTTCATTTTCAAAGGCTCCTAGTTATTACAATAACTAATTTATAGAAAAAATCAACGGTGGTGGATATATATTATTTGGTATAAAAATGTTTAGCGTAATGCTATTATCCAGTGAGGAAACAGGGTACTACGTTCAGCATATCCTCTTAAGGCTCAAACTGGCTCAACAAGGTGGATTCAAAACTAATAACTGGACCGTAGAAGATTATTCTTGCTAATACTGTGGCAGTATCTAGAGTCAGTGAAAGGTAAGTCGTCAGGCCTAATTTCAATTTGGTTAAACGGGCAAATATTCTTGTTTATATCTATACTAATAAATAAAATTGAAGTGTCTGTTTGTAATTTCAAAACAATTTTTTTTACTAAAGAGTAAATATGAATATATACGATACCTATATCAAAAATATAATTTTTTAAACTTTGGCCGTCTGTTTGTTCCATGTAGTCTCCGGAACGGCTGGAGGACCTATTTTGATGGGACATTTTTTTGGTAGATACCTGAAGTTACACCGCGTAACTTAAGGTGCTCTTAATTTTAGAAAAAAATTTGGGTTCCGCGTAAAAAACATTAAAACTCATAAAAAATCGAATAAAGTCCGATTCGATGCACAGTTTTACAGGTAAGTGCTTGAATTTATGAGAAATATTTTTACTTCATCTTAGTAGTAAAATTTTTTTAAAGAAAATAGGGTTCCGTATAAAAAAAATTAAAATGTAGTGAAGAACACATGAAACGCGGGCGGAGCCACGGGAAGTCGATATATTATAAAATGTAACGTCTCTCAAATCAGTTACTTCTTTTTAAATTATTATTTGGTCAGATTTTAGAGTATGTTTTGTATCATTGGGTAATATCGAAAAAAAAAAATAACCATATGATTTATTTTTAACCGAATTCAAAAAAGGAAGTTCTCAATTCGTCTATATGTTGGTTACGCGATGTCTCCGTCAATTATTGTGAAACGAATTGTAATTTATTTTTTATTCTAAGGAATACACTCGCGAGGTAGACCCATTGTCACCAAGTCATGCGACATAGCGACATGTGTTTCATATATTTGTTTTCAAAGTGTATCAATTATTTACGTCTTAGCAACGTTTTTGATCTGATAATAGAAGATACAGCCTTTTTACAGGTACGTGTGCAAGAATATTTTATTTTATTAACTTTCCTAAACCGTACAAAAGTACGCGAAGCAAGAGCGAAAGTTAAATAATTTACATATGCGTTCGTCTTCGTAGCATATTGCATCTTTCTTGGCAAGATAGAGCCACAAATGAGATTGTAGTACAAATTGCCGAATGTCACTGCTTTATTTAAACAGAAACGTTTGCGTTTGTTAGGGCATATCCATACCTACATGTACAACGAATGGAACCTTTACGTTTGCCACAACAAACCACCAACCTTTGTGAAAGTCGTAGATGCAAAAACATCTATAGGCAAACCATTCCTTAGAATTAAAGACTGTTAAGCTAGATATAACTGAATTCTCTATAGCAAGGTTGATTAACTCTATGCCTGCATACATTTTTGAATGACCTGCGTAAGTAAAGTATATTGCTACCAAGTTGAGAGTCCAGTAGTATAATAAGGCACATTACCTTTTTATTTATTTTTTTTGACGTGGGTAAATGCATTTACGCACTACCCTTATCTATTGTATTTGAGGGATCAGAGTCCCCCAATACAATAGATAAGGGGGCACGGAGTGACGAGTTCCGTGCCAGTGTGGGACTCACCCGGGCGAGAGTCGCCCGGAAATACCCACTAAAACCCCCCGGGGCCGTCCGCTGCATTTGGGATGGGGGCGACACGGGATGGCTTTCGCAAGCACCGCGTCGCCCCCTGCAGCGAACCCACCGGGCAAGGCACATTACCTACCATATTATAGTTAACAACAGTATCAGTTATTGGCCCGCCAAAAATTTCTGACTCGTTCTTTTGGCCCGACTGAAAATAAACTTGAACAGCCTCGCTCTATAGACTACCGCTGTTGGGAGAATATGTGAGTAAACTACGATGCATCGAGCAAGGCAAACATTGACGGCATAAAAATCGATGACGCTAATTGGTTTGAAAAAGCTGCAAGTAAACGCGTCTCAAGCCGCCAGTGCGCTGGCAACACTACTCTCTGGAAACAGATAATTATAATCGATTTTAACAGATGCACGAAGAAGGTGTAATCTCCAGACAAATCATCATTATTCATATAAAAACCTTCTCAATGTTCTAAAAATTGGGCGCCATGCCAAACGTTAATAACAAGGTCAACGACGGAGTAAGAAACCTCGCCCACACCATATCATATAATTACTCCACACTTAACCACATACGCTTAAACAAATTATATTAAAAAAAATCCGCTAGTAAACTATCGTAATGTTGGTATACACATACGAGAGGCATCTTGCCAACTTGTGACGTCAAACAATCTTCAATTGACTAACATAATTTATTCTATCAATAGTATATATTCTTCTTTTGTTTTTAATTCATGTTTAAATTTATATCTATACCAAGAAATAAAAATGAAGTGTCAAGTTAGTAATGTCAAAATATCAATTTTTTTTGCTAAATACATATGGGGATCTATATATGATACTTATACCAAAAAAAAAACAATTTTTTACATTTTTGTCCGTCTGTTTGTTTGTTTGTTCCGGGTTGTCTTCGGAACGGCTGGACCGATTTTGACGGGACTTTTTTTGTTACAAAGCTGAAATTACTCCACGTATCTTAGGCTACTTTATTCTTCGAAAATAATTATGGTTCCGCGTAAAAGAAATTTAAGTTATGAAATTTCGAATAAAAATCCGGTTTAATGGACAGATTCACTGGCAATGTGTTTGAATTTTGTGAGAAATAGTTTTAATTTATCTTAGTGCCGAAAAAAAAAAAAACAATAATTAGGGTTCCATATAAAAAAATTAAAACGCAGTGAAGAACATATGAAATGTGTATATGTAAGTGTATGTATGTAATTTACTCTGTATAGGTGAACGATAAATAATTGTTTCATAGCAAATATGCGCCCGAGGCAGTCTAAAAATGACGTGAGGTTTTTAAAAATCTTTTTAACCCACCTTCCTCTTCCGCCGTGGGGTGTGGGTTTTAGAATACCTAGCGAAAAATGAATTAAGTTTTTTTTTTTTGTACAAATTATCTTCATTTTCAGAATATTATCTTTAAATACTTTAAAATGCGGCTTGTATTTTCGATTGAGACATTACGATTTCGCCGTTGCGGATTTTCAGACATTTTCCAGAAAATAAATAAGGCTACTTAATACTACTTACATGTATTTAAAAATATATTATGATTTTTTTTTTTAAACTTAGTACAAAAAAAACCACGTCATTTTGACCTAAAACCTCTTTACGTATCACCACCAGGAGGGGACGAAAGTGTGCAAAAAAAAAATTACGTGATTAATGGACGAACCCTAATGATTTACATATATGCTAGTTGAATTGCTGACATTTCTTATACAATATTGAAAAAAAAAAATCATCTAGTTAAATTCAAGGTCACGACCGCCGATGCGCGGGACAGATGTTTTGTAAACTCACGACGAATATTGTTTCATTAAAACCCCGCCACAACGACTGTTACAAATATTCTGTTGATTAAAATTAATCAATTGATGAGTCATCCCCGCCTGCGCCGCGTCGTCGCTCAGAGACGAGATAACGACGGCCATTACTGTATAGTGACGTCATCGTGTCGAAATGCACGCCGCGACTCACATAACAAATATTACTACTAAAACTTACACACGCAATGCGCTTTAAATTAGAGATGCCGCGAATAGTGTTTTGACCGAATACCGAATAAGGAATATTCGGTGAGGCTCTCGGCCGAAGCGCCGAATATTTGGCAACACTTAGTACTTTTCGCGGGTGACAGCTATAATAAACATGCGTCACTAAAATACGTTTGATGACGCGCCGTGGACGCTTTTGTTTCATTCGTGATTATTCGTCTAGATAGGAAAGAAGACCATTACAAGCGGTGGTCAGCAAACGCAAAACGATATAAACATAGTCTAGCAGTATCTCCTGAGATCTATTTATCATCTCCCGGTAGCAGTGTATACAATGAGTGACTATTTTTAAAAGCCGGTATCTATACTAATATTATAAAGAGGAAAGATTTGTATTTTTATATGTAACGAATAAACTTAAAGACTACTGGATCGATTTGGATTAGATTTGGTATGGAGATCGTTCGAGTGCCATAGGTTTTTGTTCCAAAAATCCCACGGGAACGGGAACTACACGGGTAAAACCGCGGAGAGCAGCTAGCAATTTATAAGGAAAAGCGCAGCTGTTTGATATAAACGAAAATGCTGAAAAAATATTTGTATTCATCACTACCAATGCTCGCGACTTCGCTCGCGTGGAATTCAGATTCATAATTATATTCTCCCGTCCCCTCAGACAATTAATTGAAACTATCAAAATGTCTCCTGTCGTAAACTCATTTAACCGACAAAAATACATAAATTAGTTGCTTACGTAATCACCATTCATAACACTTCGTCCCTCATGTCGTCAAAGACAAAACAAAACGTAAACCGTCCAATTATAGTTAGAATGAAATAATATTCTGTTCGCGCCATATTTATATTTATTGATATAATATTATCATTGAAATTCAGTTCACTACTTCCATAAAATTATTCCTTAAACACAGCGCCTAAAATGCCTATATAATTGTGCGAATATTGAAAATCAAAATATTATTTTCTCATTTACTATATCTTAGATTATATTATTCATATACTATACCATAGATAATTTATCATATTTTATAGTCTTTGACTACAAACACATTTTATATTATGTCATTTTGTTCATTTTCAATAAATCCATAATTTTTTTGTTCTCGTATAACTCGACTGAAACGCATTTACTTACCAACTCTTCATTCATACTAAAACCGCCGGACAACATTCAAATTACTATGATTTTTGATAGAGTGGATGATTTTAATGAAATAAAGTTTTATTGCTACACCGGAATATGCTTTAAAGTTGTTGAATTTTTAAAATATACTTAGTACTTTCTAATTGATACCCGCACAACCAAACAGAAATACATTAGTAAAAATTATAGAAATGGGTTTAATTATGTATTTTCAGTCCCTTACGATAATTCTTTTCACAAAAATCGGAAATGTACAGACACGTGAAATATAATTTACCACTGCCTGTTTTTTAAGTACATATTAATTTATTGGTAAAATAAAATTATTTGTGAGTAATATTATGCATTTTTTTTTCGTGATTTACTATCCGGTATTCGTCCGAATAGTTCACAATATTCGACCGAATAACTAATAGTAGAAAATAATTGCCGAATAGCCGAATACCGAATAGTTGCCGAATATTGGAGGTATCTCTACCTTAAATTCGCGCTATTTATTAAAGATCTCTTTAGCAGTGTAGAGCGATTCTCGGCAGGAGAAAAAGATAGATTCGCGTTACCAATGCTATGACGTCAGCCGTCAACGTGCTACAGTATGTCGAGTATAAGATGGCGTTTAAGTGCTGGTGCTCAGAGATAAATAAATATATACTTACGCAGACATTCTGTATGTTTTGTGTAAACTTTGAAAATGTTCGGTGCGGCAATAGATGTACAATCAGGTAAGTTTTTGCTGCATTTCCCCCCGTCAAACTGCATTTCCCCCCGTCAAAAAAAAAAAAAAAAAGGTAAGTTTTTGCGCCTGATAATAAAACAAAAAATGTCGTGTATCACAAGGTACTTAAGTGAAGAGCATTGGCACAATGACATTGGCAAAATGACATGTTAATGACGTCATTATAAACGAATGCACAGATACGACTGTGACTAGACTAGTGTGATACGCATCACACAGTGTTATTCATCTCGACATTTCCCATAAATCCGTGACTCAAGTATTTTCTTAACACATTCGCGGTATGCAAATCGCACGTTAACCGCTTGAGAATAAACCGCTAAATAGTTTCACAACTGCCCTCAGTTAGCGGTTTTATATATTAATATTTAACTTCCATTTAATATGAGGAGGTGGGAGGGAGATGTTTGTTTAGAGGAAGAAAACGAGTGAATGTTAGATCAAGCCTTTTAAATTGAGTATTATGAGAGTAATATTTTAATAATAATAGAAGCGATTGAAGCTAAATGAAAAATGTAAATAATTATTATATAACATTACATAAGCTCACGCCTGTTATCCCCGAAGGGTTTTTTTTTTAAATTAGTCCCCTTACATCTGAGACATGATCCGAGTTTTGTTTACTTTTTTTGTGGCTTTATTGTTTTCGTCTTATTTCTAATTTACAATCCTTAGCATTTGACACACACAACATATTAATACACCTTCAGTTATTCACTATTTTTATCAATTGTTTCAGTAAATTCGATAAGTCTGAAGTTAATTTTACTATAATATAAATACCATTTTAATTAAATAAATTCATTGTAATTAATTATTTTATTTTATTCGTCAATCTTTCCCCGAAGGGTTAGGCAGAGGTGAAATAGCGAACTACACCACCCACATTCCGCCGAGCTTAGTTCCGTCCCAGATGTGACAGGGGGCGAGCCTGTCGCCATATCGGGCACAAATACCAGACTCCGGAATGATACTGATTAGAAAAACCCATTATCACTTGACCCGACGCGGGGATCGAACCCGAGACCTCAGAACGACAGTCGTATGTAACACAACTGCGCCACCGAGACAGACATAATTAGTACTCGATATTAAATGTTACGTTATGTTAATAATTTCAATTGACATAATATGGAATTGAAACATTATTTCAAAATTCGCGAGTTTTCACTTCAGTCGGCTAGTCGGTGCCTAGTTTTTTTTCTATTATTCAGATTACTTTATACAGAGAAGTTAGAGAGCAGTCGTCTGTCTTGGTATGGGCATGTAATGCGCAAGAAGAAAGAAAGAAAACCTTTATTAACTAATCAGGTACAAAGCACATGCTGAAAAAATTATAAAGATAATAATAACGCTAATAACAATGAAAAAACTTATACCAAAAAAATACACATTAGCAGGGTAACTACATGTCACCCACCGCCAGAGCATCTCATCAGATGAAAAGATGTTGTAAGAAAGGATATGAATATGGAGGGGTATAGAGGAAGAGGTAGACCAAAGAAAATATGGATGGACTGTGTGAAAGGTGATTTGCTTAGAAAGATAGTGAATGTAGGTATGATCGCAAATAGAGACGAATGGAAGTTGAAGACATGTTGCGCCGACCCCAAATAAAAATGGGACAAGGGCATGGAGTTGTTTCAGATTACGTTCTTTTAACCGTATTTACTAGATAATGTAAAAATATACCCTACAAATCTGACTCGATAATGTTTAATTTGAGCGCTTCAAAAATTATATCAATTATTAAATACGAAGTAAAAACAAACGTTATAAAATGAGAAACATGAAAGGAAGATTAATGTAGTGGAAATGAGAGGTCTAAGATGTATAGTTGGCTTGAGAATGATAGATAATGTAAGGAATAGTGTGATAAGGGAACGTTGGGGTGTGGTAGAGGATGTACTGACTAAGATAGAGAAAGGGATGCTTAATTTGTTTGGGCATTTAGAGAGGATGAAAGAAGATTGACGATACAAATTTTATAAGGCGAGTGTGACTGGGAAAGCTGGTAAAAGGGTCGTCCTAGGGGAACGTATCTTGACCAGATCCTTCTGGAGAAAGGCCGCGGTCAAAAGTACACGTAACCGAAGAGCACGAATGAAGGGGCTTATGAAAGTAGAAGCGAAAGACTTGTCCGGATCGTAGCAGGTGGAAGGATGTAGTTCTGCCTATCTTTATGGGAGAGAGACGTGACGTTGTGTGTATTATGTATGTATGTATGTATGAATGAAAGCGGACCCGGAAAGCGAAGATAGTATATATATACAAACAATGGAACAGAACATACTTCATATAAGCTTATAATAAAACGAGTCTATCGAACCCATTGCACGTAATGAATGAACAAACATTCAATATTGCTACAGAATACAGATCGCGAAGTAGGTCAATTCGGACTAGACTGTAAATAAACACATTTATATTTCTATACACAAAGAACTGTTTCGGGCTGTTGGTCTGCTTGTTAGGGGTAGTTAATGTATTACGTAAACATAATTGGGATGGGGGGGGGCGTCTATGCTTTGCTTATTTATTTATGTAAATATATACACACAAACAGGATACAAACAAATGAAAATAAACAAGAAAAGATCAAATAAAACATAACAATGTTGGACCCTAATTAAAGGTGAGCATACAATATTTTTGATATTATGGATTAATCAACCTAATTATAATTATTTTATTAGTAAAAGTTAAATATATAAAAAAATTGAAGTCATTTATGGAAAGTCTTATAAATAACAGGTTTGAAAGAGATCAAAGATCTAGAGAATATATCCGGACTTTGAGAGTAAATGCTATTACACATACGCCAAATGTGAGCTGTTTGCCTAAATTCGTTCGACCAAAGTTAGCAGTGAATGGTACATACACGCAGCGTCTGAGATTTACTTTTAATTGTATTATGTTTCACTGGCTGTATGCCCGCGGCTCTGTCCGCGTAAAACTGTCCATTGAATCGTATTTTGTTTATTATTTTTTTGTTTTTTTTTTACGCCATGTAACTTCCGCTACCTACCATAAACAAGACCCGACATATTCGATCCAGAAGTTCGGGAGATTAGCCGGAATAAACAGGCAGACAAAGAAAAAGTATTTTGGTATAGGTACCATGTATATTACATTGATAATATATATTTAGTAAAAAAAATTGTTATAAAAAAAAAATTAAGTTGTCTGTTTGTTAGTATAGACAAGAAGTAGGACGGTAGTGTCCAATGTTAATTATTTATTTATTTTTTATTTTTACTCTAATATTCATGATTTCTCCAGACTATAAAGAAATATTTACATCTTTTCATTTAACTAGATATTTACTTAACATCAGATGAAAAGCAAAGATTTAGCTGAACTATATTAGCAAAAACAGAAAAGATGACACAAACCGTCTCTAACAGCGGCCAAGGAATTCTGAATGACGTAACGCGTGACGTCTGACGCAAAATCACAGTGACGAGAATACACTGAGGACGCTTGCTCTAAATTCGTACGTTCTCATTTCAAACTTACGCCTGTACGATAAGAAAGCGACATGGCGCTTTTATATTTACTTAATCATTTGTGGTATTTCTTAAAACTTAAAAAAAAAAGTCAGCTAAAGGTACTTCCGACAGAAGTGAAAACTCGAAACTTTGGAAAAACTTCTTTTTTTTTATGTTAAAATTTCATGATTTATTAAATGAAATTAGTAACATAACCTAAAATTGAACACATAAAAATTTGTCTAGTTTTTTTTCGATCTAGTATAAATTTTATTCTTTATCTCTAAGCGCGAGCACTTAACGTTGACATACTGTATGTAGCATGTTGACGGCTGACGTAATAGCATTGGTAAAGCAAATCTATAAGTTTTGCCTCTACCGGGAATCACTTAATCGCTATAGAAGTTTTCACTTCAAAAAAAACAATACATATAGGTCTTTATTTTTAAAATGCTTCTTTTTTTTAAATTAATGGCTAGCTGCGATTTATTTTCCCGATTCTGGGTATGTTGTTTTTCTCAATCTTTTATCAACGCTTCTAAACTTAAGTAAAACGGTGGCTCGTTGTGTTAGAATATATATATATATATTATATAGTTATATTGTACCAAAATAATTATTACTTTGTAACGGTTATAAACGTAACTAAGCGTGAAAAAGTGTATTAACTTCGCAACACGACCATAAAAAAATCTGTTATCATTCTGACTTTATTTGCATTGTAAATTCCTGTCTAGGGGAAAACAGGCACACAACTCGCCAAGCGACGCATCGCCTCGTGCTGATTTCATGTTTGTTAGAACGAAAAAACAGATAACAACAACTCACGCATGGTAGAAAGAGACGACAATATTTCCACGTGCATTTCTATTTAAAAGAATGTAGATTTTTAATTAAAAATTATTTTTCTTCGAAAGACACCAAGGATTCCTTATACTTAACTGTTACGTTTAATTATTTAATAGTGTGTTAAAAAAATAATCTTTTGCGGGTACGATTAATTCCCCAGCATATGTGTTTTTATTTACATTCTTATTCTTTATAGGCATTATATATGATGTGTACTTAAGTCTTATGAACTGACAGTATCTTTACAGTTTGCTTAATGCGGAAAATAAAGCTTACAATTAATGTAAACTAAGGCTTTTAAAATTAATAATGATATGGTTGGTTATTATACGTATATTTTTAATCTATGATTAGCGGCGAGTAGAACAAAAAAGAATCAATCGTCAGGCAAAGGTTCGTATAATATTCAGCCATGAATAAAAATCACTAAACAGTTTCGAAGCAAACATTAACCGGCCGGGCTCATGTGCTGAATATCAAAAAGTTGTTATGTGTTACGTACGTGGAATAAACATTCTATTTTCGACACAGTCAATGCACTCGTAATTTTCAAGTTGAACATAAAATTCAATATTATTGCAAAATAGTATATACATAGTAAATCGTAAAAAATCAAAGGTGCCAAAGTAAGGAGGTGATAGATAAAAAGATAGATTAGCGTGTGAATTCAAAATGTTCCTAGTAGCAACTTTCTTCAAATTTATTTTTTAACCAAATACAAGTTTATGAATTACTATTATAAAAACTTTTTTAATTAAAAACAAAACCGACTTCAAAAGAATAAACTGTAAAAATACTCTAAAATTTATCTTATTAGAATCTTATTAATCCGATTCGTTAATTTTGAAATCGATGCCAGCTTACGTTAAAACTACCCTAGTCCTTTATGTAATTGTGATAAAGTTTAGGTAGTTATTTTCACTAATAAATGAGTAACTTGGTTAACCATAGCTGGCACCGACTCTTAAATTAACGAAACGGATTAATGAAGTAATTATTTATTGACTTTTTAGTGAATTTTTGTACTTTATTCTTTTGAAGTCGGTCTTGTTTTTAATGAAAAAAGTAGTTTAACTATTGACATCTTTTATCGCGGATTTTAATTATGTCTATTTATTAGGTCAAACTATTTAACCCGTAGTTAACTCGAAAATTGGATAAATTAGTACCATGTGGTTAAAATAATATCGTGAAGCGTTTTTTTAATCATGCTAACCAATTGACAAAAATTTTAATTTTGTTAAAAAATTGAAACCGCTTTGATCGGTTAGCAAGATGGCGGATGATTAAAACTAGTGCGAACAGATGTTTCATTGCTTTTACATAATAAAATTAATTTATATTGTATAATTTTAAACATAACTACAACGTAAACAAATTATGTTTAAATTATCCGAGAATCCATGTTTTTTTTTTTCGTTTGAATGAACATAGATTTGATTGACTTCTCTACTAGCACTATTTAGCTCAGATATTTCATATGTTTTTTTTTTAATCTTCCCTCCAACATTTTTATGAAGTTTTCTCAAAAGCTTTGCCACAAACTGTTGTGTTGAAATAGAAAAAAAATATAGACGTAAGACGTAAAATGTAGAAAAATTTGATCGAATTTTGTCTCAAGCCACTCGTAGTTATGTAAAACGAAATTTCTCAGTTTAACCTCGTTCCCTCAATATTGTTAGTATAGTCTGACATCCCGTCTGGTTGAATGCCAAGTAGACGTATAAATATACTATGATGATAAATATACGTGAGTATATAAAACATAATACGTATATAAAGCAAATAGCACGTTACACGACTCCAGGCAATGTGTTGACAACCAGCCAGCTGCTTGTTTTTATGCGGATTCAACTTTATTGAAAATAACCGACTAAATCAATAAGGATCTAGTATTATACTTGTCTGTGTTTGTATATTATACATTATAAATATCGTAACACCTCGAAAATTAATCTTTTATGTAATATGAATTAACTTATTTATATACCCTTATATATTAGATCCATGTGTGGATTATGGATTAGATTCCGTGTGGTGCCGGCTTAAGACTAGTACCACCCCATATTTACCCGTGGGTGTCGTAAAAGGCGACTAAGGGATACACCAGAGGATGGGCAGCAGCATCCTCTGAGGACCAGAAACACCTACTGTGATCGCCAACCCGCCTGCCAAGCGTGGCGATTATGGCAATTTCCGCCTTATCTATGGGGGAGAGACCAAGTCCAGCAGTGGACGCCTTTACGGTTGGATGGATGGATTAGATCCATAACAATGTGTGTATGAGATATGTATACAAATTACAACATAGTTTTATTGTAATTTTTATAATATTTGCAAAGTGTACATTCCGTGATTCCGCTTTGGGCTCCAGCTGAAAATCAGCGCTCAGTGTCTCTTAGTACTTCAGCTTATGCTGAACTGGAGACCCTTTCATCTAATGAGATGCGCTAGTGGTTACTTGTATTTACCCTGATAAAGTTTGTTTTTATTTTTGGGTATCATTTTTTTTCATTGTTATTAGTATTCATATTATTTTTCTAATTTTTTCAGCCTTTGTTTTGTATCTCATTACTGAATAAAGGTTTTTTATTTCTTTCTTTATTACGTGAGCATTGATGAGAGCTATGTTAATTAATAACTAATAGTTAACTATTAACAACACAAAACGATGGCAGGTCAAGTCTGTCCTGCGAAAGCCACCCCGTGTCGCCCCCATCCCAAATGCAGCGGACGGCCCCGGGGGGTTTTAGTGGGTATTTCCGTGCGATTCTCGCCCGGGTGAGTCCCACACTGGCACGGAGCTCGTCACTCCGTACCCCCTTATCTAGTGTATTTGGAGGACTTGATCCTCCAAATACAATAGATAAGGGTAGTGCGTAAATGCATTTCCCCCCGTCAAAAAAAAAAAAAAAGGTCAAGTTTGTCCGGAACCCTTTGTTTTTTTTGTAATGTTTCCTTTACAAATTTTACTCAGTCATACAAAAAAAAAACGTAACAAAAAAATCTATTATGTAGTTTCATTTTACCCATAAAACAAATATATTGTTAAATTTAACTATAGTAGATTTTGCCATCAAACATCGAATCCAGATTATAATCATAGGTACTGGCTATTGGCAATTTGACAAATGGTTATGGTAAATTTGACTAAGGGCCGATTTTTTGATCGTTAATCATAGTTACTGTATCCATTTGTCAATTTTACCAATACACAAACCAATGGTTATAATCACAATTTGTTTATTGATGAACAAATCTACTGTGGTTAAATTTAGCAATAGTTAATGTTGACAGTAAAATGAACCGTATAATAGAATACTTTTGATTCCAGTTTTTGTTTTAGTTTGATCATTTCGAGTAAAATGTGTCAGGGTCCGTAATTCGAGTCGTTAATATGTCGATTACCCATAAAAATAAAATAATAGGAAACCAATGGAAAGCTGGCGTTAACGCCAGGTTAGTGCTCAAGGGGTTAAACAAACATCACAAAAACAAAGGTGGAGCTACTCTAGAACATCTGTGTTCATTATTATTTCTTGTGATCATTTTGTAATGATATTAGGTTTTTTTTTATTTTATCTCGTCTTTATTTGATTTTATATGTTAACAACATTTTCGCCAGACACACATCCGGCGGCACCTTAAGATATTATCCGCCTACATGCTGTAGGACAGTCTCTCACCTGCCACATGTCAGATTGCATGGAATGACTATATAAGTCTCTGTGGAGCCAACACAGGGACAATTGAGTTCTATCTTCTAAAGTGAATGTTCCTGATATTGTAATATAATAAAGTGGTGACGTGGGAATAATACATAGTGAGAGTGTTTCATAAATTTAGCGAGAGTGTTTTAACATATAATTTAATTCTTGATTTTAATATATTTTACAAGCCAAAGTAATATTTGTACGAACTTTATATACTATATAATGGAGTACAAAAAACAAAAGTATTTCGAAAAACATAATAAATAACAATACTTAATTTGTTTTACGTTGTAATTATATTATGTAAATTAATTTTATAATGAAACTTCAAATTATTTACTTCAAATGTTACACAAAAGCAATGAAACAGCTGTAAGCACTTTAGTTAACCATCCGCCATCTTGCTATTCCGACTAGGCTGAATGGTTAAATTTTTCAACAAATAGTCATATTTTTGGAAATGGGTTAGCTTAACTATTATTCAAAAAACTCATCAGGGCATTATTTTATCCATTTGGTATAAATCTGACCATTTCTCGAGTTGACTACGGATCAAAAAAAATCAGCCCTAAGAATCTAAAAATAGGCCTTAACCTAAAAAAGGTGAACGCATATTTATTTACAGATTAATAAATCTTTCGGTAAGTATTTATTCTTAATGATATCAGTATTAGAAAGTTAAGCTTATTTTACACTGTTTACAGTAGGATAATACTCCAATTATAGTAAGGATTTTAAAAGCACATTCGTTTTTATTTCCGATGTAATAAAAAAAAAATCAAACAATTCAGTGCGTATTTCTCCTTTGTATGTCAACCGATTCTTCTATTGAACCTATTACCAGCGATTCAAGAGCTTCAGAGATATCAATAAAAATATTTAGGAAACAGATTTTTTTTTCGAAGATTTTCGATCGCTAGTATAAATAACGTTTTACTAAATTTATTATGTTCCCCGTATTTTATGATTGAAAACAGTTTTAAAAATGGAAATAATCAAATACTTAGCAATATTATTAAAACATACCTTTATTTCTTTATTTGCGTAAGTACTAAGTTATCGAACTACCTGCCTACCCACAGCTTATCTTCATAAATCAATTCTCGATAACACCGCAAAAATATCAAGATCAAAGATAAGATATAAAATATTGTAAAACGTATTTTTTGTATGTTTATATAATAGTAATTATTATTATTACGTAACAGGCGAAAAAAAAATATGTATATCAAAAAGCATGATATCAAAATTAAGGTTATAAAAAGGTTGTTTTAATAATATGCATTACAAAAGAGTTTATATGTAATGTTATCATTTTTTATATACATAGTTATTTTTTTAAATTTAATGTACGTGAAAATAATTATTAAAAATATGCACTTACCGTCCGAAGCCGGTTATTTCGATGACGTCATTTGAATCCAAATATAAATCCTCGCCTTGACTTAACCATACTCCATCTGGACTCTTAACACAGAAGTACAATCTCTTCTCAGTATTAGGTACTTCTATCACATTACCCGTTGTTTTCACAATACCGAATTCCGGTACACAGTGTCCGCCTCGGGTCACTAACTCGTACGTTAGTGACCACTCATATTCGCCGTTCACATCAAATTTGTACACACAAACGTTATCGGAACACGTGTAATTATTTACTTTCACATTAAATATCCATGGAGGAGACGTGGCGCAAGTGTTTATTATTAAAAATAATAATAGAAATAAACCACTAGTCCGTGTAACGTACACAAGCGCCATCGCAGCGTACCGCCTCGTGTATGGCCGCGATTCAAATGACTCTTCAAGATCGAGTCACAGTTACGGGCGCG
The DNA here is from genome assembly GCA_014132275.2 of Samia ricini. Classification (NCBI taxonomy): domain Eukaryota; kingdom Metazoa; phylum Arthropoda; class Insecta; order Lepidoptera; family Saturniidae; genus Samia; species Samia ricini. Next base: position 5,290,196 of record AP028167.1, read on the forward strand.
GGCGTCGCGTCGAGTAGAGATGGACTGACACAGTTCCGTCTCTTTTATACCTAACCATTGACGTTATAAAGATAACCAAGTCAATGAGTAATAGTATATTTTTGTTCGTTCTGACACATTAAAAGATTTTTTTTCAGTTTAGAGACGTGCGCGTTAGTTAGGTCAAATCGATCTCGGATAGCTCGATATTATTGTAAGAAATAAATTTCTTTAAAAAATAGTTTATTGTTTTTTGAGTGCATGGTATTGACTTTGCTATTAACTGCTCACTACCCTCAAGTGAAACATCTTTTTGTGTATTTAGACAGCTACATTCAACATCTAATCTTTCTTCTATCTATATTTTACTGCATTATTCTATTCAATTATTAACATCTATATCTATTTAGTATAAATAAAATTGAAGTGTCTGTTTCTAATGTAATTTTTTTTTATGAATAGGTATGAATGTGTCTACGATAACAATACCACAAATACAATTTTTTTGAAATGATGTCTATTGTCTTTTTGTTCCCGGTAATCTTCGGAACGACTGGACCGATTTTGACGGGACTTTTTTGATATATAGCTGAAGTTACTCCGGGCAACTTTAATTCTCGAAAATAATTAGAGTTCAGATAAAAAAATAAACTCATAAAATATTTAATAAAATCCGATTCAATACACAGTTTAAGCAAGTGATATAATTTATGGCATATTTTTTTTAATTTATCTTTAGTACTCAATTTTTTCAGGAAAATAATTAGGGTTCCCTATAAAAAAAACGTAGTGAAGAATATAATGACACGGGCGCAGCCGCGGGCACACAGCTAGCATTATTATAAAAGTGGAAACCATATTATAGGCACATACGTACTAACCTTTAACTATACATAGCTTTAAATTTTTAATTAGAGATAACAAAAACGTAAAATGTAATCGAACGGATAAAAGTCATTTATCAAAATATTCTTAAGATACTTGGTTGAAACGATCAAAACAATTTGCAATAAAATTCTACTTTAATATAGGATCCGTTTTAATAAATTATAGCTTCTAAAGTAACTCATAAAAAGAAAATATAGGAAATACGCCACGCCTCGCCTTGTCTGGCAGCAAGTTAGACGGCGTACATAGGAATTTTTAATAACAATTATTATGTATAAATATTAAAGTAAGCAATTACGTATTTAGTTTTATATACTATTTAGAATAATAAAATATATAGCTACTAAAATAAATATATATCTATGATTTATAAGAGAATGTAAAACGGTGCATTGATTCTCTAGTTACATACAGAAAAAACGTAAACTGTTTTTTCCTGATAATGTATACATAATATACTACCAAGCAATTTGAAGAAGAATAATAACATGATACAAATAATAATATCGTTAGATTATTAAACAATAACTTAGAAATTCAACATTCATTTCTAATATTATAAATTAGGCAATTTGGGTGAAAAAAACAGGTGAGGCTCGTTGTGATTAACTGAAAGAAATAAAAATAATTGATATTGATGATCGAAATAATAGATAACGACTATACTTTTACTTGGACACAGAAAGATTCCCAATATTATAGTTTTTAATATACATACATATGCTCACGCCTGTTTTCCCCGAAGGGTTAGGCAGAGGTGAGGTAGCGAACTACACCCACCCACATTTCGCCGAGCTTAGTTCCGTCCCAGATGTGACAGGGGGCGAGCCTGTCGCCATATCGGGCACAAATTCCAAACTCCGGGATGATACTGAGTAGAAAAAACCCAATATCACTTGACCCGACCCGGGGATCGAACCCGAGACCTCAGAACGGCAGTCGTATGTAATACAACTATAAGTTTTTAATATGTTCATTAAAATGAGTAAACTCATCATTTAAGTATGTAATAAAAATTATATGTAATTATTAATTCATGAGTTTTATTTGGACCACTAAAAAATAAAATGGTAAATGTATCGTTTGTGAATGAACGGCTCAATATGGCTTATATTATAATTGATAAAGTTCGTAGTAGTTGGAATAATGTTTCAACGCTCTAAGGCTCTCAACGTCGATCAGCTTGTTCGTTCCCTTGAGCTATGATTAGCTGTGAGGTATACAAATTCTATAAAAATTACTGCCGAAGAAATGTCAATTAAGATAAATAAAATGGACTTATAATGTTGTTAAGAAATTTAGGAAAACTGGAAATACTCTTTTATGGAGTGCAAGTTGGCATTAAAATCAACCTGTATGCTATGACAGTAAGCGATTTGACGACTGATGCTTCATAGTATACCTAGCCTCTATATTTCAACGTCCTAAAGGGTAAAAATAAGTCACAGCGTTCAGGGTATGACGTTTACTGATACAAATATTTATTTAATGTTGTAACACAAATTACAGTCAATACGAGCGGAAAAAAACAGCAATAAAGAACCGACGTAAACCGCTTCTATAACAGTTCGAGAGTTGACATAAACAGACCTGTTATATCTTTCTAGGTAATCCTGGAACCAATTACTCATCTTTATAAATGTTAAATTATATTAAAATTGTTATATTTTATGCGTGTGGATAAGAATAGTAACACCCCATATCTTCCCGTGGGTGTCGTAAAAGGAGACTAAGGGATAAATCAGGGGATAGGCAGCAGCATCAGCATCCTATAAGTAACACAAACACCTAACCGCGATCGACAACCCGCTTGCCAAGTTTGGCGAATATGACAATCTCCCCTTATTGGGGGAGACCTATGATCAGCAATGGACGTCTTATAGTTGAATTATGAATTACATAGGATTTTCATAAATTATTAACATGTGATCTGATATCAATTTCGCTATCTAGCGTGTTAAATTATTCATCATAACCTAAAGTTATGATACAGACGTCTAATAAATATAATAAAAAATATATAGATAATAGGTAAAAACGGAATCAAAGTTCCCAATCGAAACATTGATTTTTTTAAAGAACTATCGTTAGGTCATTATTTACGTGTCACAGCACTAGTCAATGACGCGTACAAATGCGCGAAGCGACCGCCGGTTTAGAGATAATACAGACAACATTAATATCGGCGGTACCTACTCAGTAGGAATTGTAGCCAAATATAATCATTGGAGTTTTTACAGGACAAAATGCTTCACGCGTGAAATAATTCAAGTTTGGACCTACTCTCGATTGATCTGTTATCAATTGTTACTTCGATCGTGCGGAAGAACACTCGAATAGTTTGACTAATTCTGTAACAATACATATCGCGGCGCTTCCATTGGTGGCGGCCCAGGTCCTGCTCTTGTATCAGCCGCCAGATTCATATAATGACACTGCTCATAAATGCATTTCACTGCACCCTACACGAGTTTCATGAGTTTTGTGACACGTTGAGATCCGTAGTTTTCCCTAATAACCGTTGATTTCGGTAGGAGAAATTCCGCGGTATTTACGTGGCTCTGGCAACAGCGCAAACGCTGCCATTGAGCTGACTTTGGCGTGATCGTAGTCAAAGAATTTAAGTAGGTCATACGAGAGATAAATAATAAAATATACACTACCATAATACGGATCTATACTAATAAATAAAATTAAAGCGTCTGTTTGTAATGTCAAAAATAACCATTTTTTACTAAATACATATCAACGTACAAACGATACCTATCCCATAATACAATTTTTTGTAAATTTTTGTCTGTCTGTCTGCCTGTTTATTCCGGGTAATCTTCGGAACGGCTGGACTGATTCTGTCCTGACTTTTTTGAACAGCATCATCAAAACATCATTTTCAAATGATTATTTAAATGCCATATATTACGCAGTGAAGTATACACACAGGTCCTCCTCTCAACGCTGGAGCGCGGCTTCCTCGCCCTCCTCCTGTCTTTTATAACCTCTTCGTGAGTGAAGCGGAGCCCTCCACCGTCTCTTTGCCGCTGTGAACTGGTACACGGCGGCAAGTAAATCCGTTTCACGCTACCACGGCAGGGTTCCCGCGAGCACAAAGGCCGCCGACGCTGACACGGTGCGGTACCCGCGCACCGCCCTTAACGCCACCGTGCGTTGCGTGGCTCGCAGCACACGTATGTTGCTGGCGATAAGGGTGTAAGTATAAGGAAAAGTATCTACCAACAAAAGACCCTTCAAAATCCGTCCAGCCGTTCCGGAGATAACAGAACAAACAGTCAGACAAATATTAAAAAATTGTATTTTTTTGTATAGGTTTCGTATATACATGTATTTAGTAAAAAATTAATGATTTGATGTTACAAACAGACACTTCAATTTTATTTATTAGTATAGATATATACATTTATTATTTTATATAATACAGAGGTGATTAATAATCATCATGCGTAACGTTAATCTTTATTAATTGATTATAATTATGTGATAAATTTAATAATTTATCTATTTTTGGATCTTCTTTCATTTAATTAATAAGCTATTTTTTTAATGCTGTTATTGTGTCATACGTATGTGTGCCGCCTATGTAACGAGAACTTTGAACATGATTTTGACCCGTGGGATTGACTCGAATTTGGCATACTTATCAAGGACCGATGACTATTTTAAACAGATAGCACCGTTATCCTAACCAGGATTTTCTGGATTAGCGGATTTTTAGTATCTGATGTCTGAAAACTAAAAAAATAACGCTTTTTTTAAGAAAATAACCCATTAAAAATGTAAAATATATACTAGTTAAAAAAACAGGCTTTTATAGAAAATGCAATTAAAAAAACAGAAAATAAGTAATAAATATAAATTAAGAATAGTTTTAAATAAGAGAAAAATAATGTATTTAATTGTAAAAAAAACGTGGGGTGCTTTTTAAGATGTTATCAAATTGATAATTCTACTCATATCTGTCAATAAAATATGAATAAGTACTTCCTAAAATACTTCATAAAATCCATTTTTTTTTCTCTTTTTACACTGTTCTTAATTTAAATTCATTTTATTTATTTTTTTTTTTCGTTGAAATTTCTACAAAAGCGTGTTTTAAAACTATTACTTTTTTACATATGTCATAGAGGTAAACTAAAGACTAATGAACGAACTAGTTGTATAAACCGTCCACATGCAATCAACATATCGACGGTTTACTGTACTTTGTTACACTGTTTGGCTGTTTTTATCAACGTGTGCCGCAACGATAACGTACAATAATAATCTACCTCCCAGCAGATTACTTTTATTTTCGAATTTACTAAATAGTAGCTTCAGCTATCTACAAAAAAAAGTACCGTCAAAACCCGGACAAACAGATAGACAACAATTTTAAAAATTGTATTTATGGTATATACGTATTCATTCATATACATTTGCTTAAAAATTGTTATTTATATTAAAAATTATTATATTACAAACTGACACTTCAATTTTATTTATTATCATGTATATGACGGCGCGTCTCTTTATAAACTTCTTTTGTGTTACATCGGCTGACAGGCTATTGATTTAGTCGATATTCTGCGATATATATAAGTGTTCTTTGAAACTTGTACACAGCGTCTTTTTAAATCTATTCACTCTTCGCCATCTTTATATTTAGTGACCCAATGTTACACACATACTTCGCTTTTATTCACACTTTACGTTCCGTTTTCACTAACATTCTTATATATATATATTTTATAAGTTTCAAAGAACACTTAGGTAACGGCCAAGCCGAGGTTCGTACCATTTTGGTACGGTTTTCGATCAACAGCATTAGCTAGGTTGGACAATAAAAGTTTTAAAGAAAATATAATTTAACGTTCTGGTGTCCATTCTGGCTCGATTTTTATTTGAACCCACATCTTTATGTATATATATATATATATATATAACCCGTTAATGCGTTGATTGTACGCGGACGGTTGGATTCACTAGTTCAGTGGTCGTCAAACTGCGGATCTTGGATGATATTTCTGCGGCCCGCAATGTCGTAAACCATTTTAGTAGACAATGAACGATTTTACATATAGTTCGTGACATGATTTCATAGGTTGCTATTGCCATACAAAATCTATGAGAAATTTGCGTTTGACAGCATTTAGAAATTAGTCAATTAATAGATGGTATCCAACTCTACCCAATCCACATAAGCGGGGCCCACGGTGGTACCATACATTGTGCTATGTGGCCCTTGATAAAAACTAATAATAGAGGCATTAGTGTTAGGTTTTATAATAAAATCCCGAAGCACATTACCAATTCACCGTACAACAAGTTCAAACGCCATGTCAAGTAAGTGTAAATTTGCAAGGGTTATTTTATAGGGTGAATTATTACGTGAACGATGGTCATGTCTGGAAGTGACAGCTTTCTCTGTGCATCTACTAATAAACTTTGTGACTGTTAGTTAGTTAGTTATAAAGTTACAAAAAAAACACAGATCGAGTTTCTTGCCGGTTCTTCTCGATGACTGGATTGTTTTCCGAACCGGTGGTAGTATTTCGACGTTCATAAGCGCCTTATCAGGGCCTAAATTGAATGAAATATTTTTGAATTTTGACCGGAGTTTTCCGGTCAAAATTATGACGACCACTGCACTAGTTCGTTCATTCAACACTGATCTTTACTTATCACTATACTGGGTGCGCCTGCTGCGCACAGCGTGGCAAGACAAAACAAGAATTATTTGTTTTCAATTAATTACCTACATTTCCTCATAATACCAACATAGAGGTAGTTAAAAACGGATTTAGAATTACATTTATATATTTAAAAAAGTTGATAACACACTGCCTAATCTAATCGTTTGTTACATCAAAATTAGTTAAATGTTGTCGTTTATCTTTATAAATACGAGTATACTCGAGTAAATGCTACAAACACTAATTGTAGATAACTAACATGTTTAATGACGTCATCGGATCGTTATCTATATTTAGCTACTAAGAGGATACGCGGTCGGCAACAAATTTCAGCAACTACACGGTACATGCCCAGTGCTTTGACCACAATCTCACCTGATGTTAAGTGACGATGTGGTCCAGGATGGTTAACACAGTAAGTGTAGAGGTACTGCTTCTGAAATAGACAACTGCAGCTCGGGCTAATTTTACCGTATGCAAAATATACGGAAACATCACTTCGTAGTACCCTGTTTTTTCCCTCAAAACTGAACCCATTTTTATTTATTTTTTTCAGTTTTAGAATAATAAAGACTTTAGCTATGCCTCTGCGTTTTGCTTTTTTTTTAGTGTACCCATCACATTTGTTTCACGTATGTCTGAAAATGACGGTAATAATGGAGTATTTTCAAAGGCTCCTAGTTACTACAATAACTTTTTATGGGAAAAATCAAAACCTACGGGCATGGCGATGGTGGGTATATATTATTTGGTATATAAATATTTACCATTGTGCTATGCATGCATTATCCATGCAGGAAACAAGGGACCACGTTGGTATGGAATCTATGCCGTTAGCATTATCCTCTTAAATATATATATTTTTAAGCAATGGTAGATATAAAAAAAAAACAATTTTGTTTAAAGTTGTGTTAAATGTTTTTTTTAATTTATAAAATATCTTTTATAGAGTTTATGATATAAAATCAGTTATCCTGATTGACCGATTCTTCAACACAGATCCCAAATTGGCAGAACCTACAAATTTTGGCAGTTGTTAACTTTCATGATGCAGGAATCCATTAAAACTATTACTGGAAGTTTTTAGCGAACGGAGAGATTATAATATGCGACTTTCTCCTCTTTATTGGTAAAATTTATCATATCAATTTTTACAACCAAACGGCCGCTCCATCGATGTTTTGGCCCCACGGGCAAACGCCAGCCCTTAGATGGGGCGCTGATAAGGATATATATATTGTTCATGCTTACTATTGCTGACAAGGAGTTAAAATGTCTAAGTCTGTTTCCATACTTTAGCTTACGACGGCGCAGTAGGTAGAGCGGACGGATTTCGCGGGTTTGAGTCCACCTGTCCAACTCTAAAATCAGCTCGAGCTTTCGGTAAAGGAAAATATCGTGAGGAAATCATAGCATGGTGATAGGTGATTCTCTAATAATGCCCGCCTGGGTAGCTACCACCCTCAAGTTCGAAAACCTGTCGCCAAATACCAATAGGTGTGTTCCGGCAGCGTTATTTGAGAACCAGTACTCTAGCCCAGTGGCCGTCAAACTGCGGCCCACGATGTAGCAAACAATTATGGTAGACTATGACTCAAAACAGTTTATATATTATGAAATTAAATAAATAGATCGGAAGTAGACAGATAGTAATCGGATTGGGAAAGAGAAGTCTCGAAAACAGCTAACACCTGCCCAGCCTGGACTTTCCTGATTTTTAGTTACAATTAAAAGTTTATTAAGGCAAGGTCCCTAAGAAGAGGATCAGGCAAATGGTGAATTAAATATTCGCATATAACATAAGTTCATGCCTGTTATCCCCGAAGGGTTAGGCAGAGGTGAAATACCGAACTACACCACTCACATTCCGCCGAGCTTAGTTCCGTCCCAGATGTGACGGGGGTGAGCCTGTCGCCATATCGGGCACAAATTCCAAACTCCGGGATGATACTAAGTAGAAAAAACCCAATACCACTTGACCCGACCCGGGGATCGAACCCGAGACCTCGGAACGGCAGTCGCACCGTAATACAACTGCGCCACTTAGGCAGTATATTCGCATATGAACATTAACCAAGAACCTACGTAGTAACCTTTTTTTTTTTTGATGAGGGGAATGCATTTCGCACTACTCTTACCTATTGAATTAGTGAGACCGAAGTTCCCCAATGCAATAGGTAAGGGGGCACGGAGGGACGACTCCGTGCCAGTGTGGGACTCGCCCGGACGTGAAGCGTCCGGAAGTACCCACTAAACCCCCCGGGGCCGCCCGCCGCATTTGTGATGGGGGAGATACGGGATTGCGTTAGTATTGCACCGCGTCGCCCCCTGCGGCAAGCACACCGGGCCTCGTCCGTGCAATGGCCCAATGGGGTTGGGGAGGGGGAGAGAATACCCCCCCCCACCTCTTAGCTCACTCCTCGCAGAAGCTTGACCAGTGGTCAACAGTCCGGGGAGGACCTACGTAGTAGCCTAATGTTTGTTCATGTTGAAACGAAATATATTAGTATCTTTGTTCAATATACATTTAAACTTATTATATAGTGCCTACGTTGCTAATAGAATATTATGGGAATTAGTTGTGACCATGAACCAATAATTCCGAAACACTTCATATTAGTTCTAAAAATCCAATCAATTCGTTTGTGAATTATGCTGTCAATAAATGACTTTACGCTTTGTTCTCGATATACAAAAATCAATAGGCAATGAAAGCTCATAAAAATATGACAATTAATCGATCATCATTCTCCTGCCTTTTCCCAACTCACTTGGGGTCGGCGCACTATGTTTTCTTCTTCCATACGTCCCTATCAGCCGTCATCTCTTCATTCACTCCTTTCACACTTTCTTTAGCCTTCCTCTACTTTTCCATCCTTCCACATTCATATTCATTACTATTTTACCCACACGTGCTTCCTCTCTTCTCATAACATGTCCATACCACGACAAACGAGAACCTTTCAACTTTTCTACCATTGACGCAACTTTCAAACTCCCTCTAATATATTCATTTCTTATTTTATCCATTCTTTTATATGGCAATTAATCGATGGAATGAATAATCTATAAAAGTGCGGACCGCAGTACTATTTCACATCGACCTAGGTACTGTTGCTCTAGGCTGAATGAAGAATAGACATTTATTACCATATTTTACAATAAATTACAAAATTTACAAGGAAAGACTACAATTAACTATATAACTGTCGCCATAAAACGGCGCTGTTTTCCAGGCACCCTTTTTGCCGGCCATAACAAAAGAAATATATATACAGTAATACCCCGCTTAGCGCGACCCCCCCCCGTTACGCGCGGTTTCACTATGACGCGAATTTCAAATTTCGCGCTCAAATGCCCCGCATTACGCGAAAGAGTGCATATTTTATTTTTTTTTTGTATTGTAAAAAGCACTGATACAGGTATAAGATTAAATACAAAAGCACCTTAATTCTATATAACATTTTAAATCCCATACCCTATTACATTAGTGCACAACTTGCATAGTTAAAAACTTTTATTATGAATGAAGATGAACAGAATACATAAATTATATCTTTTACAAACATTATAATTTTTTTTCGAGCATTTTACGTTTAATTTAAACAAAAATATAATTTAAAAAAAACCCTAGTGAGTATCCCTACTAAAAACCCTTATTAAGAATTTGCGATTATTAGCCATCCAACTGTGTAATGAGACTTTTGAATTCTGTTAGACTATTGAAAAATATATCATATTGAGCATGACTTTCATTATAACGCCTACACATTCTATTAATCGGGTTATTCTCTGACACGTTATTATTACAACTTGCCACACTGAACAACTGTTGATGTCTTACGGAGCGAGTGGGCACCTTAATATTAAGTTTGCTCAGTAACTCGCCTCTGAGTATTCCATTTGAAATTTTGTGAAGTATACAGTTGTGACACAAGTCAGCTACAGCTCTTCTGTGCTCAAGGCTTTTTTTAGATAGAATTCCTTAAGTCGCACTTCGTAATCTGGTAGCTTACGTCGGACTCCAAGTTTGCTGCACAGCGATCACATAATGGAAAGACAATAGATGTATTTTTCCGTAACAAATCGGAGTATGTATTGCATAAAGTGTTCTTAGAATTAAAGTGATTGATTAAAATGATTTGTATTTTTTTGTATTAAATTTTGACTATGTTTAATCATAAACCTCGATATAAGCGAATTTCAGTTAACGCGATTTTTTTCGGAACGTATCCCTCGCGTAAAGCGGGGTATTACTGTATATAACAAAACCTTTACCGTCCTGAACCACATCGTCACTTAACATCAGGTGAGATTGTGGTTAAAGCCCAAAGCCTATATCGTGTAAAAAAAATTGTTTGTTATATGTCAATTAATGAACAGTCGCTTTTGATTATATTTTCGGGTTATATGTCGATTACTCATAAAAATGAGACATAAGGAAGACAATAGGAAAATAATATAAAGCTGCGGGCGTAAACGCCACATTAGTCCTCAAGGGGTTAAGAAGCAAACACATTATTAAATTACATAATACACTTTATTAACACCAAAAACAAATTAACATTAGGGTATATTAGCGAGATAGTCCTTCACGTGAGCCGGTTCCAGCCTCCGGAACCCGCTTGCGTCACAAATACCCACTTCGATATTATCCGCCGTCATCTGACCCTCGAACCCCTCCTTCAGCGTCAGGATCGCCGTGTGGACAGCATCATCCAGTTCCAGATCCTCGGTATACCTGAATTACGACGATTTACAAACAAATTAACCCAAAATGTCGGGGACTTTTCAGGATTTAATTCCCTTAATGCAACTCCAACATTCCAATATTAAATAAGGACTATGTTTCTTGAATGATATTTATAATTTTTTTTAACAGAATAGTTAAGTTTCGCCGGCACGTCTTAGCCAGGGCAGGTTCATATTACATATACTAAGGGAGCGTTCAAGTATTACGTTACGAATGGAGGATGGTCACGATGCGTTACAGAGTCGGGAGGGGGTTTAAACTACGCGTTGCGTAACATTGTTGTAACCCTTCGGAACGGTCATGTAGTTTTTTTTTCTCACGCATTTTTTATAAAGTTTTTTTCTCACAATTTCAATTGGAATGACCAGATGAATTTTTTTAACTTACAAAATTTCATGCTTGATTAACAGGATTGTGAAAACTTTTTATAAAAAAAAATTATTAGAAATCTCTTGCTTTTAAAAACAAGACATTCCAAATGCTAATAAATATTATTAACGCGATTAAAACAATAACATAGGTATATTCGCGACCTTCCGGTACTTTACGCAACAAAGTTGCGGCTTTCAGGTAAAAATGGTCAATTGGTGGTGGTCACGTAACGTTTTACTAGGAGGGGTGGCGGTAGAGAAAAACAGTCACGGCGCGTTATATGGGAGGGGGCGGAGGGCAAAACCTCCCAAAAATTACATTACGTAATACTTGAACGCTCCCTAATCTATACCAAACCTATACCAACAATGCAATTTGTAAAATTTTCTTGTCTGTTTGTTTGAACCGGGTAAAATCTCTGGAACGGCTGAACGGATTTTGACGGGACTTATTTTGATAGATAGCTGAAGTTACTTCGGGTAACTTGGGTTACTTTCAATTTTCGAAAATAATTAGGGTTCCGTATGAAAAAAATAAAATGCAGTGACGAATATATTAAACGCGGGCGGAGCCGCGGGCACCATCTAGTTTAGTATATAACTCTTAATAGTAAATACAGCCTATCATATTGCATATAATTTTAAAAACGGACCTTAAAACTATTCTATACTTGTCTCTTTAGCACCTATGTGTTGCAACATTTAAAATATTTTCCCATAAATGCTCCAGTCGAAACGATTATTACTTAATTATTCCGCCCAATTCGGACTGACAGAATTGTGATGTAACTAACAAATTACAAGAGGGGTGCGATTTTGGTCTGTCATGTTGTCGTCCTTGTTTTTAATTCATTATTTTGTATTATTTGACTATATATTATGTAATTTTGGTGTCATTTTACGTGATATAGTGTAGTTATGATACACAAGTGTAGTGAAGTTAAAATAATGTCACGGAGCTTGAATTCTGAAATGTCCCAACCATTCCCGTTAATGGTCGTATCAGAAGGCCACGATTTTGTTACCGCCATTCATTTATTGATAGTGTTCCTAACGTATGACTTGGCTGCATGGTCTACTAGAACCATTACCTTTTTTTTTAAAAAAAGGAGAAAATAAATTACGAAAGCATTAATCAAAGGCTTTCCTTTAAAAAAATTTTCACTTTTCTCTTTATTTTATTTTCTTATTTACTTTATTTTCTCTTTAGAAAATCACACAATGTAAGTAATACAAATAACAGATTTTCAGATAATTCCTTAGGCTCTATATTAAGATTATTTAGAGTTATTGGTGCAGTTTTAGTATTTCATGTAATAAAGTTGTTTTTCTTTAACATCCAGTAATAAAGCTGTCATTATTATGAATGTAAAAGTATATTATTAAATTCTTCTGTTTGTTTATACTAAAGACCCGCACCTTCACAATTTTTTTTGTAACCTAGCTAACGCTGTTGACCAAAAGGGCCTTTACAGGTTCACCGTGATTTTAGGGGCGACCTCGGCTTGACCTATTACCTGAGTGCATTAAAAAATGGTTTCTTACAATGTATGTTATGTATTTATTTAATATTTTTTTTTATCTATACAATTAACGAGGCTTCAGTACATCCTGGATGGCTATGCCTGCTTCATAGGAGAAGTCGATGGTATATGGCATTTTTGTTTACTTTATGTGTACTGTAGCATGGCATTTATAAAACACACGTTATGGGTGGGTAGGTGTCAAGTGTCACTCATCGTTTTCCCGTCTCACAGTAACTAGTGTCGCCATTCTCATAAGAAGTGAAGTGAAGTAACTAGTCTATATATATATAAGCAAAGTTTGTTTTGTTTGTCCGAGGTAAACTCGAAAACTACTGGACCTATCAGCATGAAACCACAACCATTCGACGCTGAATTAATCGTAGATGGTTTTTAGGCTGTATATTTTTCAAATTCTATGAGCCCTTTGCCATGTTTTCTCAATCTGTTTGTTTATTATTCCTTTGACGCACCATCACCTCAAAACTACTGAACATATCCGGATAGGACTAATACCTTTCAACGCAGTACTTTTCTTAGACAGGTATTTTTTGGATTCCACCGATCCTCTCTCGTTTTCCACTTCAGTTTACTCTTATATACATTTTTTTCCGCTAATAAAAACAAAATACTCTTACTTTTAGTCCTTCATTTGTTTTTTTTTTAAATTAGCTATAAGTGAAGCGTCATATGCACAGAACATATGAAACGCGGGCGGAGCCGCTAGCACCAGCTAGTATTTATATATCGGGTTATAGATGTCTAAGTAGACGCACGTATGTTATGATATTTGATATGTTTAATGTGATCCCAAAGTTTAATATTAAATATATGTGTAAACTGAAAAAAAGGAATATAATAATAAATTAAATTAGTTAAACAAGAACTTTTATATACATAAATGACCGGGCTCAAATCTAAATGTATCAAAGAAACAAATTTATACAGGATTCTTTTTTTTTTTTTTTTTTATTATTATTGAAATTAAACAATCTGCAGACTCTGGGTCCGCACCTTTTTTATATTGGAGATTTAAATCGACTTGCGTCGGAAAAAATATATATGCCTATAATAGCAATTCAAGCAGCCATGCAGTTAGTAATCTTCTTTGGCATATGTGAGCTTAAATCTACTTCTATTAAATTTTTTATATCTATATGTTAAATTATTTTGTTATTATTAATTAATTAATTACATAATTATTACTTGAAAAAAAAATTTTTTTTTTATTATTAACGGTCGTAACAAGCCAAGCAGAACTAGGTCCGTGTCCGCATAGTTACCTCATAGTTTGGGTTTGGGCAATTATTGCTTGTATGACCTTTTGGTCTCCATGTTTTATGGCAGGATTCTGGCGGCCTGTGACTGCGTGTTGTGTGCAGGAGTGTGTAAGTAGTGTTGTGTGTGTGATGTTCAGTGCATGGGTAGTGTCAGTGTATCACGCCTTGGTCCGCCACCGGAGTACACACAAATTGTAATTTGACAGAACAACAAGAACTTGTAGGCCGTTTATAAACTAGTTTCATCTTTGCAATCAGCAAGTGATATGATAAAAACGCTGTGGGATAAACGATACGGTGTTGCGCAGAATACTGACTGACCTCTTTTCCAGGAACGTTTTCCCGTTGTTAAAGTTTTTCCCCATCGCAGTCGCCTTCCAAGCGAAGTACGCGCCCGACGGATCGCACTGGAATAAGTAAGGGCGATCGTTCTCCCAACCGCAGATCAGTAACGAAACGCCGAAAGGACGGACGCCTCTATAAAAAAATAAATATACTAATAAATAAAAATGAAGTCTATCTTCGATAATATCAAAATAACAATTTGTTTCTAAATACACAAAAATGTGTATACGATACCGATACCAAGAATACAATCACTCAAGAAGACAGTCAGCTCTGTTTGTTTCGGCTAATCTTCGAAACGGCTGGACCGATTTTTGGTAGGACTTTTTTTGGTAGATAGCTAAAGTTACTCCGCGTAATTTAGGCTGTTTTTATTATTCGAAATTAATTAGGGTTCCGCGGAAACAAAAATGAACTGATAAAAAAATTGAATAAAATTATGATTCAATGCACAGTTTTACGGGCAAGTGTTTGAGTTTATGAGAAATATTTTTACTTTATCATGGTAGTGCAAAAATTTTAAGGAAATAATTAAGGTTTCGTATTAAATAAAATAAAACGCAGTGAAGTATATATGAAACGCAGGCGCAGCCGCGAACACACAGATAATAAATAAAGAACCTGGTAGTCCCTATAATTGAAAAAAAAAAATTTAAACGGTATAAGCTCAGTGCTTTGACCAAAATTTCACTTGATGTTAAGTGACTATGTGGTCCAAGATGGTAAAAACATTAAGCCTAGATACTAGTTCTCAAGTGATGCTGCCGAAATTCACCTGTTGTTATTTGGCGACAGGTTTTCAAACTTGAGGGTGGTGGCAATGCAGACGGTCATGCCCCACCACTATGCTATGGTTTCCTCATGATATTTTCCTTCACCGAAAACTCAGGTCGATTTTAGAGTTGGATAGGTGGAGATCGTACCCGCATCAATTGACGCGGAATCCGGACCCACTACCTGCTGCGCCATCATAGCTTCAAAATATACTGAAATCTATATTCATTATTACTTACCTATAGTTGTAATTTTTCAACAAGGATATATAATTACATTGGACAAAAAATGATTTTTTTTGTTAAGGAAAATTATGATAATTGTTAATAAAAACTTACCCTGATTGAGTATATTCTTGCATGACGGTCGCCACTCGCTGGACCAACTGCGCTGTGGGTATCGGCTCGTGGTACATCAGGTAGTACTGTTGGGCATTTTCCTGGCTTGTGTGACGAGCAGACGATAATCAGGGCCCATGCCGGAGTACACCATTCCTAGAACGTACTTATGTCGTTTATAGTGTCTCACCAATGATCAAATGGGTTGAGACGCAATTACCATAATATAGAATAATATAAGCTCACGCCTGTTATCCCCGAAGGGTTAGGCAGAGGTGAAATAGCGAACTACACCACTCGCATTCCGCCGAGCTTAGTTCCGTCCCAGGTGAGACAGGGGGCGAGCCTGTCGCCATATCGAGCACAAATACTAAACTCTCGGAGTAGAAAAACCCAATACCACTTGACCCGACCCGGGAATCGAACCCGAGACCTCAGAACGGCAGTCGCACCGTAATACAACTGCGCCACTATTATGCCCACTGGAATAGTTTCACTTGTTCAGGCAACACCATTTAATCTGTGCCCGGTGGTTTTCGGTGTTTCGATGCTTGATGGCGCCCCTCTCTCGCCACGGTCTCCAAGGAACATTTTATTTAATTTAATCGACTAGGGCTTATTTTAAGCGTAAAACGTGTTAAACGTATGTGTGTGTGCTTGCATATTGAAAATAGCGATAGTGAAATTGGTTACGGAAAAGAGCGGCCGCTAACCGCAAGACAACACAGCAAACAGAGCTATACATCGCAGCAAGTGCGAAGTATCTGCATCGACACACCCGGTCGACACTGTTACTACTGGGTGCGGTTATTTGGTGAGCCTGAATAGTTGATAAAGAGTAGAAAGTCCCTAGGATCGACGATAAAGCTATCGATTTAATTTCATGGTCCTTCGATTCGGTCATCACACCCGCATCACTAAAGCTAAGATCAGTGATATTAGCAATTAAAAAATAAGCTACTATGAACATAAAGTTGCTAATAGACAAACAAACTGGACATGGTACGGTGGACAACTGAAATGACCAAAGTTATCTGTCGCATTGTACACACCACAATTAGGAAGTACAGTGAAGTTGGAATAGAAGGGAAACACTTAGCCTTTCTTGGTGCCGATACGAATGCAACCGTCCACCATTTATTGTAGAGAACAACTGCATAAACCATACATTTTACCAAGACAAAGATAAAAAATATATATTCGGGACACAGTTAACTCATAATTGTTATTAATAAATTACAAAAATTTGGTAATGGCTATTTATTCAAATAAGGGATATACGGATAGATAGGTGATGCCTCTTATAGTATGTATGGATTTTTATGGTGGAATTAAGGCTGGCTTTCAAGCCTCGATAAAAAAATGTGTAAACGTGACTGTGCTATGGATAAATTTGATCGACCATGTATGAGGTCCGGTCTACATGTCTATTAGAGATTTAAAAGCCATAACATTTCTCATTGACAAATATTTAAATTATGCATGACAAAAAAAATATTTACTTATTGACACAATAAGAACACACCAAATTCTCAGTCTTTAATGTAGTAAGTAGCTAGTAATCCCTTTTTTTAGGAATTTTTTAAGCACTTGTTACTTAAATCGCTTAGACTGCTTCACTGAAGATTCCGGATGAGTGCTTATGACACTCAGATGAAATAGTATAATAGTTCCTTTTTGTTATTTTCATTAACTTGTGTTATTTAACATGTAATTTAACTTTGGTGATGTTTTAAATGATATGATTTGGTTATTGTGCTGATTGTGTTCTATTGTAATAATAAAAACGTTGAATTAGCTATCTAAACACAGCCTAGCAATCAAAAAGTTTGTTAGTTGATAACAATTTTCTTAACTTCTTACCTATATGCCCAGTAATCATTTCAACTTTGTTGACACTGTGTTCATCATATAAGATGCTCTTGTGTTTATTCTCTGTTGCAATCACAACACCATTGGACGCTGGAATTGTATAAAATATATTATAATGTAATACATAAATCAATGGCCTTATCAATTTCTATTTTTCATGATGAAATATTCAATTTTTCAATAAATTTTATTAGAAAAAAATAAATTACTTATTACAGATATTCAAATACAGGATATATCAAAAAAAGATTATAAGAGTGCAAAATTTTAAATAAGGGCATGAGCTTATGGGCCCACACTTATACTTGGACTATATGACTGTTAATCAGAATTCCACCAGATTAAAGTGCCATTGATAGCCAGGCGAACAAAATAAAATGTTCTATCACTACGCTTTATTGTCTTCACATTGTAAGATTCGAATGGTATCTAAGCTCACTATCGTTTAGACTTAATAGTTCTAAAGGTAAACGTTTGATTCACGCTAAGTTTAAAACCGTTTCATGGGATAAGCCAGATGACACTGATCTGTTATTTTATCCAGCAGTATAGATGGATTAAAATTATCCATTATAAGGTACGTAAAGCCTTATGTATAAACTAGTTTTATGTTATAACCTAAGACTTACCTTTTATGCCAACGGAAGTGCCGCCGGCTGCTACAGCCGCTAAAGCATATTCGATTTGAACTAATTTACCTGAAGGGCTGTAAATAAATACACATTTAATTTGATTTTCGCAAAATAAACAGTTCTCACAACAAAACAAAAATATATTTTAAAACTATACTGACTGACTATATTAAAATTTTAGAATATATGTAGAGTAAGATTACTATCGGTTTTATTGTCGAATAAGCTATAAATACAGCAATAATTACCTAAAAGTTGTTAGAGAGAAACTATAACGTTCCGACGCCATGATTACAAAGCAGATTGTCAAAAACTAGCGCCATCATTCTTGGAGCTGTCATTTTTTGTTTTTGTTTTTTATTTTATTTATAATAAAGCAAAGATATTAAATTATGCAGCCGAAATTTTAGGTGCCAAAAATAATTACAAATAGTTAAGTTTCTGTTGAAATATAGACATAGCCACAGAAAAGAATAAGACATAAATAAAAATTGAGAAGTAGGTATGTAACTAACCAAAGAATATTATGTATTTTACGATTTATTGATGTAATGTTGGTGACTTCTTGTATAATGAAATTTCGTTATTGTGGACTAGTTACGTAGATATATATAAAGTAATAAGGATTAACGTTTATTCTGACGTATACAAAAATTCCCAAGAAGCAATGAATATTAAAACAAGATTCGAATAACTATATCACCAAATGACACTGGCAAAGTTGTTTATGTAACTCACAGGTTACCATTAATTAAAAAGATATAAAAGAAAGAATTTCATAAAATAAAACATCCAACTATCTAAACGGATTAATATTATTTAAATATATCATTATCTATATTTATGACTGATTCTAATTTATCATTTATAAATACATCACTTTTTATAAAACTCGATATTGAAAGAAAGCAATCATGGACGCCAAATTGTCCATAATAACATCATTAATTAATTACTGATTTGATAAAAAGTTCCTGGAGTTTTGGACAGTTATGCTCAGTTCTTTGTATATACTTCTCTGTAATTCTTTATTATGTTATTTTGGTACTGTTTAACGTCATACAGGTCTGTTGTTATGCAGAATTGCAGTGTATTGAAAATAATGACACAGAGCATATTTCTGATATGTCCCAAGTACTCCCTTAGAATGCTTAACAAATAACCACCACTTTGATAGACTTTGAATAACGAATAAATAAATAATACGAATATTGTAAAATAACCACAGACTCAAAAGGGTTACAACTCATGGCCGTTAAACAAGTTAATAAGAAAGAAGAAGCCTGATTGGTTAAAAATTTTACCAATCGTTGAGCTAAAATTTCGCTCAATAATTTAACTATAGCGTATTTGCGTATACTACGGCTATTTATAAATTTCTTTGATTTAGGCCAAAAATCATTTGTAAACACACGTGAGTTATGATGAACGTCATCCGCGGCGTCTCGCCGTCCTCCGATACGATATCAGAGAGCACGCTCGAAAGGAATCGTGCCGAGAAAGCGCTCATAACAAAAACCCCGACGCACAGTCAAATTTATCTGAATAAACAGGCCGTGAAAAATTATTCAGATAAAAACGGAAACGATGTAACGAAAACTGTTAACCAGGGAAGAAAGACGTTCGCCTTCTGGACTCTTATGTGTTTGTTGTTTGTGCTTGCGATCGGAAATTTAATTTTAACCTTCACTATTTTAGCGGTATTGCGTCTCGGCCGTGGTAAGACTTCAAAAATATCTTTTTATAAGACTATTTTATTAATCTCGGCAGTTAACTAATTAAAAGTCATTGCAATATTATTTTTATTAATTCATATTTCATTATAAATACTGAAAAACATCTTTACAATTAACCGTGAATGCATATTTATTGATTTTAGTTCTGATTGGTTGTTGCCGCGCGGGAAATTATCGTATCAGTCATGTGATTGGTAAATCAGTTTAGTGAACTTTCCTACAGTACAATAATTTATGTTCAAAGTGTTTTCCAGTGTTAGTAATTTAAATTAATTTTACTTCGAATGTTCATTCTCATGGATGTAGGTTTTTTTACTCATATTTGTGGATTGTATTGTATTTATCTACTAATTATACTAACTCCTCTATGAAAAAAGTACCGGGAAAAGATCAATAATAGATAAAACGTTAGTAATTCATCCAAATTTATTTTATCGCCTTCAAAGTATGCCCTTCAGAAACGATACACTTACACCAACGAATAATCCAATAATCAAAACATTTTTTAAACGCTTTTTCGGAATTGAGTGTAATTCTCGTCGTGAATTCTCTTTTATGTCTTCTATCGAATGAAAACGGGTGTCACGAAGTGGTAATAAGAGTTTAGGAAAAAGTAAGAATTCGGCTGGAGCCATATCGGGTGAACAAGAAACTGAGTTCAACGGCTATCTCTCTCAAACTTGAATGAGGATTTTCAGTCATTATTTCCTTCATTTTTGAGATATTAACTTCAGTTCAAGATGTTTATGGCCTACCGAGCGAGGCAAATCTTCCAGCATATCTCGACCGTTTTAGAATGCTTTGTTCCACTTATAGGCACGTGTTTTTGATAAAGTCGTTTCACCGTAGTAAGCCTTCTGTAACATTTTCATTGTCTCCGAACACAAAATTCCATTGACGATGCAAAATTTAAGATAATTTCCATTTTGAAATTCGAATTACTTCGCAATAACTACCTACTACTACAATAATTAGTAATTTAATGTAAATAGCAGATGCAACTCAAACTCTGCGCGAAAATAAAATAATACAGTTGTGGCAAATAATAAAGTAAAATATTATTTCGTTTCTATTAAAAGGTCAACAAAATAAACTGTTTGAAAAATAAAATACCAATTTGTTTATTATATTTATTTGTTAAATGTTCGGCTTATCTTGTTCTAGCGTCCGGCAAAGTTTTAGACAATTATGACCTATACACAAGCTGACAAACATTATTTGTTTTTCTACTTGTATAGTGTCTTCTCGAGTAAATTAGTAATGTTGTCACGACTGTGTTACGAATTTTACCGAATATTTCTCGTATTCCAGGGTTGGAGAGCATGGAATTCCTACCAGAACACAATGCGATCAAATTCTTCGGTGAGACAGACTTCGAGCAGGTTTATAAAAGAGACGGCTTGATCGAGGGCTTCCGGGACGTACCGATGAGCATCGTCAGTGAAAATGGTTCAGTCCAGTTCAATTTGCAGACAAGGTAATTTCCGGAGCACCCTCCGGCAGCGATCTTGAATGTAGTTCGATTCTCAACTGGCAAGGCTCCTGTAGCCGATGTCAACGTATTACAGTGACACTGGTCTCTGCATGCATTAGCTTAACACGCATTGCACTGCACTCCACGTTCCTGCACATTACACTAAGTTACATGGGTTCTGTAAGGTTCACTTTAAAATCCATTTACATACTAAACCATCGTAAGTTTATTACGAAGCAAATTCTGAAAAACTTAAGTGTTTCAAATAGCGTAACCCAATCCGAGATCCGCACCACTTTGGCGCGCTACAATTCTGCTGATAGTGTGAAGTGAGATGAGCGTGAGCGAATTTTTATACATTTGAAACTCTCTTCTCGCCCAAAACATAACCAAAGTTTTTTTTTTTTATCTCCATTTCCTTCAAATCCCAATGCGATAACGTAAATGTTTGCATAATTCACCAACATTCTCATGTCCTGTTCCCAACTCACTCGGGGTCGGCGTAGTATGTTTTCTTCTTCCATACACCCCTATCAGCCGTCCTTTCTTCAATTATCATTCACTTCTTTTTCTTTCACATTATTCCTCACACACTCCATTCACACATTCTTTGACCTTCCTCTACATTCTTCCACATTCATTACTATTTTATCGACATGCGCTTCCTCTGTTCTCATAACTGTTTCACTTTTTTACCACGGGAGCCACTTTCAGACTCTCTCTAATTTATCCATTTCAACAATCGCATCTCCGCTACATGCGACCATATCTCATCCATCTTACTAGCTCAGCATTCTGATCCATTTAATAAGCGTTCGCATAATCTATACTAATAAATAAAATTGAAGTGTCTGTTTGTAATAATATCAAAATAACTATTTTTTATTGAATACATACATATGAATGTATATATACGGCACCTACACCAATAACACAATGTTTAAAATTTTTGTCTGTTTATTTTATGACCTTTTTTTGTAGATTACTTACTCCGCGTAAATTAAGCTACTAATATTTTTCGATAATAATTAAGAGTTCCGCGTAAAAAAAAAAAAACAAAAGAAATTGTTTAAAAAAACGATTCAATACTCAGTTTTATTACCAAGTGCTTGTATATCTGAGAAATATTCTTCCCGAGTTTTTGGTACTAAAAACTCATGAAATTGTGAACAAAAAACACAATTCATTGAACAGAACACCTCAAAACATTAGTTTCCAATGATTATTTAAATATTGTTCTACGCAGTGAAGAATATATGAAACGCGGGCGGAGCCGCGGGCGCCCAGCTAGTATTAAATAGATAGGTAAATTTTCCTTACCTAACTATCATCCAGATACCACATCATCAAAAATAAGCAAAACCATAGTCCTCTTTGATTCTTACGAAATATCGGTATAACGGTCCACTTATTGATTTAGGGTTCAAAAAATTGAAGCAACATTTATTAATGAAATGCAGATTATCACGTTCCGACACGAAGCTCGTGATCAACACGTCAGGAGTTTTTGTAAGGGGGGTGAACTCGCTGGAACTCCTCGACCCTGACTCCGGCGAGACGGTGTTCAGCACCGCATCACCAGAAATGACGATCCCTGATGGCGTTAACAATCTACATGCGAAGGTACATTTATTTTTTATTGCATTTTTCTTAGATAGTGGCTATCTGTGTACACACAATTTGTGCCAGTGTCAAGTGGATAAGATATATTCTCAATATTGTATCAGCGTTACCAAGCTCTAGCAAAACAGTGTCTCATCCTGCTAGAACTTTCCATGGAGCTTTGTCGGCATCTCAGAAATGTTACGCGTTATTTTCTATAATAAACTTAACTTGCACACAATAACCAAACTATATCACGCAAAACGCCACCAACATTACATGATATAGAGTCAAAAACACAAATTTAATAAATTAAAGAAAATAACTATTACATGACAGTCTGAGATCCAGCCAAAAACTTCTTGATTGCATTTAGTCTTTTCTAAAGAGAAGGCAAAGGTACTAGACCATGCAGCCAAGTATGACGTTAGACCACTTCGAACAACACTAACATAATGGAGGCCTTTTGTTAAAGCTACTCCAAGAGAGTTTTTGTAAGATCTCAGAAATCAAGCCACGTGTTATTAAGGGGTCGTTCTAATATTGTGTAAGCAACCTTGGGGAAAGAGGTTTATGCGTTGCTATTTTTGCTGGCATGGGGGCAGAGGACTGGGTCTGAGGTTAAGTAATTAATATGTAACTATTAATATTTATTACTTTTTTCTCTTTAAAAATAATAAATATAAGTTTTATAAAAATGTATATAATTACAAAAAAAGTTAATTGTTTTCGAAAAATTAAAGTAGTCTATGTTACGCGGAGTAACTACAGCTATCTAACAAAAAAGTTTTGTCAAAATCGGTCCAGCTGTTCCGGAGATTACCCCAAAAAAAAAAACCGACAGACAACAATTTTAAAAATTGTATTTTTGGTACATACAAGTATCTAAATATACCAAAAATCATATCTACTTAGCAAAAAAAAAATTAACATTACAGATATTGTTTTTTTAGTATAGATGTTAGTATTAATACAAACCGTTCATCAGATTTCCACAACTTCCAGCAAATATCGACCAAACGCATAACATCGCCGGTGGACGAAGACTTGACTTTACGTTCGGAGACGTCCGCATATCTACGCGGAGCTGAAGGCACTCACATGGAGTCCAAAGAGTTGTTCTGGAGCGCGGACCAGGACATCCAGCTGAAGTCCATCAACGGCTCCGTAGTCCTCAGTGGAAAGGAAGGCGTCTACGTGGACGTCCGATACTTGCCCATAGCGTTACCTTTGAATAAAACAGACCGGACAGGACAAGCGACCGGCCAGTTTAAAGTATGCGTCTGCATGCCGCAGGGTAAACTCTTCAGGATAGCGGTTCCGAATGGTCAGAAAGTCACCTGCTCCCATGTCAATATGACCGGGGATCTGAACCCTTGTATTTAGATTATGGAATGACCATTAATCACGTGAGGTGATCTTGATATCTTGAGGTTATACCTGTAATTAAAGATGATATTCTACACGTGATCTTTGGTACATTTAAAAAAAAAACCTCACCACGTTTCACAATGGCTCCAAAAGATGCTAAACAACATCACGTGATTAATGGACGAACGGTTTAGATTGAAAATATAATAGTCCGCATCTGATTGGTTAATCTATGACATGTGATACATTCACAGCTTGCTTTCCGCATGCCATCTTTTATTGTGTTCCTAGTACTTTGTTAATTTTTTTTATGTACACCTTCTTTGGCTGCGATTCGAAGATCGGACAAAAACTACATGACTAATGTATAATTAAACAATAAATGAATTAAAATTTGACATATGAGGCAGTTAAAATATTACGTATGCAAAACTTTAATCGTTTTTACCCTCCCCCCGATTTCAGCAATAGTAAACAAAGTTTTTACCTTCCCATGATTACGTCAGCAATGGCATATATAAAAAAAAAAACTAGGCAGCTATGTGGACTGTTGATAGAAGTAAAAACTTTGAAGAAACTTATTTAGATAACCAGTGGAATAATTTAGTAGTAATTGTTTCTATTCGGGCATTTATGGGATTTTTTTGTTGGCAACACAAAAGCGTCCACTCAAGTGTCATATTTGACAGCATGTAGCATGTCGTTGAAGGCTAACCGCTGACATAGGTGACGCGCACAGTGACGCGAATCCACAAGTTTTCCCCTATCGAAAATAGCTTAACGCGACTAAAATGGTTGTCACTTCAAAAACAAAAATAATAAATAAGTTTTGCTTACGTAATTACCGTTCAGACTCTATGTCCCCGGTTTGATGCTTACGGCCAATATAACGTATAATTATTAATAAATTTATCACTAGTCAATTATGTTTAGTACAACATTAACCAAATAAAAAAACGTTAATAATTTTTCCTTAGTATTTTTTTTTATTTTTATCAATGGTTTATAGTAATTAAAATATATTTATTACGTAGGAGGAAATGTATTTTTTTTTCATATATAGAGATTTACTTCATCAGACGCACGGATGTTTTTTAGAGGTAATAATTTACTAATAAAAATTGTTATTACGTACTTTATTGTAACATTATTACATAATAAAATGCATATATTAAAAACATATCTTTAATATTTTATTTAACGAAATGCATCGAATATTCACGTCAAAATAATTTTAAATTTTGTTTATATTGCTACAAAAATGTTTTATCTTATCATTCACTATTGACTTTCGTATGAAGTGGATTTCAATAACTGCATTACCCGTAATATCTTACTTTGTTTTTGTTTTTCTGTAAGGACCTCTGTATAGGTGGGGCGTCGTCAGGGCCTCAGAAGAATGCATGGACATGTGTCTCCAGAAGCCCCGGCATATACGCCAGATAGGTATACCGTGGCACGCGGGTCATCACCACGAGAGATGGCCTTGTCTGTCGCGCGGAGCAGCGTGTGTAAAAACTACGGTTAGTGCATACGTCCGTGCGTTCAACCACGTAAAAAATAAATGTTGAAAATGCCTTACCACCATGCTATGGCTTCCTCACGATGTTTTCCTTCACCGAAAGCAGAGGCTGACTTTAGAGTCGGATAGGTGGGTTTGAACCCGATCAACTATGGCAACATCGCTACAAAAGTCCAATTTGTTAATATGAACTCTCTATGGTGACTACTATATGTATATACCAAAGGAACAATATACAGTAATACCCCGCTTAGCGCGACCCCGTTACGCGCGGTTTCACTATAACGCGAATGTCAAATTTCGCGCTCAAATGCCTCGCATAACGCGAAAGAGTGCGTATAAACATAATGTAAAGAAAATAGATATATTTTTCCGTAAAAAATAAGAGTATGTATTGCATAAAGTGTTCTTAGAATTAAAGTGATTGATTAAAATGATTTGTATTTTTTTGTATTAAATTTTGACAATGTTTTTAATCATAAATCTCGATATACGCGAATTTCAGTTAACGCAATTTTTTTCGGAACGTATCCCTCGTGTAAAGCGGGGTATTACTGTATATATATATATATATATATATATATATATATATATATATAATGCAATAAAACCACAACATCAATTATTATCAATACATTTATTTAATAATCTAAAATATTAATTATATTCTGTGATGAAAAAACGTACATTCAAAATGCTCCTTCGAATTATCACCTCTACGATTATGGGTTCCGTATGAAGTTCCGTGGGTCATAACAAAGTTTTCAAAGAATCGTTCCTTTTTAAGGGCCGTTATTACATTATATGGGTAGAGCGTTTTAGGCATTTTCCCCTTGTCAGCTTTAAGTATAACCAAAGACTATTATTATACCCCCCCTCCCCTCCCACCTTTTCCATGATAATGTATACATTAATATCGTTTTAAAAAATCTGCTCAAGTTAATAACGGGACCCACCCTCAGGACCGCACGTCGACAAAATAGACCTTACGTGATACCTGAACAGCCGTATACTCCGAAATTTTGACCAGTAACTTTGACCCCCCATTCTCGAAACCCGAGTCCATATCTGTTACGACAAACACACACGACACGTACAAATCAAACGATTCGCAATACAACAAATTGACACCAACGTGGTCAAAAAACACTAATACGAGACGACATCCCAGCTCCTTGAATAGAAAAGTTGCATAACTTAAAATGATCACAAAAATTCCAATATTCCAGTGGAACATGTAAAAAAATGAGTTCACGGTTAATTATTGTAAAAAGATAAATCCTTATGGTAACTGTTGTCGCTACCATCTAGATAGTGTGTAATGTTTTTATAATTTATCTAATAAAATAGACTAGGTACACATAGAAAAGGAAATGATTAAAATCTGTATTACCGTGTTAATCTGAAATAAAATAAAATAAAATAAAATCATTTATCGATAGATTTAAAAAACTTAAAATAAAAAAAAATCTTTGAAAGAATAAATAAAAGATATTTAGTATACAAGACAGAAAAAAAAGTACATTAAAAAAAAAAAAATGTATACAATATTTAGTTTATTCAATACGACGCGGATTTTTTATATTAGTACGTACTAAACCTTTGTATTAGTACGGCAATGTATAAAGATATAGCGCTTTCTCTTTCTCTCTATGTTATATATTTCTTCTCTCTCTCTCTCTCATGTAACAAAATGTGGCAAAACGTGACGCGTCCTTGAAATTTCATTCTCAATTCTCGTGCGATAAGCGAATTTATAAGCCGCCTAAGAAATTTAACGTCATAAATGGTAATACTGGTTATAGTGTGTACACACAGTTTGTGCCAGTGTCATGTGGCAAGACGTATTTGCAATCTAGTATCAGCGTAAAACGGCGGCTCGTCCTGCTCGAACTTTCCATAGAGTTTTGACGGCACCTCATAATATATGTTACGCGTAAACCTTCAATAATAAATCTAACTTGTACACTATAACCTAACTATATCACACAAAACGCCATCAAGATTACGTGATATAGAGTCAAATACACAAGTTTCATTAATTAATGAAAAGAATTGCTACATGACAGCCTGAGAACCCGACAAAACTCCCAAACCATTACGTTATAAATAAAATTTTTTTTTTTTCAAGTTATCCACTTTCCTCTTCAAGTACCGAACAGTCTCAATGCGTTACATGTATAAAAGAAATTAATCGAACGCCTTTACGATCCTAGTATGTATAATCCAAATTTGTCTTTAAAAACCTTGGGGGGTCCACGCCCCCCGACGGCGTAACCTCATTACGTGCCTGTGCTAACAAAAGCAACTTATTATGTCACAGTCTTATGTATAAATAAATATAATACAGGCCTAAACTGCCCCGGTGCTGTTTTCCGTGCATACTATCTGGTAGGTGATTAGGTAGGGATTCAGGATACGCCTGGGAAAAAAAAAAACACCAAATCAATACATAATCTTATATATTTACATATAAGGAGAATGGGATTCTTTGAGGACCATCATTTCAAAACTACTGAACCTATCGGGATAGGACTACTACCATTCGACGCGGAATTATTCTTATTATAGGCTATTTTTTTTATTCCATCGACCTTTTCTCATTTTATTTTCAATTTACTCCTTATGTACATTTTTCCGATAATAAAAAAAAACAAAAGACTCATTTATCATTCATCATAGTTATGAATGTTTGAAATGTTACATGGATTTTTTCACTGACACCTACAGAAAATATGAAACGCAGGCGGAGCCGCGGGTACCAGTTAGTCTATACATATAAATAAAATTGAAGCGTCTGTTTGTAATACCAAAATAATGACTTTTTGCTAATTACATACATAATGGGACTTTTAGCAAAAACACAATTTTTTAAATTTTGATCTGTCTATATGTCTGATCTTTCCCGTATAGTCTCCGAAACGGCTGTACCGATTTTGACGGGAATTTTTCTGGGAGATAGCCGTAGACAGTCCGCGTAACATAAACTACTATTATTTTTCGAAAATAATTAGGGTTTAGCATACAAAAAAAATATGAATAAAATCCGATTCAATGCACAGTTTAACTGGCAGGTATTTTATTAATTCGTGAGAAAATTTCTGAAGATTTCTGTTAGTAGAAAAAAAAATTGGAAAATAATTAACAGTTCCGTGAAAAGAAATATAATGTTACCTGTTCCCCTCTGTATACGACGTACTCCGGGAAGCAGAGGCCTGAGGGCGAAGGCCTGCCGGCGACCGAGTGGTGTCCAGGGGGAGCGTGTGCCATCTTCATAGCACTCATCAGCTGGAACCCTCGTCCGAGGGTCACGCGGCAGAGGAGCATCTGCCTGCGATTATAAACGATAATATAAGACATCGGTCGTCGACCGCTGCTACGCAGGAGTCAAAACATAGACCACAAAAACTCAAACTCAAATTTCTTGCACACACGCTACGGGCCGATTAACTAGCGCAGTTGATAAAAGGGCGTGAAGTAGCTACGTGCAATAATATTAGTCTTTACATTATCGAACTTGTGAAGAAGATGCAAGCTCTAATATTATCGAACTTGTGAAGAAGAAGCAAGCGCAAATATTATCGAACTTGTGAAGAAGATGCAAGCTCTAATATTATCAAAATTGTGGAGAAAATGCAAGCTATAATATTATCGAACTTATGAATAAGATGCAAGCTCTAATATTATCAAACTCGTGAAGAAGATAAGTTTTCCGCCTATCGAGAATTGCTTAACGCCGCTAAAGAAATTTTTGCTTTAAAAACTTTGTTGAGACGATGTTTCTTGTAAACGCTTTGTGAAAACGCTCCTCAATTATTCACATAACGAAACAAAAGTAGGGCTGGGCCATCAGTATTTTTTTTTTAGTAGCTCCGGCATATCCCCTGGTGTGACCAGGGACCTTGGAAAGCTCATTAATTTTTTAAAAATTTTTTAAAAAATTTTGTGTTCTCTTTTGTTTATTATATTATATTTTATTTTTAGCGTGTTCTTTGCTGTGTTTTATTATAATATTACATTGTGCTCTTTTATACTTACTACTAATACTATACAACTATACAACTACTAAGGCCATAATTCGTATCACCATCAAATTTGGTTAAAACTTAAACATAAGACAACTGGTCAAAAAACCAATTGAGTCAAAATTAAAAATGTAGAATTGAAATTAAAACTTAGATTTATATAACAATAACAATAAATATTAACAAATAATAATAATAAATAATAAAAGGCATCCATATTCACACTGCTATCGCAAAATCAATAAAAATCTGAAGAAACTGTAAAAAGGTTGAACAATTTTGCTAGCCAATTTGACCACCGCCTATTTGTGCCTTTGTCCAGCTCTCCTTGCAATCTCGCCTATGAACTGCAGGAGGGCTGGACGGTGGTCATCGTCCAACAGAAGACCAGCTAAGGTGTCCATTTTTATCCCAACTCCGGTTTTGCACTCGAGGTCACATCTGGACGAGCCGGCCAACAGTATTAAGTACGTAAAACTTTGATCGTTTTTGTTACTCCTTGTCAGCAACGGAGCTCTTACCCACCATCCTCTGTGTTTACATAAGCATTGGTATAATTTTCAAGCCATAAAACGAAGGTTTATAAAAAAACATTGCTTATGCAAACATCTTTTCAATACCCCCCCCCCCCCCCCCCCCCCCCCCCCCCCCCCCCCCCCCCCCCCCCCCCCTTAAATCTATTCAACATCGATTTTAAAATTGATTTATTTAAAGCGACGACGGCGTATTACATAGTGCAGTGCTGCCAGATCCGCATCAATGGAATCGGGTTCGAACCCCCTAATCCATTACTAAAATGACCTGAGATTTTGCTGAGAACATCGTGAGGAAACCATAGCATGGTGGTAGGGCATGACCATCTAGGTAGCTACCAGTTTGAAGACCTGTCGTCAAATATCAATACATGTGTTCCGGCACCATCACTTGAGAACCAAGTACCTCTAGGCTCACGTCACTCAACATCAGATGAGATTGTAGACAAAGCACTGAGCCTATACCGTGTAAAAAATGATAAAGTGACCTATGACATAGATAACAGCTCCTGTCCTTATGCGCCGGACATCCGGATCCACCTCCGAACCCATAAACGTACTGGTTACTCTTCGACGAATGCTCAGCGAAGTATATACCGGCGCCGAACATACCGCCTGCCAACGCAAACACACGACATACTGTATTTAATTTATAAACAAACATAAATTAATGTATACTGAATAAGTATATATATATATCGAATAATATTATCTAATTTATTAATTTTATATTTATTCGCTACATGTAAATATTTATTATTCATTTAAAATTGTAATATTTATCAATTTTTATTCATTATTAATATATGTATTTAATATTATCCATCAATTATTATTATATACTAGATGAAAACCCGGCTTCGCTCGGGTGAAATGTGACTCATAATACACAATCTTTCACAAAATGTAGGTAGATAGGAACTGTAACTTCACTGATAAGTGTGAATCGGCACTGATACGTGTGAATCGGTCTTAACGAACTCAAGATGGCATCCAAACCATTAGAATTTAACAAAATACTCGAAAATTCGTATTATCGAGTATTACAATACGAATTCTGCGGATATATGTTGTCGACTGGAAATCATTAATTTTTTATTATTTAGGTAAGGTTTCAATAGAGTCTACCGTACCCCTTGACTGAATTATTAATATAGATATATTAATTTATATTTATTTGTATCGATATATCTATCTATCTATTCCTATTTATTGTCTATATCTAATGAATCATTTTAGTATAAACAAATTAGTTTCCAAAAGATTTGAAAGCTAAAAATCATTTGAAGCGGAAGTACAAAAGTAATATCAGGCAAAATATTTCACTAATAATTATTCTGAAATATCTATAAAGTCCGATTCAAACTTTATGGCGGCTCGGAACATCGTACGAGACGATGCATAGAACATAATTTTATAGAATAAAAGTTTTTAATAGTTTAGAATTAAAGTTATAGAAACATATTCTGTTATCGAGTCTAAAGCGCTGGAGAGTTTTTTTTTTTACCAATATCCTTATTTTAAATATTTCAGCTTGGTATTGTAACATATATACAAATAAATAAAATTGAAGTGTCTATTTTTGAGCGGCGGGGCCGGTTTTGACGGGACTCTTTCTTCCAGATAACTGAAGTTACAGGGTGTAAGTTAGAGCACTTTTACTTTTCGAAAATAAATAGGGTTCTGCATAAAAAAATACAACTTACGAAGTTATGAATAAAATCAGATTCAATGCACAGTTTTACTAGTAAGTGTTTGAATTTGTGAGATCTTTGTTTTCTGTTAGTACCAAAAAGAATGACCATCAAAATATTATTTTTCGAGTGAATATTTAAAAATTATATTACGCAGTGAATAATTGTGCGAAATAGAGGAAATATGATACGCGAGCGGAGCCGCAGTCAAATAGTTAGTAAGCCGATAAAAATTACATGACAATAATAACTTTTATTTATAACAAACGTACAATAGATTTAGCCATGTCGTGACCAAACCAGAAAGTCGATATCGATATGTATTTATAAGGAAAATAGGGTCCCTTTGACGTATAATGCTAGTGGTTCAAATCCTAAATTTAATAAAGAATTCTTTGATTTTCATTTTATTTTTGATTTTGTACCATCACTTCAAAACTACTGAACATATCGAAATGGAACTGCTACTATTCGACGCGGAATTTTATATATCTTATGCAAATTTTTTCCGTTAATAAAAACAAAAGACTGTCAGTTTTCTTCATTCGTTGGTTTTTTTTTGCTAGACAATGTTACTCCGTGAAGTATATATAAAACGCAGGCAGAGCCGCGGGCACGCAGCCAGTACCTATATAGGCGTGCCTCTCGTCGAATCCCTTCTGAACGATCGCGTTGATGAACGGCGACCCATGGAACAGCATCCTCTCGTTGGTGACTCCGGCCTCGTCAGTCACCTCCCTCCTCCTGTGCTGGTACCTCTCCCACAATCTACCGTTTACTATCTTCTGTATCTGTAATTATATGATTTGCAACTTTTACGACAGCTCCGGATCTAAGATTTTTTTTATTCTAACTGACGTTTTTTGTTTATTGACGGCACTTAACCTTTCGGTTTTTTGTAAAAAAAAAATCGACTTGAATCTTTGAAATATTTTTTTTATAAACTCACATATTTCAATTAGATAGAATGTATAGATTTATTCACCAATTAGATATAAAAATACATATAAAAATTACAAAAAACTGAAAAACAGATACCAAAAGAAAATACACATAATAGGACTGTCACCCCATAAATGCATCTCATCAGACGAAAGGGGGTGTCAAGCTCAGCATAGACTAAAATATCTAGCGATACTCAGCGCTGATTTTTATCTGGATCCCAGAACGAGTCACGGAAACGACAATATTATAAACTTTGATAGATTTAAATTGAAAAAAAAAAAAAAATAATTACGACGAAAGCTGAAAATACATTTTAACCCCTTGGTTAAAATGTATTTTCAGGTAAGGACCTGGCATTTACTTTTTATTGTCTTATTTTTATGGGTACTCGACACATGAAATAATTTTCTAAACACATAGTAAAATAGCCTATTAATTTAAAGCTTTCATCAATCTGTCAATTTGACGTGTACGATTTGAAAATGTGGTTGGGGGGTCATGGCCCCAAGACCCCCCACTCGAACCGGCACTGTGTGAAAACATGTCAGTTTAATCAAATATGGAATCCGTCTAATTATAAATATTTGAGAGCATACAAAAATGATTTATCAAATATCTATGTTTTAATGAATAAGTACCATACCAATCCATTAAGTACCTTGAAGTTTGTAAAAGATACGATCCATTACCGTTGTCAGTTCGGCGTGAAATTTGTGACTACGTTTTGTTAGAAAAATATCCAACCCTTTCGAAAATTTATTTTAGTGTTCCATGTAAACTAACTCGACATAGTTCTCTATTGAAAGTTCCATTTGCTTCATCTAATTATAGGGAAAACACTTATTTAGTTCGGGCCAGTAAAAGTTGCAATGATTTGTGCGAGCGGTACAGCCTTGACCCTTTCCGAATAAGTGATAGGTACTTTAGCTAGAAGGTGCTTAAGACTTATCTATTTTTAATACTTGAATTGTTCTCTTCTCTTATTATATAGTGAATTTTTGGCTTCACATTTCATTTATAATTTAACTGATTTATATATGTGATGACTTGTTATTTGGTAAATATGTTATTATACTGTCAACTGTTATTGTTAAATTTCTTTAATGTTAGTCGTCCATAATTATAAATAAATAGATTAATAAAGAAATTTTTTTATAACCTAGCTAATGCTATTGACCGGAGGGGCCTTTACAGCTTCACCGAACTTTGGGGGCGAGTGCTGAAGGCACTCAGCCGCAAAAGGTAACTAGCACAACGGTTCGAACCTAGGCTTGGCCGCTACCTGAGTGTGAAAACTCCCGCGGAATTTTAATCCTAGCTAATCCCTATATTTTTTATTTAACATAAAAAAAAGGTTTCTTCCAGGTAAATAAATAAATAAATAGTGTAGTGGAGGTGAGTACGACTCACCCTGACGACGTTATAGTGCGTGAACTGTCCGCCGGCGTGCTCCCGGTGCGCGCGCACCGACGCTTGCATCTCCCTCTCAACTATCGCGTACTCGCTCTCTCCGCACTCCGAGTCACTCGCGCACGTCACCTCCACGAGTGTCGTGCCGCCGTACCACTCTAACCGAATACGTGTACAATTTTATTTTTATTTTTGAGTGTAAACACTTTATTACTTATCAGTATCAACAAATTATAAATAAAGAAAGACTATAAAAGCAAATTGTTTGTTACGCACACATTATATTTACTAATAATTAAAGTGTAAATTTCACGTGTCACGTGTCTGTACATTTCCGATCTTTAAACACATTTCTATCATTTTTAGAAATGTCTGTCTGTCTGTTTTGTTGTGCAGGTATCATTTATAAAGTACTCGGTATATTTTAAACATTAAAAAAGATAATTATAAAGCATATTCCGGGGTAACATTAAAATTTTATTTCATTAAAATCGGTCCACTCCATCAAAAGTTATAGTCATTTGAATGAATACGCGGCGACTTTGGCATTAAAGAAGAGTTTGTAACTAAATGCGTTTTAGTCTTATTCGAGAACAAAAAAATTATGGATTTATTGAAATTAAACAAAATGACATAATATAATATAAAATTTATGTATAGTATAAAAATAATTAATATGATATTCAATTTTCATATAACTGACTAGGCATTTTAGGCGTTTTATTAACGAGTCATTTTATGGAAGTAGTGAACTGAATATCAATGATACTCATAATAACTATAATTGGACGGTTCATGTTCATGATTTATGAACGTGGCATGGAAGAACATAAAATAGGCAGAAAAGAGATTCAACATAATAAAAATAATAATAATCTACACACACACAGACACACAGAAATACATACCGTTAGCGGTTTGAGCGCTCCGGTGGGCCGCTTTCAGCAAACGATGCCGGTGTCCATATGCGGCCACCCCCACCGCCCTCAGGTCCTCGTGGGACATCTCGCAGAGTATATCCACAGTTATCTGTTCGCGCTCCAGCATACCAGACAGCTGTTCCAGACCGATACTGGACAGACATAATTCATCATCACCTTGCCTTTATCCCATTTTTATTTGGGGTCGGCGCAACATGTCTTTCTCTTCCATTCATCTTTATTTTATATCATACCTACATTCACTCTCTAAACATATAATCTTTCACACAGTCCAAACATCTTTACTTTGGTCTTCCTCTACCCCCATACCCATTCATATCCAAATACCTCTCTTACAACATACTCTTCCTCTCTGAGAATTACCAAGACAGAAGCCTGCTCCTTATCTTCTCTGTCACAACCACTTTCAAACTTTCATTCCTAATCCTGTCCATTCTTGTTACCACACACATCCATCTCGGCTGCATCCAGACTTCTTTCATCCATCATTTTTATGGACCAAGATTCTAATCCATACAAAACGACAGGCCGAATCATGCTCTCGTATATCTACCCCTTTAATTTAATGGGTATTTGCGGAACACAAGTGGTAGCTGTGGTAGCAAATTGTACTATTTACATATAATTATTTTGTTTACTGACTGATCGCTGTTAATGGCCTTGAAAGATTCACCGGACTTTATGACGTCATACATGCGGAAAGGGATAGAGCGTCCCCTTTCTATCCTCTATAAAAAAAAAATATTAGCTTAATGAAATATTTCGTTCAGTATACGTGCGATTTTCAAAGAATTAAATACCAGCCGAATACGCTATTCTTAGTATAAGTACTTACCTTCATTTTTGTAATCAATTTTGCCGCTCATTTAGCGTCCGGTTACACGATAATCGTCACAATATAAAATCGTAAATAGACGCAAAATAATGAATTATAGAATGGCAAATAAAGTTTTTCAGAGAACCTTACCTAGAGAGGAATGTCTGCAAGGATTCAGAGGTAGAGAGGGCGGAGGCCGGCCTCCCAGCCGCATCCTCTAAACTCCCTCTGGACCCTTCAGCCCAGTAATTACTCGGCAGCACCTTGTAACCAGTCAATGCGAAATATCTTTACCAGTCCCAAAATAAATATAAAGCATACTAGATACACCCCCGAGTCTGCTCGTATAATGTATCATTCATAGTAAAAATGGTGGTAACTCCATGGTTATACTTTATTTTTCCTATTTTACCTAATTTATTTACGTATTAAAATTTATCTATCTTAGAAAAAGTTAAGCAATTCCATAACACGATACAATATTGTTTGTATACTAAAGGAGATTAAAAAAGCCAAATATAAAAAAAAATTAAAGTAAGTCTATGAGTATAAAATAAGAAGTTAATTAACTTTTACAATTATTCACTGCATTATATTTCACTAAAATCTTCAATGGTTTAGTTAAATTAATAGACGATAAAGCACTTTTAATCACTTTTATGCCAATTTCATTCACTATTACACTCATAACTTTTTCTGTATATTACATAATGTAATTAACTATATACTATAATTCAACCAGATGATATATAAATGATTTAAAAAAATAATCATGAAAATTGGTTCACTGGTTCACGAGTTATGAATCAACAAACAAACGTACAAACATAGAAACGAACAGGCACATAAACATTTTATAAGGATATGAAACCAACCGGCAAAGCTAGCTGAACCGTATCCCCGCTCGGCATGAGAATAGGGTGATGCGGCGGTGGGGGGAGAGGCGCGGGCGGCACGGGTGTGGCGGGAGTGGTACCCGTGACGTCACCCGCTGCTGATGTCATCGCGTCCTGCAGTAAAGACCTGACATCTTCGGCGCCAGCCAGCTCGACCGCAGTCTGACCCTCCTGGTTCTTCAAATAGGGGTCCGCCCCGTGTGCCAACTGGGGGATATTTTTTCAGAGCTCAGCAAAATTATTACTCTTCATCCGAAGTTAAGTGACAGTAGTACTGCCTCTTAGCTGATGCTGCTGGAACACACCTATTGGTATTTGGCGACAGGTTTTCAAACTTGATGGTGGTAGCTACCGAGGCAGGCGTTATTAAAAAATGCCCTACCACAATGCTATTGTTTCTTCACGGTGTTTTTTTTTACATGACTTATTTATCTTATTTTAATTTACGCTAATCCTTACTTAATCGTGGGATGAGCTTATTATTGCTGACAAGTAGCGGAGGGTGGAAAATTGACTAAGATTCTTATTTCATTGGCATTTAAAGATTAAAAAAGTATTAAAAATATATAGTGATTATTCAATATTTTTTGCACTGAGGTTCAGTACTTTGACCACAACCTCACCTGATGTTAAGTGACGATATGATTCGGGATGGTTTAACACACTAAACCTAGATTTTAGTTTTCAAGTGATGGTGCCGGAACAACGTATTGATATTTGACGACAGGTCTTGCTACCCAGACGGTCATGCCCTACCACCATGCTATGGTTTCCTCACGATGTTTTCCTTCATCGATAGTTGAGGCTCAATATATACGAGTACCTCCCTAGAAACTGAACCATCATCGCTTTAGT
Source organism: Samia ricini (assembly GCA_014132275.2). NCBI lineage: Eukaryota > Metazoa > Arthropoda > Insecta > Lepidoptera > Saturniidae > Samia > Samia ricini. The sequence continues at coordinate 5,328,459 of AP028167.1, forward strand.
AAAGTTCACAAGTCCTATAACGATGATGTCATCGGATAAATATGAATCTATTTCTTCTGCATTATAATACCGGCCTACATGTACCCATGCGTAAAGCCTCTAGGTAACTGCTATAAACACAAGCTGATCCCGGACACGTGAAGCGCCTTAACGTGTCACTATGGCCGGCTTTTGACAAGTGTACGGTGGTCACGATCCACTCGGATACGAAAAACCTAGCAACACTTTAATGACATATACATACGTCCCACTGGTGGATTAAAGCGTCTACTCAGGGTAAAGTCATTGGATACTTCCTACTAGTTTGTGGTAGTGCAAAAATATAGCAATTCTTCGATAAAAATACCGCCAGCTACTTCTGAAAAAGTCTGGTCATAATTGATGATAAAAGGTCTCCAAGCTTAGAGACCCTGCCACAAGTGATATTGTCAGAACACACCTGTAGATGCCTGCCCTCAAATTTCCAACTCGAGAGTGGTAGAAAGCCAAGCGGGCATAAGAAAACTCCATACTATTTGAGACCATCTCCCAAAAAAGATTCTACAGTACGCCCTGGCTTTTGCTAGAGGTAATGCAATATTGAATTGTAGGTAGTTTTTAAAGATGGTCTCGTGTGAGATGAGTTGTTAGTATCTACTTAGTCATCTCCCCTCTCCACCGTTTACTAATACCATTGCTCATGTTTAAGATTTTACTTCACCTAATTCATCCTCTAACATGGTGCAGATCCAACGAGAAGGAACCACCATGGTTTGCAGGACTAGGCAGTGAACTTTGGCCTCGACAAGACTGTTCAAATCTGCATTAAACCGGAATACTATACCGGAAGCTCAAATATCAAGGCCCAATGAACCGTAATTATTACCTTTAAAGTAACTAACCAACAACGCGCATAACTGTGTACGCGCTTTATGTGCAGCCTCGTGGAGGGGCGTAAAGCCCCACCTGTCGGCGGCATTTGGTGGAGTACCAGCTCGCAGGAGTAACGCTGCCAGTTCTAAATGACCGTAAGAGGCCGCATTGTGAAGCGGGACCAGCCCGCCCTTGTCACGGGCTGATACCGCAGCACCGGCCTCCAGCAGTGCCTCGGCCACTTCCAAGTTATTGTACCCGGCTGTTGTTATCGAAACTCCGCATTAAAAAGATATCAACAAAAAATATCGTCCATTATTCACATGAAACTTCACAGTAACGGGGTTATGGTTCGGGAAATCCTCGAAATACCACAAGAAAAGGGGGGTGGTGCAATGAGAAATCACGACGTCTTAACCGAAAAGCGGTGCGTGACCTGGACTAGCCATTACCATTTTGCTAAAGGATTAAAATAAGTATCATACTTGTATTTTAAGATAATAATTCTGATAATATACATTGCACAAAATAAAATACACAAGATTTTGGCTAAGGGATTTATTTATAAACCCGCTAAAAGGAAAAGAATCACGTTATTAATGGACGACTCCCAAATAGAACCTGCGGTTGTGGATTGCAAAGTTATCTAACAATGAAAAAAATACTATATAAAAAAAAATAAAGAATGGCCTCAAATGGCCTGAAAATATTAAGGTCAGATGCGATAGCCTCTAAAAATCAAGTCAACTAGTTAATTTAATAATACATGAGATGACGAATGAATAACCACATAATGTTTATTTTCCCATAATCGAGATAAGATAAACGAAAAAATGGGTTTTTTTTTCCAAGTAATTTCATTCAGGCCATTAATGTTTAGTGGCAACAAAAAGTATTAATTTATACGAAGGTAATAATGGCCTGTGATGGTCTCATATTGACAGACATATATCACTCACCTGCCAAATGTAACGGCGTCGAGTTCCTTCCATGGGAATCTCTACAATTAACGTTCTGTGGTGTTATTAATTTCCTAGAAAATAAAACAAAATTTATAATTTAACTTTATCACTTTTCCTGGAGTAACCATTTTAATTATAGGACCAAATTTAAAAAACAGGTACATATGTTTATTGATTCGATTTTTTATCGTTCGCTCAAATAATAGACCATAAATAAGGCTTACAATTGAATACAAAATTAAAAATTTATCAAAAATTAGGAACTTATAAGTTTTTTAATTGTATAGTAGAGACAGAGAGAGAGCACTATACTAATATGTCGTTACGTACGTTACATTAGCGTGCAAAAATATATAATTAATCTTGAAATAAAGTAATGTAACTTTATTGTATAAATGTAGAAGCCAGCTTTTTGAATCTACAATGGTTTATGTAAAAAAAAATGAAGACGTGTAATTTCAATTTGAATAAAAATATATAAATTCCCATGTTAAATGAATAAGAAACAAAATAAATAATATAAGCGACCTGTCAGAGTTGAGCCACATCGTCTGACTTTCGCGAGAATTTTTTACTTATCCACCTCAAACATTTGGGCGGGTAAGAGTTGATAAATATTTAATTTTTATTTTCGAAACACAACATTTTTCGTACGAGTTCTGTATTAATATTTGTTTAGCTGAAAAGGGACACATCCCCTCTCAATCGCCACCAACAACTTTAAACGTTTATATTTTAACGCTTAACTGTAACGCTATTAACTCATAGCCATATGTCCTTACAGACACATATCGACAAACATACATATATACACACACACACACACACACGCACGCACGCACGCACGCACGCACGCACGCACGCACACGCACGCACGCACGCACGCACACGCACGCACGCACGCACGCACACGCACGCACGCACGCACGCACGCACGCACACGCACGCACACACGCACACGCACACGCACACGCACACGCCCACGCGTCCACGCGCACACGCGCACACGCGCACACGCGCACACGCGCACGCGCACGCGCACGCGCACACGCACAAGCACACGCACAAGCACACGCACACGCACACGCACACGCACACGCACACGCACACGCACACGCACACGCACACACACACACACACACACACACACACACACACACGCGCGTAAACATAGTCTTATATTTAGGTTTTAAATAATCTTAATATATATGTTTGTCTATATTATACGAGCTGTGAATTTTTGTTGTAAATAATTAAAATAAATATCTATGAACTTTATTAACGCAAAGAAATAATTTACTTTATGAAATAATTTGTACGTTTTACGTTTAATTATATTAAGTTAGCTGTGTGTCCGCGGCTCCGCTCGCGTTTCATACGTTCTTTAGATGTGAATGAAAAGTGCATGTAACATTTTATTTATACATAACCTAAAAAAACAAACTATTGATGAAAAATGAGTCTTTGTATTTATTATTTATTACCGCGGAAAAAATTTAAATATGAGTAAGATGAAGGAAAAAGATGAGAAATAGAATATAAAAAAAATAAATAGCTTATAACCATTTACGAAAAATTCCGCGTCGAATGGTAGTAGTCCCATCCCGATACGTTCAGTAGTTTTGAAATGATGGTGCCTCAAAGGAACCGATTTCTCTTTTATATGCATAAATTTAGTCTAAAACAACTGTAATTACCATATTAGGATTTAATAGGGAACCATAAATAAAAGGAGATGTGAGAATTTGTCCGTTAAAGAGTTGGAGGGAAGAAGATTACCTGGCTCGAGCCAAATCTCCCCTCTTAGCGGCGTCAAGTAAGGCAGCGTCACCTCGTAGAGCGTCCGCTGTATCACTGTCACCAGCCCTTACCAGCTGTAAGGGGGTTAGACCATCGCGGTTCCTTCTCGTTGGGTCTGCCCCGTGCTGAAGGATCATGCCATTTTTAAAAGAACCAGCAAAACTGAAGACTGGTAAGCCTTATTGGAAAGCCACCCCGTGTCGCCCCCATCCCAAATGCAGCGGACGGCCCCGGGGGGTTTTAGTGGGTATTTCCGGGCGCTTCACGCCCGGCTGAGTCCCACACTGGCACGGAGCTCGTCACTCCGTGCCCCCTTATCTATTGTATTGGGGGACTTTGATCCCCTAAATACAATAGATAAGGGTAGTGCGTAAATGCATTTCCCCCCGTCGAAAAAAAAAAAAAAAAAGCCTTATTGGCCAATCAACTTTTATTTTTGTACAAATTGCGACTGGGAGGAGATAGTGTTCCTGAATGGTGATGACGTATGGTGAACAGTGACGTAAACAATATTTACTTAGTGGATAGGCAGGCGTGTAAATAGCCGTGCTTCAGTAGCGGGATGTGAACTGTTACGACCGTACACGCGGATACGTGACTGTCCAATTTGTCTTGAAGTGGTGTGCGGGTAAATATCTTAGCTAATATGTACGCGGAATCAATCCAGGGTCAAATGACCATCATATGGAAAGGTCCGCCGAAGAATAGCCTTTGCAAAGAACCAGGGGTGCATCTAACACCAAGAACCATCGGGTAAAAATGTATATCGCTTACCGTAATTTATGATGTGCTAAGCAGTCGCACAACAACTCACCCGAAAGTCCGGCGCCAGAAAACTACACCCGATTAATTGCATAGGCTAATTAAACCTAAATAAGAAAAAAAAACTTACCCGCCCAACCACTTAGTAATCATTGTTTTTTTTTTTTTTTCTTTTAAATTTTTCTGGTAAACGTAAACGAAGAGGTTTGCTTATTTAATACTTTATTGGCCCCTAAGTACCTGAGAACCAACGACTTATCTCACAAGAGACTATTGGAAATTCTATAAACGTATAAACTGAAATTAATTAAATCTCTCCTAGGGAAAGCTGCGAAGACTTGACGGCGTTATTTTTGAAATAATTAAATTAAATGGGTCAGCCAAACCTCGAATGACTTAGTTAGCTTGCTAAAATATAAAACGAGATATTTTGAGTTTGTAAATGTTAGTTGCTTTGTTTTTATACGCTCAGTTCTCTGACCGCAATCTCGCCTGACGTTAAGTGACGATGTGGTCCAGAGTGGTAAACACACTAAACCTAGGTACTGGTTCTCAAGTGATGCTGTCGGAGCTCGCCTATTGGTATTTGGCGACAGGTTTTCAAACTTGAGGGTGGTACCTACTCAGGCGGGTATTATTATAAAAAAGCCATACCACCATGCTATTTATGGTTTCCTCACGATGTTTCCCTTCACCGAAAGCCCACGATGATTTTAGAGTTGGATAGATGTGTTTGAAGTTCCGAATGCGCTATCAACAAAGCCATCATCTTTTCTATAAACAAGTAAGATAATTTTACCACCATCCTGGTTCACCATGAATTCTCCATGCCCCATAACAACTCATAATTAAATTCTAATTCTCAATTAACCTAATTAATGCTCCAACTATAGTAGCAGCACGCTATAATGACCGTTTTGACGTTTGCCAGTTCATGATGTTTTGTATGAATTAATATTTACGTTTGAATTGGCAAATTAGTGTTCTTTATTGTCAGAGAGGTTATTTATTAATTACTGATAGAATTTATTTAGTGTAAAATTTCACGACATCTAATTTCTAATTGATTTCTGAACTATATATATGTAGGATGGACTAAGTAAGATTCGATTCAAGAAACAAATGATCTCCACATATATACATATTTATATATGTATATATATAAATCTTCTGTTCGTGTGTATGGGACTAAACTCCTAAATGACTGAACCGATTTGAATGAAATGTTTTGTTTATTCCTAAGGAATCGAGAATGGTTTAGATTCACAATTTGGCACAATTAATTTTTTTATATTTGAAACGCGAACGCAGTAGTGGGCACAGCTAGTCTAACTATGTATTATATATCTATTCGACGTATATTTCTTTTCATTCCAATATACAGTTCATTCAAATATATTATGTAAAAATTCGTTTTATTAAAATCCAAAAACTATTTGTTTTTTTGAAAATAAACTAACATTTAATGTCACTATTGTATATATGTCAAAACGGCCATCATAGCGTGCCGCTACTATAGAGAACTTCCACTCCAACACATGTTTTTTTTTATCTTACCTTGAGCAGTAACCTGACGATATCCGCCTTTCCTTTAGCAGCAGCTTCGTGAAGAGGCGTGAAGCGCCACAAGTCTGCAGCGTTGACTCCAGCACCGGCAGATACGAGCAATTCGGTCACCTCGAAATGACCGTAGGAGCACGCATTGTGCAGCGGTACTAAACCTCTGCCGATATCAGTATATGGGACATAAGTATTTGAAGATGTGAAGAGTGCTTTGATATAATTATGCCTAAATATCTGCACTCCGTAGTAAAGCACTGCTTTCATCCAAGCCTGTGCAAAGATTTTCGGCATCTGAATAATTGCCAGCTGATGCCAAAACGAGACTCAATGAATCAATATGGTGAGTTTAAGGACAAAGTGGTTGCCAGTTGGTTGGCCCAGATGGGAGAAAGCATAGCAGCCATGACGTATGTAGCCCACTACACATTTACCTGCGGCTGCTGCATGTCATTTACTACTGTTAAAAGTCTACATAGACGCACACTAAAGTGGTGTTTAACATCCAAGGGGCACGTGTCACTCTTGTACTTTTTCTTATTCGAAGGATTTTTTTTATAAATTATAAGGCTTCCTTAAGACTTCACGATGTATGGTCGACAAACGCTCTCGCGTTCTTCCATTCAACCTCAGCACGCAGTTCATGCTAAATCCAATTCAGAGGGTTGCAACAGCTAGGACACCCTGCATACTCCACCAACTCGGATTCAGTTTTTTAACGCTCTTGCACCGGTCGCTCGTCATGATCTCGTGTAATTTTTTATCACATATTTTTAGGCATTATTTGAAATAGTTGGGAGGTTCATATCCGCATATAAAATAACACATCAAATAGCTAACAATATATTTAAAAGACAAATTGAGTGTGTTAAATTTTGGTTTAAATAAGTGAACGACTGCTGTCCTGTTCTCTTTTTCGATTCATGAAATTATTTTTTTTAGTTAAGACCGTTGCGCTTCACTTAACCCAAGATGTTTATAAATTTAGCTGCTCAAAGACTTTCAGTTTAGATATAGACTTTCAGATATAGAGTGCCTGGCAAGATTTCAATGTCACTGGAACTTATAATGGGAGAGTAACACTGTCTGATAGAAATTCTCCTACAATTGCGTACCGATATATTATGTATGTAACTTTTACATACGTGTGTACTTCCATTAGATGGAGTAATTGGCTTGGCGAATTGGAGAGGATGGATGAAAGAATGTTGACGAAATAAATTTACAAGGCAAGGGTGATTGGGGAGGGCAGTATCTCGATCAGATCGAGGACGTTCTAAAGAAAGGGCAGGACAAAAGTACCCGTAACAGAAGAGCATGTATGAAGGTGCTTATGAAAGAAGATGAAGCGAAAGACTTGTGTCAGGATCGTAGCAGGTGGATGGATGTAGTGTTTGCCTACATTTAGAGGCGTGATGTTGTGTGGTGTGGTCTGACATTAGACAGTCAACATCTCATAACTGAGTATTTGGGTATTTACAATAGAAGTCACTAATAAAAACTTAATTAGCGGACAACAGGCCACTTGCAGCCCCGGGGAGAAAATATTCGAGGTCGTATATATTACACTTGTAAAATGTAATTAGCGGTTTTATTTTAGTAGAAAAAGTAATCTAAACAAAAAAAATGCCCATGATTTAAAGCAGATGGCAAATGCGCCTCTCAACTAAGATGTCTTATAAGTCGCTGTTTGACCGCGGCTCCGCCCGCGTTTCATATGTTCTGTGCACACAACATTTCCTTTATAAACCTAACCTAACCTAAAAAAAAAACAAACGAATGAAGAAAAGTCTTTTATTTTTATTAGCAAAAAGAAAATGTACATAAGAGTAAATTGAAACGGAAAAAATGAACATAAGAGTATTAGGGTTCCGAGTTAAAAAAAACACTCTAGAGATTGTAAATAAAATCCGATTCCATTGTCAGTTTTACGGGCAAGTGGGCTTGAATTTATGAGAAACATTTTTACTTTATCTTAGTAACAAAAATTACAGGAAAATAATCAGGATTCCGTATTATGAAGAATATATGAAACGTGGTGGGTGCAGCCGCGGGCATGCAGTTAGTTATTTTGTTCTATTCATTATAAAAAATTAAAATAAAAATAAAAAAACTTACCCCTTGTCTTTAGCATGGACATCAGCCCCTCTTTGTAACAATAACTGAGCTAAGGGGAGTCGGTTATACCTGTAAAAACATTATTTACAAATTTACGCCTTTTTAACTCTTTTTTTTATACTAGCACGGCAAAATGACGGTTCTTCGCTTAATCGTGTAAGCACGGAATAATTCAAAAACAGCGCCGACCACCGAAAGATCATCAATCGATCGCCGGTCGCAGCTGGTATGCGCCGGCCTGCACAAGTGTCTTTGCATTCGAAGGACCCAATGTTGTAGGAAGGAGGGTAAACAGCGCCCGGGAGACTGTACCCCAGTTTTATGGTACGGTAGAGGTAAGCTGAATCGATCTTTTTGGTCACCTTATAACTTACATCACTAAGAACATTTACTATGTTACGGTCAGGGCTCGTTGGGCGTGTTTTATCGTCCGCATCATGGACGCTTCTATTTCCCACTACAGTGGTACATTATTAAACCTTTTTTAATACGTGTCTGATCGATGACGAGTGAATCGCCGGGACTACCCACTAAAACCCCGTCTGCTCCTATTCACGGGGCAATTATTATAGAGGTGTTGGCTTAGTTGGTAGTGCGGTCGGATTTCTCGTCAATGGAAGCAGGTGCAAACCTACTTATCCAACTCTAAAAATCAGCTTGAGCTTTCGGGGAAGGAAAACATCGTGAGGAAACCATAGCTTGGTGGCTGGGCGTTTTCTAATAATGCCCGCATGGTTAGCTAGCATACTCAAGTTAGAAAACCTGTCGCCAAATACCAATAGGTGCGTTCAGACATTATCGCTTGAAAATCAGTAGACCTAGGCTTAGCGTGTTTACCATCCTGGATCACATCGTCACTTAACATCAGGTGAGATTGTGGTCAACTGTCATCGACAATCAGCGTTGATTTTAAACAGTGCCGTATTTACCATCAATTAGTGTGCAATTATTGTCGGAGTCAGAATAAAATAAAGTGGAGTTTTCGTACCCTACTAAGTCGGATGCGAACCAGTTAAGATGCGTGACATATCCTAGAGACTTTACTTATGGGTATACGTAAGCCGTTATAATGATGCTGACTCGAGATGTATTCACATCTATTGGCAATCGTTACATTACTGGGACACTGTACTTTATATAACAGCAGATGAAATGCGGTCATTTTATTAGAATAAAAGAAAAACTTCGAGTTTAATAAAAACAATTAAAATTTAAAAAAAAAATCAATTTCGCCCTTGAGAAGGCGCCTATAAACGTCAAAATACTACCACCGATTCGGAAAACAGACCAGTCGAGAAGAGCCGACAAGAAACACGGATCTGTTTTTTTTTTTTGGTTACATACATACATACATATCATCACGCCTTTCTCCCGTGGGGGTAGGCAGAGATTACGTCCTTCCACTTGCTACGATCTTGACACACCTCTTTCGCTTCTTCTACTTTCATGAGCGCTTTCATACATGCTCGTCGGTTATGAGTACTTTTTACCTGGCCTTTATTTAACACATGATTGATTTGGTCTAGATACGTTCGCCTAAGTCGACCCTTACCGACTTGCCCATTCACTTTTTTGGTTATATAATATAAATTAACCCCTCGAGCACTTACCTGGCGTTTATGCCAGCTTTACATTGATTTCCTATTGTCTTATTTTTATGGGTACTCGACACATTAAACAAACTCATAATATCGTTCACGTAACAATTCTATCCGTTGGTCATTAAAACCTGCTGGACTTGCTTAAACTTCTTGTCATATAAATCGGTAATGTGCTTTGAAATCATTTGGAGATCCTGAAGCTATTACCTAAAAAGCTAAAGCGCAGGACGGTTAATTTTTGATTACTTCTTCTATTAAAAACAGTTAAGTTAAACTCCTTAAATTTACTCTTCAGTGATTCGCGAGATTCCATTTTGTAAATGGTTCGTTCGAACTGCACGTTTTTGTATTGTAAATACATTAAAAATGGTCGGGTTTAGAATTAAAACTCACCCGGCAGCGAAGTGTAGCGGGGTGGAATGTCTTCCGTCGACGTCTCTGCAGTTGACGAGACGTGGCCGCGCGTCGAGTATCGTCCGTGCTGTCTCTACGTCTCCAGTCCGTGCCGCTTCCAGAAGTCTCACAGCCGCGGCGTTCGCACAAGCATCTTGTAAATATAACATAAGTCTATAAGTTTTGGAGGAATCCCTGTCTGTTATATGGCATTATAACCGACATCAAAAAGGAAGATGTGTGTATGTTTGTTACGCGATTTCTCAGTCAATTGTGGATTTTTTTTAATCGAAGTGTACTACACATTCTCGATTTGTTCCAAATCAGGATCTTATCAGTGGAACTCGGGTAAATCGAGAAACACCCTCGTATATTATAGGCACACTTTTTTCATACATTTGTTGCCAAAGCTATTAAGTAGGCTTCACAGCTATACCTAAAAGTACATAGGTACTTATTTTAAAAAATATTAAAAAAACTATTAAAAACAAAACCAACTTAAAAGAATAGCATAAAACACGCAGTTACATGGGTTTTATAAGGGATACCTTGAGACTCGCAATTTCCTTTAACTTACGTTTAGCGCAAAATACTACGCTTAGTCACAGTAGCGGAGATTTTTGTTATGTAGTCGATTACACCGAGAGAAATTTCGCGCTTTTCGCACCTATCTTCGAATATGGCGCGCAGTGTTTAGTGCTTGTTAAGGTCACAGTTGGCCACATTAGGATTTGTGTGTTACGAGACAAAGCTTGGAGTGGTTAGATGTTGAGGCCGTCGATGAAGAGGAAATGACCAAGACTGAAGAAACCCCTGATAGTACTGCGCCCCGTGATCAATTATGTATCCGAGTGGATTGATGCTAGGAAAATATTCATTGAAGACGTGTGATGTGAATGTTAATGTAATTAAATAGAAAACCATTGTTGTATCGTAAATTAAGCTACAGTGGCATTGCTACCGTACATATTGAATAAGTTTTTCATCATAATATTTAATGTACTAGTAATTATAAGCATGCATGAAGTCTTTTGCAATAAACGTCGTATTAATAAAGACGGATATGAGTCAAATTATTTTGATTTGTTTCACTTTCTGCCTGTGAAATGATTAAAAATTTTACTTTTCAATACTACGTAAAAACTTTAAAGGATGGTGAGGTCTTGACACATAGTACGAGTGATCACCGAGGGGCGAGAGGTGTCGAAAAATCTTAAAAAATAGCTCACGTAGTATGGGTACGTTCCCTTATGTATGTAAATCGATCTATTCTGTTAATACTTAATAAAAGTTCGCATAAATATTTTCAAATCCGTATAGAGAGTCGAAACGAAGAGCGGCAACTTAGCACGCTACGATCCGTGAGCTGGCATCGTGGCTATTATAATTTAGCTCAATAGGAAAATTGGGGATTAGCGCCATCTAACTATTGTTTGCGCATAATTAAGATTCTGGCATCATTACAGATAGGCTTCTATTGAATTTGAAACACTCAGTGACACCTTTAATTTTAATAGATAATAATTTATCGTATTACGATTCTTTTTATGGTTATTATCGGTCTAGTTTATTATATAGTCTTTAATAATATATAAGGAATTTTTTTTTTTATAAAATAAATATAACAACATATTAGTAACAATGCCGTATAATTTTGTTATAAAACTCGATGAAACGGAAATGCTTCAAGACAAAAAGACAAACCACGTACAACAATAGGATTCATTCCAGTAAAGCGGCAGACACTGTAATTCCACATAAAGTAACAAAGATATGTCTTTTATTTTCTATGCAGATTAATTTATAAAGATATAAAAAGCAGACAAATGTTAATAACTTCAATGAACAAATTATGAAATTGTAATTATTCGTGCTATCGTTTAAACATAAAAAAAAAACAGTATTTTTCAAAGTTTTCACACTTCTGTCGGCAGTCCTCGTGGCTGCGTAGTTTTTTTTTTAGTTTTATTTCCTGCGAGTATCGAGTAGAATATCTATCACTTACACTTTTTTTCTAAGGAATTTAGTTTTATAATTTCATACAATATAGAATAAAAAATTGGTATTGTTGCGTAGTTAACTGAAAAGCATTCAGAAAATACTTTTTCCCAGTCAATTAACTCCGAAGCATGAATCATTTTTATATAGATTTACATTGGACGAAATTATTTTTAGAGGTTATAGGTGCTTCAAATGAGAAGGTTGGATGAAAAGAGTCTTCTTCTGTTAAGCTAATATTATAACGTGATATATTTATAAACAGCTGTGCGCCCGCGACTGCACCCGCGTTTCATATATTCTTTAACGCTTTTGAAATTGTTTTATACGGAACTCTATTTTTTTTGTACTAAGGCAAATAAAACATGTTTCTCATAAATTCAAGCAATTACCCGTAAAACTGTGCATTGAATCGGATTTTATTCAAATTTGTGGTAATTGATTTTGTTATAACCTGTTTTGTTTTTTTTTTTTTATATAAATAAAAATATTGTCACACAGCACTAATTTGTAAAATGTATTATACGTTATCATGTGATATTGCGTTTGAAACCAAAGCCTCGATGTTGTTAAAGTGAAAACACCTTTAGCTGTTAATACACGTACGGAAAGGACGTTGATGTCTTGTGTATCGATTCAAAAAATGGATCTTTTTGTAATATCTTATTTAGCCATCCCTATTTAGGCGACTGAATCCCCCAACCGCCCGCCACACCATGTCCGCAGTCCGGTCCGCGCGTGTGCTAACCGCTTTAGCTGTATTGAGTAATTCTCGGTACAGGAAAGACAAATACGATTCGCGTTACCGATACTACGCGACGTCAACATGCTACAGTATGTAAAGTATAAAATAGCTTTTAAGTGCTAGCGCTCACAGATAATAATATTTTACAATTTATATTTATGCAGCCTATCGTGTCTTTTGATGATGAAAAAACTATTTAAAAACATAATTAATGCTCGGAATGCCAATAAATGTAAAAACCAGACAAATGTTAGGTTATGTTAATAATTAAAATTAACGAATTTCTGAAATTTAAACATTAAAAAAAAAACAGTTTTTTCAAAGTTTCGAGTTTTTCCTTCTGTCAGAAATCCATTACAGAAGTACATTTTTCTATTTTTTCCATACTAAGTAGTCTTAAGAGTGAAAACAATAGTTCTTTTTTTTTGTGATGTGATCTTACTTCACCTTGCGTATGTCATTTGCTAAATAACAAAATATTAATATTTTTATTCAAATATTCTGTATCTATTATAATATTAAATACTAGCTGTGTCCGCCGCGACTGCGCCCGCGTTTCATATATATAAGAATATTCTTCACTACATTTTAATTTTTTTTACACGGAACTTTATTTTTTTTAGTACTAAGATAATATTTAATTATTTATTTAAATATTTCTCATAAATTCAAGCACTTGACTGTAAAACTGTGCATTGAATCGGATATTATTCTAATTTTTATGAGATATAATTTTTTTTACGCGGAACCCTAATTATTTTCGAAAATTAAAAGTACCCTAAGGTACCCGGAGTAACAACAGCTATCTACAAAAAAAACTCCCGCCAAAATTCGTCTTGCCGTTCTGGAGATTACCCGGAAAAAACAGACGACAGACAGATAATAATTTTAAAAATTGTATTTTTTATATAGGTAACATATATACATTCATATCTATTTAGTAAAAAAAAAAAATTTTGACATAACAAACAGACACTTCAATTTTATTTATTAGTTTAGATTTGTAGGTAACTAACTATTTTACATTAAGATTTACGAGCACCGTTGCGGCGGCCATTTTAAAATGGAATTACCAATACGTAAATACATTTTATTTTAAAGCTATTTTTTATTATTCTTATTTTTATACTAGCTGTTACCCGCGGCTCTGTTAGCGTATAAATTTTCTATTCTATTCATTTATAAATATGTGTACATTTATATACATTCAATGGAAAATCGATCAGAGTGCTGGGCTAGTAAGATGATGGATAAGAAACGATTGCAAAACGAAAAGTAGAGGCATGCTAAAGAGTGTGGATCATGTGTGTGAGGATTAATATAAAAGAAAAGTTAGTAAATGAAGAGATGACGATTGATAGGGACGTATGGAAGAAAAAAAAACATAATACGCCGACCCCAAGTGAGTTGGGAATAGGCCATGAGAATGATGATCAAAAATCATGTTTTCATATAACCATAGATAACCAAACGGTTATTAAAACTACGAGAATAAAGTCCCTTATAGATCTCATGTGTATACACAGTGTCCCAGCCGGAGATCGGAGCACGTATTGGCTCGCTGCCGGAAGGTGGGAGGGGGGGGGATCTGGAGTGTGTGCTGGAGCAAAGATAACCGGTTGTTCGGAACACACCTATTGGCGACAGGTTTTTAAACTTGAGGGGCGGTGACTACCCAGAAGGGCATTAATAGAAAAATTCGCAACCACCATGCACTAAAGTTGTATGTTTTTTATCGGGCGATATGTAAACCGAAATGCGTCGTTGATTTGCCGTAGCCAGGTAACGAGTTCCTACACTTTTCGGAATTAAATAATTCTATATTCATATTTAACGCCAGCTTTCCTTTGATTTCCTATTGTCTTATTTTTATGGGTACGCGACACTTTAAAAATAATAATTTAAAAAGTTTATAAAAAAATAGATTCACGTGTTTTGGGTAGTCTATAAACCTAACCAGGTATCATCCACGTGTACATATAAAAGTAATTTGTTTCACTACCAAACCCAGACCAGTGTCGGTACACGGCTGTTTCTGACACTGTTTTTCCGAACCACCTACTAGCTGTTGACCAGGGATTTTACAGCTTCAACTAACTTTGGGGGGAGAGCTTAAGAGGATATCCTAGCGGCATTTATTCCATGCAAACGTAGTCACCTGTTTCCTTCTTGAATAATAACAATATGGTAAAGAATAGTGATTGATGGTCGATTTTTACCGTCATTTTCAGACGTACGTCAAACAAATTTGATGGATATATAGAATAATAATTAAAAAGAGCAAAACGCACAGGCATAGCCAAAGTCTTTACTATTCTAAAACTGAATAAAAATTAAAAATCAGTTTAGTTTTGGATGAAGAAACAGGGTATTACGTAGTGATGTTTTCGTCTATTTTGCATAGGGTAAAATCAGCCCGAGCTGCAGTCGCCTTTTTCTTGTTTTATAATTCTTTCTTTGGTGCGCGCGCAACGCGTTAGCAATAGATTTCTGAAATACCTACTTTTCCGCCGCATGTCCCCTTAATGCACTCGACTGAAAATTAACACAAATTTTATAGCCCTCTTATAGACAAACCCAGTCACAGCCGATCATTTAACAGGCGTGTATGAGATAATACAGTGGTGTGAAAATATCTAAAAGGATGATGTTGAAAGGAGCAAACGGAACTTACCTTTATTATTAGCCTTCGATTAAGCTGGTTCAGATTTTATTTTACACCTCACTTCACTTTATGAATGTTCTATATAATTTGATAACTAATGTGCACTTTTAAACATACGAGAGACAGCGGCGGCGGTTGCGTGTTGGCGTTCCGTTTTTGAATAGGAAGAGGAAGGGATAATGAATACATAGACTAAATAGAGCCAGGGCGTATAGATAATATAGACAAGAAATAACTCAGAATAAGAAGAGAATATATATGATAATAGATGGCGTTAACATACAGTCTTATACTAATTTGTAGATACACAGACGCTACACCCAATGACACAATGGCCAACCTCCAAGGGAAGATTTCTTTTTGACTAATTTTGAAACGGACTTGACACATATAAAGGGGGAAAAAAGTAATCACAAACATTTTGTAACAATTATGCCCTGTAATTGTACCTGCGTGTTATGTGCAGGAGTGTGTAAGCAGTGTTGTGCGTGTAATGCTCAATGCGTGGGCAGTGTCACTGTATCGCGCTGGCGGCGACGTCAAGAGCCTCCCCAGTTGGGGAACGAAGCACGTCTTGGGCCGCCGCCGGAGGCGTCCCGGTAATTGTGCGGGAGCTGAAGCGTAGACTGATTCGAAACATATATGTATAATGGAAGACAACATAACCATAGCGCAATGTAGAATCATTTAAAGCAAAAGCAATTTATGTTGTCGTTAATATACAAAATTGAAGTGTCTGTTTTCTTACTATATATACATATGAATGTATATCAGAAACCTATACCAAAAATGTAATTTTTAAAATTGTCTATTAGTAACGGCTAATCTCCTGAACTGTTAGACCGATTTGGACGAGATTTTTATGTTACATAGCTGAAGTTACTCCGCGTAACTTAGGCTACTTTATTTATTCGAAAATAATTAGGGTATCGCGCAAAAAAATTATAACTAAAGATTGGAACAAAATCCGATTCAATGCAGTTAGTTTTACTGGCAGGTATTTGAATTTGTAAAGAAATATCTTTGCTTAATGATAGTAGCAAAAAAAATTGGAAAATGATTAGGGTCCCGTATAAAAAATAATAAAAACTATATTACGCAGTGAAAAATATAAGAAACGCGGGCGCAATCGCGGGCACTCGGCTAGTCTGACTCAAATTTGCATTTGAGATCAAAGTGACCGATCAGTTTGACCAAAAAGGTCAATTTGTGGGGACCTTTTTTTTTGACGGGGGGAAATGCATTTACGCACTACCCTTATGTATTGCATTAGTGAGACCGAAGTCCCCCAATGCAATAGGTAAGGGGGCACGGAGGGACGAACTCCGTGCCAGTGTGGGACTCGCCCGGGCGTAAAGCGCCCGGAAATACCCACTAAAACCCCCCGGGGCCGTCCGCTGCATTTGGGATGGGGGCGACACGGGGTGGCTTTCGCAAGCACCGCGTCGCACACGGGGTGGCTTTCGCAAGCACCAACAATTTGTAGGGACCTAATATAATTATATCGATATTTTGATTAATCGATTCAACCACTGCTGGAGTTAGGTTTCCTCCAAAAAGGGGGAAATCGCCACGCTTGGCAGGCGGATCGGCGATCGCGTAGCTGTATGTGATGCTCAGAGGATGGTGCTGCCCATCGTCTGGTTTATAACTTAGTCGCCTTTTACGACACCCACGGGAAGATATGGAGGTTCTTAGCCGGTATCACATGGTCTGCCGGCACCACACGGCTATGGACGATATGGCATTGCCAGAATTGTGTTTAAATTTATTTTAATTGTAATATATGACATATTCAACTGCCTCGGTGGCGCAGTTGTATTACGGTGCGACTGCCGTTCTGAGGTCTCGGGTTCGATCCCCGGGTCGGGTCAAGTTGTATTGGGTTTTTCTACCAGTATCATCCCGGAGTTTGGAATTTGTGCCCGATATGGCGACAGGCTCGCCCCCTGTCGCATCTGGGACGGAACTAATCTCGGCGGAATGTGGGTATTGTAGTTCGCTACTTCACCTCTGCCTAACCCTTCGGGGATAACAGGCGTGAGCTTATGTATGATATATTCACATTACGCATATATTGTTACGTAGATATTTGTGACAAAAACTTCTGATTATCATTAAGTTTACGTCAAAAGTATATTATAATAAAAATACAATGGAGTAACGACCGTCGATCGCATAGTTAGTGTTCGACCAAGAATACGAACGGTCGTGAGACATTAGCGCCCACCGACAGTAAGTTTACAAATGTTATCGACTAAAGAACAATATTTAATACTAGCCGTGTGCCCGCGGCTCCATCTGCATATCACATATTTTTCATACATCCATACAAATATCACGCCTTTCTCCCGTGGGGGTAGGCAGAGATTACGTCAATCCATTTGCTACGATCTTGACACACCTCTTTCGCTTCCTCTACTTTCATGAGCGCTTTCATACATGCTCGTCGGTTATGAGTACTTTTTACCTGGCCTTTATGTAACACATGGTTGATTTGGTCTAGATACATTCGCCTAGGTCGACTCTTACCGACTTGCCTATTCACCCTCGCCTTATAAATTAATTTCGTTAATCTTCTCTCATTCATTCTATCTACATGCCCAAACCAACTAAGCATACCTTTCTCTATTTTGGTCACCACATCCTCTACCACACCACAGCGTTCCCTTATCATACTATTCCTGACTTTATCAATCGTCTTCACTCCAGCTATACTTCTCAGACTTCTTATTTCCACTGCGTTAATCTTACTTTCATGCTTCTTCTGCCAAACCCAACATTCACTACCATACCTAAGTGTAGGGACCAGGACTCCTCGATGCACAGCTAAACGCGCCTTTTCAGTCACTTTCACTTTCAACGCGTGAAAAATATACTTTTTTTTTTAAATACTCATTGAAAAATAATGTTTTATTGTCTATTGAAGCGTATTTTGTCCACAAGTTTTAATTTTTTTTTTTACGCGGTACCCCCGATAAATTTCCTGGAATTATTTTCGGTACTAACAGAATGCATAGATATTTCTCACAAATCCAAACACCTGCCGCTAAAACTGTGCATTGATTCGGATTTTATTTGCAACTTTTTTAAATAATAATTGACATAGATTAAGATAAAGTAAATATATATCTCGCAAATTCAAGCCCTTGTCAGTAAAACTGACCATTAAATGGTCCTTTTTTACGATTCTTTGGGTTTTAATTCCTTAGTTATTTTCCCAAAAAAAAATTTGGTACTAATAAAAAGCAAACATATTTCTCACAAATGCAAATACCCGCAAGTAAGTCTGTACACTTAATTGAATTTTATTCACAACTAGCTGTGTGCGCACGGCTGCGCCCGCGTTTCATATCTTCTTCACTGTGTTTTATTTTTTTTTTATACGGAACCCTTAATATTCCTCTCATTTTTTTTACTACTAAGATAAAGTAAAATATTTCTCATAAATTCAAAATCTTGCCCATAAAATAATGCAAAACATATCCACGATCTAAAAAAAAAAAGAATCATGTAAATCGGTTTATTTTTTTTATACCACTAAAGTCCCAAACAGGCATACGATCCACCTGATGGCAAGCGGTCACTGTCGCCTATGGACTCCTCCAACACCAGGGGTATGCACCAATATGCGCGTTTGCAACTCTTTAAAAACATTTACACGCCCTTTTAGAGTTATAATCCATATAACAGACAGACAAATAGACTTTTATTATATATAATTAAAATATATACAGCTTTGGGTTTTAATTATGAAAATTTTTACATTACCTATCGAAAATCATAAAAATATGTTCGTCATGGATTCTAAAGTGCTATCCGATTGGTTGTTTTTTTTTTTTAAATTCATTTAATGCAGATATTCTGTTATTTGTATTTTATGTGTGTTTTGTACTTCATGTGTAGCCAGAAAGTAACTGAAAAGGGGCTTTAGCTGTGCATCGAGAAGTGTTGTTCCCTACACTTGGGTATATGGTAATGAGTGCTGGGTTCGGCAAAAGCACGAAAGTAAGATTAACGCTGTGGCGATAAGAAGTCTGACAGGTATAGCTGGAGTGATAATGATCGACTGACTATGTCATAAGCGATTGGTGTGATAAAAGAACGCTGTGATGTGGTAGTTAGTGGATGTAGTGAGGAAAATAGAGAAAGGTATGCTTAGTTGGTTCGGACGTGTGGATAAGATGAACGACAGAAGATTAACGAAACGAATTTATAAGGCGAGGGTGAGTGGGCACGTCGGTAAGCGTCGACCTAGGCGAACGTATTTTGACCAAACCGAACACGTCTTAAATGAAGGCCAGGTAAAAGAAGTACCCACAACCAGCGAGCATGTATGAAAGTGCTAATGTAAGTAGAGGAAGCGAAAGAGATATGTCAAGATCGTAGCAAGTGGAAGGACGTAATCTCTGCCTACTCCCACGGGAGAAAGGCGTACATCTGTAGCATGATTATAACATTTCAATATAATACTAATAGGTATTTATTTTATTGTATTATGATTTGGAAATATAGTAAACTAGCTGGTGCCCGCGTTTCATATGTTCTGTGCATATGACGTTTCATTTATAGCTAATTTAAAAAAACAAAACAAATTAATGAATAAAAGTTAAATGTACAATAGAATTTGAAAAATATATAGCCTATAACCATCTACGATTAATTCCGCGTCGAATGGTTGCGGTTTCATGCTGTTCGGTCCAGTAGTTTTCGAGTTTACCTCGGACAAAGAAAACAAACTTTGCTTATATAGATAAATTTATTGTGTAAGTTGCTAGGAATTATAATCAGAAAGGAATAATAGTTTAATGCTAGTAACTCGATATAAAATATTTTTACAAACTTGCATACAGAAATGAATAAGGATATAATGAATTGTAAATTTAGTTTTAATATTCTCATGAGGCTCTCACTCAACACTAATTTCTAAACAAATTACCCACTTAATATGTGCATTCTATATGATCTCTTCAGAGACAGATTTTTTATTTAAATTTAAACTACACACTTCATTTATTTATGTAAAACTATTCGTATGTAGTCTATCAAAAGGAGGGGGAATCTTCAGAATGTTTCGGCCTTGAAAATGGACAAACAGTGCCATTTATACTTAAATGATCACTTACCATTGAGTATTTACGAATGTGTGTTGAATGGTGTCAATGCTCAGTTTATATCACTATTTTCGGTATTTAACCCCTTGAGCACTAACCTGGCGTTTACGCCAACCTTTCAATGTTTTCCTATTGTCTCATTTTTACGGGTAATCGACATATTAACCAACCTAATGAATGTTCTGTGTGGGTGTTGACTAGTGCATGAGTCGTGTAGAATGATGGGCGGCTATCTACAATTTAGCTGTCTACAATCGACAACAACAAAAAAAAAACGTTAATATTGGTTTATATTTAAACTTTGTGCCAGTAACTTCATGTTGTCATATGAGTTGTACTTGTTACTACAACATTCTTTCATTTACAACGTAAAATTGCTCTAATAGCTACATGATCACATAAATGGTCATTAAAGTTATATGTTAATAATAATAATAATTGACTTCTTATTTATACTGAATTAACATTCGATTCTATATATTTATATATAACTATATGGGTAAAGGGTCGGTTTGTTACAACACGAATCTCTAATTATTTTCCTAAACATTTTGTTGTACTAAGAAAGCAAAGATATTTCTCACAGATTCAAGCATTAGTTTTTTTTTTTTTTTTTACAATTTCTTGGGGTTTAATTTTTTTACACGGTACCCTAATCATTTTACTGAAATTATTTTTAGTACTAACAGAATGAAAATCAAAAGCTTAAACAACTGCCGGTAAAACTGTGCATTGAATCGGATTTTATTCAAAATTCAAAAGTACCCTAAGTAATTATTATCGAAAAATGAAAACCAGCATAAGTTACGCGGAGTAACTTTAGCTATCTGCCAGAGAAAGTCCCGTCAAAATCGGTCCAGTTGATTCGGTGCCGGAGATTAGTCGAAAAAAAAAAAACAGACAGACAAGTATAGAAAACTTTTATAATTAGTGTTTTTGGTATATAGATATCAATATCATATATGCATTAATATGTATTTAGTAAAACAAAATTATTTTAATTTTACAGACAGACACTTCAATTTTATTGATTAGTTAAGATTCATTTTTTATTCAAATATGTGGATATATTTGAATAGCAGTTAATTTTACAATTAAGTTCTTGTGAACAGCACACATCCATCCTAACATTCGTATCTTAACTACATGCAATCGCTTATCCACCTTCTTACTAGTCCGGTATTCTGATCCATACAATGACAGGTCTTATGATGGGACCTAAATTTTCGTCACATATAGCAACTTATTTGAGCGACTGCACAAAAAATAAGTTATTTAATAACACGGGTCAACACAAAATTTGACTTTAAAGGCATAACATTTCGATATTTCACGTCGTAATTGGACGAACAAAAAATATACGACTTGGAAATATTTGCTTTTGTCTTTAGGAGACCGATTGAACGATATTTTTCATAATCTGTGGTTTTAATTTTGGTATTGCCATCTATAGGCGGTTTGTGAGGGATTGCTGGTGATTTGCTGTGCCGTTGAGTGGTCGCGCTTGACCTTAGCTGGACTACTGCGCCGACCCGACGGTCGAGTCATCGGAGAGCCGTAACAGTTGGATTGTGTACTCGAGTTCGAACGCCACCGCTACAAATATTGCGCTAACCCGCGCTATTGCAGCTGCACGCTTTTTATAATAATAATACTATATACGCTTTTACGTGGAAGTGAGTTCGAGAAAACCGTCCTGGACACTATACGCTAGCAGAGGGAACGGTTGCCGCCACCATCGCTTAGTAGATTACTAGCTCCTTTCACAACCGCATCGCTCAGGCTAGATTGCCCTCCTAAACCGCTCCTTGGGCTATTTACACGCCCTAGGATACTCCTATACAAATTTTTAATTGAAGATGAAGCCATTGAAATAAATTAACTTACAAAAAAGTGCAAAATAATTTAAAAGTGCACGCTTTTACTTTTTCTTTTGTACTTTTAACCACGTTCTGAGAATAAACCCCAAATACAGTCGTCACCCATTTTCACTGTATTGGCCTTGATAACGTTATTCGAAGCTCATAATATCCTGATGCTCCTCTTGCTCTTCTGAATACGCTCCCATGTTGTTTTTGAACTTATCTATATGAGCATGCAGGGTAGGTATTTATAATGACTTCCTGCAGCCCATGACCTCCAAATTGCTTTAGCATATCCTCAACTAACTACCATAGCAAAAGCAAACTTTATACCAAAAAAAAATGTATTTTCTTTTCGTTTTTGTACATGATTAATACAAAAATCATAAAACGAACTTTACGAGAAAGAACGAAAAGATTTTTGTAGAGTCGCGTGTAATCTATCGGGGGTGGGGTAGGGTGATAATCAGCGCTATGTGGTAATGCCGCATAGCGTCAGCTGAACTTGTCTCATTGCCAAAATTATTATGTCATGTTTATTTTTAAGGTTATGTTAGGTATATCTTTTGGTCCCCCCGGACTGACGACCAGATGGTCGTGGCTCTTCTTCGCGAGGCGGGCTAAGAGGTGGAGGGGAAGTATTCTCCTCCATCCCTACCGGGCCATTCCACGGACGAGGCCTGGTGGGTTCGCCGCAGGGTCGACGCGGTGCTTGCGAAAGCCACCCCGTGTCGCCCCCATCCCAAATGCGGCGGACGGCCCCGGGGGGTTTTAGTGGGTATTTCCGGGCGCTTCACGCCCGGGTGAGCCCCACACTGGCACGGAGCTCGTACCTCCGTGCCCCCTTACCTATTGCATTGGGGGACTTCGGTGTCACTAATGCAATAGGTAAGGGTAGTGCGTAAATGCATTTCCCCCCGTCCAAAAAAAAAAAAGGTATATCTTTTGGTAATAAATCGTTTTTTATTTTTTTATTATTTGTGTTCACAGAATTATTCTTAAAAAAAAACTCTTCTACTGACCCGTACATTTATTACGTAAGCATATTTTTTCCCCTTTCTATTTTAATTCCCTTGAAGAGGGAGCCCTTGATTACAAGTGCATTGGCATAATTTTGAAAAGTAAACATTGCTAGCGCAATCACTACTGAGACGCCCGTCATTCCCCATGTCATCAAAAATAAACAAAGCTTACGTAAGACTTGAACGACCCCTAACCCCCGAGAACAGACACTTATACATAGTTATATGTAATTTATACTAATAAATAAAATGGAAGTATCCGTTTGTAATATCAAAAAAAAAACAATTTTATTTTAATTTTTGTCTGATCGTTTGTTCCGGGTAATCTCAGGAATGGCTGAACCGATTTTGACGTGACTTTTTTTTTTGGCAGATAGCTGAAGAATGAAATTTATATTAAAATCCGAGTCAATGCACAGTTTCAATGGGTTTTTATTTTGAATGTGTGAGAAATAGCTTTACTTTATGTTAGTAGCAAAAAACCTTTGGGAAAAAAATTTGGGTTTCGTATAAAAAAATTAAAAACTATAACACGCTGTTGAATCGCGGCGTAACCGCAGGCACATAGCCAGTAAATAATAAATTTATGTTATCTCATACCGTAAACGTTTCAAATAGCAAACGGGTTAAATGAACCCATCGTAAGCAAATTTCCCAAATATAATATCAATTTTGAGTTAAACCGACATTTAATTTTCTCCCCAGAAGCAAACATACGATGGCGCCCAACGTAAAAGGGCAAGTTACAACGTTGGACCCATCCGAACAAGAAGAATGTGACAAATTAGTCACGCCGCAAACATCCGAGAGGAAATACGAAATCATTTATGTAAACCTAATCACGTTTGGATATTGGCATTTAGCTGGACTCCACGGGTTATACCTCTGCTTCACAACAGCCAAATGGGCCACTATAATACAAGGTAAGATCCGCAAAGGCAGACACCGTATGCAGTTAACTTCTATATTATTTTTGAAATGAGAACTTTAGAGGCGTTTATCGATTCTTACTCGATTTCTTACTTCGAAACTTATAGAGTCGCGTTACTAAAGGAATGTGACATTAGCTGTCAACCGGCTGCCCGCAACATGGAATTCTCCATGGAAAGTTTTTTTTTCCTTTCTTGCCGTCGCAGAACCTTTTGCCAGTGTTTAATTATTTATCTCTGATGTAAAGGAATGTTAAGTATTATTACCAAGCTATTGTATTCCCAGATCTAAAATATTTTCCCCTAGATGGCCAAAAAATTTTTCGAGTCGAAACGATTACAACTGAAGTCATTTAAACAACATAAAAAAACATTCATTCAGAATTTTCACTCATGTCGAGAGTCCCCATGGCTGCCTTTTTTTATATTAGCTCGACAAAGATACCGTATAACAACTTATAGTAAGTGTGGTACAGTCCAAAAATAACGGCGATCGTCGGTGACAGATTCCAACAATACCAGCCTAATAAATATACTTTAAAGTTTTACGTAAGTATCAATGAGGACCGAGGGCTCTAATGCCTAGTGTCCAACCGAAGGTCAATTTTTGGCCGACGTCGAAGGTCGAAGCCGAAGGTTTAATAACCCTAATTAAAAATGGTCCATGATTGGATTTATAAATCAGGTACTGGCTACTGGTACTGAACTGACAAGTTAAAGAAATTTAAGTTAAACGTAAATAAAATTATGTGAAGTTTGCTAAACCGTCCAATCGATGGCCCTTTACGGGGTTCTTGTGTGGCTGAAAGTTCTCTCCGCTCTGTACTAGTGTCGGGTCGAGATACTAAAACTAGAAGCTCGCCCTGCGCCACGAGGAATCGAGGTGAAAGGGCTTGAGCTCCGCTCACTAATAATTACAGAGTAGTAACTGAATAATCCCAGTATAGACGCGGCCACGCGGAGGATTGGACTGCGCGAAGGGGTGATACCCTGACTTTTCGTCTGACACAGGTAACCTCGGGGCGCGAGTGCCTCGGTAGTAACGTGTCTCGGATAGGCAGAGAGATCACGCCTGAGTGCCAACACTGATGGTTCATGTGATGATATACAACACACGTACGCCAGTCTGCCCGGCATGGGACATCCAACGTAGTGATCGAGTTGCTGCGGTGGGTCCCAAACTCTCGCTTGGACCGGGGGCCACCACCTTCCCTCCTCATTGTTGAAAACCTCTACACGGCAGCGAGTACCTCTGCTTCCCACTCTTACGACAGGAAGCCGGCGAGCACGCAGGCCGCTACTTACGACTCCTTTCGGTATCCTCATATGCCCCTCAGCGACACTGGATGTTGCTGGCACTGAGGGCGTTCGCCCACACTGGTGCCCAGTAGACAACCATGCTCCACACGACCCTTGCGTGGAGCCGACGGCATCTCTGCCCCCCGCCCCGCGTTCGAAATGAGCCGCCGCGGCACCGACGATACGCGAACCCGGTGGATAAAAGTACCCTAAGTTATGCGGATTATCTTCAGCTATCTACCCAAAAAGTCCCATCAAAATCGGGCCTTTTTTTTTTTTTTTTCGAGGGGAATGCATTTACGCACTAGTTGTCCAGCCAGATCTGATAGGGACCCCCCCTTCCAGATCTGGTTGAAACACGTCTGAAGATGTGTGACAGTCTCTCGCGCACAGGATTAGTGTGGGACTCGCGGCGAGAAGCGCCGTTGACCACTACCCACTAAACCCCCCGGTACCTCCCGCCACCTAGTAGGAGCAAACACGGGAT
The DNA here is from genome assembly GCA_014132275.2 of Samia ricini. Classification (NCBI taxonomy): domain Eukaryota; kingdom Metazoa; phylum Arthropoda; class Insecta; order Lepidoptera; family Saturniidae; genus Samia; species Samia ricini. The sequence goes on from AP028167.1 coordinate 5,354,628, forward strand.
CGCTATACATGCACTGCGATCAAAATCGGGCCTGCCGTTCCGGAGATTACCCGGAACAAACAAATAGACAAAAATATTCATTTTTGGTATAGTTATCGTATGTATATTCGTATCTATTTAGTATAAAAAAATGTTTTGACATTACAAACAGACTTCAATTTTATTTATTATAGATAATATGACAGAAATCATTACTTTTCTTTTTTTTATAAACTTTGCTCAATATTAGAGACAATCAAGGAGGAAAGGAGGAAAGGAGACAAAAATGTCTTCATTTTGGCTTGCGTAATTCTTGAGCGGCTCCTAAGTTTCATACTTCATTAGAAGAACCCGATATTAAGGAAGGAATAAGTCAGCAAGTAAATCATTCCACATGTGCAAGGCATGGAATATGTAGGGGTTAGCGAACTTCTCTGTTCGTGTCGAGATTAAATCCACCATGTACAAGCCTATAGATCAGCCTAAATGGTTCTGTCAAGGTACTACTCTTTAGATCACCATACACCTTGATACAAACGCTAAAAGACGCTCAACGAGGCAATACTTCTTCTTAACTGGAGTGATTCTAAGTTCTTAATTATTACGCTGTTTACAATTTGCACGTTCCGTTGCTTCACTTTATCGAGAATATCAAGTAGGTATGTTGGGGAAAATGCTGTGTATACATCGTTTAGAGTTATTTTTTATACGGGTTCGGCAAAATCAATATATTTTATCTGATATTAAATATAAAGTACAGTCCAAGAAGTACAACTGATAGATGACAATCAATCAAGCCTCTAGGTAGCTCTATGGTACATGATGATCACGAATCGATGAGAACAAAAAACCCTACCACCCAAAGATTCCTTGTTGTAAGCCATTAAAACTTCACATCCCTTTTCTGATTCCAGCGTATATAATATTCGTCGTCGCTGCGATAGGCGTCACGGCAGGCGCTCACCGGCTCTGGGCACACAAGACGTACAAAGCCAAGCTACCGCTCCAGATCCTGCTCATGGTCTTCAATACGTTCGCATTCCAGAATTCTGCGATCAACTGGATTCGGGATCATCGTCTCCACCATAAATACAGTGACACAGATGCCGACCCCCATAATGCCACGAGAGGTTTCTTTTACTCCCACGTGGGATGGCTGCTGGTCCGTAAGCATCCGGAGGTCCGTAAAAGGGGGAAACTCATCGATATGTCAGATATAAACAGTAATCCTGTCCTCGTATTTCAGAAGAAGTAAGTTAAATTGTTTAATATTTCCCTTTTTTGTATATTGTGTAGGCCCAGCGCTTTGACGAAAGTATCTCCTGATGTAAACTGATGTTATACCTAAAGGATGCTGCGCCGGAACACCATCGCTGAGCCATCATCAATAAGGAGAGTTGTAACAACATTCCATAAAACACCTAAAATCATTTCTAGTTTAGAACATTTAGCTAAACTCATATCATCAGAGCGTGATTGCAAACAACACTCTTAAGTTCACAAAGCAGAGCTGCAAAAACCGCTACTTTGTGGAAAAACTGGATTTAATGATGACGATTCTATACTTCGATTAATGCTATTAGAAGCCACGTGGTGGTATACCGCGTAGTTCGAATCTATCATCCTATAATAAGTCTGAGGTTTAAACGAAGATCGGGATGAACCCATAGTATGGCAGTAGAGCCTGGCTAGCTACCTTAGAGTTTGAAAACTTGTCGCCAAGTGCAACCTATAGGTGTATTTCGCCATCATCACTTGAGAGCCAATATTGGAATTTACATTTCTTAAGTAGCAGCCTAAACTAAAACCCATATCACAATGACATCTTTGCCCTAGTTACCACTCCCTCGGCTTAGAGTCCCGAGTGCTTTCTTCAAAAGTTCGATGAAGCTGTCAAGGCTCTATATTCTGTCAAAATTTCGAATCAACTTGAAAAAAAAAAATAACTAAATCGTGCTATTTCAGATATGCAATCCCGTTCATCGGTTCAGTCTGCTTCATACTTCCCACATTAATACCGGTCTTTTTTTGGGGGGAATCGCTCATGACGGCTTGGCATATCACTATGCTACGATACGTGACCAATTTGAATACCACATTCCTCGTCAATAGCGCCGCCCATTTGTGGGGCAACAAGCCCTACGATAAAAACATTCTCCCTGCCCAGAACAAAGCCGTATCTTTTGTAGCGTTCGGTGAAGGTTTCCATAATTACCACCACGTCTTCCCCTGGGACTACCGGACCGCTGAACTTGGAAACAACTACCTAAACTTAACGACGAAATTCATCGATTTCTTCGCGTGGTTGGGTTGGGCTTACGACCTAAAGTCAGTGCCAGATGATATGATCCGTAATAGGGTAAAGAGGACAGGTGATGGAACGAACCTTTGGGGGTGGGGAGACAAGGATATGGACCAGGTGGAAAGGAGATCTGTGGAGGATCAACAAGAATGATGATTCGACTGATAACTATTAGCTAAAAAGTACCTAGAGAGGGTTACTCGTTGAAAAAATAAAATTAACCAATAACCATTTGTAAAAACATGAAACCAAACAAAAGTTTAAATTATATATTTTTCTAAAAATCGTAATTTGTTACTTAAAATTAAAAAGCTTATAAAAGGCCCGCACTTAAATTACGGCATTTGACATACTGTAGCATGTTGATGGCTGACGTCATGGCTTTGTCGGTAACGCGAGTCTATAAGTTGTCCACTACCGACAATCACTCAACGCGGCTGAAGAACTTTCACTACAAATGAACTATCATCAAATGACATCTCAGATGACAGATTTCAAATCTGCTATTTCTTTTATAGAGATGTGTCATGAGTCGATTAACAATTATTTTCGTGGAGGATTTTTTTTATTGTAATATTAGATATTACGGTGTAAGCTATATAATAAAAAAATCATCAGTTATTTGGAAATTAGGATAAAAAAGAATCTCTTAATAATGATAATATTTTAACGATTTATTTTAAGACTTTATATTGAAACATTAATATCTTATTTTGAACAACGAATATAAAATCTACTGTACAGAGATGCAAATCGATTAATTCGGTTTTCTGATTCAATACATATAAACGTAAAATTGCCCTAAATCAAAGTATTGTATTATTAAATTATTCTATTTTAGAGGGGGTTTTTTTTATTTATTTTCTAATATAATAGATTACGGAATGGTTTTATCAATTCATTATCCTTGATTTGTTACATCAGATAAATAGTAAATATTGATTTTTGAACATTTATGTTTTATTTTGTATTATGTTAAACTATAAACTGTGTATGCCTTTTCGCTATGTTATATTATATACGGGTCGTATAACCCCTTTATACGTTCATTTATGACGCGAGTAGTGAAAGCCATATCCCCCTCTCGGTATTAATCACGAAATATTACAAGGGCTAGGGGGGGGGGCTAAAAAATGGCTAAAACATGACGTGATTAATGCACGACCCCTAATATACAATAGATGCGACGGTTCGTTCAAATTACCGTTACCATAGGAATTATTAATTATCGTGGTTGGGTGGGGAATACTCGTATATAGACATATCATTATGTTGGCACAATTATTAAGAACACCGTTATTATACAATATAACAGTTTTGATTCTTGCGGTTGCACACACGCCAATATCGGCACCGAGTGTCGCACATGCTCGCTACGGCACTGGACCGATGTGCACTCTTGCAAACTCGCGAGGACCTTATCCGTCGGCACCAGTTCGCAATGCGTCACGTCATGTGCAAGTGACAGCTGTCATTGTATTTTTTTTTTTTTTACCTAGCTGTTGGCCGGAAGGGCCTTTACAGCTTCACCGAACTTTGGGGGCGAGTGCTGAAGGCACTCAGCCGCAATAAGGTGATTAGCTCAAGGGTTACCAAAATGGTACGAACCTCGACTTGGCCGTCACCTGAGTACTCAAGACTCACTCGCGAGTTGTGTCCTAGCTATCCCTACATTTAGTCATTGTAATATGCACTCTGGCATCCTATAACTTCTTCTTATAACGTGTGTATTTCGTGAATCTCGAAGGGAGTTGACAGGGCATGGCGAGGACCCACGAATCGTATCAAAGTGCCCTCATACAGTGGCGTGGCCTAGCAAGGGTGGCATCCGATGCCGATACTGAAATGTCACTAAAAGAATCAAAACTATTATAATGAATAATATGGGCCTTATACTCACTCAATATTCTCCCCCCCCCCCGCCCCCAACGGTAGACTAAATACATAATTTTTACAAATATATTATTAAGAGGATATACTAGCGGCATTTATTCTATAAAAATGTATTCCCCTCTTTCGTCCCTTGAAAATAGCATATATATGCGCCATCGACATCCCCCTACGTTTGAATTTTTTCCATAAATTAGTTATTAAAGAAACCTTTTATAGTTAAAAATCCTCGATTTCCATCATTTTCAGACATTCTTCAAACAAATTTGATGGGTAAAATTAAAAAAAAAAAAAACGTACATAGCCAAAGTTTTTTTTTATTATAAAACCGAAAGAAAATTAAAAATGCGGTAAAATCAGCCCGAGCTGCAGTTGTCCCTTTCGCTTTCTTTGGCGCGCAACGCGATAGCAATACATTTCTGAAACACCTACTTTTCCGATTGAACGTTCTGTTAATAATTAACATTTTTACAAGTGGCATTTGTAAGTGACAGTACTGATGTATGGTAGAGGTTTTCCCGTCGTATATTTTTGGAATTCACTTTGACACCCGGGCCGGAACACCCATGTACATACTCGCTTAATTCCGCGAGTAGTGTAGTCGAGGTTTTATATTAAGTAATTTTTGCTACAAAAAAATAAAGTCTCAGGTGTGTCAGCGTTTAGATGTGCGTGTATCAATTAGGAAAGTGATGGATCGTAGTCCCATCTTTTTTTTTTGAGGATTTTGTAAGGAGCGTTTGAAGGGACCAGCCTTGTGTTGCCAGTTGTTAAGCTAGAGAGCCTGTAGGTGGTGTTTAAGTGGTACTCACCGTCTGGCTGTGAGTAGTGCGGGTCTGGTCTGGTGTCGGCTCCGCAGGCCAGCAGCAGCCTGCACGCGGCCGCGGAGTCCCTCCTCGCGGCGAGGGAGAGCGCACTCTCCCCTCGAGCGTCACAGGCGTTCACCTTCGCACCTACAGTATCCACAACTTTTAACCGTAACTTTTTTTACCTTAAACCAACCCCTATCTTTACTAATAAATGAAATTGAAGGATCTGTTTGTAATGACAAATTTATTTTTTACTAAACAGGAATGAAATTTTTGTCTGTCTATTTGTTTGTTTGTTCCGGGTAATCCCCGGAACGGCTCGACCGATTATGATGGGACTTTTTGGAACATAGCTAAAGTTACTCCGCGTAACTTAGGGTACTTTTATTTTTCGAAAATTATTAGGATTCCGAGTAAAAAAAATTAAATCTCATAAAAATTTAAATAAAATCCGATTCTGCTATAATTTATGACAAATATTTTCACTTTATCCTAGTAGTAATTTTTTTTTAAAGAAAATAATTAGTGTTCCGTATAACATAATTCAAACGCAGTGAAGAATATATGAAACGCGGGTGCAGCCGCATCACACAGCTAGTCTGACAGATATAATACACCACCAAATAAATTTTTGTCTTTTTGTGAACATTTATTCATATGTAAGTAATATATTATTAAAATCTCAAAGTGGCTCAAAATTATTACTAATTTTTATTAAAAAAAAACATCTAAGTTATAGGAGCGGGTGTTATATTAAAAAAAAAAAACAAAACCTAAACGGCAAAACAAAACCTCAATATCCGTCATCCAAACCAGAACTTTTGCCTTCGACTAATTTAAGCTACAATTGTACAATTGTTTACAATGTCTCAAACACCTACCCTAGAATATAAACAGGCAGGCCATACTACCGTGCGCCGCGGTGTTTGCGAAAGCCACCCCGTGTCGCCCCCATCCCAAATGCGGCGGACGGCCCCGGGGGGTTTTAGTGGGTATTTCCGGGCGCTTCATGCCCGGGCGAGTCCCACACTGGCACGGAGCTCGTCCTCCGCGCCCCCTTACGTATTGCATTAGGGGACTCCGGTCTCACTAATGCAATAGGTAAGGGTAGGGCGTAAATGCATTTCCCCCCGACAAAAAAAAGGCCATACTACCGTACAACGACTCCATCAGTTTTTTTTTATCTTGACCAAAAACTCTCATTGCTTGCCGGTTAAGGTTAAAATGGCAGAACTAGGTCAACAGCACAAATACTGGTTTCCTAAACAAGATTATGAACTATTTAAATGGTACATTGTTTCAATTCTTAACGTACATAAATATGTTATCTACATATGTACTTTTATAAATGTCGTGTGTATATATAGTACCCACTAGCTGGTGCCCGCGGCTCCGCCCGCGTTTCATATGTTCTGTGCACATGACGTTTCATTTATAGCTAATTAAAAAAAAAGAACAAATGAACGAATAAAAGTAAGAGTATTTTGTTTTTATTATCGGAAAAAATGTATATAAGCGTAAATTGAAGTGGAAAATGTACAAAAGAGTAAATCGAAAATAAAAATGAGAGAGGATCGGTGGAATTCAAAAAAATACCTGTCTATGAAAAATACTGCGTTGAAAGGTATTAGTCCTATCCCGATATGTTCAGTAGTTTTGAGGTGATGGTGCGTCAAAGGAATAATAAACAAACAAATTGAGGAAACATGGCAAAGGGCTCATAGAATTTGAAAAATATACAGCCTATAACCATCGACGATTCATTCCGCGTCGAATGGTTGTGGTTTCATGCTGATCGGTCCAGTAGTTCTCGAGTTTACCTCGGACAAAGAAAACAAACGTTGCTTATATATATATATATATATATATATATATAGATTTATATATATGTAAATTTTTTTATGTTTAAATGTATAAATTTATTTCTTCTTTATTTCGAACAGCACTTACTTTTTTAATGTATTATTTCCGCATTATCGCTGGTTAGCTGGAGGAAAATGCCCTGTAGCATTAAGTTCGCCAGTGTATAGATTATTAGTACAATAAATAATGCATTCATTGATTCATTCGAACTCACCGTGCCTCAAGAGGAGATCCATCGCGTCCAGATGCGACTGCTCCGTCGCCACGTGTAGGGGGGTCTGGCCTTCTTTATTCTTCTCGTTAACCCTCGCACCCTTCCTTATCAGCATCTCCATGACCTGGGGAATATAAAAAAAAATTAAACGCCACGACATGCCTTTAGAAAGATGTCAGCCGGAGGTCATCAAGCAAGACACCTCTGAAATCCTCCTGTTAGTTCATAAATCTATAACTAGATGGCGCTACATCGATATTGTTATATTTTAGATGGCGCCGTCAAGATTGCGTCATCATTAATGGCACCCTAGTATTGGACCAACGCGCACAACGTAATGTGTTTACTAGGGATGTGCATCTAGAAAAATATCGATATTTTTTTTCTATATGAGCATATAGATCGACATTTTCGATATACCGCATGCTCAAGTCCACAGTCAAGTCAAGTCCACCCCCCCCCCCCACATCAAAATCGTATAATCGTCTATTATTTAAATAACATTATTAGAAGTGTTATTAATTTTTGTTTTTTTTTTTTCTTACAATATTATTTTTAGAGTGATTAATTCAACCTTTAGAAGTCCATTGCCGGACAGGTCTCCCCTATGACGGGGGGTATTGCCATAATCGCCACGCTTGGCAGGCAGGTGTTTAGATCCTCAAAGGATGCTGCTGCCATCTCAATTTATCCCTTAGTTGCCTTTAACGACACCCACGGGAATATATGGGGTAGTAATATTCTTAGCCGGTACCACACGGCACAATTATTTAAATTATGCCAATTATATAAAAAAAAAATCCAATATTTATTGGGTAAAAGGAAGAACAAAAAAAAGATGGATAGACTGTGTGAAAGATTAGAAAGTGCTTACAAAGAGAGTGAATGTAGGTATGATCGCAAATGGAGGAAAAAAAGGAAAACATGTCGCGCTAACCCTACCCCAAATAAAAATGGGATAAGGACAGAAAGATATTATGCCAATTCTTAAGTCAAGAGGGGGGGGGGGTGATCAAAATGTCAAAAAATTTACTTATGAAATAAGTTGAATCTTTCTTAAAATTTTCTAGATGAAACAGAGCTGGTCATTTTTTGTATTGATTTCTACTATTATCCAAAGATTTTTTTTTCTGTACATACCTTTTTTTTCTATATACACCTAATATAGTAACAGAAAAAAAATTGCATGTCGATTATTTGATTGGATTTCGCGTTAATAGACGCGGGTTCAAACCGACCTACCAGATTTAAAAACCAGCTTGAGCTTTCGGTGAAGATAAAAATCGTGAGAGAACCTTAACACATGGTGATAGGGTATTTTCTAATAATGTCCGCCTGTTATGCTATGTAACGCATGTTCTTAGTGTGTTATCATCCCGGACATGAGGTCCCACTTAACATCAGCTGAGATTGTGGTTAAAGCTCTGAGCCTATACTGTGTCAAAAAAAAACCTAAACAACGTTCATAAAGGCATTTAAAAATAAATAATTATTCTTCAATTATAAATAAAACATGGACCTTCATAGTTTCTAGTATAAGGCGGACTGCGGGTCGACCCAGACAGTTCACTTTGAATTGGACATCCGAGCGAAGGGGATTGTTCAAGTATTCAATGGTCAGCTTTAATTGGCAAGTGCTTGAATTTGTGACAAATACGCTTTCTCTTAGCACCAAAAAGTTTTAGAAAAAAAAAAAAAATTGCGTTTGGTATAAAAAACTCCTAAAATTATGAACACAATATGATTCAATGGGCTACCGGCACCACAACATTATTTTCCAACGATAATTGAAAAACTATATTACGCAATGAAGACGGAGCCGCAGGTACAAAACTAGTCAAAGATGATCACAGCGTATACCTTCAACCCCCTCTCCCTCCTCCCCGTAGTGAGAGTATACAGACCTGTTTCCTCTTAGGGTAGACGCTGCCGGCGGCGCAGTGCAGCGGCCTGTCGCCTGTCGTCAAGTGCTGGAAGTTGACCAACGCTTCGACGCTGCACTCACCAGGTAGGGCCTGCGTACTTCCCCCACTGCTCGAGGCCGTCGAACTCTAACAACCAAATACAAACACCGTGCTACGGACTTCCTATCCGACTAGGTCACGGGTCATTTCCCCCCGTCATGCATTTCCCCCCGTCAAAAAAAAAAAAAAAAAAAAGGTCACGACCACCAAACACATAGTGAAAAACCCAAACCGGCGCATGTCCGGAATCAGCCGGTATAGTCCACAACAGTTTTGCGGGCTGGTATGCGATAATAAGGTCAAAAACTTAAAAATCAGCCTGAGCTTTCGCTGAAGGAAAACATCATGAGGAAACCGTAGCACGGTGGTAGGACATGACCGTCTGGGTAGCTACCACCCTCAAGTTTCGAAAACCTGTCCCCAAATACCAATAGATGTGTACCGGCAGCATCGCTTGAGAACCACTAACTCTAGGCTTAGTGTGTTTCCCGTCTTGGGCCACATCGTCACTTAACATCAAGTGAGGCTGTGGTCTAAACACAAACCCTATACAGCACAAAAAAAAAATGACAGTTCAAAAGATCCACTGGACGAACACAATGCACTCATGAAAACCCTCACCATAGTAAAACGTTAAGACGCTCAGCACCAGATATTCTGACGCTAAGGGCCGACCAAACAAAATTACTATAAAATATATGGTGATGAATTACTATAGCTTAGGTATAATGTCAATGTTAAATATTGTACATAAGTCATGAAGTTCGTGTAGATTACCTGATGCTGGTGTTGATTGGAAGACAGCTGCTTCTTGACCCTGACAGGTTCAGCGAGTCGACACGCCTCCAGTAGACAGTGACCCCTGTATTCGACTGTAAGATAAATATTTCAAAACAATATTAGACCATGTTCGATGCTACGATGGCTTAGGTCAAGAAAAACCACAGAGAATGGCTACTGAAGTGAGTTCGAATACTATCCATTAACTATGAATAATAAGAAACGATTGGGATTTGGGACCGTAGAAAACCCAGAGAAATTGGGACATTGAGATAGCGCTGATGGGGCGTAGGCAAATTAATAATATAGTCTGAAAAAAAAAAATCGACCGAGTGCCTTTAGTTGTGTGTAGCTGTAAAGTCCCTCCCAGTCAACAGAATTAGAGTTTTAAAAAAAAAGATGCGAAACACCTAAGTCTATGGCTTAAGTTCTCAATGTGGCCGATAACGTCCCTTTGTGGAATTAGAAGACCTAGAGAAAATTAGGGGAAAGTAAGATAGCAGAGGGGACGTGGGCAGATTAAAAATATAGTCTAAAAAAGGCAAATAATCAGGGTGGAGGGAGTCTAGAAAAAACATATTCTCAAAGCGGTTGGTGAGCAAAATGAAGTTGAAAAAGTGTACGCTAATTAATAAAAGCATCAAGATCAAGATTAGGTCACATTTACTATCTGAAAAGATAAGTGACTTACAAGCGAGCCTCTCCTGGAGTTCCCTGGTGGGTGCGACGTCCAGGGCGGACTTCCCGTGGCAGTTCAACAGCGTCGGGTCAGCCCCCTCGCTCAAAAGCAACGAACACACCTACACAATAACCACAAAACGTTTAAACTTACTTCCAGAACGTAATCCAAAGACGAAGGTCAACAAGGAAACCAGAAAGCTTTCATACGATAACAATTAAAATCATCTTATAACAATAAAAGTGTATGAGATTTTTGAAGTTATACCTCTTTTGGCGCGTTAGGGGAGAAAAAATAAAAAAATAAAGGGGAAAATGATAATGATAATTTTTAAGATGCGCGCGCAACCGTCACGGAAAAAACGACGTCCTGAATTTAGCTAGTCAACATACGATGCGCGCGCAACCGTCACGAGAAAACGACACTCCGAAGTTAGCTAGTCAACATACTATGCGCGCGCAACCGTCACGAGAAAACGACACCCCGAAGTTAGCTAGTCAACATACGATGCGCGCGCAACTGTCACGGAAAAACGACACCCTGAAGTTAGCTAGTCAACACACGATGCGCGCGCAACCGTCACGGAAAATCGACACCCCCCGAAGTTAGCTAGTCAACGTACGATGCGCGCGCAACCGTCACGGAAAAAACGACACCCTGAAGTTAGCTAGTCAACATACGATGCGCGCGCAACTGTCACGGAAAAACGACACCCCGAAGTTAACTAGTCAACATACGATACGCGCGCAACTGTCACGGAAAAACGACACCCTGAAGTTAGCTAGTCAACATACGATACGCGCGCAACCGTCACGGAAAAAAAAAACGACACCCCGAAGTTAGGTAGTCAACGTTTTAGTTTTTTCTATTATTACGTCAAAGAAGTATAACTTCTTACATATCTACTTCTTACACACACACTTTTTTCCGACTATCTTTTTCCAGTTTTGAATTATTATTTTTTTTTTTAGTTAGATAAGTCGAAGAAAAACCCTGTAAAAAAAATACACGTAATTTTGGGACAATAGGAGAGAGTTTTTGATGGTGTCGCAAAAAAAAAAACCATAACATGATTAATATGTCGATTACCCATAAAAATGAGACAGTAGGAAGACAATTGAAAACTGGCGCAAACGCCAGGTTAGTGCTCAAGGGGTTAATGGTCAACTCCCATGAAGATCAACGTGCAGTTATGTTTGTATTACCTCAAGGCGTGCCTTGCTGGCGGCTTCGTGTAGTGGTGTGAACGCCCACAGATCTGTAGCGTTCACATCAGCTCCGGCACGAACCAGTAACTCGGTCACTTCGTAGTGCCCGTACGAGCAAGCGTTGTGGAGTGGCACCAGCCCGCTGGAACAACCATCAATCCTGTCGTCTAAAATTATATTTAATTCGCTATCTCGGAGACTGCTCAGCTTATCTCGCACTGATCTTCGCCTAATAGTGAGTGTGATGACGGGACATTGCTCACTTAATAAACATTTATTTACAATAGGTCTAAAAGATAATCCCATGTGTAAGGGATGTCTGGAAGAGACTACGACCCACGTAATCCTGGAATGCACGGGAGTAGTCAATCAGCGGGCAAAAACCCTCAAGCAATTGAGGTTGCTCCAGGAAGCCTTTGATCGCCCCAGGAGGCTTCTGCGCTTCTGGAAGGAGCTGGGCTGGCTCGAGTAGCTGGCTGTTCCTGCACGCACAACGGACCGCTAATATGTCCAGTTGTGGAAACAGGAGCCCACCAACAAGTAAGTAAGTCGCTATCCTACCCAGCGATGCCTGAATTACATAGAAGCAAAAAATAAATAAATCCGAAATCGACAAATATATTAAACAAGATTCAGACGACCCCTCTCCCATGTTATTATAAACTAGCTGTCTGCCCGCAGCTGCGACCGCGTTTCATATATTCTTTAATGTGTTTTAATTTTTTTTTGTATTGTATACGGAAAACCTATTTATATTCGTAGATAGATTTTAGTACTAAGATGAAGCAAAAAAAAATATTTCTCATAAATTATAGAGCACTTGCCCGTAAAACTGTGGCAATGAGTTGGATTTTATTCAAATTTTTAGGAGTTTTTTTTTACGCGAAACCATAATTATTTTCGAAAATGGGGTAACTTCAGCTATCTAACAAAAAAAAGACCAGTCAAAAAAAAAGTTTTCGATTGGATGAAGGCGATGAGGGCATTCGGATCGGGCGAGTACGAGACGGCTTGTAAATGAGAGGGTTCGGGTGCGTCTCTGCGGGTTCAAAGAAGGGCGGTGAACTCGCAGTGTTTTCTCGGGTACTATTTGTACCCCTTTGCCCGCACCGGAAGTAGGGGTGAGTGTGATTCATTTATTTGTTCAATTCTTTACTCCTATTGTGTTTAAGAATTTCTAGTTGTTTTAAAATATCTAATCGAAAACCTTTTCCACAGATGTATAGGATTTCGTATGGTATGATTATCCGAAAGTGTATGTGTCGAATCTATATGGTATCGTACATTCATACCTATTTAGTAAAAAAAAAAACATATTGACATTACAAACAGACACTTCAATTTTATTTATTAGCATATAGATTTGCACGGGTACGAGTTGGGGGAGGGGCCGGGGGGGGGTCGAGGGTCATCACTCGTCGCACGAATTTCATACTTCAATTATAAATTTTAATGTGTCGATTACCCATAAAAATAAGACAATAGGAAAACAATGGAACGATGGCGTAAACGCCAGGTTAGTGCTCAAGGGGTTAAATACATTTTTTTTTTACCATATTCTTTTTTAATTTATAATTGTTAAGAAACATAATTATAAGCTGCCATTTTAATTATTTCCTTTGATCTCAAAGTCAACCTGTATCAGCGCATAACATGAGTGCCTCTAGGTTTAGTGTGTTAAAAGCAGAGAATAAAAAACCTTTTTTTTTTCTAACCTAGCTAATGCTGTTGACCGGAAGGGCCTTTACAGCTTCACCGTGACTTTGGGGGCGAGAGCTGAAGGCACTCAGCAGTAATAAAAAAACGTGTTTGTGCCGAATAAACGTAAGATGGGATATAAACGGGCTACCCTTTATCCTTGCTGTGGACGTCAGCACCGCGCTGCAGTAGGAGCCTCACCGCCTTCGCTCGGTTGTACCCAGCGGCGAGGTGGAGCGGTGTCGAGCGGCGACCGTCACTCGCGTGCACGTTCACATTCAAGGGGGTAAGGAGGGAGGCTAGCCTATCGTCGGCGCCGGACCTGGCGGCTTCCAGCACGTCCGCTGCGCAGTATTCACCTGGATAAACCCACCAGCTCGGTTCTAGCTCAACCATATACTGACAATCCTTCCCGTACTTCTTTTTAATACTGTATAGGAGCGGTGGCCCAGCTCTTTCAAAGCGATGGTGGACACTGCGGACGCGGGTTCAAACCCATCTATTCGACTCAAAAATCAGCCTGAGCTTTCGGTGAAGGAAATAATGTCGTTAGGAAACCATAGCTTGGTGGTAGGGCATTTTTTAACAATGTCTGCCTGGGTAGCTCAGGTTCGAAGAACTTTTTTTTTACATAGGGAAATACGTTTAGGCACCGTCCTCCCATGCTGAGGCAGGGTTTGTAGGAGACCCTAGCGACTACCCACTTAAACCCTATGAGTGACCGTCTCTACCGCCACATAAGGAGGGCAACACGGGATCGCAAGCATGCACCGCGACATACCCCCCCGGACGGATGACCCAGCCCGAAGGCCAAGTCCCTACCCGTAAAAGGACTAGTCCCGGTCAACCAAGACTAAATTCCCCGACGGCTTCCCCAGTACAATTGAGGGTCAGGGCCCCCGCCCAGGTTCGAAGACCTGTCGCCAAATACCAATAGGTGGGTTCCAGCAGCATCACTTGAGAACCTTTACCCCTAGGCTTAGTGTCGTCACTCAACATCAGGTGAGTTTGTGGTCAAAGCACTTATAGTCTATACCGAGGTAAAAAAAAACATAATTTTTAGATGAAGCGTTGAATAGAAACAATTTTTTTTTGTACATTTGCAATATACGTAAGTACGTACGTACGATGAAAATAAAACGTTAAGAAAAGTGATATTTTTAAATTATTGTTTTCGAAATCTTGCAGAGGGCGAAGTACAGTTCAACAGTGGGCACACTTGTACACTCGGGAGCGGAGTTGCCCAACTCTGCTGTATCGAACCAGTGCTTTGACCACAACCTCACCTGATGCTTAGTGACGATGTGGTCCAGGATAGTAATAACACTACTGGTTCTAGTTATGCTGCTGTAACACACTTATTGGTACTTGGCGACAGATTTCAAACTTGAGGGTGGTAGCTACCCTCCAGGCGGACATCCCCTACCACCATGCTATTGGTTTCCTCACGATGTGTTTTTTTCAACGAAAGCTCAGGCTGATTTTAGAGTTGTATAGATTGGTTTGAACCCGCCTCCATTGACGCTAAATCTGGCTGTACTATCCACTACGCCATCATAGCTTTAATTTAAAGTTATGACGTTCAGCGTCAGAATTTATGACGCTCAGTGTCAGAATTTATAACGCTCAGCGTCAGAATTTATGACGCCCAGTGTCAGAATTTATAACGCTCAGCGTCAGAATTTATGACGCACAGTGTCAGAATTTATGACGCTCAGTGTCAGAATATCTGACGCTCATCAAAATTTGAAATTTGAATGTCATCACGCGCGCAAAGTATATTCCCTTCCAAGGTCAGTAAGTCACATTTTGTTCTATGGTCTATATGTCAGTGAACTGGTACCTGTTAAAACAGGCCTGGTAGCGGAGTCGGCCAGGTCGAGAGGAGTTTTCCCTTCTGTGTTCCTTATTTTAGGATCAGCTCCGTGCTGGAGTAGAGCTGGAATAGGAAAAACAAATTATAAATCCATATATATATATATACTAGCTGTGTGCCCGCGGCTGCGCACGCGTTTCATATACTCTTCACATCGTTTTATTTCTTTACGCGGGCCACTAATTATTTCTGTAAATTAAAAGTACCCTAAGTTACGCGGAGTAACTTCAGCTATCTACCAAAAAAAGTCCCGTCAAAATCCGTCCATCCGTTCCGGGGATTACCCGGAACAAACAGACAGAATGACAAAATTTTTACAAATTGTATTTTTGGTATAGGTATAGAAAAGAGAAAGAAAGAAAGACATTTATTACCATATTTTAGAACAGATTTACAAAAAAAAACTACAATTAAGCATATAAGAAAAAAAACATATGGTAATAAGGACTGGCGTCAGCATTTGCCGCTTTATAACTGTTGCCATAAAAAACGGCGCTGTTTTTCAGCCAGCCCTTTTCCGGCCGTAACATAAAAATATATAAATATAACACTTCGTGCCTTACTTTTATAATTACAATAACAGTTTTTTTTTAATAAGTAAAAATTAAAATTAAGTAATTAACAATATTTTGAAACAAATTTAAAAACTCAATAGTGAACTAGTTATAATTTAACTCAAAAAACTAAAAAAAATATAATAAATAAAAAGTAAATGCAGACATCAGCTTAGCAAATTGATAAAAAAAGAAAAAGAAAAAAAAGGAAATTTTACTTGTAAGTTAATTTTTGGTTTTCTAATATACATATTTTTAAATTTTTCTTGAAAGTAAATTTTGTTGTAAAAGTTAGCGGAGGGGGTAAATCGTTCCAAATTTTTGATGCCGCATATTTAAAACCTCCTTTATAACCTGCAGTCCTATGTTTAGGTATAGATGTAGTATTTCTTGTTTTAGATCTAGTATTAATATTGTGAATGTTCTTAAACCAATCAAATTTATTATACAAATATTCAGGTTTTTTACTCAAAACAATGTTATGGATAAAACACGCTAAATGTAAGTATCTCCTGGACCATATACTTAATATGTTTTCACTATTAATAATCGGCGATACATGCGACCACTTAGGTACATTGTAACAAAATTTGACACATGCATTTTGGACACGTTGTATTGCGTTAGAAGTTTTTTTCATTATTCTGGGCCCATATACAACATCACAGTAATTAAAAGGTGATAAGACGATTAAATCACATAGAAGACTTCGAACATTTAATTTTAAGTAATCTCGCACTCCATAAAGTACTTTCAATTTATAGAAAGCATTTTTAATTTTACAGTTTATATGTTCAACAAAGCGCATTTTTTCGTCTAGCATTAAACCCAAATTTCTAGCAACCGATACTCTTTCTAAATTTTCATTTTTTATTGAAATATTAACTTTTTTCTCTACAACTTTTCCTATCTGCTTATTTGTACCTAAAATCATATACTTAGTCTTTGTAGGATTTAGTTTTAATGAATTTTTTTCGGACCATTCATATATCTTATCCAGATCTGAGTTCATATTATCTACTGCTATGTACACATTTTCCTCGCTAAATGATTGATAAATTAGAGTATCATCAGCATATAAATGTATGTTACTAAATTTAGGAACTTGTACGAGATCCGTCGTAAATAGTATGAATAAAAGAGGACTTAAAATAGAACCCTGCGGGACGCCTTGAGAAATGTACCGTATTTGGGAAACTTTTTCTCTCTCCTGTATGATATTCCGTTACTATCGTATCGTATCGTATATATATGCATATTTTGACATTACAAACAGACACTGTAATTTTATTTTATCAGTATAGATAATGAAAATGGGTTTACTTTGACGCACCATCACCTCAAATCTACTGAACATATTGGGATGGGACTACTACCATTCGATGCGGAATTTTTTGCAGATGGTTATTTTTTGGATTTCATCGATCCTTTCTCATTAATTGTTCGATTTACTCTTATGTAAATTTTTTCCGCTAATAAAAACAATAGACTCTCATTTTTCTTCATTTAATTTTTTTTTTTTTTTTTAGATAAGGTATAAATTATTTGAAAACTATATTACGCAGTGAAGAATATATGAGAAGCGGCGAAGCCGCAGGCACCAGCTAGTACTTTATGGTAGTAGTTAATTGTACCTCATAAGATAAGATTCAACTCTAAACTCAGCCTGAGTTTTCGCTGAAGAAATATCGTCGTGAAGAAACCATAGCATGGTGGTAGTGCATGACCGCCTGGGGGTAGCTACCACCTTCAAGTTTGAAAACCTGTCTCCAAATACCAACACGTGTGTTCCGGCAGCATCGCTTCAGAAGCTGACCTCTAGGCTTAGTGTGTTTACCGTCCTGGACCATATCGTCACTTAACATCAAGTGAGATTGATGTCAAAACACTGAGCCTATACAGTGTAAAAAAAAGTTATACCGATGCAGACGTCGACTTTCCCTTTAGCAGCGGCTTCGTGTAAAGGCGTGTAACCCCAGTTTCCCTCCCTCGCCGCGGGCGCAGCACCTGTCAACAAAATACATATAAACCGTCAATATTCACGCAAACAATAAATATTTAATAACCAGACTATACTATCGTAAAAGGTGACTTAGGGATAAATCCGTGGATGGGCAGCAGCATCCTCTCAGTACCACTAACACCTGACTGCGATCACCAACCCGCCTGCCAAGCGTGACGATTATGGCAATTCCCCCCTTTATGAACGACACAATCGTTGTGGAGCAATGGAACCAGATTAGAAATACAAAAAGTTATGTCAAAATTAAATTTGTTTCCGAACGAAACGTACATTAGAGTGAAGTAGGATTCGCACGAAATTCACACTCTACAAGAAATGACGCTTATGGCCGTTTTAGTTTAGTCAAAGTTTCAATAAATTATTTCACGCTACAATTCATACAATATTTCATATGACTACTAATAAGTAGCCACAATCTGCAAACGCCGTTAAAATCTTTGTAAGATCTCTTTCCTTGTAACAATTAGATAGAGTACCAGCAGTGAGGAGCGCTCGAACGACATCGGCGTGTCCGAATGAGCAAGCATTATGGAGAGGCTGAAGACCTCCATCGTCTCTGGCTTGGAGCGCCGCACCGGCCGCTATCAGGATCTCTACTACTTCCCTGCGACCGTAACCTGAAATAATCAAGATAAGCATTTATAGATTTGAAAGAGACACAGAGACGAATGAAAGAGAGAGTAAACTGGAGTAGATGCAGAGAAGCAACTCTTCTATTTTCGTTTATTATCTTATAGCTAGTTTATAAGCATGTATTACTTAAATCCCAAATATATGTAACCCAGGTTATTTACCACAAACCATTTGTTATTATTTTCAAACGTAGTGATTAAGTTTTTATTTTATTTATAGTAAAACAAAACATAAATAATAAAACAAAGTCCAGTTAATTACACAGATAGCCTGATTTTTATGTTAAATGTGTCGGTTAGGTATACAGTCCCAAATAGCAGAATAAGTATTGAAACGTTGAAAATATAAGGAATAAAATGATTTTTTCTCCTACATTTTGCATAAAAGGGTTTTATCGATTGAAAGGTGGCATAAAGTTACAACAGAAATATGACTCCTTGGTTGTTAAATTTTGGTTACCTTTAATATGTTTGATATCTTCTTTAAATTGTTAGTCATTAATAGAAAAACTGTTAAAATAAATTTGATGACATTTGGTATGACAGTAGCTATTACTTTGTCGTAACATTTATGGCCCTTCAAATATTATGTAAGCATCAATAGGGGGGGGGGGGTATGCTTGTCTTATTATTGCTGACAAGGAGGAGTCAGGGGTCGAAAATAACCAAAATTTTGCTTATAATACTTCAACAGCTCCTTAGGATTAATTTTACATTTTGCATTGGATCATCCTTATTTAAAAAGTTGCCTTTTTGACTTTAAAACCGTTACTTTATAGCCTTAAGAACGTTTTTTTTTTTTTTTTCGTGACAATACTTTTCCCATTCACGTCACATGAGACCTTTTATCTTGCTTGATTTATTGAATAACTAAATATAATAGCAAGGAATAAAATAGAAATAGAATTAAAATTTATATTTATAAGGCAGTAGTGTGAGGTCAGGTGTCTGGAGATAGGACTTAATCTATCATCAGCTAGGAAATCACAAGAAGATTTGATGTTGAAGGAGGGAGGTGGCCAGACATAAATTAAAATAAAGTCAAATCTCAATTTACAACATGACTGAATCCTCTCAACAAGTTTACAATTCCTGAAGATGGATGTGTTGATGGAGTGTAGCCGAAACAATACAACAAAAGGAAACAGTATCCTAGAACAATTTAATCTTAACTTATTAAATATAGGAACCCTTTATATTATATAATTGTGGCTTTGCATACAAGTGTAGAAGCCAACATTTTGTGGAAGTTTGCTAGTAATATTAAGGTGTATTTTGTAAGTTTTAAGTGTAGGTTACAATAATACTGGTATGTTCTTGGTAAAGTCGCTAAATTAAATATAGTTAATAAAATATATATGAATGAATGTATGAGTAATGTGTATAAAAGTGAGTGTTGAAATGATGATTCATAGAGAAGAGTGGAAGACGAAAACATTTTATAGCTATCTAGTTAGATAAGGATAATACTAAGAAAATGATGATAATTAATAACAACATTGATTGAAACTTTCTCAAGTTTCTTAAAGCTGGCATAAACTCCAGATTCATGCTTTAACAGTTAATAAATACTTCTCATCTATAGTAATAAATAAAATTGAGGTGTTAGTTTATAATATCAAAATAAAAAGTCTTTACTAAAAACACATATGAATGTATATAAACTACTTATATCAGAAACACAATTAAAATTTTTTTTTATTGGTTTGTATATCTGTGTTGGCTAACCTCCGGAAGGATGAGATGAATTTGACAGGACTTTATATGTTGATAGCTGAAATTATATAAGGTGTAACAAAATCATTTATTTGATTGTGTGACAGCTCTCTGTACCTCCACTAACATTGGTTATGACTATAATTGGTATAGTTTTTATATAAAA
Source organism: Samia ricini (assembly GCA_014132275.2). Classification (NCBI taxonomy): domain Eukaryota; kingdom Metazoa; phylum Arthropoda; class Insecta; order Lepidoptera; family Saturniidae; genus Samia; species Samia ricini. The sequence continues at coordinate 5,374,981 of AP028167.1, forward strand.
TATGATATATTATTATATTCTATTAATTAGAAATAGAAACCAGATCGAGTTTCTTTCCGGTTATTCTTGGCAGGGTTGTTTTCCGAACCGGTGGTAGTGTTTTGACATTATAAGCGCCTTCTTAGAGCCTAAATTGAATAAAGAATTTTTTATTTTGAGTTTGACTGTTAATAATTAAGCAACCTAGATTGAGAAGCCATCAATACTTTAAGACATATATAGATACATATATAGCAGAAACTTAATGATACAGGAACTACTAGCAGCAATAAGCAATTTCTAATTGTAATTTGAAGTTATTTTGTTTATTAATTGCACAGTAAACATGTTGAAACAAATGAGTTTATATCTAGTAGAAGTGTTAATTTGATAATAACATTGTTTCATAAAAATCCATTCGCAATATGTTTTTTTTTTTTTTTATGTTGACGAAATTAAACCAAATGAAATAATATTATTTAAGTAATTTAACAAAGCATTATGATATGTTAACGAAAGATATGATAATCCGTATAACACGAATGATCACGCTCAACGACCGTATCTAATTATGCAATAATCACCAAAATTTATTACTTCCTAATGACAAAACCTTTCACTTCTATAACAATTCATTGTTAAAGTTTAATAACATTTGTTTGTAATGTAATTTTTATTGAATAAATACCTGCAGCGAAGTGTAGTGGTGTCGATTTACGCCCGGCCGTGTCCCTGGCATTCACTGTTTGGGGTGTAATTAACTTTTTTACTTTAACTGCATCACCCGTTTTGCAAGCTTCAAATAGATCCCGGAGTGGATCACTGGGTGCAGGGAGCGCGTCCAGTGCCGAACCGAGTATGGAACGACGGCTCGACATCTTAATTTTATGTTTCACATTTATTTTAATATGATTGTTCTATTTAAATATACATTTTCGCGAATTTTTCTGATGAAAACAAGAACCTACAACACAGCTGCTATTGGTATTTTTGACAGATTAAATCAGTGTTGCTATACATAGATTATATTAGCTTAAAATAGTTAAATGGTTTGGCTAATTATAAATTGTACTGTGTTTTACGTGGATGACTAATACTCTGTGTTGTAAAATGACGAAAATAGGTGTTAATCGATTTAAAAAAACAAAAATTACGTGTGGTAATATGTTTTGATAATGTACACCGAACACTAAGGCACAAGCAAATATAGATTTCAGACAACTGATAACTGATACATTATGTTGCGATAAGACGTGGATTACTTTATGAGTTGTGGGTTCGATTATCACAGGCAACGGACTTGTTCAGATATTGATGATTTCTTTTAACCTTTTTTGACGGGAGTAAAATCTCCCGGATTAGAGATGCCAGGAAGGTATGTGGGACTCGCATGGCATGAAGCGCAAGGAATATTTACTAAAACCCACGTTCCCATCGGCTAACTTTCTAGGTGACACGGGATTAGTCTAGCAAACTCTGCATTGCACCAGCGGCAGGCCCAAAGAGCTGCCCACTACCTTTGTCTTCCGTCCAAGAGAAGACAGCTTGTTACCAGCTGTCCCCCACTTCTACAACCACTAATCAACGAGCCCCTCCTCCTCCTCTCCTCGCGGCATTCTTGTCTTTTGAGGAGAAGTCAAAAGGAGAAGGAAGTAGGGCCCTTTAACTAGTTGAAGGAGGCACTGACTCCTTCCAACTTAATAGGAATGAGAAAAAGGGGTGGGGTGAACCTCCCCCCATCCTTCTCCTCTCTCTCCGGCGGTCTTTTGCCGCCTCTCCCTATAACCTTCTGCCTTTACTCCTTGACCCTTTAAAATAGGGCGCTATCTTTTAGGCCAGAGGCTGGCAGAAGACACCCCCATGTGGTGCAGGTCTTGTGTACCCTCTTAAACAGACAAACATTATAAAAGTTGTATTTTTGGTATGGGTATCGTGCATACATTCAAATCTATTTAGTAAAGCAAAAACATTTTAACCTTACAAACAGACACTTTAATTTTATTTATTAGTATAGATAATATTGATTCAACTATATTAAATTCGAACTACGCATTGAATTTCGATCAATCAAAATTTTCGCGTTGTTAAATTACATCTCTATGGTATTTAATTGTTTATTTTATAGACGGTTTCAAGGTATAAAATTATTAACAAGAATATTAATACATTATAAATATTTCAAATTACAAATGTATAAACGTAATTTTGTATATATGCACATAACTCCCTAAGATGTGTATGTATATAAATATATATAGTCTAGCTTTTAATTATTCATCTCTTTTAACATGCGAAGTACGAATAAACTTGTACAACTAGCCTTTGATTAATAAAATGAGTATATTACAAGATACAGTTGTTAATATATACGTTTACACCGAGGTTTATTTGAAATCATTACCTGATTCTAACAATAATAACATTAGAGTATTGGAATAGTTGTCTTAAATCAACTTCTGAATTTTGGTAAGCTATTTTTATTTTATTCGATATTGTATTTTTATTTATTATAATACATTGGTATCATTTTTATGTGTAACTGTATCCGCACATTAGTTAATAGTATACTATGGTAGTATATACAAGAAACATAATATACAATTGTGTTACATATTTTTATAATTACAATATTTCTGGTTTTTTGCAATTTAATCATATTTTGAAAGTGTACGCATCAATAAAAGTACGGATCAAACGGACTCCAAATTCTGATTTAGCATATCGAAATACATGTCGATAGGTGGGTCTAATCAAATACACCTGATACATAAACAAACCAAACCAAAAGAGCAAACTTTGTTTTAATTAATTCACAATAAAAGATATAAAAGAAACTAGTTGCTCTCCGCGATTTTACCCACGTAGTTTCCGTTCCAGTGGGATTTTCGGAATAAAAACTATCCTATGTCACTCCCTGGATTTCAAACTATCTCCATATCAAATTTCATCCTAATCGGTCTAGTAGTTTTTAAGTTTATTCGTTTCATACAAAAATACAAATCTTTCCCCTTTACAATATTAGTTGACAAGTCAGTTATATTTTTTCTAAACTTGTTATTATTTACGAACTAATTCAGGTTAACCTAATACACATGAACCACCTTTATTTTGTTCATCCGGTGTAATTTTCTCTATTTATTTTGTGTGTGATCAATTTAAGAAATAGAATATAGCTCAAGGATCGCTATAATTTGTAACTACGCATATGTGTTTTTTTTACGTAAATTTACCTAAATATAAATTTATTTTCAGTATAGTAATTTTTCTAATAATAACCAGAAATATTTTTTTTGGTTCCATTTAATCCTTTTTAAGGAAAAGGCAAAGGTATTTGTACGCCATGCAACCAAATCAGACGTTAGGAACAATATCAATAAATTAATGGCGGTAACAAAATGGTGGTATTCTGTTACGACCACAACGGGAATGATTGAAAAATTCCAAAATTCACGCTCAGTGTCACTGATTTCACTTCATTACACTTGTGTATCATAACTACACTATATCACGTAAAATGCTACCAAAATTACCTAATATATAGTCAAATACTGCAAAATAATGAATTAAAAATAAGGACGACAGACCAAAATCGCCCCAAGCTCCCTATAACGAGAGACAAGTAATAAAGACAGTAGTACATAAACAAATGTACTATTAATAAATAAATGTACGTAACACGTAATTATACTTATATACGTAATTTTTTTCAGTGAATAGTAAAAAACTGCTATGCAGTAGATTGCGCGTTATCTTAACTATGTTCTAAATCATAAAAAAAAACCTATCGACTAGAAATATCTATAAATATATAAAATTAAAAACAGAAAATAAAAAGCAATAACAAAACGTACTGATTCTATATTGTCTACAGCGCTCAGTTGACGAAATCAAAATGGCGTCTTTCACGGGCTAGCGCATATCCGCCGCATACTGAAATTATCGTTTTCAATAACGCGTGTGCAAATTTTAATAAGTGTAACAATATTTTGTGAACAATAAATCAGTGCCAAAGTGTTTTACTGACTTGTGGACTACAATTAGTGAGAATCAGAGCAAGTTTATCGGAGGTATGTCCTTTCACTTATTGAATAATTTATATTATAATCGAGAAATTGTCGCAGATTTAATATACTTCATCGTCAGACGTGTGACAAATTGTGTGGGAATATTGAATTTAGGGCTCGGATAGTTTCTCCTGTATATGTCATATTATAAAATATAGTTATATTTCTTCTAAACGAACGAAATCTATGTGACTAAAATTTCTCATAGTTCATAATTCTATTTGCGCGTTGAACGACCCATAGTGGTGGCTATACATTATGTGCTAAAAACAACTAATTAGATTATCTCTTAGTCAATTTCACCAACGTACCGTGTGACACACTGGCACGTAAAGTCGAAAACATTGTGACATTGTTCGGGCACTGTACACTTGATAAGCTGTAGATAATGTACTATTTAGAAGCTATAAACACGTACAAGTAATGACATAACTCTCCTATCCATACAAGTTTTCTTTTTATTTGTGTATGCCATATAATTATATGCTAATATGGGGTAATTCTTTATTCTCGAGTTGTTGCAGTTTATATATTTCATTTTTATTATTAAAAGCGATATTTCAAATGCTACAGGCAGAAAGTAAAGAATGTGATTTCGTTTTGTTTGTTCAAATTTTTACAGCTTTCTACAAGCTCAATATTGACAATTTTATTTATTTACAATAGTAAACTGACTATAAAATTGTTTAAAAAAATTTCAGTTACATTTTTTTTATCATGTTAAACTTAAAGAAACTGGGTCTTAAGTGATGCTGCCAGAATAAACTTAATAGGTGACAGAGTTTGGTTATTAGAAATTTATCCTTTAGTGTTTCTAAAGCTCATTGTAGGGAGATGGAGACATACTTCCTACTGCACTTAATTTTTGTTTATCCAATTATTTATAAATTTTTGTGATCTAAGTTATTATGCAAACTTAATTTGGATGAATTAAGTGATGCTACTGGTTTAGTATCTTAAGTTGTTGGCTTTCGTTTATGAAATCTATACTAATAAATAAAATTGAAGTGTCTGACTGTAATTTTCCAAAGTCCAAATTATTTATTTTTACTAAATAGTTATGAATGTTTACAAAATACCTATGCAAAAAATGCAATTTTTAATTTTAGTCTGTCTATCTGTTTTTTCTGGTTAATCTCTGGAATGGCTGGACAGATTTTAACGGAACTTTTTTGGTAGATAGCTGAAGTTACTTCAGATGACATAGGGTACTTTTAATTTACGAAAATAATCAGCATCCGCATATAAAAATAAAAATTGTATAAAATCCGATTTTACGGGCAAGTGCTTGAATTTGTGAGAAATATTTTTACTTTATCTTAGTACTAAACAAAAATTAGGGTTCCATATAAAAAATGCTGTGAAAAATACATGAAAAGTGTGCAGCCGTGGGCACACAGCTAGTTATGAATAATTTTCTAATATAGACCATTCAAGGTTAACATTGTTGCATGTTAAGAGATCATAGTTCATTATTTTATGACTTGAGCAAAATAAATCTTTTATTGTCTCCCATAAAACCTTTAATTATAAAGCTAATAGAATTTTATTAACTATCAACAACCCTGTCATATTGATAGGTATATGATCCACTTATATTCTGAAAGGCATATTCAAAATTAATCTTACCTGTACTATGTAATAAAAATATATTACAGTGTGTAATCAGTATTGTATATGTTATAAAATAATATATTCTAACAAATATTAGATAAACTTATCAGTAATTTTGAATGCTATTTTCAGTTTAATTCTACGAATACACAGTTAAATTTGACAATTGGAAAACAATTGAAAGCTGGAGTAAATGCTAGGTCAGTGCTTCACCGTTTAATATTATACTGAAACCAAGGAAAAGTCTAAGCTATTTCTCATTGCACTTTTTCTTAGGGAATAAAGAGTAATGTTGGAATTAGAGATTAATTAGTATGCTTGCCCAATTTAAATATTGATGTCATTATTTTGCAAAAATAAAAGCATTTTAATTCCTTTGTAATCACAGTCTTTGGTTAATGATTTATTAAAATAATTTTTTAAAACTATTATTGGGTTATAAAATATATTTTGTTTTACTTGAAAATATATAGGTAGTCACCTAAAGCCAAAATCTGAAAATGAGTTAAAAATATGTTTTTTTTTAAATTTATTTATATGATATTTTTTTTATTTATATGCAAATATTTTATTCAAATTCTCTTTTACAAACATGTATTTCACTTGGTTCTTGTTGTAGGCACAGCTAGTAATAAATATAAAATATTTCTCAGAATATTTTATCCTCTATTTCCTGTTATATATAAATTGCCTAAATTTTAAAGTAATGATTTTTTATTTCTTATGTTCTTCACTGCATTTTATTTTTTTTATACATAACCCAAAATATTTTCCAAAAAAATTCTTTAGTATTGACCCTTTGAACAGTAACCTGGCGTTTACGCCAGCTTTCCATCGTTTTCCTATTGTCTCATTTTTATTGGTTCAAATCCATCCATTTCATAATGAGTAAATTAATTAATTTAGTTAAAGAAAACAATATAATTAGACCAGTTAGCTAGATATAAAGATTACCTATTTAAAATACAGTGCCAACTCTATATACTGACAATGGAATTCACATTTTATGTTTGTATTGAGAGTTGTCATTACCAATTCAATACCAATACCAATCTGCACCGAGTTCAAGTACCTCGGCTCACTCTTGCAAAGCAATGGCGAAATAGACCGCACGGTAAAGCATAGAATTAACACAGCATGGATGAAATGGCGGCAGGTTACGGCTACTAGCGGAGGTGCTCGCTGCGCGGAGGTGCTCGCTGCCGTGTACCGGTACTCGGCAGCGAGGAGGGATGGTGGAGGGCTCCGCTTAAACCCGGGGGAGATTAGGAACCTGCGGCTAGAATTTAGGGAGACACAGTTGGTGAGGTGGGAGAGGACTTGGCGGATGCGCGCTATGAGCGACCAACCATAGACGCCATCCGTCCGGTCCTCCGGGAGTGGTTGGGGAGGGGGCACGGCTCCCTCACCTTCAGGCTTGTGCAGGTGCTGTCCGGACATGGCTGTTTCGGATGGTACCTGCACAAGATAGCCAGGAGGGAGCCGTTGCCAAGATGCCACCACTGCGACGCGGCGGAGGACACGGCGCACCATACCCTCGCGGAGTGCGCCGCGTGGGAAGAGCCGCGTCGCGAAATGGTGGCGGTGGTGGGGGAGGACCTCTCGCTGCCGACCGTCGTCAGAGCCATGGTCGGCAGCGAGGAGGTCTGGAGGGTCGTCGCCTCCTTCTGCGAGAACATCTTAATACAGAAGGAGGCTGACGAAAGGCTGAGGGAGAAGGACCCGCTGGCGCATCCTCAGCGGAGGAGGAGGCCAAGAGGGCGGTGGGCCCGGTACGTCAGGGGGTTCCTGCGGTTGTAGGGGCCCCCTTGGGTGGTTGAAGGTCGGGTGGTGTGGACGAGTGTCCGTAATTGTGGACCTTGTCCGTATGTGTTGAGTGTTTGTCTGTTTTTGTGTCGTGTTGTTTCTTCTTCTCTGTCCCCCCTTTCTCTTCCTGGGCATCCCTCTCCTCGCTATGTCTTGTCGTTGGAGACAAGACGAGTGAAGGAGAGGGACTCAGAATTTTTCTTCATCAGTGGCGGGCTTCTTCCCCTTTCTCTGTGCCCGCCACTGAACTGTCCCAACTTTCCCTTCTTTATGGGGGGGCAGCTTTTCTGCCTCCCCGGCTGACTGACCGCACTTGGTCATGCCTCTTACAGGAGGCGGGCGAAGAGGTGGGGTTGAGTAGTGTGTACACTCCCCCATCCCCACCGGGCCATTGCACGACGAGGCCCGGCGGGTTCGCTGCAGGGGGCGACGCGGTGCTTGCGAAAGCCACCCCGTGTCGCCCCCATCCCAAATGCAGCGGACGGCCCCGGGGGGTTTTAGTGGGTATTTTTCCGGGCGACTCTCGCCCGGGTGAGTCCCACACTGCACGGAGCTCGTCACTCTGTGCCCCTTATCTAGTGTACTGGGGGACTTTGATCCCCTAAGTACAATAGATAAGGGTAGTGCGTAAATGCATTTCCCCCCGTCAAAAAAAAAAAAAAAAAAAAAAGGTTACGGCTACTACATGTGATCCGCAAATCCCCTTTAAATTAAAGGGGAAGAATTACAAGAACATAATACTACCTGTCGTCTTGTATGGATCAGAATGTTACCCCATAAAGATGGCGGACGAAAGAAGATTACATGGAGCTGAGATGCGAATGTTGAAATGGATGTGTGGGGTATCAAGAATGGACAGGATTAGGAATGAGTATATTAGAGGAAGTTTGAAAGTGGCGCCAATAACAGACAAGTTAAGAGGCAGTCGATTGTCCTGGTATGGAGATGTGATGCGCATGGAGAAAGAGGATGTAAGAAAGGTATTGAATATGAATGTTGACAGTTACATGGGAAAGGGTAGACCAAAGAAAAGATGGATGGACTGTGTGAAAGATGATATGCTCAGGAAAGGAGTGAATGCAAGATGACAACAAATAGAGAGGAATGGAAGAGGAAGACATGTAGCGCCGACCCCAAATAAAAATAGGAAAAGGGTAGGGAGATGATGATGATGATTGTGAGTTGAGTGATTGAGTCCATTAAATGGAGAGAAGAAAGATTTATATTATTTTACTATTATAATGTATGTATTTACTAATACAGTAATAATTTATTGCATAATCACAACAATCTGAATGAAAGTGGAGGTAGATACATGCTAGACAATTTGGAAACATAATGTTTATTTCTAATGATGATGTATTATTGCCTTTATTTCCAGTAGGTGTGTGATGCATTATAGAGTTGTGTATCATTGTATGGAACATAAGGTGAAGTAGTTAATAGTAAGTAAACCTAAGTCCTTGAAACGAATAGGATTATCAACCCCTTGAGCACCTTCTTGGCGTTTACGCCAGCTTTCCTTTGTTTTCCTTTTGTCTTTCTATTGTTTCATTTTTATGGGTACTCGACACATTAAATAGATTTTGCACTGTGTTTAAGGATAATAAAGATTGATATATATATGTCATTGGTGGGATGTAATTTAAAAATGAAATGAGTAAACACATTAATATTACATTTTCCTCTTATCATATGAATTTTAAAATATTGTTGCATATTTTACTGATTCCTATATATTGTTTTTAGGAATTTAACATTGATTCGACTAAACTATTTTAATATATAAATATTGCGTATTTATGCATATTAAATTATGCTAAAATAAAGATTTATAATTCTAATTATATGAAACATACAATTTAATTTATTTATTATTTTTCCTATATATCAAAATAGTTTATTGTTACAGTTTACTTGTATCTTATGATTCAATTTTAAAATTATATAAAACTTAACGTCTGTCTGTCTGTCTGTCTGTTAGTTGTCTAACTCGAAACTCAAACCTTTATTTGCTATTTTTTTTAATTGTATATATGTAATATTTTCAGATTTTAAGTGTATACATTTTATAATAAGAAAAGTAATCTGAATATTTAAAAAAAAACTTCATTAATATGTTGATTACCCATAAAAATGAGACAATAGGAAAACAATGGAAAGCTGGCGTAAACGCCAGGTTAGCACTAGATGGGTGAAATTACTATTTTCAAGATCCTTATCCTTACATTATATAAAAGGAAAGGTTTATATGTTTGTCCGTTAGTATACGCGAGCGAAGTCATGAGCACATAATTATACATTCAATCGAATGATGTCCTCTGCTGGACATAGGTCTCCTCCAAAGATCTCCATAACTTCCAGTCTTGCGTCACACGCATCTAGTGATCCCAGTGACCTTCCTCAGTTTTTCAGTCCACCTTGTGGGAGGCCTACCTAGGTTGCGTTTTCCGGTATGTGCTGATCTTTTACATTGGTTCTTCAGCACCTCTCCTCATTCCTGATGCGATGACGCAGCGAAACTCCAAGCCCATTGCCCTTTGAACTTTTTATTAGGCCCAGTGTCAGCGACTATGTCTCAGTGCTTTATATCATTACTGGCAACACACACTGGTCGAAAACTTACGTCTTGAGACACTACGGTATTTCGGACGAGAAGGGTTGGATTCGACGATTAAAGCTGTTAATACACGTACGAACCGGACCGCGGACATGGTATGGCGAGCGACCGAGGTCATCAGTCACCTAAGCCCCTATTTAGGTAGGAGATATAAGATATGAGGTATATTGTTTTTCAAATAGTTCTAGTTTTTGATTCGATTCACAAAATATCGAGGTTTAAGAGATCAATCTTTTTTCGACTTGTTTTATTGGACTTTTTATTCGTAATTATTACTCTTTCAATGGTCGAAATTAGACTATGATCATCATTTATTAAAAAAATGTTTCCATTTAACAGCACTAAAGGTCATCAATAGCAACTAAACAAAAAAAAAAAAGAAGAACGCCTTATCTAACTTCGGAAAAATGACACTTAACTGTTTTATGTTTGCCTATTTACAGCATGGACATAATATATTAAATATAATAAGTCCACGATTTACAGATAATCATAATATCAGAGAAAACAAAAAGGACACTAATAATCGATAATTTATTAGTTTGAAAGATCGATCTTTTGAAGCTCGATGTTTTGTGAATCGCTTCATCAAGCTTACATTCGAATCGATGCAAAAAGCGGTTTTTTTTTTTTTTTTCGAAAAGGATTCCCATCCCTACTTATGCAGCTGATAACCTCAGTTGCCCGCCGTACCATGTCTGCGGTCCGGTCCGTACGTCTGTTAACAGCATTACCTCTTTCTCGAAGGTTGGGCCTACATAACTGACTAGTAGTAGATTCTTTGAAATGATATGACATAAATTTATTTTTTAAACATAGTTAAGTAAGGACATAAAAGTTAAATGTTCATTTAGACTCATTACTAAATATCTCGATTTTTTAATTTAAGTCAGTTTTATTCTGAAGGTCCCATAATTATTTCTAAATGTAAGAATGTGACAAGTTCAAATTACTTTAAAAGCAATTCTTGCCATAGAGGATTTTTGATATTTATACTAACTAGCTATGATCCCATAGCTCTGCTTGTATTCCATGTTCATATCTTCATAATTGTCTTCTGCCTTGACTTTCGTTCGCGTTGACTTTAGAACTGGGTTATTATTAGTCAATATTAGAAGATACGAGATATACTATGCCGGACAAAATCGCTGATAGAAGCTAGTTATAAAATAGGATTATAGTTAAGGTTAGGACACATTATAGTTAAGGTTATCTATATGAATAAAGTCGTGGGCAAAAATAGTTTTTTTTTTTTAAATAAATTGTACGTACGTACGTTTAAGTGATCTATTTTTATTAACAAAGGAATTGTTTTTGAATGAGATAAACATTTAGTTTTCCTATTTCCTACAGTGATGCATGCTCAAGGTAGTCAATAACATTCCAAGCGCGTTGATTGAAATTTAAACATAATATTCTTTAATGTACAAGTTTTTCCAGCGGCATCGCTCGTATTAACAGTATCTATCCTTTGTCATATTGACCACATGTATATCTCTAAAATATTGAATGGTTTAGGCTGCTTTTCGAGATATAAGCTAATTAAAAGACATACAGACATTGCCTTTTATAGTAAGTAAGAACTGGCGTAGTGGACGAACATTGTGCTATCTTATTTTTAATCTATACTCATATTATAGTGAGGAAAGATTTGTATTTTTGTATGTAAGGAATAAACATAAAAACTGCTGGACCGATTTGGATGAAATTTGCTATGGAGTTAGTTTGAATATTCCGAAAATCGCACTGGAACGGGAACTACGCGGGTAAAATCGCGGAGAGCAGCTTGTATAATATACAAAAGTCATTTGAATAAAAGATTGAAGATTTTATGAAATTTCAGACGGAATGCCAAAGCACCTCTTGTATGAATGTGATCTGTTAATACCCAAACACGCGTAGAATACCAAGCCGAGGTTCGTACCACTTTGGTGCGCTAGTGCTACTTACATTATTTGGCTGAGTGCTTTGAGTGCTCGTCCCAAAGTCTGATGAAGTCGTCAAGGCCGCTCAAGTCAACAACATTTAGTAAGAATAGAAACCTTTTAAGTACTTTTTAGGAAGGATATATCTTTTACGTGTAGAAGCTGCAAACAGACTACCGCGCTCTCAAGGAAGCGAGCGCGGATGGCGCAAAAATTAAAACCTATCCTGAAAAATGGCGACTGGTTAAACGAGCTAAAACTCCACGCATTCATTCGGAAGGAAAGAGATAATGCGAACCACTATTGTTTCGGATAAGATTTCATATCAAATTCTCTGTCAGTGTTATACAATTGAAATGTATTGACAAAGTTTGACGCAATTGATATCTATGATAAAATTCTCTCATCGCCTATCAGATATAGAAGATACGAACAGCGTTTATTTTGATGGCGTCTTATGAATTCCCTTACATATGTATTGAAAAAGGCAATGTCTGTCTGTCTGTAGCTCGAGAAATAGGACACAACACTATCACTTTTTTCAACATTTTGAGGAAAAAGTGAATATGTCGATTACCCATAAAAATGAGACAATAGGAAAACAATGGAAAGCTGGCTTACGCCAGTTTGGTTGGATACGTATCCGAAAGTTGTTGTTGTCCGCAAAAAGTTGTTAAGGCCGTAAATTGTCATAAGAAACCAAATCTATAATTACTTCTACTAGAAAAAAATGACTTTTGCAAAAATGTGCAATGGCACACTACACGCAGGAACATTGGTTCTGTAATGTACCCTGAGAATTGTAGTCTCCCTTAAACGCAGTAGATTTAGCTAGGACTTATACGGAAACCTAATTATATTCTTCTTTTTTTTTAGTACTAAGACTTACTGATTCAAGCACATTCCAGAGTAAAACTGTACATTAAATTGGATTTTATTCACAGTTTAATGAGTTTTATTTTTCTTACGCGTCACACCTAATGATTTTCGAAAAATAAAACCTCAGATATCTGTCAATAAGTTTAGTCAAAATCGATCTAGCCATTCCGGAGATTAACCGTAAGAAACAGATAGACAAACACACATTTATATATATACATATTTAGTATAAAAAGTAGTTATTTTTTTGATATTATAAACATACACTTCAATTTTATTTATATGGAGCAGATGTATATATATATATATATATATTTTGCACTCTTTCTCACTAACGATGTGCAATACTAAGCCAGGACTTTCTATATTAAAATGATTACGTAAACGTGCGATAACTGAAAAACGATGCGACAGGATGCGGTCTTATCATCACAGTCCGTGGTACCACTGACGGTTATATACTCGTTCCGAATGCCCTTTACCGTTATCAAATTACGGCTCAAACATAAAATACGTGTATGGTGTAAAAAAATGTAGGTTGCCGTTCTATGCCATCCATTCAACCGAAAGACTTCCACTACTCCTGCACATAGGTGCCTCTCAAAGATATCCACAACGACCGGTTGAGGCACTCGCATCTAGCGGATTCCCGCGACTTTCACAAGTCTGTCGGTCCACCTTTTGGGGGACCTACCCAGACTGCGCCTACCCGCACGTGGTAGTCATTTAAGATCCCGTTGGCTCCTTTAAGCACTGGTTCTATGAGCAATGTATCCAGTCCGCTGACACTTAAGTTTAGGAATTCTGTGGGTTACTATGGTTCTTCTACGGATCTCCTTATTCTACCAACTTCATCGCTTCAAAGTATTATCTAATAATGCCTACCTGAGTAGGTACTCATCAAACTTATGGTCAAGCACCAACAGGTACGTGTTCCGGCAGCATCACTTGAGAGCCAGTACCATGCCACACCATCCTGGTCGACATCGGTACTTAATTTCAGGTGCGATTGTAGACAAACCGATCAGCTAATACAGTACATTAAAAAAAAAGCTTAGCAATTGCATCATTTTACAAAGATCTCCGTCACTCGCGCAGGTTTAGAGAATTCAGTATTTTGTTACATTACAAAGAGAAAATATTTAAAACGAACGACATTTCTTCCGTCAAACAATAAACTCATTGGTAGTGAAATTACTTGTTATGAATTATAAATGTGTATGCGGTACATTAAGAAAAATCAATTATTTGTCGCACAAAAAAAAAAAAATAAACAGCGTACGTAGAGTTAGAACTGTTTTGAATGTAAAATAAAAAATGAATGTTTTGTAGAAATCATATATGAGTAGAAAAGCATTGTGTTATATTTCTCGGTGCGCGTATCAATTTCTAATAATAGTTTTAATTAATTTTATGTGGATCCGTAATTATTTTCCTAATGTAAGAGTAGCCTAAGTTACGTCTTATAAATTTAGCTGTTTGCCTGAAAAAGTTTCGTAAAAATCGGCCCAGCCGTTCCGTAGATTGGCCTGAACCAACAGACAGGGCGAGTCAAAAATAATATAAATTATGTCTTTTTGGTATAATGAAAATATATTCAAAAGTTCTTCATAATCTAATAAAAAAAAACTACCACCGGTTCGTAAAACAGCTCAGTCGAGAATAGTCAGCAAGAAACTCGATGTGGTTTTCTTTTTTTACATATACAATATTCATTGTTATAACCGGTTTTAGCGGAAGCATAAAGAGGGTGTTATTTCCAGACATCACTATCGTTCACGTAATGATCCACCCTATTATATAACCCATTGATATATACGGCCGGTTTCAATATGCGATCTCAATCTGTTTCACCTATCGAAATCCAAAATTTTAATAAAGTCTCGGTGATCAGTCACGAGGAACAGATGTGTTTTTTCATATTTTATTAATATTATCGGGTCTAGAAAGCACACTTCATTAATATAAAAACCTTTCGGCCTGATTACACCGACCGTGGTCACGAGGCGACAGGTGTTGCGGTGTCTTCATCAGCGGAGTTGTTACTGGAAACTATCCTCGTCTGTTTATGGTCATTAATGATATTTTGGCACTCTACACTCACTGTATACACTTTAAACTACTCCGCCATAGAGGATAAAAGGCGAAAGCTTAAAAAGTGTAATTGGAAACCGATATGTTTTTGGTATGATCTCAATCTTAACTTTTATGATTGGATCTGAAACCCAGTTTTAATCATACTGGACATAGTGCTCGAACTTCTTGTCAAGTAAATCGTTAATATGTTGAGCTATAGTTTTGACATTATTAAAAATAGAAAAAAAAAAAAATGAACTTGACCTATTCCATATTCGGCAGTGACCCGATCCCAGTACAGCTTGCTGCAATCGATATGAAGGCTGTCAACATGTCATCAGTGCGAATCTCTGTGTAAACTTCACACTCGAAAAACTATGGCGGCGAAACTATTTATTTAATATGAAGGGAAACTAACAGCTAACAGAAAATTAATACATAAAGCTATTTCAAAAATTTTCACAGATATTAAATGAATACACAATACAATTTTAACCCCCTTGAGCACTAAGTTGGCGTTTATGCCAGCTTTCCATAGTTTTCCCATTGTCTCATTCTTATGGGTAATCGACGATGCACATAGATTACGCACATTTTTAATTAATATTATAGACAAGTATTTAGAAGTAGTCTCGTAATTTTTCTGTTCAAAATATTTACGTCCACAGACTGACTGAGAGACAGCATTGAAACACCTATATGCACTTATCAAGAAGCTATTTTGCCTATAATAACACCTCGTTATCGGAATATACAAAATGGCATATAATCTTAGGGCTAGAGAAGATGTTCGCAATCCTAGATGGCTCAGCATTTCACTATACATAACATAGGACTATGCTAGCATAACATTTGCTGTTTGCCCGCGGTTCTGCTTACGTATAAAAACTCGGAAGCCAAAGTTTTTTTTTAGTTGTTTAAATTATAGCACGAATTTACAATTGACTAATTTAGTATTATATGTTGTGTATATATAAATATTATAGAAGATCATAATTCATTTACTCAATACTACATTTCTATTGTTTATTAATTTAACTTCCTACGTTTTAATACAATGGTTAAATCAACAACATTTTGAAGACAAAACATCGACACTGGCAAATGCTTCTGCGGTGCCAAGATAAAAGAAAGAACAATAAAATAATAAAACTTTTTAATTCGTTGACAGCGGGTTGACAAGTAACGTCACATTTCTTTAGTAACGCGACTCGTAAATAAGTTTTTCCCCTACCGAGAATAGCTCAACGCCGCTAAAGATTTTACTTCAATAATTTGTGTACCTCTTATCATAAGTATACATCGAACTGTATTATATCTACTAAATATTCCTTGATTTATTTCATTTTTATTTCCATAATTTGTGGTCAGAAAATAATAATATATAATACTAAAAAAAAAAAACATGCAGATCTGTTTAGTGTTTTTCGAGCTATGAGATAGATAGAGACAGAAAGACGGTTTATATCAGCAGAGATAAAACAGTAGTAAATTCTTTCTCTGCCGATGATAACGTTATCGTAAACAATATGACAGACATAATATTCGACAAGATACGGCGAGAGGATGTTGTAAGAATCTTGATAGAACTGATAATATAATTCACAGACCGTATGGGATGGAAGGAATTTTTCCAATCTCAATGAAAAAGCAGGAAAAGAACAGTCGTAGATTCTCCAGATTGCCTTAGTAGTTTTACATATACAAAATCGTTAAAAAATCACGTTAGAAAAACAATCTTTTATCGAATATTGTAATTAAGATTACTGGTAGATTTTCCGACTTATCTTTTAGTTAAAATTTAATTCGGACTTTAATAAAAAAAGGGAAACTAAATTGATCCAGGTTTTTTTTAACCTAGCTTGCGCTTTTGACCTGAATGGCCTTTACAGCTTCACCGTGACTTTGGGGGCGAGTGCTGAAGGCACTCAGCCACAAAAAGTAACTAGCACAAGGGTTACCAAAATGGTACGAACCTCGGGTTGGCCGTTACCTGAGTGTGAACACTCACTCGTGGAATTTTGATCCTAGCTAAACCCTACATTTTGTATCCAGGTGTTTCAACAGACACGCTAGCTAGAGTTGAATTTTCATTCCCATAGATTAGTTGCATATATGCGATGAAGGAAAAAAAAGTGTATAAACAAACAAAACAACAATTGCAAACATAGTGATATAGAGACGCCTGTGTTTACGTTAGAATCGAAAGCGTGTCACTGCGTGCGGCCGTTTCGTGTGAAACCGCTCGTCTCGTGTACTGTCGCGGACGACAACGCTTTTTGTATTTTTGAAAAAAAAATTGTAATATGTTTAAATAATCGACTTATTATTTATTTATAATAATGTAAAATGAAACGATTTCCTTCTAAACTACTGACCCAATTTGGATTAACTTTCTAATAGAGATATATAAGAGATAAGGTCTCGGTATTTTTTTTTTTGTTAAAGTAAAACTTGAAGGAGTGAAATAGGGGTAAAAATTTGTACGAGAAAACCTTTGCATAGTCTATCTATAGTAGCTTGTAAATCTATAACTGTATCTATTTTTACCAGAGAATCCTTACATTGTACTATGTAAGTAGGCAGTAGGTACCTTTAGAGTGATGTACGAAATAGAAAAATCGGAAATATATTTCCTGCATAAAACGGTACTAATTCAATCTAATGTATTATATTAATTCTATGTTTGTTTCTTTTGTATACCTAAACCGCTAACAAAATAAGTTAATATGTCGATTATCCATAAAAATGAGACAATAGGAAAACAATGGAAGGCTGGCGTAAACGT
Source organism: Samia ricini (assembly GCA_014132275.2). NCBI lineage: Eukaryota > Metazoa > Arthropoda > Insecta > Lepidoptera > Saturniidae > Samia > Samia ricini. The sequence goes on from AP028167.1 coordinate 5,392,732, forward strand.
TAAGAAGAAATTTGCTTCTTGAAAATGAATATGGTCTGTATGGTCTGTACAGTCTGAAGCCGCGGGCACAACTAGTTATTGTATAACATTAATAACTGAAAAGTCAATTGTTATAACGCTATAAGATATAAAAAACGATTTTTTTAAATCTATGATTTAAAAAAAATCAAGTTCGTGAGCGCACTTTATTGTATTAATTTATTGAACTTAATCGCTTTCTGCGTGTTGCATATGCGACATACTTATTTCTACATTTTATTAATAAAGTTGTGCAAGGAAAAGGTACTTTAATCATAAAAGGTGTAGTATGATTAGCTAGTAAGTCACGTTTTTTAGAAAGAATTTAAATCATCTAGAATTTTTTTTGTACCTTGGATATTCTTTCATGTAGATTGCGCTCGCGCGTTTACATGAAACTTTATTGCGTAAACAATGCCTGTTCATATCGTCACGTATATAATAGGCAACATTTCTTCGCTTGTTCCTAAGTTGTCTGTTGCTGGGCGGGTAGTTAAAATGATGAAGTCCGTTGGAGTTGACAACCATGTAATGATCCGGGTTATAATATTATAATCAGTATATTGATACATTGACCGATTTCATTTAGGTTACATTATTATTCATTACGCCATACACTTAGCAGATATAAATAATAGATGCGCTAATTAGAATGATAGATAAAAAAAGGAATAGTGTGATAAGGGAACGTCGTGGTGTGAGGATATAATGACAAAGATAGAGAAAGGGGGGATGCTTCATAATTTTCACACTTAGGTAACGGCAAACCGAGGTTCGTACCACTTTGGTGCCCTTCCGGTTCGATGAAGCTGAAAAGGCCTTTCCGGCATTAGATAGGTTAGAAAAAAAGGGATGCTTCATTAGTTTGGACACGTGGATAGGATGGATAAAGAAGATTGACTATACAAATTCACAAAGTGAGTGTGACTGGGTAAGCCGGTAAGGGGTAGTCCTTTTTTTTTACGTGGTTTAAATCTGCTCATTGAACGCTCGGACGTATGCACGAACCACGGTTTTTACATACGTTGATCCTCGCGACAGACAAGGCCTCTCTCGTGGTGGTGACCCGCGTGCCAGGTTGGCCTCCTATTGAGACCGACTCCACGTCCCTAACCGGCGCAAAGATGACAGGGCCTCCGGAGGCACATTATACATGTATTCTGTAGGTAGTCCTAGGCGAACTTACCTCGACCAAATGGACGTACTGAAGAAAGGCCGCGATCAAAAGTATCCGTAACCGAAAAGAATGTATAAAGGTGCTTATGAAAGTAGAAGAAGTGAAAGTCGTGTGTCAGGATACTGGCTGGTGGAAGGATGTAGTCATATCTTAGTACCAATAAAAATATAGGAAAGTTATTAAAAAAAATCAAAACTCATTAATTTGTGAACGGATTATAGGATAGTAACATCAAAACATTATTTCGAAACTATATTACGCAGTGAAGAATATATGAAACGCGGGTGTACCTGTGGACACACAGCTAGTTAACTATAATCGAACACTTTTATTGTTGATTGTACGGCGCAGGTTGTCAGGTTGACATTTGTTTAGACATTGGGCGTAAACTTGCATACCTCGGCCGTCGGACGATCTCACCGATCGAACCGCAATGCGCAATAAGTATTAGTAGCAGGTATATATTATTACCATGAACGGTATACATGGTGTTCACATTCACGCTTCGACGGTCTCTCGGAGTAATGTATATACTATAGAGGGGACATGTGGTTCGCACAAGAAAGTTATACAGAAAGAAATATCAATATTAAATTGATGTCGTCGTTCGATCGCCCTCATTAGTGAACGTAATTAATTTAATACTATCTGTGTTCCCGCGGCTCCACTCGCGTTTCATATATTCTTCACTACGTAATATAGTTTTTTTTTAAATAATCATTGTAAAATAATGTTTTTATGCTGCTGTCCATTGAATCGTATTTTCTTCACAATTTCCTAAGGTTTAATTTTTTTGCACGAAACCTTGAAGGGATTATGGCGCTGTGGGTAGTGTGCCCGGATTCCGCAGTCAATCGACGCGGGTTCGATCCCACCTATCCAACTCTAAAATCTGCCTGAGCTTTCGGTGAAGGAAAACATCGTGAGGAAACCATAGCATGGTGGTAGGTAGGGTATTTCTAATGAAGCCCGCCTGGGTAGCTACCACCATCAAGTTTCAAAACCTGTCGCCAAATACCAATAGGTGTGTTCCGGCAGCATCGCTTGAGAACCAGTACGTAGGCTTAGTGTGTTTAAAATGCTAGATCACATCATCTCACCAGGTGAGATTGTGGTCAAAGCCTATGTGTAAAAAAGTATATATTCCTTTATTTACATGTTGTTTTTTCGTTTTTTTTTCCTTCATAATTTTGCATATGCTTACGTAATCATGGGGGGTGGAGGGGTAAGACATTTGTTTACTATTTAAACAATTTGATTATGTAAATACTTAGCCGCCATATGCGACGAAGTAGAGGCGGCAATAAGCATTGATTTCAAAATTTTGAGAATTATGTAAATAGAAGGTATTGATTGTGCTATCGTGAGAGATTCCCGAATAGTCGATAGAATGTTGTCTAAGCATTCGGCCGAGATACCGGTTTTATGTGTACGCTTTGTATTACTTCCCCATGTTTAAGAATAGATAATATTTAAAACGAGTATAAAATCGTTTGAAGACTCGCTCAGATCACTGGACATCTTTTTTTTTTTTTGTTTCGAACCAACGAACGTCTAATTGTGTTTTACCATTTACCTAACAGATTTACCGATCTTTCAGGCGAGCCCATAAGAGGATATGCGAGTAGGGTTTATTCAATACAAACGTATTCCCATGTTTCCTCCCTGGATAGTAATAGCATTATGGTAAACCACCGCCATGCCCCCGTAAGTTTTGATTGTTTACATAAATTAATTATTATATAAATAGAAAATAAGATTCTTTGAAATTTAGAATTAATGCTCCATTTTTACCGTCGCTTTCAGACGTTCGTTAAATAATTTTGATTAGGTAATAAAAAAAAAACCCAAAACGTAGAGGCATAGCCAAAGAAAGTCTTTGTTATTCTATAATTGAAAGAAAAAAATTAAAGTCGGTTTAGTTTTGGAGGAGGAACAGGGGAATACGAAGTGATGTTTTGTCTATTTTGCAATGGTAAAATCAGCCCGAGCTGCAGTTGTTCCTTTCGTGTTTCTATAATTATTTCTTTGGGGCGCAACGCAATAGCAATATTTTTGTTAAAACCTTTTTTCTAGTTTGTCGCCTACCTAAGATGATATGCATCTTAAGGGCACTAAGCCAAAACAGGTAAAATTATCACAAGGTCACGAAATTTGTATGGACTTTGGCTTGACCTGTGTAAAAAAATTCACTCTAGCTTAACCCTATGATTTGAAAAAAAAAGGATCCCTTACAGAACACATGCACCTGCGTGTGATGGATGTGTCGGAGTGGGTAGTGTGATGCGTGCATGCAGTGTGTCACTGTATCGCACTGGTGGCGGCTGTAAGAGCCTCCCCAGTTGAGGATTGAAGCACGTCTTATGCTGCCACCGGAGGGCGACCCGGTGTGTGTGCGGCAACAAAGTTCGTCCTTCGCCGTATGGCAGTCTCGGCTTGGCTACCATTAGATTTGTTCCTATAAGGGTGCTATAATCATGTGATGTTTTTAAATAATATGATCGTCTAGGTCTGTGCCCGTGGCTTCGCCCGCGTTTTTTATATTCTTCACTGCGTAATGCGTGATATGCAGATATCACATGTTTTTTTTTCTTCAAATTTGTGACTCTTGTTCTTAATGATACATGGTTAGGTTTCAGACAGAATTTTTGGTTCAAAGTATCATAAAACTTTTCAGAATATTATCTTTAAATACTTGTAGAGCTTTTTTCACACTCTGGTAACGGTCAATTTGATGCACTTGTGGTAGTTACCTTTTTTTTTTTATTTAATTCTGGAATATTTTAGAGATCGTTACCTGGCAACGGCGAGTCAGAGTCACGTGCCCCTTTTCAGTTTACAAGATGATGAATGAGAAAATAAATACGCGTGATATCTCACTGCACCCTCCTTTCGGGCCTCATGTGATTAATGGACGATGCCTAATGTGGACGCTCATAGTTGTGGCTTAGAGAGCCGTAAAGCGTGTCATGCTCTCGGCATCAATTTACAAGATCGATTGAACTAATCTACACGGGGAATTCCATCTCAGAACGAACATATACAGTTGTCTCTTTACTACCTGCCACAATCAAATTCTCGGCATCTTTGGTCACTTAGCCCGGCAGGAGACTGGTAACTTCTAGATGCTGATGCTTGTAGGCCGGGTGGAGGACAAGAGAAGCAGAGGCAGGATACCCATTATAAACCCAAGGCTGGTTATAAAAGGCAGAAGATCGGCCGGCGTCGAGAGTACTACAGTCGAGGGCTATTTATGGTGGTCACGACCCTCAGTCATGATGAATCCGATGAATAAAAAGAGGAACATAGAAGTTTGCAGACTTCTTTTGCTGTACCGCGCAAATGCGTAGTCACTCGCTGCTAGCGTGCTCTTTCCTTCCTATGGTAGCGGGTCCTACAAAAGAGGCATTTTAGCAGCCTGACACGACAATGACAATCAGGCGTGTACTTTGCCGAGTTAACATAACAAAATTAACGAGATTGAAGCAGTGACGTTGGAGGCATTATAAAACCGATATATGCTTGTTGTTTTATACGAGCGCAGCCGCGAGGAAAACTTATAAACAACAATATACAGAGCAGTTCATAACATATCTATAACATCTGTGTATACACTGTAAAGAAATGTTAGCGCAATAGTACGTTATTGTTACAGCCCAAAGGGCAAGAACCTTCATCAAGTCCAATGTGTATATAATCCTCCAATTAGACAGACGGTCAGACGTTTAATATGTGTGGTAGCTGTTACCGAGTGGCGATGCTTGCTTAAGTCGTCGCTATCAACGTGCCCCGCGAATGAATTTGTGTAAAATGCGTGCGTGGTACAAGTTAGGACGTTTTAGCGTTTGATTATTTTGTTTTTTTTTTTTTTTCATATAATTCTCGGCTATACAATATATTTACATATTTTTTTATCATTCCTTGCTACCATAAATATAAGTAGTAGCGGTGGTTACGTATTAATGGAGGCATAAAAAGTAAAAATAAAAAGTAAAAAAACATAGCATAAAATAATAATTCAAATTCTAACGGTTTGCGCTTTTTTTCATATGGTCTGTAAATTTCGTGCGTAACAAACTTCACTCTAATGTATGTTTCGTTTGGAAACATAAGTTCTTTATACCCGACTTTGTTTTATTTTTCTAATCTTCAGTGTTCAAACACAATGGCTTTCTTTTGTTACAAATATTTGTGATGTTTCAGAAATCATGCTCCTTGAAATTATTTTCAATGCGGTTTGGCTTTTTCCAAATAACATATATCAAGTAAAATGCAATTAAAATTACTTAATGAAGAGTCAAGTTAATGCATTACAAACTAATACTTAGCAGATTAAAATGACCCTCAAAAATTCCTCGTACAATTACACATTACAGTCGTATTGTCAGTGACACATTAGAAAGAGACAACACCATTAACGAAATCCCAATTGAGGAGCGTTTTCACAAAGCGTTACAAAACAAACATCGTCTCAACACAAGTTTTTTTTTTTGTTGTTTTTTTTCTCGTTTTTTTTTTTCTCTCTTTTCATATTTTATTTATTGCCGTCAATTAAATTTCTGTAATCAATACATAAACATTCAAAATCTACTACAAAGTATTAATAACTTATTAAAACTTTTTACCTCTAGAAAACAAACTCGTTTCCTGAAAAAAAAAAAAAAACACATGTATCGTTTTGTGAAAACGCTCCTAAATTCTGCTCTGACGCGTGGGGTTGGAGAGAGAGAAAACACATGGAAGTCAAGTAATTTCCGACATTCCTTCCTAAATTTTTTAGTAATTATTTCTATTTTCTTTTCAACCATCCGGATAAACTCTTTTAACATAGACCATACAATGAAACGGCAAAGAATGATGTCATCCTTGACTAACGATATGAGGACGCGACGTCATACATATATTTAAGCTACTTATACTATAATAAAGTTAATATAACAGCATATAATATGTCATCCTCCTGTGACCTAATCTCTACCGTATGATAACGCCCGTGTGACGCATTTCATCTGAAGCGATGATGACTGACGCTGCAGCGTGTTCTTACAATCATCTTTAGCTTCCAGAGAAACTTTGCGGCGGTAGGGTATTTTTTCTTTTTTTTAAATTCAATCTTGGCAATATTATTGGTTTTTCATTTAATATTCTGGGATCTAAAGATATACTATTACTGCGTCATTATGCCGGTCTACTTTGATAATTGTTGTAGATTTAACTTGCCATAATACTGTGTAATACAAAAGACCCATTTTCCTATTTTCATACTGTGTAAGTGTGGTTGTATAGATGTGATCCAGCGTGTTGTTAGTTGCAAATCAAATCAAATCAAAATTTATTTATTCAATTTAGTCCCTAAGAAGGCGCTTATGAACGTCTAAAACACTACCACCGGTTCGGAAAACAACCCAGTCGAGAAGAGCGCAGGCAAGGAACTCGATCTGGTTCTTTTTTTTTCCATAAATATAATGTATATCATTTTTTTTGTCATATAAAAAACTATACAAATCGTAGTTTTAATAATGTTAGTGGAAGCACAGAGATGTGGGTTAATTCCAGACATCACCATCGTTCACGTAATGATATCCACCCTGTAATAACCTTTTGAGATTAAAACTTGCTTGACATAATACTTGAACTTATTGTCAGGTAAATCGGTAATGTTACTTGGGATCTTATTGTAAAACCGAATACTATTACCTAAAAAGCTTTTATTACACTTACTTAACCTAAAGCGTGGGACGGCCAACTTGTCCTTACCTCTAGTATTAAAATTATGACGATCATTCACTAGATCTAGCTTGTCTAAATTTTGGACTCTGATGATGTTAGTATCACTATAGCGCTTTTTTTAACGTGTGGGGAAATCTTGCATAAGATGCACACCCTCACTGAGCAACGACGGGCAGGAATATCAAATCCTTAGGGGCCGTTCAAGTAAGCATCGATGAGGGGTACAAGATTATTTTTGATGGCATGGGGGGACAGGAGGTCTCAATGGTGAATTGCGTAAGCAATACTTAAGTTCTTGTTTCTAAAAATATTGCAATACTTACGTAATGATGTGAGGCGAGGGAGAGTTTTGCTTAATTTTGCTGACAAGGAGGAGGGGATGGTTCAAAAATGACTGAAATTTTGCTTACGGAATACTGGAACGTCCCTAGGTCTAGATGTACTTTGACTGGTTCCGAAAATCACCCTCCCATTGTAACTTTCATCTGGCTAGCTACTACTCTTAAGTTTGAAATCCATTCACCGTCTTAATAAGAAAAAATGTAATCACATAATAAACCTATAAAAAAACAGCACCAAATGGTCGTCTGTTGAGATCTTAGTGAGATAATATCGTAAATATGCACAAAGTGTTCGTCATAAAGCCCTGTGAAGTCTGTATCCTAGCCCGATTTAATTTTATGATGTATTGTCGATTTATGAGTTTTATTTCATTGATTGATTTTATTACATTTTATTTTATTTGACTTGATTTATTTTATATTTTATTTTAATTATTATTCCAGCTATAACTTTGATCATAATTTTTTGGTTTACTGGAACTGACTTGTATTTAATCTTGAATTTATATGGCTTTAATTGTTTATCACTTAATTTAATATATGTATTAGATTTAATATTAGTTTAATTTAAACATTTATCTTGATATTTTATTGATAGGTAAATAGAAATTTAACTCGTAATCCAATGTAACTCGAATTAAGTTTAATTGAGATTACTAGAAATATCGACATAGACGATATATTGTAACTGTGAACTGGGCAGGGAAATATAATTGGGAACATAATAAAGAAATAAAAAGCAAAAGTACAAGCTAAATAAATGATAATCAAAAGGGCACATAACATTAAAAAAGTTATTTAGTAATAGCAAGGTCTCTAGTTTCGCCAGGGGAGATGCGGGACAAAAAAAAAAAAAAAAGAAGCCCTGTGAAACTGTAAACGTCCCTCAGGTCAGCAGCATAGTCTTAATTACAATGTCAGAATGACATTAAATACAGTCTAGTACATAATATTTTGGGAAAAAGTATACATTTCTTATAGCGCTAAATAGGTGTTCGATCTATCTAGTCGGTTAAAACAAATACCATGCTCAATGGAATATTTCAAGTTAAAGCTCATATTGACACAATAATGAGCGTGTGTGCGCGTATGACACAGCGGAAACATGGGTGTGAATGATAAAAACATAAGTATAAATATAATATTAAACGTTATTTTGTTTATTAGTCAATCGTTTTGTGGCAAGAGTAATGTTTTGTACAGTATGAAAGGATCAAGTTTGAATTTTAGTGTCCGATGACGTCATACCCTTACTCCGATCAGATATGTGTTTACCTGCGTTATGCTTATGTTATCTTAAAATTTAATGATTCATCGGGTAATTCACAGTATTTTTAGAATGAAATATAACGTTGCTACGTCGGCGGTACGGCGTGATGCGAGTTCCTTTTAGATCGAAATTGTTGTATTTCTCGTCTCAATTTTGCACTCAGTAGAAATGTTATGTTTACGTAACGAGATTTGTTTTTAAATACTTGGTTTAGGTCACCGAACGCTTATAGGTATTTTCCGGCAGCGTCATTTGAGATTATCTAGGCTAAGCTTAGGGGACAAAGCTTTGGTGGCAAAAAAAAATTGCAATAAAGAAACCATAATAAATATTTGTATTCATTGTAGTGAAAATTGTATTTAATGAGACTTAAAAAAAAACTAGAATAAGAAATGTTGTTAATAGCTATAACTAGAATAAGAATTTTAAAATAAAATTAAGGTAGCTATAAGGAACGCAAACAAGATCTCGGATCTATGTCTGAGGTAGAGGCTTAAATAAAAAAAGTTTAGGGGACATTTTCCCTTCGGGATTGATATTATATTTAGACAAATAAATCAATATATCAGTAATCATTATCACTACTCACCTAATTAATAAAATTTAGGATTTTTTTTTGCTTTAAAACATAAGTGATGTTCGAATTTAATTTTAATTTTTGAAGTTAAATATATTAATGTCACAATAAAAATACAAAATTTTTATGATATTCAATTCAATTGAAGTTAAGTAATCACTAAAACTCTTTAAAAAAAACGATAAAAAAAAATTAGTCTCTTTAAGATAATGATAAGATCAGTACTGCTTACGATAGAAGTACCTGCATGTGTGTACGTATGGTGCTCCCATAGACGAACGTAAGCAAAATTTGTTTTGGCAACTTCTACATCTGATTCTATCTACAGTAAACTATGTGACGGTTACTAACGGAAGCTAGGTACCATTGATAGTAAGTCAATTAAACTAAGTTGTAAATGATAATGTTATTTACTACTACGGTCAAAGTTGCTAGGTAACTGTATATTTATGTACGTGGAAAAATAATATGTTGATGATGGTGCCATGTGTAGGGGTGACTGTGACAATGCAGCTGTATCTAGATTAGGTATGATTGAAGTTTGGTAGATAAGTTTGCCAATCTAATAGGATATTTGTATTGAAATATGTTACATTGCATTTTTATATTCTTAAATATTTTAAAAGCAAGTGTCTGTTGGCTTATATCTCGAGAAACATTGTACCGACTTATTCGTTTTTTTTTTCTTCATTATAAGTGTACCCTTTGATTATGTTTTAGTATAAACAATTCCAGGAACAAATTATGAGAATAATGAAGCCAACAAAAAATGACTGTCAATGCGTTCTCATATATCACTTTACCTAAAATATTAATAAAAAATATCGCAATAATTAAAAGAGAACGTAGACTCGGGCACACCTAATCTTTCAAATGTTTAATAACGGCAGCGTATAACTATATTCGCTCTGTTAGTTGACAACGGAATCTCGCAATTTAAATTCCTGACGAGCGTTATTTCTACAGTTCAATCTAGCGCAATCTCGAGTGCCGCAAACATGACATACTGTTTGTTTACTTACCGGCCGGCGAGCGTTTTGTTCAAAGTAAAAGACTGATTGCGTATATTTATAAATTCGTATACAATATTTTTCCATATATACTAATAAATAAAATTGATGTGTCTGTTTGTAATATCAAAATATTTTTTTTACTAAATACAATCTATATACGATACCTATACTAAAAAGACAATTTTTAAAATTTTTGTCTGCCTGTCTGCTTGGTCCGGCTAATCTCCGAAATGCCGGGACCGATTTGGACGGGACTTTTTTTGTTAGATAGCTGAAGTTACTCCGGGGAACTTAGGGTACTTTTCATTTTTGAAAATAATTAGGGTTCTGCGTAAAAATGCTTGAGCTTTCGTTATTTATAATAGTGGATCTGAGATAGAAAGTTTAGGAAAGAATCTTCCGCAGCAGATTGAAATAAGTGTCTGTCAGCGTCCCAAGACATTCTTTGATCTCTAACTAAGGGTGGCTATTGCGTTCTAGATTATAAGCATTATTTTGCATTCTCTTCTTTCTATCCCAGTGGTCGTTACACTTTTGTGCTCAAGGCACATGGTAAATGTGAAGTACCACTGCGGGCCACACTTTTATAGATAGATTTTGTATGGCAATAGAGGGCTATGAAGTTATTTTTGACAACCTAATTCAAAAACTATTCATTTATTTCAAAGAAACTAACAATCTAATTTACAGTTAATTGAAAATGATCGGGTTTTCAGAGCTAAAATGAAGTGTTTTTAGAGAATTTGTGTTCTGGAATTGATAGTTCATGGTGTCAACTATTTAATTGCCTTAGATCGGCCACGTACAGTTGGATTTCGTTTCGGAATTTCGATTCGAAATATCGAATCGGAATTTTGAACGCAGTAAATCCCTAGTAATCTATGGACCTATCAAAAACATATAGTAGTTTTCCGTTCGTAGTTGCTGCGTTCCTTCGTTTATTTATTGAGTCTTGTTATTCCGAACGGAAATAAACGTATGGATGTGCAATATGTGATATATGAAATTCCGACTGTATGTGGCCGCTCTAATGTCTATTAGCATAATGAGAATTAATGTGAATATTTAATGAATATTGTAAAAATGTGGTGATATTTTTCGATTTAACATAAACAATTTAATTTTCACAATGATAAATTTTTTATGACATCAAACTAAAAAATAATTTCAACCATACAGAAGGACCTTATCTTTATGAATTTACAGGATTTATTGTTCACATAAATAGTAAACTTTGATACAATACTTAAATTAACAAATGGAAATTTAAATATCTTTTCCCCGAAATAATGTTTGATTTAAGAGTTGATGATGAGAATCCCAGGTTATTACATCCCGGTCGATGCTAAAATGAAAACGCTATCTCCTCTACACTTGGGCCATACTTTAAAAATATACATTTTGCGAAAAAGTTTTCTTTAATATCAATGCCACAGTAAAAAGGAACGTTTAAAACTTATGCGTGAATTAAGTCGATTTTCGCGTGACAACGCCTTATCATTGTCCAAGGTCGTGAGGCTGCAAGGCGTCAACGTAACACGAATGTCGACTCGTTTTTAACTTATTGAGTAATTTTTCGTAAATAGTTGTTTGTGGACAACCTTTTTTTTTTATTTATTTAAAAAAACGTTTTTTTTATTCAATATAATACGAAGAATAGTTTTTGACGTTATATTGTAGTTTTGTTTTATTGTGCATAAATGTACTGACAATAATAACACGGTGCGTGATTCCTGAATTAACTCCACCGCTTCACTATTTTGGTGCATCATTTTTTTTTTTAACCCCAACAAGACGATGTTGTTCAAGATTGTATAATAAAACACGCTAAGCTTAGAGGCAATGGCTTTCAAATTTCGCTACCGGAACACCTTATAGGTGACAATAAATTTTCAAATTTGATAGTTGCAGTCAGTCTCTACCTTTGTGCTTTCTTCTAAAAAGCCATCTACCATCATGTGGCTTACTATGACTAATTTATGCCTGCGACTTCGTAATGAATGAATATATTTAAGTAACAAAGGACTACGTGTTTTGTTAAAAAGGTATTTATTTATGACTTAGAATATTCGAAGGATTCATTTCTGTCTATCGCATTACACATTTAATTGTTCAGTGAGTGACCTACAAATGTTGCGCGTCTGAGAAAAAGAAATAGTTTTATTATATTTTTACAGTAGTTATGTGTGTACAGTAAACCAAACAGTTTGTTTTACGTATTCTTAACTTATAAACGTATTTCTTGAAACCGTATTCAGTTACTGTACTCCTTCTTAGCACGACACTCCGTTACTGTTTACTCTAATTGCTAGTTCAAATAAGTATATATATATTTGTAATACTAGATGATTCCCCGCGGCTGCGCCCGCGTTTCTTATATTCTTCACTGCGTTGTATTTTTTTATACGAAACTCTAATTTTTGTTTCGTACTAAGACAAAGTAAAAATATCTCTCATAAATTCAAGCACTTGCCCGTAAAACTGTGCGTCGAATCGCATTTTATTCAAGTTTTTATGGATTTTAATTATTTTATTTAAGCGGAACCATAATAATTTCTAAAATTACAAGTACCCTAAGTTACCCCGAGTAACTTCAGCTATTTACCAAAAAAGTCCCATCAAAATCCGTCCAGCCGTTCCGGAAATTAGCCGACACAAACAGACAGACAAAAATTTTAAAAATCGTTATTTTGTTTTAAGTATATCGTATATTCATTCATATCTATTTAGTAAAAAAAAAATTTTTGACATTACAGACTCTTGAATTATATTTATTAGTACTTATTTGTCATAGAGTGAAATGACTGTACTTCTAATTCAAGTACTCAGTGTGAGTGTTGAACCTATCAACTAATTGAAGCGACCGTCGACGTGAAATAAAGAATCGAGGGTTTTTTAACGTTCTTTTGATAAATTACCTTTTAATTTTAGTAGATAAACGAATAGGTAAGTAGTAAGAAAATTAAAAAAAAAATTAAATACCTGGACAGTTTTGAAAATGTATTACAATAAAAACATTTACACTGTAGAACTGCATATTGTGCGTTTCAAATAAGAATGTGCGCGTCAATGACCTTGATCTGTCAAAGCTCGATAAAAAAGTATGGACAGCAACAAAAATATTTGCATAGTTTTTTTTTTGGTGAATTATTTGCCCAATTATTAAGACTTAGTATGATTTGTTTTAATGAACCATACAAACCTATATTATCAATTTGACAGCTATGACGTCACAATATGGCGCAGGTCCATACACATTCATATATAAAACGCCATTATACACCGCGTTGTAAGCTCTCGCAATGTTTTGATTAGTCGACTATACACGTTAACTTGTCGACGATTTCAATTAGTGATTAACTGGTAGACTAACGACAATAAACTGTCGGATTTAGTTACATTAGTTCAACGACCTACTTCTAATTCGGACTCCAACTTGTCGCACTCCTGGGATTTAGAACTTAAATTATGTCTTCAATGTATGCAGCCATATGTATGGAAAGTTTCACTTGAATAATATAGAATATTGTTATTTTATTACAGAAATGCGCAGCAACGAGTGACGAAAATGTTGAAAGACGGTTGAGGCGCTCGCGCGTCCGCTCGAGACGCGCTACAACAACACTATGTCGTTTTTAAATAATCTCAAAAAGGTAAGATACGGTGATAATAATTCTTTTCTTCAACTGACTAAATGCTGGTGACATTAGAGGCCTTGAGAGCTTTACTAAACTCTTTATCTTTGGCCGCTGTTGGAGTTAGAAAAGTCGAGTAATTATTTTTTGTTTTTTTTTTACTTTTTCTTTTTTAAGTTAAGAAAATGTCTACAAGACTATTCAGAATGGAAACACTTTTGTGCGCATAAATTCATACGTTTCGCATTTGGCACGCGAGGTATCCAGTAAGAGATTAGATGATAGGATCCCTGTTTTGAGCTGGTACATATATTCATTACAAAAGACAAATTTAATGATTGATTGTTGATGATTTTCAGGTGCTGCACCTAGGTGGCGGCAACGATGCGAAAAAGAAGAAGGTTTTCAATAACATCAGGGATAACTGCGACCCGGCCGATAACTGGGATATGATCGGCGAGCTCGGCGATGGCGCATTCGGAAAGGTAACTAACTCTACTCATAGGAAACTAATCGTCATCAGGTCAAACGACATCCACTGCTGGACATAGACCTGCCCAGATTATCCGCATTTAGTTCATTCCTGTAACCTTTTTTACATGGTATAGGCTCAGTGCTTTGACCTATGTTAAGTGACATTGTCACCTGATGTTACGTGACGATGTGGCCCTAGATGGTAAACAAATTAACCCTAGAGGTACTGGTTTTAAGTGATGCTGCCGGATTAAACCTATTGGTGTCGGGCGAAAGGTTTTTCAACTTGAGCGTGATGGCTATCTAGTCGGGCATTGTTAGAAAATGCCCTACCATTATGCACTATGGTTTCCTCACGATGTTTTCCTTCGCCGAAAGCTCAGACTGATTTTCGAGTTGGATAGGTGGTGTTGAATCCGCGTCCGTTGACACGAAATCTGACCGCACTACCAACTAAACCATCATCGCTTCAAAGAACCTTCACCAGGTTATTGGTCTATTTTATTTGGGACTTTCCACGCTGCGTTTTACTGTACATACTCGCCTTTCGAGAAACTGTTGTCCTCATTGCTGATTGGTTCTATGTTGCATGGGTATAGTTATTTATTTTATTTAGGCACAGTTTAGAGATTTCTTGGAAGTATGCTAGATAAAATAGATGAGAGAACATAATGTTTGAAAGACAGCTTTTATTTCGTCAGGATTCTATGTCTATACAAAAAGATTGATTAGCAATAAAGAGAAGCATCTCAAGGCTTATAGCCAAAAGGAGTATGCACATAAGGAAATAAAATAATCTTATATCAATATATATCGAACAAAATAATAACACTATTTCTACTTTATTTTGACGATGGCATCTCTGAATTTATACACCCGATCGTCAATCCCAAAAATACGCTACAGAAAATTTTTTAGTCGGGGACTAGTGGACTTTTGTGCATACGGAATACCGAAACTTTCGTTTTAAACTATCGAATAAAAATAAACCATATTTTTTTTAGGTGAATATCCTTAATCCATAGTAAGCAAAGCTCTTAAAGAAAAAATACGGAAAGTAAATATTGCATAAGAAATCACATGTCCCGGTATGAACATGTTATGCGCAGGGAGAAAGAGGACGTTTTAGGAAAGGTATTGGATATGAATGTGGACGGTTATAGGGGAAGAACAAAGGATAGATGGATGGACTGTGTGAAAGATGATATGCTTAGGAAAGGAGTGAATGCGGAGGTGACAACAAATAGAGAGGAATGGAAGAGGAAGACATGTTGCGCCGACCCCAAATGAAAATGGGATAAGGCACATCGCTCATATCGCAGAATAAGCACCATAGACTCTAGAAGTAGTATTAACCAATAAAAAATTATCTTCAGGTGTACAAAGCCCAGCACAAGACCACCGGGCAACTGGGCCGCGGCGAAGATGTGCGTACTAGATAACGAGGACGACCTCGCTGATTTCACAGTTGAAATAGATATACTCAGCGATTGCCGGCATCCGAATGTTGTGGAACTGCACGAGGCTTATTTCATAGACAACAAACTATGGGTGAGTTAGATTACCTTAGTATATAGTCAACAGAGATATATTAAAACCTGACCGGAAGATATATTAATGAGTTAAAAAGGAGAATCATGTAAATCGGTTACAATACAATTAGAAATACCAAGAGTTATTGCATTTTATACAATTTAAAATGAAACTTTCAAATGTAAACTCTGTTATATAGAAAATCCAGAAATCATTCATTATCTGTATACGCTTTATTGTTAGCAACAGTTGGGCACGATTTTTTTACTACAAATCACGCCAATTCACTTCATAATTTAATTAATCTAAACAACAAAGTATCTATTTACTTTAATAATATTACTTTATAGCTGACAGCATGATATATTAGCTGGCTCATTCATATATGTATTGAGATTCCGTCCCAGCCTTCTGCAGAGCTTTAAAAAAACGAAACATTTTCTAAAATTAATTACGTCCTTTTTCGATATCTTAAGCTTAAATCGGATGTTTAATTTAATTTATGATTTGAGTATTTTTCCTACGTTTCCTCATGTTCTTAAGATTTGTTAATATTCTGTGAATGAACATTTTTATAAAAACATTACAGCGCCAACTCTTGTGATTAAAAGTCATCACTTATGCAATTCACTCCACTACTTAGCTATTGGCCATAATTCTGCCAGTATCCGTAAGGTTACATTTAACACATTTTTAATTAATTTATAAAATTAATAATTTATAATAGAAGATGTTTTTCCTGTACTAAATATATTCTTGAACTAATGGTCTTACGAGTCATATCACCAACAGAGACACACAAAAAAAAGTGGAACTGTCCAGACACGTTGCACATCATTTCCTATGGTTCTCGACCTGCTGATCCGAATCCTGGTCAAAAAAAAAAAACTTTAAGAGTAATTTTTTTTTTATCGCGAAAAAAGGAGAAAAAACACAAAAAATAAACTGTGAAGTTCTCAGCAACTTTCATAAAACTAAGGCAAGCTGCAGCATGAAATTTTTATCATTAAATAACGTACGAATTTGAGGACCATTTTCTTTCAATTTAGCATCGCTAACTTCAGGAAATTTTCCTTGCAAGTACTCAAAACACTTACCATCTCTGTCTAAGGCTTTGACAAACTGCTTCATAAGGCCTAATTTAATATAAAGACGAGGCAGTAAAATATTTGATGGTTCAACTAAAGATTTGCGTGTTATGTTTTTAACAACTGGTTGGAAGTCTGTCCTTTTTACCCATTCTTTTTCTATATAATGTATTTCTCTAGGTTGGTTTTTTAACTGAAGCAACGTCAGTACATACAATGTTAGACATAAAACAAATTTGTATATTTTTAAATATTTTTGATTGTCGACAGTGGTTATACTTAACGAAATTGATCCTTCTTAGATCTCTGATTTATATATTTGTGTTGGCTGTCATTTTTGATCCGATTCTAACCTTTGATCCCATGATTTATTGACTTTTCTTGTATTTTTTGTGTGTTTTTTTCACCTTTCTTCGCGATTTTTAAAAAAAATGACCCTGGATTCGGAATCAACACGTCTAGAACCACAGGAAATTATGTGCAAAGTGTCTGGACAGTTCCCCTTTTTTTCTTTGTCTGTGTAATTTATTAAAATATAAACTACCTGTGATGTTATACTGCAACATTTCGTTACATAGTAAAATGTATGTAAAGGTAAGGTCATATAGTGGCGACAATAGTAATAAATAAATAAATAAACGGTACAATACAAAGGCCAAATGCAAAAAAATTATCTCCTAACCAGGCCAATTAAAACCATACTTAAATTCAATCAAATGTATTATAGGTCATGTATACAGTTGCTAACTTAATAGTGATGCCTTCTGGTATTGTTAATTTATTTAACTACACAAGAGTGAGAATTATCAATATGAATGTTTCATGATTTTTTTTAAATCACCATGGCCTGGTACTATTAAGAGGCACATAATTCCAGATGCTTCTCGAATACTGCGACGGTGGCGCCCTCGACTCGGTGATGGCCGAGCTGGAGAAGGGTCTGAACGAGGCGCAGATCGCGTACGTCTGCCGAGAGATGTGCCGCGGGTTACAGTTCTTGCACACGCAGCGCGTCATACACAGGGACCTGAAGGCTGGCAACGTCCTCGCCACCATGTTGGGTGGGGTGAAGCTCGGTGAGTTTATGTTCTGCGATACATTCCCCTTTTTTCCTCATCAAATTTGACTTTAGACAAATATCCATCAAGTCGAGAAAAAATCAAAAAATATGTTTTATTTATACATAAAGCACATTTCAGTAACGATAACGACCTAGGTTAAATGTGAATTTATTATGGAGGGCTTTATCTAGCATGGATGAAGTCTGTAGGTCTGTAGCTCTGCGATATAATCTTGCTGATGCCAGACACACGATGCGCTGAAATGTCAATATAGTGGGTTTTTTTTACCATAAGCTTGATGGTCGTGACCGAGTCACATCCTGCATATGTTTACAAAATACCACCAATAAATAAGTGTTTAGAAGGTGCAAGGCTCGATCGCTGAAGCACTACCATTATACTATATTTTTTTTGCAAACCAACAGTGTTCATACTTTACTAAGTAACATGTTTTAAACTCTCCTAAAAAAAAATCCAGTGTGACTGTCTAGAAGTAGATTCTAGTATCTGTATGTATTATGGTTGGGGGATTCCAACGTTCTTTTACACCGCATAGGCCCAGTGCTATGACCACAACCTCACTTGATGTTAAGTGGTGATGTGATCTAGGATGATAAACACACTCAGCCTAGAAGTATTGGTTCTCAAGTGATGCTACCAGAACATACCTATTGATATTTGGCGACAGGTTGTCAATATTGAGGGGTGGTTGGTATCCAGACGAGCATTATTGGAAAATGCCCTATCAACATGTGCTATGGTTTCCTTACGATGTTTTCCTTCACCGAAAGCAGAGGCTGATTTTAGAGTTGGATAGGTGGGCGGAATCAATCGTCCACCATCATCGCTTCAAAGAAAAAACAACTGTGGATACCAGTTTCTGCTCATTAGCAGAAAGAAGAAGATTATGTACCAGGACGTAATAATTGCTTGTTTCCTATGGTTGGCTTCTTGTAACCTAAAGTTACTGTTAGAAATACATAAGACAATGTATTTCCATCTGATTTTTGTAAAACTTAGATAGAAATAAATAGTTATTACTATTAATTTCTGTCCATTTCAATAAGGACAGGTTAAGGTAATTTTTTCTCAGATTTTAAAACAAGGAGTAAGTTTGAGAATTTCAGATGCTCGGTAAGCCTAACCTAGTTGTACAAAATTTAGTACAAGAAAGATATACAGTCTACTGATCTGTTGAGAAGTGGAGTTTTAATTTCATGTTTTTTTGGTCCTTCGAGCCGATCTTCATTACTTTTGTGTGAAAAAATTATTCACAGGTCATATCATTAATTTGTGTTTGTTTTTTTTGTCCCTGTAGCCGATTTTGGTGTGTCAGCGAAAAACAAATCGACTCTACAAAAGCACGACACGTTCATAGGCACTCCGTACTGGATGGCGCCCGAAGTGGTGCTCTGCGAGACCTTCAGAGATCACCCATATGATTTTAAGGTAATACGCAACATTGTCCTTTCTTTGTGTACAGTATGTTGTGTAAAATGTCATCGATATTATATTAGATGGTATCAAATATTGCACAATCTTTTGATCTTTCCCTAAGTTACGGTTCTTATTTGAATCCCCGCCATACTGTCAAAGCCATATTCGAAATGTAACGTTTTTTGCACCCGAATGAAAATAATATTTTACCGAACCGAAATTTTAACAGTTTGTAGTTTTCTAGTTCTAGTTTTTTATTATAGTGGCAATAATTATTATTGTGAAATAACTAAAGTATTGTAATAGACAAAGTTCCTATAGGAAAATAAAAAAAAAAAGAGAGAATATAAAAAAAAGAGTTTTCTTTAAAACACTGTTAAAGGTTATAAATAAAAAATACCAAATTTGAAATTCTTCGGTTTTTTTTTATTTACATGGAATAGGCTCAGTGCTTTAACCACAATCTCACCTGAAGTTAAGTGATGATGTGGTCCAAGATGGTAAGCACACTAAACCTGGTACTGGTTTTCAAGTGATGCTGCCGGAACAGACCTATTGGTATTTGGCGATAGGTTTTCAAACTTGATGGTGGTAGCTACCCAAGCGGGCATCATTCAGAAAATTCCCTACCACCAAGCTATGGTTTTCTCGCAATGTTTTCCTTCACCGATAGCTCGGGCCGATTTTAGATTCGTGGGGATCGAACCCGCGTCGATGATGCGGAATCAGTCGTACTACCCACTAGAACACGGCCTTTAATAATATAGTGTAATTTTTTATCTAAATATTCAAAACTGCTATTTTAAAAATAAGTTGTTTGAATTTGAAATTACTAATACAAAGTTTTGATTTATCTTCAGCATGGGCGTATTTTTAACTAGTGTTTTTTTTATTTCCAGGTCGATATATGGTCGCTCGGTATAACGCTGATAGAGTTCGCTCAGATGGAGCCACCGAACCACGAGATGACTCCGATGAGGGTGCTGCTAAAGATACAGAAGTCTGATCCACCGTCTTTGGACCAACCGTCGATATGGAGTAAAGCGTTCAATGACTTCATAGCCAAAGCTCTTGTTAAGGTAAGAAATTTTTGTGTAATTCCTGTGAGTGTTATAAAAGACAACTAATGGATAAACCAGGGGATGTGCAGGAGCATTCTCTGAGTACCACAAACACTTACTGCGATCCTTATTATGACAATCCCCCCTTTTTCGGGAGACCTATGTCCAGTAGTAAATGTCTTTCAGTTGAATGTACGGATTGACATGATTCTACAAGAAATCGGCATTATTTGCAAAGGTTTGGTCCAATTTAATGCCTATTAAGTCGAATTTTCGCTTTAGGCTTAGTACGTCTAATAAAATCTTTTTAGTTAATAGTGTCAGGTTCAACAATATGGTTCCAAAGCACATTATAGGGTGAATCATTACTTGAACGATAGTGATGTCTGGAAGTGACGACCCCTTTCTGTGCTTCCGCTAAAACCGTTTACTGTTATTATGAATTGTGGAATTTATATTATACTTAAAAAAAAAAACATTTAAATAAACCAGATCTAGTTTGTTGGCTGCGCTCTTCTCGACTGGGTTGTTGTTCCGAACTGCTGGTATTCTTTTGACATTCATAAACTGCCTTCTCAGCGCCCAAATTGAATAAAGAATTCTTTTGATTATGATACGGGACATGCGACGCGCCTTTTCGTGTGGTTTTTTTTTTTGCTATCTCACAAGTATACAGTGGTTGCTATTTAGACGGAGTCAAATGTCCTTTTTTTACGCTGGCAAAAGGATTAATGCATCCCTCTCACATATGGGAGGAGAGGGTATGTGGTACTCATTCGGCGTGAAACAGTCGGGAATCATCCACTAAACCCCGCGAACCGTTAAGCTCCGCGTCGCCGATGATGGTGCAGTAGACAGTGCATCCGGATTCCGCGTCAATTGACGCGCTATCGTTTCCCTACTATCCAACTCTACAATCAGCCTGAGCTTCCGGTGAAGGAAAACATAGTGAGGAAACCATAGCATGGTGGTAAGGTCTGGGTAGTTACAACCATCACGTTCGAAAACCTGTCGTCAAATACCAATAGGTGTGTTCAGGAGCATCACTTGAGAACCAGTAGCTAGGCTTAGCGTGTTTACCACCCTGAACCACATCGTCACTTAACATCAGGTGAGATTGTGGTCAAAGCACTGAGCCTATATCGTATTAAAAAAAACCTATGCTAAGCCGGGCCACAGCCTTTATTTACCGGATGGTGAAGGAGCACAGGCCCGTTAAGACCTCTCATCTTTCCGCCCGTCAGCGAGGAGAATATGCTCCCCTCTCCTCATAGTGCCCTTGTGTGAAGCTAGAACAAGGAGCAACATGGAAAGGGATAGATTCAATTGTCCTACCCTATGTCTTCGTTACTCTATTAGTTTCGATCTAACTCTCAACGTCTGTCCCGTTACAGGATCCGGAGAAGAGACCGACTTCAGTGGACCTCCTGAAGCACGAGTTTGTAAGTGGGAACCTTGACTCGAAGCCACTGCGGGACCTCCTGCTAGAGTACAGGGCTGAGGTGGTGGAAGAGGAAGTGCTTGACGAAGACTCCGAGGTGAGTTACTGTTACCACTGTTCGCTCTTGACGCCATCTATGTCGTTACATAAGCAAATTTGTAAAATTTTAAATATATGTACTTTAGTGATCTCAAAACTAATATTTGCTGTAAGAAATATAATAATTAGTTATGAGGCTTTCAATGATATTAATATAAAAATGTTGACATAAAAAGCGTACCCTATTAGGAGAAAAATCTATTTTTAATGTGTTGATAAATTATTATTTACAAAAGTAGAAAAAACACTAGTACACACTTAAGCTCTATGTAAATCTTTCGTAATTTTAACCGAATTTGGTATTAATTAAAAAAATACCCAAATGCTTCTTTAGTAAACTAAAAAATTAATACATTTTTGCAATTATTCAACTCAAACTTGATATTTCTTTACTATATATATATGTATTTATTATAAATTATATGATATAAGATATTTAATTATAAATCATTATAAAATATGTAATGTATGCAAATGTGTAATAAATATCAAATATCATGTGTCAATTTATAATATATGTTATTTATAAATATGTATATAACAGTATTTTCATGTATGTATTTATTATATATTTAATTTGAGTCATATAAAGTCAAAAGTAATTAATAAGGAAAAAAATGTCATTGGACGTTTGTTGTTTATTTAAATAATGTGTTAGAACAATTCAAAACTCATATTAAAATTAACGTTGAGAAATTATTTCGGCATTGTTAGTTTGTATTATACAATTATTGTTAATTGCACATTTAGAGACAATTAAAATTTACAAGGGCCGATTTATTGATCCGTAGTCAACTCGAGAAATGGTCAGATTTATACCAAATGGTTAAAATAATATCCTAATGCGTTTTTTAACACATAGTTAAGCTAACGTGATTAATTGTTTAAAAAAAATTAACCACTCAATCTAGTCGGGTTAGCAAGATGCCGGATGGTTAACTCTAGTACGAACAGCTGATTCATTGCTTTTGTGTAACATTTGAAGTAGACAATTTGAAGTTTCATTGTAAAATTAATTAATAAAATATCATTTTTAAATAAGTACAACGTAAACAAATTTATTATTGTTATTTATTATCTTTTTCGTAATATTTTTGTTTATGAATTTTGTTTTTCATAAGAATTGAGTAGTCCTTTATAAAGTATATCAAGTTCGTACAAATATTTCTTTGACTCGTAAAATATATTAAATTCAAGAATTAAATTTTGATATCAAATAATATTATACAAGACGAAATAAAAGAGTTAATATCATTAGAACACGATCACAAGAAATAATAATGTACACAGATGTCCGAGAGTAGCTCAACCCTTTGTTTTTTGTAATGTTTATTTAACTAATCGGATTATGGAGCTTGACACATTTTATTATTCAGAATGCTCATAAAAAGAAAACACCGGAATCAAAAGTATTCTATTATACAGTTTACTTTACTGGCAACATAAATAACTATTGCTAAATTTAACCATAGTAGATTTTGTCATCAAAAAACGCATTGCGATTATAACCATTGGTTTGTGTATTTGTAATAGTAAAATTGACAAATTGATATGGTAACTTTGACTACGGATCAAAAACTCGGCCCAGTAATCTTTGTAATTGTATATGTGAAACAATAGATTGGACCTAATTTGCCATTATTTATTTTATACGACTCCTTTGACTTTAGTTTAGGTAAATAACTTCAGACAAGAACATACCTAATTTTTATCATATATTAGCATATTGTTTAGTAAGTCATTTGATGTTTAAACTAACAATTTTATCCTATATGCATTTTGCGTGTCTTTTACCGCTGGATATAAAGAGACAGCTTAACCAATATAATCATGTTGTGTACGCTTTTAACGCACGCTTACTAAAAAAACATACACACACACACGGCTCGCCTCTTATCGATACGGTTGTCGCCGTATGACAGTCGAAATCAAAGAAAGGCCAGAAACAGAAACCGAACAAGGAGCAGTATCAGAGAATTGGTTAGTATTTATATGTATATTTTATGTGTTCAAAAAGGTGTCCAGTTCATGAATCCTTTAAAATTAAGAATAGTAGAGAAAAAAAAAACCGGAAAGTCCGGTTATTTGAGTTAGGTCATTAAGTCATTAGTGATGAACGAATGGAAGTCATTATCCCGGAAGTTTAATTGCTTTTTTATTTTATGGGATTTTTTTAAAGAACATGTTACATTTCTGAGTTAGTAATTTTTTTTTAAATAATATTGAATACTAGTAATCAGTTCCGACTTCGCACGGATTTATAGAAATCTTCAATTTAAAAAAAATAATAAAAGATTTCTTGTTTGTATAATAGTATGGACTAGAAATAATTTTTTTTGAGTTAGTATGCGTCATTTAACGCCGGGTAAATGCAGTTTCCGGAGCTTATATTGAAAAATATGTGCATGTCGGATCAGGAGGTCGTGCTGAGTAACGATCTACACCAGAGAATATCTTAATATGGACGTTGTTTTTATTTTGAATTTTAGTCGATAGTAATAGAACGAAATCGTTTTCTGAATATTGAAAACGTCTGAAAACGCCATTTTTAATATGAATACTATTGACCCACAACTATACTATTGACCGTACTATACAATACTATTGACCACCCCCCGACATATGCATATTAAAATGCGTTAATGTGTTGTTTTGTCTGTGGTTTACATTGCTTGCGAATCGGACGGTCAGCCCCGAGAGCTTCCGCCCTCGCCGAAGGTATTACAGATTATAACAAAACATATTTGGTCAAGAACACGAGTTTATAGATTTTGAATTATTTGATTTCCGCTTTGATATATTTAATATATATTTTATTTGTAATTTTTTTATAACTTTTATTTTTAAATTAATGTTATTTATTTAATCTGTATTTTTATTTACATTTATTTTAATGTGTATTATGTGTGTATATATTTTTAATTGCATGCGTGTATCATACTCTGTAAACTCAATTATTTATTCTTTAACCCTTCGACCTATTCCCGTCGTATATTTAATATAGACATTAAAATGCGCGTTATAAAGAGGAACATAGGGAGTTAAGGGATAAAAAACATCAGTGCGTGCGTACATGTAAGTATGTACGTGCGTCTTTGTGTGCTTTTATACGTTAATAGAATAGAATAAAGGAATGAGACTTCAATAGTTCTAGGAATCTACATCTTGTATATTAATGGGGATTTGAGTCTACAAATTGCGGAGCTTCCAGTAAAGGGAAATGCCAGTTCAAACACTCAGTTGGTTTTAGCGCAATAACTAACTTTAAGGAACTTTTAAGTGTATGCTGATAGTTATATTTGAGGGCTTGGTCCTTTATGTTTAACCTGTCACCGACCTTCCGTTATTTAGTCACTGAAAATCAGTTGATATTATGGTTTAGGGGCAGTTCAAGGATTATGTAGGTAAAATTTTTGTTATTTTTGACACCCCGTTCCATTATTAACATTATTTCGCAAAGCTTTTACACTAAATTATTATGCATAATTTAGAAAAAAACGTTGATTAATAAGAAATGTTGCTTACGTAATCACCTTTCAGACATACGTACGTAACAAGTTATACTTCTTTGACGTAGTAATATAAAAAACTAAAACGTTGACAGCTAACTTCAGTTCAGACCGTAAAAATTCTCTCTCATCATTTGTCCCTGACGCGATAAAAGTATAACTTAATAAAAAAGGAGCGAGTAAAGCCTTTGTTTTGGTGAAATTACTCAAGCTTTTTTTTTACTTTGTAAAGCATCTAATGCACCTTTGTATTGTTTGTTGTGATGATACAGGAGCCTCGCAGCTCTCACATGCCCATGGAGATGGAAGATGACTCGACGTCGGTGAGGTCGGGCGAGACGCCGGACGTCAAGAGTGAGTCCGTCTATATCTGTTTGTTTTTCTGTCGGTACTAGGTCCTTATGTTCAATCGGTTTGTAATTCGAAAACCGTTCAACTGAATTCATATATTCAATCACTGTTTTGGTTTTTTTTTTGACGGGATCTCAGTCTGTCATGTAGCGGATCGTTAAATTTGTAAATTTAACTCTATATCATGTAATCTTGGTGGCGTTTAGTGTGCTGTGCTGTGCTGCTGTGAGAAATGATATATACCTAGAACAAATAATGTTAAATTAATTTTTTTACACGGTATAGACTCAGTGCTTTGACCACAATCTCATCTGATGTTAAGAGTAGATTGTGGTCCAGGATAGTAAACATACTAAGCCTAGAGGTATTGGTTCTCAAGTTATGCTGCCGGAATACACCTATTCGTATTTGGCGACAGGTTTTCAAACTTGATGGTGGTAGCTAACCAGGAGGGCATCATCAGAAAATGCCCTACCACCATGCTATGGTTTCCTTACGATGTTTTCCTTTACCGAAAGCTCAGGCCGATTTTGGAGTGGGATAGGTGGGGAACGAACCCGCGTCAATTAACGTGGAATCCGGCCGCACTACCCGATGCGCCATCATCGCTTAAAGTTCTGTTTGTGTTTCTTAGTGTCGGAGTCGGAGCCACCGGCCGGTACGACTCTGGTCGCGCCCGCGGCGGCGGCTCTGCCCCGTGCCCCCGCCTCCCCCGCGCCCGCGTCCTCCGCCCCGCCGGCCTCAATCCCCACCCCTGCTTCTGCCGCCGCCTCCGCCCCCGCCCCTGCCGCAGCCAAGCGACCACACGAAGACGAGCACCCGCCTGCTGACAGGAAACCACCCGTATGTATCAATCACAAACGTACCTAATAACCTCAATAATCAATTACCACATGTAAGGTAAAGTGATGTACCGACAGCAGTTGTTCATTCGTTTATATTTACACTCGCTACTGGCTTTTGCGAGCTATTCGTATATATAATGAATGCTGAAAGAAAATCTTGACTGAAGAAGTTAAATTATGTGAGAATTCTTTCAGGTGAATAATAATCAAATAATATGGTAAAGGAAATAATATAATTTTCATTATAATCTTTTGGTATCAGACAACACTAACTTTTTAAAGTGAAACTTTATTCAATCGCCTCAAATTTTTTCGTCCATCTGTCGCATGTCGCATTACAGCCGGCCGCGTAGTAGCGGTAACGTGAAATACGTTCAGTAGAGCAGCCAACGCCAATATGGCAGCGCCCATGGCTCTCATCAGCTAACCGTCTAGCATTTATATTGTCACTCATTCGTCTTTTGTATTTGTGTGTGTTTGGAATATTTGATGGCAAATAAAATAAGTAAATAATGACTTGTTTAATTGAAAAGTTTTACTTGCATAGTGGTTTCATAAAACCACACAATGATATTTTTCAAATTTATCTAATCGCTTCGTTATAAATAATAGTTTGCTTTTTTTTTGCTGACGTTACGTACACGCACGCGTATACAATTCGCCCGTAATACGGTGAATGTTATTCGTGCAACTATGTCTTTAGTTTAATTATGTTATCAGGCTCCAAAGAAAGAGAAGGGTCCCGCGCCTCCGCCGCCGTCCGGCACGCCCCCCGCGTCGCCCGCGGTCCAGAGTCCGCGCGGCTCGCCCCCCGCCCCCGCTTCCGCCGCAGCGCCAGCAGTCGCGCCCGCACCGGCCCGAAAGCAACCGGCGCCCCCGCCGCCGACGACGCCCACCGCCGCAGCACCGCCGCACCAGACATCGCCAGCCGCAGCCGCCGGCAAACAAATCGTAGACCAGGTAATAAAACATCTATTATAGACCAGGACATTTTGCCGGGATCTTATTCTGCTATGAAAATATTATTTGTTTATTATTAATTCATGTCTAGTATTTTACCCTATTTTGTATGGAAATGTATTTAAAAGAATGATTATGATTTAGGCTCAATTTTCTTAAATCTTTTGCTTCTTCTGTGTTCGTCAACATGATGGCTATTCTTTATTAACTTGCCAGAAAGTTTTTGAGAGATGGTATTATGAAATGTCGCCGTTTTATTCGAGCACAGATAACTTAAAAAATTAAACAAAGTTGTGTCTGAATAATTTGTATTAATACGTGTAACTTATCAACTTTCTATTATTTCACGACAACATAGGAAAAGTGACAAAATGGCTGATGACAGACTTTAAATCTTTTTTTATTTTGTGTTTTTTTTTTAATATATATAATACGATTAGTTCGTTATTTATTATATTATGTGGTCAAGTTTATAGTACATTATGGCAAAGGCCGTGAAATAGGCAATTGCACGTCGAGTATGAGTTTGAGGCGAGGACTTCACTAGGCATATATAGTGCTTTTCTCAAAAGAATGCAGGGAAATAGAACATACTTTTTATATTATAGATTAAATTTAATTAATATTAAAATTTATATTTATTATCTAAGTATGTAAATAACAAATCAAGACGAATTTTCAGCTTTGCTGCCAATTTTCTATTTATCACCTGTGCTGAAAGGCAAGCGCACTTATGGCTGTACAGCCACGTGAACGCAATTTGTACTAAGCAAAGAGACTTACTATGGTATGCCAAGAATGATAAAATGATCCAATCAAAGAGTATTTAATAACACCAGTACGGCGTTTCATACAGCATTGTTGGAGCGTTGTAATGTTCCAAATTCAAATGCTCCTGCAATGGATTTGTTTTTCTTTGTCTGTAGATTCGATACTTCGCGTGTTCTTTTTTCAAAAATAATGACTATATTTTTTCATGTATGTTTAAAACCAAATAGTGACCCAAATAGAGAAAAGTATGCTTAGTTGGTTTGGGCATGTAGAGAAGATTGATGAGAGAAGATTTACGAAACGAATTTATAAGGTGAGGTTGAATGGGCAAGTTAGTAAGGGTCGACCTAGGCGAACTAATCTAGACCATATCGATCATGTTTTAAATAAAGGCCAGGTGAAAAGTAATCATAACCGACGAGCATGTTTGAAAGCGCTCATCAAAGTAGAGGAAGCGAAAGAGGTGGGTCAAGATCGTAGCAAGTGGAAGGACGTAATCTCTGCCTACCCCCCCACGGGAGAAAGTCGTGATGATATGTATGAATGTATGTTTAAAAAAAAAAAATATATATATATATATATATATAATATTGCTCATATTGAGGCACTGTATGATGTATGTCTAGCAGTGTTGGAAAAGGCTCTATCAATGATGAATTGAAAGGTAATATAATTTTACTTCATATAAACCAGGTATGCCGCGAAGCCGAGAAAGCAGTAGAGGAAAAGAAAACAGACCCAACACCTGAAAAAAACGACAGCACAGAACAAAACGCCAAAGCACGAACACAGGCTCTCGACGCCCGAACCGAAGGAGTTGCTCAGGAATAACGCAGACGGACACAGAAGCACAGAGGACATACGAAGAAGCAACATAGAACTACGTATCACCGAGAAGAACTTCTCACGGTCGAGCTCAATCGAAGACAGGATCAGCGTTCTAGATCGAATTCGGTCGACGAGAAGGAGAGAGAGATGGAGAGGAAGAGAGGAGAAGAGGGAGAGAAGGAAAGAGGATAAGGAGAGGAGGAATGGGTTTCTGACAGCTGTCACTCAGTTACTCAACGTAAAGTTACCGTTCTACGGTCGGTCTCAATGTCGAATCGTTAATTTTTGGTTACGGCAAAATAAATCTGGTTTTCTAACTGATCACTGACACTTCAGAGGAAAAATGGATTAAAATATTGGATTTCAGTAGGTAAAAACAGATCGAGATCGCGTATCTAAATCGGTCGGGTTTAGTGTTACGCCCGTGGACAACTGAAATGCCGTTGTGACACGGTAAAGGTTACAAAGACAAAAATATAATAAAAAACAAAAAAAAATTGGGGCATTTTTTTTGCTCATTTTTAAAGGCCGCCAGTTTCTATAACATCTAATTAATGGAAAAATCAAAACGTATGTGCATAATTTTGGTGGATATTTATATTATATAGTATAGCTGTGCACCTGCGTTTAAATTTTAAGAGGCACGACATATACCCTAATCTACAAAAAAAAAAAAAACAAATGAATGAAGAAAAATAAGGGTCTTTTTTTATTAGCGGAAAAATATACATAGAGTAATATGAAAAAAAATAATAAAAGAAGGAGTCGATGGAATCAAAAAATTAAATAGCCTATAACAAAAAATAAATTCCCCTTCGAATGGTAGTAGTCCCATCCCGATATGTTCAGTAGTTTTCAGGTGATGGTGCGTCAAAGGATCCCTACTTACCTGTTATACATATATATATATATATATATAGAGTCGTATAGAATCAAAAGTTGCTATCTACACTTCAACTAATTTATGCCAAAGTGGAAAAAATGTTTTTTTTTCTTCTCTAAAGTATAGCACTGATTATTGATGTATGAACTGTATTTTAATCTATAGGTAGTTCAGTTATATAGTAACATGAAGTTAGTTGCACAAAGTTTAAAAATAAATCAATACTAACGTTTTGTTGTTAGCGATTGTAGATAGTCGTCTACGATTTTATACGTCTACATATATAGATTACTATAATGCCAGAGAAGAAATAGGGGATCGCGTTTGTGTTGAATAAACGACGCTTGCATATCCTCTTTAAGTTGAAGATTGTGGTTGTCGGATAATTTTAGTATCGTTTCTGATGAACAGCCGCCGCAGGGTAAGGAGAGCACTCAGCCGCTGAACCGGACGGCGGCGCAGCGCGTGCAGCCGGTGGTGGTCACCGTCAAGGAGAGCGTGGTCGTCGTCGAGCCCAACTCGCTGGCGGCGACCGCCCCCGCCGGCCTGGTGACGGTTACCACCACACACCCGCCGGTACTCACCACCGCAGCACCGGTCAGTAACAATACCAGGATTAGTTTGAAGGCATGATGGCGCAGCGGGCAGTGCGGCCGGATCCTGCGTCGATCGACGCGGGTTCGATCCCCACCTATCCGATACTACAATCGGCCTGAGCTTTCTGTGAAGGAAACCATAGCATGTTGGTAGGGGATGCCCGCTTGGGTAGCTAACCACCTTCAAGTTTGAAAACCTGTCGTCAAATACCAATAAGTGTATTCCGGCAGCATCGCTTGAGAACCTGTACCTAGGTATAGTATGTATACCATCCTAAGCTAAATCGTCACTTAACATTAGATGAGATTGTGGTCAAAGCACTAAGCCTATTCCGTGTAAAAAAAAACATCGTATGTTCAAAACCTCATGTACTTACTATTGCGTTTCAAATAACAACGTTGGCCCTCAATGACCTTGGTCTGTCAGTGCTCGATAAAAAACGTATGGTCAGTAACAAAAATATATGCAGTTTTTTTTTTTTATTTGCCTAATTATTAGTAGGACTATTAATATAACACAACATAAGCTCACGCGTGTTATCCCCGAAGGGTTATACAGAGGTGAAATAGCGAACTACACCACTCACATTCCGCCGAGCTTAGTTCCGTCCCAGATGTGACGGGGGCGAGCCTGTCGCCATATCGGATACTTGACCCGACCCGGGGATCGAACCCGAGAACGACAGTCGTACCGCAATACAACTGCGCCACCGAGGCACTATTGATATGCGTTATTTTGATTAACCACCCACACACGCACGTATATAGTTTTTTCGTTAGCTATGACGTCATCACAATATGTCTCAGGTCCATATGCAGATTCTTGTTTGAAAACCGCATTGTTTATTTTAATTTTATCCAAACTATTCTTATAGTTGCCGCCGAACGCAGTGACGATATCGACGACGCCGCCGATAGCTGACGAAGTGGTGATCGTCGGAGCCGGTTCATCATCAGACGACGACTGCTTCGCACCGTCATCGCTCGACTCGCTCGACTGCAGTAACTCTTACACCGGTAATCATCTCCACGGTGACTGGTCTTACGCTACCCGCATACAGCGGACTCCCGTGACCTTCATCAGGTCCTACATTGCGAATTGGCCGTTGGAGAACCCGTCGGCTCCATCGGGCATCGGTTCTACAAGCAATGTGCCGAGCCTACTGCCACTTAAGTTTAACATTTCTCCAGGCAATATCGTTTACTTTGGTCCTGCGGATCTCCTCATTCCTGATTCGATGACGCAGTGAAACTCCAAGTATATCCCTATACATTGCCCTTTGATATTGTATTAATTAGTAAAAATGCCATTCACGTCTGCTTAACAGAGAAAGGACGTGGACGAAGGCTGGACAGCAGCGAGGTCTTGATCCTGAGCCCGACCGCTGCGCATGCAGACTCCGGTGTCTTCGACGACTCCGCCCCCAACGGCCTCAGCTTGGTAATATGAATGGATATATCTATTGCTTCACATAGCGATCGCATCAATGGGTCGGAATTTGGAAAAAAACCAAGAATCATCAAACAAGGGGGGGGGGCGATCCCATTAGATATTGCTACATGTATTTAGTGAAATTTAGTTGAGCGATCCTCGGTAGGAGAAAGTTTATAGATTCACATTGTCGACAATGCTATGACGTCAGCCGTCAATATGGTACAGTATGTCAAGTACAAGGTGTCGTTTAATTGCTGTCAATTTTGTGTTGCCACATGCAAAACATTTTCCTATAAATGTTTATTTTAAATTAGTCTGGAATTTATTTTATCTTTGATAAATTGAAGCGTGCTAAAACATGTTACAGGTTCTTGAGACACCAAGCTAATTTATATATTAAAAAAAACAGTTTCTTCAAAATTTCGAGTTTTTACTTCCGTGGTTGCCTAGTTTTTTTTTTTTTTTTTCATTAAACGCGTGATGTGTAAACTTTGATATAGTTTTATTTTGTCTATATAAGTGGTTTGTTTATATATGCCGTTTGTTGTTGTTTGGTAACAGGACACGTCCCACGTGTCGGTGGTGACCGTCGGCAATGAGGAGGTGCGTGTCCGCGACTCAGCCGCGACACACATCGAGCTCGGCGCGCTCTCGACCCTCTCGACCCATTCGAATCACTCGACCCACTCGACGCGCTCGAACCACTCGACCCACTCGACCCGCCTCACGCCGGACAGCTTCGAGAGGTAAACACCAACACGCCAACATTCTCCACTTTAACCATTTATTTCCTTATAGGAAAAGGCAAAGGTAACTCGACCATGCAGCCAAGTTTGTTTCACTTGACTTGTGTACAATAATCGAATTATAGTCTAACTACAAAAAAATACATAAATTCCGATACAAACCGAATTCTGTAAATTAATAAAAAAAAATATAAACACATGAGTAACCCAAATAGTGTTTCGATATTTCCTTTTGAATGATTACACGTCACTTCCGTGACATAACGTTATTCAACTTCCGTAACATAATGCTACTTCTGTATATTTTTGGTATCTCGGTACTCGGTATGTAAATTATGCTCATTTTTAGTCATTTTCATATTTTTGATCGGACTCGTAGATCTGTTAGGGATCGTCATTTAATCACGCGTACGAGGAAGGGTGAGCGGGCTGTAGTAAAATATCACATGTATTTATTTTTTGATTGAACATTCTGTCTAAAACGAGAAACGGTACA
Organism: Samia ricini; assembly: GCA_014132275.2. NCBI lineage: Eukaryota > Metazoa > Arthropoda > Insecta > Lepidoptera > Saturniidae > Samia > Samia ricini. Next base: position 5,426,107 of record AP028167.1, read on the forward strand.
TGAACCAGATTCGCCGTTGCCAGGTACAGATGTAATTTTTTTTTATACTGTACAGTCTCAGTGCTTTGACCATAATCTCACCTAATGTTAAGTGACAATGTGGTCCAGAATAGTAAACACACTGAGCCTAGAGGTACTGGTTCTCAAGTGATGCCGCCGGAACACACGTATTGGTATTTCAAACCTGAGGGTGAGAGGTACCCAGGCGGACATACCGTACCACTATGGCATGTTTCCCTTTATTCTAGTGATGGATAGTGGGGTTCGAACCCGCGTCCGTCGACGCGGAATCCGGCCTCACTACCAACTGTGCTATCATCGCTCGGTTAATTATAACTGTTTTTGTGTACGTTGTCGTAGGAGATCGCAGTCAGACTCCGGCTCTGTCGCGTCGTCCTCGTCTAGGGCAGCGCCCGACGCTGACTCGCTCGCCGCGAGCGCCATCGGCGTCCCGGGCGCCGCCAACGACGGTCACCACGACAATCCGCACCATCACAACGGTGGCGCCAGGTACGGTCCACGAATGGGAACTCCCCACCTTCCTCCCCCACACTCTAAAACATCTGTCCTTTCTGTTCCATTCATTCATCTAACCCGGGGGTCGTCACACTATTCTGTTCAAGGGCCCACATAGGTTAATGTGAGGTATCACTACGGGCCACACTTTGGTAGTTTATACCATGTGTTAAGAGGATACGCGGTCAGTAAATTAGGTATATCAGAAATGTATTGCTATCGCGTCGCGCCCCAAAGAAAGCGAAAGGGACAACTGCAGCTCGGACTGATTGTACAGTATGCAAAATAGACGAAAACATCACTCCGTCAAAACTGAACCGATTTTTAATTTTCCTTCAGTTGTAGAACAATAAAGACTTTGCTTTTTATAATTTTATCCATCGAATTTGTTTGACAACCGTCGAAAAATGACGGTAAAAATCGAGCATTTTTTCAAGTTTCTACAATAACTAATTTATGGAAAAAAATCAAAACGTACGGCCATGGCGGCGGTGGATATATATTATTTGATATAAAAATATTTACCATAATGCTATATTATCCAGGGGGAGGAAACAGGGGAATACGTTTGTTTGGAATAAAGGCTGCTAGGATATCCTCTTAATACCTTGAGCACCTTTCTGGCGTTTACGCCAGCTTTCTATTGTTTTCCTATCGTCTTTCTATTGTTTCATTTTTATGGGTATTCGACACATTAATTGAGAAATTTTTATGAGCTGTTAAATGCAAATTCCCCATACATTATGTATGGCGTTAACAACCTATGAAGTCATGTCATTTATAATAATAATATAAAGAAGTAAGATTTGTATTTTTGTATATAACGAATAAACTTTAAAACTACTGGACCTATTTCGATGATATTTGGTATGGAGATAGTTTGAAATCCACAGAGGAATATAGGATTTATTCCGAAAATCTCACGGGAATGATAACTACGCGGGTAAAGCCGCGGAGAGCAGCTAGTGAACTATATGTAAACTCTGTTTAGAGTCAGTATAAAGAATGTGATTCAATATTTTCCAATGATTATATTATGCAATAAAAAAAATATATATGATAATTGTGCGATGTACAAAATATGATACGCGGGCGGAGCCGCGGGAACAATAGTTGTATATAATATTATTATTGTGATAATAGCAGAATTATGTACACTGTAATTATTGGCATTGTAAGCGAATACATCTCAATGTCAAAAAATCTTTATTCAATTTAGGCTCTAAGAAGGCGCTTATGAACGTCTAAAACACTACCACCGGTTCGGAAAATAACCCAGTCGAGAAGAGCGCAGGCAAGGAACTCGATCTGGTTCTTTTTTTTTATAAATATAATGTATATCATTTTTTTTTCATATAAAAACTATACAAATCATAGTCTTAGCTAATGTTAGCGGGTGCGCACAGAGATGTGGGTTAATTCCAGGCATCACTATCATTCACGTAATGATCCGCCCTGTAATAACCTTTTGAGATTACAACTTGCTCGTAGTAATACCTGACATAATACCTGAACTTATTGTCAGGTAAATCGGTAATGTTACTTGGGATCTTATTGTAAAACCGAATACGATTACCTCAGTGTCACAAGTCATCAAGTCGCTTACAATGGGACTAATTAGAAAGCTCAAAGTTTCCCAAAGAGCAATGGAGAGGGCTATGCTCGGAGTTTCACTGCGTGATCGAATCAGCAATGAGGAGATCCGCAGAAGAACCGAAGTAACCGACATTGCCCGAAGAATTGCTAAACTTAAATGGCATTGGACTGGGCACATTGCTCGTAGAACCGATGCCCGGTGGGGCCGATGGATTCTCGATCGACTACCACGCGCTGGAAGACCTGGTGAAGGTCGCAGGAGTCCACTGGATGGCTAGCGTAAGACCAGTCACCGTGGGGATGGACAGTTTATGAAAAATTCGAATTCTCTCTGTTGGTCATGTCTGTTCCCTATAATTTTACTGTATGTTTTCCGTTACAGGGTGAATAGTGATAGTCCGAATCTGGATAACGGTGACCAGGTCGTACTCAGGAGGAAGCCCCAGGACGGGCAGCCAGTCAACAGGATACAGAGGTATGTAAATAACTGCCGGTTTTAATTTTTTTTAGTGGCATTCACTAAAAAAAAACATTCACCAGTTCGTTTGACCGCTTCCAAAAAAGCTGGTATCTTCGCTATCTTCAATTTGTTACTTTAAAAGGGATATTGGTCATTAAAAAAAATACGGAGAGTTTTTCTTTTCATTTATATTAGACTTTAGGTATTATTTCTATGATCTATTTACTAGAAACTTCATATACATATTTACAGTTATTTATAACTAGCTATGTGCACCCGGCTGCGCCTGGGTTTAATTTTTTTATACGGAAACCTAATTTTTTTTTCTAATAAGATCAAGTAAAAACACTTCTCATAAATTCAAGCGCTTGTCCCCGTAAAAACTGTGCATTGAATCAGATTTCATTCAATTTTTTATGAGTTTTAATGTTTTTTCGTGGAATCTTAATTATTTTCGAAAATTAATAGTACCCTAAGTTACGTTGAGTAACTTCAGCTATCTACCAAAAAAAGTCTCGTCAAAATCCGTCCATGCCTTCCGGTGATTACCCGGAACAAACAGACAGATAGTCAGACAAAAATATATGCATTCATATCTATTTAATAAAAAAAAATTGACATTACAAACAGACACTTTATTATTTATTAGTACAGACTCTAGATAATTGTTTCTGGCACAATGATAAAAGAAAAGTACGTAATATTTATTTGCGAACACATGGTTCTGACTGTACCCGACGGGGATTGGTACAAATTAATACCGTCTTTAAGATAAATGTTAAGTGCAAGAGATTTACCGTCAAGAGTACACTAGAATAATAATGAGTTTTCTAATAAAAAAAAACACTCATAATGATCTGTAAAAAAGAAAGAACGTATACAGGTTCAGCGGTTTTCAAGTTATAAGGCGACTATCTGGACTATCTGGACGTTGCCTCTTATACAATGTAAGTATTAGGTTGAGCTTTCGGTGAAGGAAATTATAGCGAATAGACTTCAAGTAAAGTGTACCGTGCGAGTATTACCTAAGATAAATTCTGTAAATTTTTTCAAGCAGGGGAAGGGAAGTGGGGGGTTTCCACCCACCTGATTACGTTATGATGGGAATTAATACGTAAGGTGGAGGCATATAATTAGCATTATTGTAATATTATTCTATAATATTTTATTTTTATCTATGTTCTACAATTGACTGGTGAGCCTTCCATAAAACTATAAAATAAATAAATAACACTGACATAGATTTTGCTTACGTAATATCCCCGAAGGGTTAAGCAGAGGTGAAGCAGTGAACTACATCCAACCATATTTCGCCGAGCATAGTTCCGTCCCAGATGTGATGGGTTGGGGGGGCGGGGGTGTGTTTGTTGCCATATCGGGTACTAATTCCAGACTTCGGGATGATACTGAGTAGAAAAACCCAATATCACTTGACACGACCCGGGGATCGCCATACAACTGCGCCACCGTTGCAGTATATTTATATATAAAAATTAAGCAAATTGTGTACTAATGCCCCCCCCCCCCTCATGCTAATCGTCACTAAACACTACCCCGGGAAATGATATCCGTTAAATAAATTTCTCCATTTCAAAAGGTCAAAAGAGGACATACACATCGCGAATCTAAAAAGAAGAAAACACGGAAACGGACGAGAAAGTTCGAGATCGATGGTGTTATCGTGACGACGACCACTTCAAAGGTGAGCGCACATACTAACTGTACAACGCGGTTTTGCTCACATTTGAACAAATGTCATCATTTGCTTGCCCTCTCCCTTTCCCAAACTGCGATTTACATACGCAATTCTGCCAGCGTCATGTGATATGTTCTCGATCTTGTGTCAATGTGTCAAATCTTAGGCTCTCATCTCATAGGCTCATATTGCTAGGACTTTTTATGGAGTTTTTCGTGGCACCTCAAAATAAACGTTCCGTGTCAATATTTCCAATACATTTCACGTCTGTGCGTCAAAACGTAAAACTATTTATAAAAAACGCTACCAAATTTACACAATATAGGGTCAAATACGCAAGTTAAATGGATTAAGGACAATAACTGCCCATCAAAAACTAGACGATTTCTTTTCGTTTCCAGTTTTTTCTTTATTAAGAAAAGGCAAAGGTACCTACATCATGCAGCCAAGTCAATCATTAGGACATAGTTTTTTACAACTCTCAGGCAGAGCTAATCCTTACTAATATTATAAATGTGAAAGTAACTCGGTTTATCTGTCGCGCTTTCACGCCAAAACTACTGAACCGGTTTAAATGAAATCTTGTACACAGATAGTCTAGAGCCTGAGAAAGAACATAGGCTACTTTTTAATGCGAAAAAAGGGTTGACAGGAGGGATGAAAAATTGTATGGAAGTGTCGTCTTTTTTAGAGGTAGAAGCTTGATACTTTTCTTAGGCTGATGATTCGATATAAATAAATATTACTTTCAAAGTTTGTAAAAGTTTTTTATCCTTAAGGGTGTAAAATATCAATAGGGTATGAGAGTGTTTGTATGGAAATGTGTAAGGTTTATGTGAATGATTTATAAGTTTGCGACAAGAGATAAAATATTAGAGCTATTCTGATGTAACATTTATGGAGTCGTTACAATATGTGAAACTGAAGTTATCAGTCAATCGCCAAAGTTATCTTGAATAAAAAGTGATCTTTTTTTCATTCTACAAGTTGACAAAACAATTGCACCTAAAAAAAATTTGATTCCATCGAGCCGTTCTATTTTTTTTTTTTTCAATTTATTCTTATATATTTATTCTTCTTATATATTTTGTTCTGCTGTTTACTCTTATCTACATTTTTCCCCACTAATAAAAATACTGATTTTTCTTCATTTGTTTTTACTAATATGCACTCATACACTCACTCACATCTAAAGAGAATATGATACGCGGGCGGAGCCGCGGGCACCAGCTAGTTTATTATAAATGGATTATTATTCTGGATTATTAGTCTGGAAATGACGTCTCCGTCCTGTGCTTCCGCTAAAAAACCAAACCGTTTATTATTATTATTTGTATAATTTATATCGTACTTTAAAAAAAATCGTGTCGGGTTCTTGCCGGTTCTTCTCGACTGGGTTATTGTTTTGAACCGGTGGTAATTTTTAGACGTCCATAAGCCCCTTCCCAGGGCCAGATTCGACAAAGATTTGTCGGATTTCTTGGTTGTTCTCGATTTATCTGAAGAAAACCGCAAGATCCAGGTTTTTGTTTATCTATCTATCTTTGTTCCAATAACCAGTGCATGTTGTTCAATGAAATAGCCTGTACTTAGTCACGTTAATGCAGAACAATGACAACTTATTACTAATTGTATCTATTTTGCTCACATCGAAGTTGGAAATAGAGGTAATAATTAAAATGCATGCTATAATTAGTTTTTTTTTTTTATTTATTTAAATGTACAGACTCACTGACGAATGTAATTTGATATACTATGTGTAACGACAGAAAATAAAATCGACTAATAAAATTCTGAGGTCTTCCAAGTTCTCTGTTTCCTGTAAAGTTAATATTAATATAAAGCCTGTGCGAAACATGGTATATAGTGACGTCATATCTTATAATTTCCTTATATTTTTGATTAAATATTTATATTTCTTTTCAGTGGGTAGTCAGTAGCAAAAATATCCGTATTATTATTTTGTATATAATGAATTGAATCAAACGTGATGAGTTTTGTAAATACCATAGGAGGAGTGAAGGCGATTGAGTATTAACCGACTGTCAATCATGATATATGTTACTGAAAAACCTCAAGGCAAAACTACCCTTATTACCAAAACAAAGACTGGAATATGATTGTCTTTGTTTAAGACGTCAACGGGATATTATGATAATTTTTTTACGGCCATTGATACGCGTACTTTAAGCTAAACTGTGTAGAAAAGTGTAGAAATAGTTGTAGAAATGTTAGAAAAAGTCTAACTTATTTACGAATAGTTTATTTACAGGTCATATATATTTTTATTTAATAATAAAAGTTTAATTTTATGTTAACGCAATAATAGTTTTTTTTTAAGATTTTTCCTACGTTCAAACAGTGTCTTTGTTTGTGTGGGGTTCGAACCCGCGTCCATTGACCCGAAATCCGACCACACTACCAACTAAGCACTAAGCCATCGTCGCGTTTTTGTGTCGGACAGGTAATATGGGGCGATGAGGAAAGTGGGCAGACGTGGGACGACCACGCTTTAAGGAAGCAGGAGCTCCGCGAGATCAAGATGCTGCAGAAGCAGGAGCAGAAGCAGTTCCAGGACTTGAACGCGAAGGAGCAACAGTTCAGGGAACAGCAAGACAAGAGGTCAGTACATACAGTACTCTTTTAAACATTACGTTAGTGACAATATTTGTCTGTAACCAGTGAAATAAATGGCGTTAGTTTGTATTTTGTCGTGAAAAATAAATAGGTTTTCCTTTATAATTCTATATATATCATCTAAAAGATGCAAAAACAGTTTCCAATTTTAAGTTGCAACAACACAAATGGCTTCCTAACAAGATTAAGATTATGAATGATTTAAATGGTAAATTATTATAATTCCTAACTTACATAAAGATGTTATCTACGTATATACATTTATAGATGTATATATATATATATATATATATGAATGTGTGTATGTATATTCAAATTTACAGTTATTTCTTCCTCTTTATTTTTGAATAGCACTGTTTTTATTAACGTATTATTTCTCCATTATCGTTGGTTAGCTGGTAGAAAATGCCTTGCGGTATTAAGTTCGCCAGTGTACAAACTATTGGTATTGATACAATAAAGAGTTCATTCATTCATTCATCTATAAACGGGTTGAATACTTACAGTTTCGTACTGTTCGCTCTGAACACATTCCATCAAATAAGTTTTTTATATTGAATGCGCAAAGTAACATCATTAAACTACACGACATCACAGGATAATTGTAGAATTCTAGTTAACGAAAGTTGCTTCGATCCATTTATTCATTCAACTATAACATGTTCACTACTGGACATAGGTCTCCACCATTAAGGGAAGGATTGCGATAATCACCACGCTTGGCAGGCGGGTTGGCGATCGCTGTAAGATATTTTAGGTACCCAGAGGATAGTGCCGCCCATTCCCTGTTTCATATCCCTTAGTCTCCTTTTACGACATCCACAGGAAGATATGAGGGATGGAGATGTGATGGGAGACTAGATCCATAAAAATAATTCGATACTGGCAAGCCCTATGCCCGAGAGAGCTGAGTTATTGTTCAAAGTAGTTAAATTAGCTTGGGCAAAATTTTTGTGTGAATTATGAATTTTATAGTTTATCTGTGAATGTATGTGTTGTACTTACGGGGCATCATCGTTGCTAAGCGACAGAGCCCATACGAAAGAATAACAAAACCTAGTGTTATTTACGTGATTACGTTCGGGTGTGATCGTAATTGATGATGCAATCGGTGATGTAATCGGTTGTTATTGTCGATGCGTAGGTTCGAGGCGGAGTTGGCGTCGCTGTCTCGCGCGCACGAGTCCGACCTCGAGACGCTCGCGCGGGGCGCAGCGCGGCGCCGCCGAGCGCGCCGAGCAGCACCTCGAGGCGGAGCTGAGGCACGCCGCCAAGCGGCTGCGCGCCGAGCACGAGCGCGACCTCAGGCACTTCCGAGACACGCTCAAACAGGAACTGCGTCTGCTCAAACAGGTTCGTAAGCACGCACAACAACTATCAACTATGCATAAGTTCTTACTTCAGTTCTTCCTGCCTGCATGTAGGTCAGCTTGGGCAGAGAGACATTAGCTAGAGATGTTGGCGCAGGTCCTTTAACGTAATCTTGTAAATTATACTATAATAAATAAATGTCAGTACGTACAGGTACACGCACACTCTTGCACGTAGACAAAACGTTTACGTATTATTAATTAATAATAAATTGTCGGAAATCAACCCGATACATAACGACCCGACATATCATTATGGTGTGAATCAATTGAACCTGAAAGCTTATATACTGCGACCATTCATTCTTTGTTGAGCTTAATATAACCTTGTCATCTGTATGCTTGCTGTTTACAATATCCCAGTGACGCTGTAAAGGCGTCTCGTGTCAGCTACATGATTAGTTTTATCTCTGCACCCGTGTTTCACATTTTCTTCACTGTGTTTAAATTTTAAACACAGTGAAAAACCAAAAAAACCCTTATTATTTTCGAAAATCCAAAGTACCTCAAGTTAGGCGGAGTAACTTCAGCTACCTATCAAAAAAGTCCAGTAAGAATCTGTTGTTCGGTCGTTCCGGAGATTACAAACAGACTGACGGATAACGTTTTAAAAATTGCATTTTTGGTGTACGTATCGTATATACATTCATATGTATTTAGTAAAAAAAAATGTTATTTTGCAGACAATTCAATTTTATTTGTTAGTTTGTTAGTATAGATGAAAATAAAAAACGAACTATAATAATTCGGATATGTGTAAGAGGCGTGTAATAATGGCACTATTGACGGATTGTCGGTGTTAGGAGGTGGAACTGGTGAACAAGGACCGTCGCAAGGAGGCGTACCGAGCGCGACGCGTCCAGCTCGACGGCGAGCACGCCGAGCGCGAGCGAGCATTCGTCGCCGGGCTGGCGGACGCGAGCGACGCCGTGCTCAGGCGCATACACGACGCGCACAGGGACCGCCAGGCGCTCGCCGACAGGCAGTACCTACAGCAACGGCATCAGGTATGCACACGCACGCATATACTCACACACATAACAAGAAGCACGCACACGCACCCAGGCACTTGCACACAAGTACTGGCGCATGTAAACAACACGCACGCACTGGTGCGCATAAACAACACGCGCGCGCTCGCACACAACCAACACGCACGCACTGGCACACATAAACTACACCTTCGCACTTATGCACATATGACGTCACGCGCCTGCTCAAAATTATACACATAACGCACGCACGTACAAACAAACATACACAACATGCACGCACATACAGATACTTACCTACAACAACTGTCAAACTTGTCTGACCCGGTGGTCGAAAGGCGAACTAACGCCGCCCATCTGTATATAACAATAGTCCACCCTTAGAAAAGACTAAAATGTTCCTATGTTATTATTATTATTATTTAGTAAAACACACTAGCAGCTAATTAGCTTACGCGTGTGTATCAATTAGCTTGGAGAGAAGGAGGTTTCTCTTATCCAGTCTCTTCTTAAAGCAGTTTATGGTCTGTCATGTTGTCGTCCTTGTTTTTAATTCATTATTTTGCAGTATTTGGCTATATATTATCTAATTTTACGTGATATAGTGTAGTTATGATACACAAGTGTAGTAAAGTGAGAATAATGTACACGGAGCTTGAATTCTGAAATGTCCCAATCATTTGTTGTTGTGGTCGTAACAGAAGGCCACCATTTTGTTACCGTCATTCATTTATTGATAGTGTTCTTGACATCTGACTTGGCTGCATGGCCTACTAGAAACTTTGCCTTTTCCTTACAAACTAATACATGAAACCAAAAACAAATAAAGTTATGGCTGGAGCCGTAACGACCTTTTCTGGTAGTTTGTTTCATGCCGCGACCACTTTGACGAGAAATGTGCTTCTTTGGGTTTCTCCTTAGTCAGGTTTCAAGGGATGACCTCGTTTGTGTTTATTTTTAATGTAATCTTCGAATGAGTCTATGCCGTGGTACAATTAACACATGATAACAGATAATGAGAACCCGTGAAGCTGCCCTGTGGGAGTTGGAGGAGAAGCAGATCCAGGAGAGGTACCAGCTAGCTAAACGCCAGCTGAAAGACGAGTTCCTGCTGAGGAGGCAACAGATGCTCGTTCGACATGACAAGGAACTCGAACAGATCAAACGGTCGGTTTATATTCATTATCGCTTCTACACTCTCTCTTCATGTTAAGTGACGATGTGGTCCAAGACGTTAAGCAAACTAAACCTTACCATTTATTAGAAAATGCCCTACAACCATGCTATGGTTCCCTCGAGACGTTTTCTTTATCGAAAGCTCAGGCTGATTTTAGAGTTGGATAGGTTTTACAATAAAATCCCAAAGCACATTACCGATTTACCGGACAACAAGTTCTAGCGTCATGTCAAGCAGGTTTTAATTTGTAAGGGTTATTAAAGGGTGGATCATTATGTGAACGATGGTGATGTCCGGAAGTGACAACTTTCTCTGTGCATCTACAAATAAACTTTCCAACTGTTAGTTATAAAGTTGTAAAAAAAAACATGCAGGAAACAAACCAGATCGAGTTTCGTTGCCGGTTCTTCTCGCTGACTGAATTGTTTACAGAACCGGCGGTATATTAACGTTCATAAGCGCCTAATCGGGGTCGTAAATTGAATAAAGTATTTTAAAGTGAAAACTTCTTTAGCGTCGTTGTGATTTGAAAGTCGATGAAACGAAAAAGCGACAGTACGTTTCCGATGAGGTCGGATTTGTTTATTAAATTCTTGAGAGTGCGGTTAGCCCGGTGGACTAATCCGCGTGTCTCATATATCGTACGACTGATAGGTTGAAAGTTCCAACCCAGAGGTGGGGGATAACACATTTTTTCACTTATGTATTGTAAGTTTTTTTGAAGTGAAAACTTGTATAAAGTGTGAATTGAATTCGCAGTAAGAATAGCCGCAAAGAGGAAGAGATGGCCAAGTGTCAAGCGCTGGAGAAGCGGTCGCTGCCGAAACGCATACGCGCAGAGCAGAAAGCAAGGGAGATGATGTTCCGGGAATCCCTGAGGATCAGCACGACACCGCAGACTCATGAGGACGACCGCGACCGACTGAAGAAGGTATGCCCTCTACACATTCAGGTGGACTACATGGTGTAGTTGCCAACATTAGGACTGAGCCATATGTATCGATATTCAATAAAATCTCGATACATACTCTCGATATATCGATATGTAATATCGATTTAAACAAAACTAAAAATACACTATTTCCATTACTCTATTTAGATGTACAAATGCGACTTCTAATAATGTTACATTTCAATAATAGATAATTAACGGGGGGGGGGGGGGGGGGGGGGGGGGGGGGGGGGGGTGGGGGTGGGGGGGTGGGGGGGGGGGGGGGGGGGGGGGGGGGGGGGGGTGGGTGGGGGTTGACTGGAAATGAGTTAACCCATACGATACATTTATATATCGCGTAGCATACAAGATTACGATATATCATATCGAAACACAAAATATCGTTTTTTTTTTCTAGTCGCACATCACTGATTGAGGTATCTCCACTTTCCCTAAAAATTGGGCTATATTTTTATTGAATTGTTTATAAATCGGTACTGTTCATTCAAAACACACAACTTAATCACTTGATTTTTTTTTTAAACCAGATGGAAAAATCATTATATTACTACTAAACGATAGCTTTTACACGGTATAGGCTCAGTGCTTGAACAACAATCTCACCTGATGTTAAGTGACGATGTGGTCCAAGATGTTAAGCACACTAAACCTTACTATTTATTAGGAAATATCCTACAACCATGCTATGGTTCCGTCGGGACGTTTCCTTCGTCGAAAGCTCAGGCTGGTTTTAGAGTCGAATATGTTGCTTCGAACCCGCGTACATTGACGCGGAATCCGGCCGCGCTATCAACTGCGCTACCATCGATTCGAATTGAAGTGATTAAGGATAAATATATAACTCGTAAGGGTCGACATTCCCACCATACATTTTGTTATTTTATTTATTTCTATACGATTTACAGTTCCAAGAGAACGAGAAACGAAGGTATAGGGCTGAGCAACAGCGGCTTGCGACCAAACACGCCAAAGCTAGGGAGGAGCTCAAAGCGGCCGGAGAGGTAATTATCGATAATCGATACTTACTTTATTAATTTTCTCCTTTCGTATATATCTATTGTATATCCATAAACGAATGTATATATGTAATTCTTGATAGTTAATTGTTTTACACCGACAAATAATTTAATAAAAAGATGTCATTCTTGCAAACACACATAAAAAAACATCTTTTTTTTTATTGAAACGCTAAAAGGTATCAACAGGTAGTAAATAAAATTGAAGAAAAAAACGTACTGTAATGTGTTATCATCACCTAAATATGTATATGCATATACTACGTGTGTGTGCCCGCGGCTCCTCCCGGGTTTCATATGTCCTTTAGGTGTGAGTGAAAAAGTGCGTGTAATATTGCATTTATTACCTCCTTTATTAAACCTCAAGAAAACAAATGAATAAAGAAAAGTGAGAGTCTTTTGTTTTTATTAGCGTGGAAAAAAAACGTACATAAGAGTAAATTATATTATATTATATAATCTTCGATAACTTAATGCATATTCGTAATAATTTAGACAAGCTCGATCTAGTGAATGATCGTCACAATTTTAATATTAGAAGTAAAGACAAGTTGTCCGTCCCACGCTTTAGGTTAAGTAAGTGTAATAAAAGCTTTATAGGTAATAGTATTCTGTTTTACAATAAGATCCCAAGTAACATTACCGATTTACCTGACAATAAGTTCAAGTATTATGTCAAGCAAGTTTTAATCTCAAAAGGTTATTACAGGGTGGGTGATTAGGTGAACGATAGTGATGTCTGGAGTTAACCCACATCTCTGTGCGCACCCGCTAACATTATTAAGACTATGATTTGAATAGTTTTTTATATGAAAAAAAAAAAATGATATGTATTATATTTATTAAAAAAAAAAAAGGAACCAGATCGAGTTCCTTGCCTGCGCTCTTCTCGGCTGGGTTCATAAGCGCCTTCTTAGGGGTTAAATTGAATAAATAAATTTTGATTTTGATTTTGATTAAAAAAAAAAACAATGATAAAGGGTCGATGAAATCCAAAAATAAACCTATAAAATTCCACGTCGAATAGTAGTAGTCCCATTGCGATATGTTTAGTAGTTTTGAGATGATGGTGCCTCAAAAACCCCTATATTCCATTTTTATTAAATATATATAGCTAGATTTTTTTAACGTACAAAAAAAAACTAGGATTGTGCTAATACTTATCGAGTATTATCTGATACACGAGTTCTTATAGAGAGATGTCAAACACGATACTACATTATGATTGTGCGGGTAATGATATGGAGGGGAGATTTGGCGGCTGTATTCCCGGCTCTCCCCCCCCTGCCCCCCCAACCTCTAGATTCAACTACCGCGCCTGTTCCAGGCTCTGCTCCGGGAACTGGAACAGTTCCAGAACGAGAAGCGGAAGGCGCTGATGAACCACGAGAGCAACAAGATGAAGACCCTCGAGGAGAGGTACGCGCTCGAGCTCAGGGAGTGGAGGGCGACCCTCGGCGACAGGAAGATGGTGAGTCTCTCTCTCTAACTTGGAAGTAGTCTACGACTTTTAAACGTGGGGGGGGAGGGATTGAGGTGTGTGTGTGGTAAAACGTTTTATAGTACAGTTTCCGAGTTGATGTTCTCGAATGTTCTGAACGTACTGCGAAGCGCAAATGAACGCACCTTGTACTTGTGGAAATAAACCCCTCGCAAAGTGCTGGGACGTGATATCGACTGTCGATAGATTCACATTTATCGAGTGACGTCATAGTTCTCGAACTCTGTACCGTTTCGTTTACACACTGCATTTTGCACGGCTCGAATAATAAAAATATATATATATAAAAGACAATCATCGTATGTCTGTCTGTCCGTGAAAAGTGCCGTTTTTGATTCGAGAAAATAGTCTATCGAGAGTTATGATAGGCCGTACGACAGTTTAATAAAAAAAGAATTTATTTATTTGAAATTACAATTATTAGGTTATTACAATAAGAGGTTCTGAACAAGACTGAATTTACATAGCAATGAATTAGTAAAATTAGGAGTTCTGAAACAATAGTTGAAAAATCTATTAATAGTTTTTTTTTTCCCCTTTGATTGTTATTCCGGTTCTAGTGTGTGTGTGGGGGGGGGGAGGGTATTTGAAATGGTGAAATTTTTGCAATTTTTTTTTTACCCATACTTACTATTCTATCGCGTAAGTTGTAATAATTATTAACGGGATTAGAAGTATGCGTAATTAATATGTAGATTACCCATAAAGATGAGACAATAGGAAAACAATGGAAAGCTGCCGTAAACGCCGGGTTAGTGCTCAAGGGGTTAATGCAGTTTTAGTATACAGTCGAGTCCTATCCGATCTATCGCCACCACCATGCATCTTATAGGAACGCGACGACAACGATATTTATATATTAAATAGTAATACTGTCTTTTTGTGTATACAGTATACTTTTTCAGATTATATAGACGACTGTGAACATTTTTTAAAATCGTTATTGACTTGTGACTCCTTGCTTTTATAATAATTTCACTTTTAACATTGTAATTAATTAGCGATAAAATATTTATCCAATCAACGATATGGTAAAGACGATCTTTACGGATACGATTAAAAATTGCACTTTCAAAACTAAGAAATGTTCACAGATCCAAAATTTAATTAAGGTTTATATATATATATATATTAGCATGCAAGTGTGGGGATGGTATGCATGTTTGTTCGTACTCGATCGCTTCGATTTTATCGACGTTATAAAATATTTCCGATTCCACTTAATTTACCTTGACGTGTGACGTCACAACTCGGTAATATCGATGCGGCCGGTGGTAATATTGTCATGTGGCATGCTTTTTTTAGCTTTTATTTATGTATATTATTAGCCTCGGTGAAGGTTTTATGTATGTTTGTGTTCGTCGTTTAGTTTTTAGGAAGGTCAAGGTGTCTGTGTGCTTTGAAAAGCGTTGATAGGTTTCATTCGTAGGTATGAAGTATGGAAATGATTTTTCTTCTACCTCTCATTTTGTTGTATATACATAATTCGATAATTATAATATATTTTATTTTATTAAAATGTAAATAAAATTTGGTTAAAATTTTCATTGAAATAAATACGTCAAAATTAATCGTATATAAAACGTTTGTCAACGCATTTCAAAAGAGGTAATTGTATCGTCCAAAATGTAAGTGTCCGTGACGTCCCGCTGTGTAAAAAAAAACACACACACACTAAACGACGAATTATTCCACGACAGAGCCTCATTAAAGTCTTCGAGAAACAGTTGGACGACCATGAGAAAAAATTCGGAAAACCAATACCGGATAGAGAGGTGTATCTCGAGGCGCCCTGGCCCAAGAACGTTTTACAGCACGTCCTGACCGCTTACCATCAGCGGACATCGTTCATAGGCTCTCTGTCTCGTTCTAGAACGAGTCTTAACTTGATATCAACCTCCAACACTCCAGATATGAGTCGGAGGGGTAGCGATAGTCCGAAAGATAACCGCGGAACGAAATCGGCCATACACAGCGCGAGCGGTACGACGAAACGCGGCAAACTGTTGAAATCGTCGCGATACGCGTCCACTTCGAACCTCAAGCTAGTGTCGGAGAAGATATCCGGCTTTTCGGTCTTCAGCGGCCACGACGATTGGAAACGCGACCCGATTATGGCGTACGGGGGCGAGTTCGCCGAAGCCGTACCGCGGCGCAGCGTCGAAAGGTCGAAACCCGTCGATAAGAAGAAGAATCGACAGAGCCTTTCGGAACATTTGTTCAGGAATGATGCGATCGCGCCGTCGATGAAGCGAAGCGTCTCTCAGCAGAGCTTGAAGCAGGATATTGCGATGGAAGCGGTGATGATCGACATGCCGTCCCTTGATAGATATGATACGGTGAAGAGCAGCAGTACGTATGTATCGAATGAGGGCAGCGAGGACCTGGACGGAGTGACGTCACAGTTCAGCAGGTGGGGTCCAGTTCGCGGCTCGAACAGCTACTCGAACTCTGCCGATGTACCTGTCAGCCAATTGTCGACACTCAACTTGAGGAGGAGCATCGTGAAGGAGAAGGATGAGCTGCAGGATTCGAACGTTTGATAAGTGTCGATTTTATATCGAGTTGCGATTGTCGATATATCTGTACGGTTAACTTTTTATCGACTATCGATATTTAGTTTGAAAACACCACATTAAAAGATCAAGTATAGCGGTTTATTTTGAATGTTTTTCGTGATTTATTATTTATAGGTGTACAAAGAAAAATAGAAATAATTGCTAGTAATTTTATCGAGCAAGTAAAAGAACTTTCGAGACTTATTGAAAGTCTTTGTAACCCCTTTTTATATGTAAATACATCTGTTAATCTACACGTTATTCATTCGAAATGATTCAAACAATACATTGAAGGAATATTGTTTAGTTGTGCATATAATATCTTCTATTGCAAATAGGTTTTCAAGTTTTTCAATCGAAACTGTTTTAGTGACGTTACTGATTGCTTCCACTTTGAAGTACATTAATTAATGTATGATTCAAAAACATGTACCGATCTGCTTCCGTGACTATTCCTATCGTTTTTATTATGTACCCTTGTTCATTTGTGATAATTTTATCATTGATCCGTAATTCCTATGGAAAAGCTCAATTGAAATCTGCCTATTCAGCATACATCCTTCTACAGATTTTTTTGCTCTGAGTTCATACTAAAATCCTATGAAAATGCACTCATAGTTTCCCCTAAATTCGATATATTCCAAGTTTTTATCAATATCGGTCCATCTGTTCTCAAGTGATACATTTACCAACGAATAGCAGTAAAGTTAAAAATAAATGCAATTTCTACGTTAAAATCTCATTTATCTCTGATTAGTGATTTTATAAAATGTTTAGATCTGTAGTGATGCAAACGGTCCGAAGATTAGAACTAGGATGTTTTTTTTGTCTTTCTCGTAGACAATATTTAAAATGGCGTCAAATTTCAATACCTCAGTAAGCTTTATTACAGGCAGGTAAAAACATTGAGGAAACAATAGCATTCTCTAATGATGCCCGCCTGGGTAGCTACCATAAATTTGAAAACCTGTCGCCAAATACCAATAGGTGTGTTCCGGCAGCATCACTTGAGAACCAGTATCTAGGTTTAGTGTGTTTACCATCCTGGACCACATCATCACTTAACAACAGGTGAGATTGTGGTCAAAGCACCAAGACTATACCGTGTAAAAAAAGGTGCTATAAAAACTAGAATAGTCCTGTATCACAGTAATTTAGTTAAATCTATTGTACCCCTATATTGTTTAATCTCACTGCCTAGACCCACAACCTGTATATACTGTAGGATGTTTTTAGCAGAGAGCGTCTGTACCTCCTCCGGGAGCAATGCGTGCTTACCCAGAATTCGGTTACCTGTGGGTATTAATGGATCACATTCACACAAGATGACGCTTTGACGTTTCGTCTCCATATTTACAGAAACTGCACTCTCTTGTATTCTGGACACCAATATTTTCCATATGTTTGTGCAAATAACAGTGCCCAGTTAGTGCTCTCACTAATAGTCGTAGCTGATTCCTACTGAGCATCAGGGCTTCCTCAGCTTTGCGTTGAGTAAATGCTCTGATGAGGTCTTTGCAATTATCTTGTCCTGGCAATTTGTTCCAGAATTCTGTATCTTTATGGGTGTATTGGTCCCTATGGTAATCAATAATGGAAATCAGTGTGATAATACAAATAAATGTAAATATTCGAAGTGTCGCTTCTCGGAGGAAAAGTAATAGTCAATGAGGTTTAACAACAATACTGTTGGATACTGTTTCGATAGATTTAAGTTCGAATCCACATGCCCTATTCTGTAACGAGCCTGAGCTTTCTCAGATCCGGAAATCTGTCTGCAAGCATCTTTAGATGTGTTCCGGCAGCATCATTTGAAAGCTAATTACCTTTAAGTTTACCCTGTTTATTAAAGTCATTTAACATCAAGTGTGATTGCGGTCTATAACATTAAAATCAACACACTTGAAACCAGAGCACAGCTGCTTAGCGGCAGGTATATGTCTGGTTTTTTTTACTACTCAAAGTATACAATTTACACGTGTGCGAAAGAGACGCATGTATACATGCATCGGATTGTTATTACGTGTCCATGTAATGTAACATTTGGTCACAAAAAAGAAATGTTTACAATATAAGAGAAAATAAATATTATAAATATGAAAACAGTGATCAGAGGTGACGAGCGTACCAACATGCGCGACTAATATCGAGGTTCAATTTCTATTTTGTTGGTAGCTTTTTTTCGAGACTTAATGAGCGGTTAAGCAGACAGCTTCATACTGTTAATTTTTGTGTCACAGATGCGCGCGCATCTTAAAATTTCACTCTCATCATTTTTTCATAACGCGCCTAAAGAAGTATAACTTCAAAATAAAAGACAGAGGTGTGGTAATTTATTACAAGCTTCCTTTAATAAGCCAAAAATAAATAAAGCTTTGCTTTCTAGTTGTCAAATTTTTATAATATAGGTATAAGCTAAGTGGGAGAGTTCGCTCCTGGATTGTTTATTTTAGGTTCGTTTATGTTACTACTGTATTATGCTTAGTCGATTTATTGTTACCGGCATTCGGTCTTTGTTCAAAAATCAATCGATAATGATCATTTTAATAATGATACAAATTTTAAAGAAAGCTGTTTCTGTAATTTTTTAACGCTATAGTATAGTAAAGTTAACTAACAAAAAAACAATCATTTGGATTTAAAAATATTTTGAACGTACGTTACGTAAGTCAGAATTTTATATGTCGATTACCCATAAAAATTAGACAATAGGAAAACAATGGAAAGCTGGCGTAAACGCCAGGTTAATGCTAAAGAGGTTAAACACTTTCAAGGCAGTAACGCTAGTGTAATAATCGCTTAAGCATAATATGTAGTGTTTAATATAATACGCCTGAACCCAAAGTCATGTTAATTATTATAAATATCAAAATAAATAAGTGAACGTATATACAATTACTTTGAAAGTTGATATTTTAAATTATTTGCTTATAGTAGTAGTTAGGATAAATTTTATTCATTGTTATTGTAGTGAATAAGACTATTGATTAATAAATTATCCGGCGTTTTGCCGAATACCGAATGTCCGGATAGTTGACCCCAATGCATAATGAAACATCTCTTCGAATTTCTTTTCATAATAGTACCGTGTGTGTGTAATTTATTTTGGTGCTAATATTATTTAAACTTATCTGAACATTTAAATCGTTTTTTTAAAATATGGTTTTGAGCAATGTTGCCAATATACAATATCGGCCTCCGATGACAAAATCTTAAAAACGGATGTCAGTGACAACCGTTTCCAACGAACAATACCCGATTCAATACGAACTGCCCAATGATAGGATAAACGATATGGCGCTTCATATTTATACGTTATTGTAATACAGAATAAAGGATCGAAAAATAAAAAATTACAAAACAACATTATATAAATATGTACATATCAATAAGGGTTCAAATAATACTAAGGAACTGCGTCGTGATTAGAACAACGTTCACGTTGGCCGGAATTGTTTTAATAGAATCGAATATTTTTTTATTTGGACATAACACATCATATACATTTTTATAACAATATAAAATAACGTGTTGCGCTTATGCATACAAGATCCAACCTCAGCTTGATTGCTGCACTGAAACCTCACAAGTGTCAGAGTAGCGCTCGTATTCTGGTTGAACCTTGTTTACGCGTTATATATAAATAAGAGACTAAAATAAAGTAATTATATAAGTTGATAATAAACAGATTTAGTCTCCCAATTTATTAAAAAAAAAATATATATCATATACCATCAAACACGCAAGTAACAAATACCGATTTTATCCGATGTCAGTCAATACCGATAATCAAAAAGCACAAGTCCACGATCACAACACTATATATATAACAAGACAAGCTAATTTCTAATACAAAGTTCATAGTTTTAAACCACAAAATTGTGATCGGTCTATATGTTACTGACATTATTCGAATGGATATTTAATTTAGACTTTGTGAAAATTAACATAAAATTAGGCAATAATAACCAACTTCGGTAATATTAAAGTATTCGGTATTTCGCCGGCTAAAACGAAAGTGCCGGAGCGTTGCCCTATTCCCTTTATTTACTTTTAAATAGGTTCTGCGAACAAACGTAGTTGCATTCACTTGTGCATATTGATGTGCAAAAATGCACTGAAACATATCAACAAAAGATAGATTGTATAGAAAAATAACCAAATTTACTATCCGTAATGTAAAAAATGTGTACTTAGGCAAATTATGTATGACGTGGTAATTCAGATACGATATTAATAGTACGATCATAGTTCTCATAGTTAAATTTATGTATAGAAATTATCAAAGAGTTTGTTCTCAGAATTTATAATCAAATGAATGAAATATTGTTATTCATTAATTTACAAAATTATCCGTTATAGTGGCCATATTTAATAGTATTAAAGTCACATTTGATTTTGATATGAAACAACGAGTATTCTTACAATTAGGCTTTGTTTATTGTCTATAGACAATTACGGAATATTACTTAAACGCTATAAATATAAGTAAATCGTAATTACATTAGTCTTCAGAATTTATAGGAAATGCCTTGATTTTATTCTATAACCAATTTCGGCAAATTTCCAAAATACTATAGTCTCGTTATTTCAGGTAACGCTATAATAAATTATAATTAATAATGTAATATGTATATGAGAATCGTTTATTTAATAATACGATTAATTTTATATTATAAAAATAATATTTTATACGTATAAATATATTATGTTGTCTGTATTTTTAATTTAACAAAATAAAAGCGCCAAAAGTCAATTGTCGATACACAGTACCAGCATGACAATATTTTACTATTGCATAAAATATAGATAAAAAATTTGCGGGCCCACATAAAGTCGTGTTTTCAACATTGGCTATATATTTTCTAAACTAAGATGTTTCATATATTCATTATTGCAAAATAATTGTTTTATTGTAAATAAATATTGTTTATAATACATGGACTTTTTATTTCGATCCGAAAGTAAGGTGACGGGGTTACATGTATATATTTTTTAAACTTATTACAGCCATGAACGCAAGTACATTAGGATTGACTAGACATACAAAGGTGTCTTTTAAATTTTCGAACAATGTTTTGATGAAATCGTAATCTTCTATTAGAAGTATTTTTGTTTTTGTTACTGATTTTACACAATTTTGCTCAGTGTAAAATTAAATATTTCTAAAACATTAAAATTTAATAAACAAAGATTGCATTATATACTTAATTTTATAGCTTTGCTTGCTAATTAACATTTTTGTTTATCTTTCTTACCTAGAGGAAAAATACAAATAAGCTGGCAACATTGATTCACGATTTGATTTATAATAAAGTAACGATGTTTTTACAACATCACTATTTATTCAAATATAGACTCATATATATACAAAATACCTTAATATATTCCATTGAGATTGTTTGAACAGAAGTTAGTAGTTCCCAAATATCCTTATTTCCTGAACATCATTGGCAATAATATTGAAACGCATGTAACAATACTCCACGGTGTATTTTTGACTATATTTCAAACTATTCATTTGATTAATAAAACTGTAACCAAATGTATCGTATTGTGGAGTTTTGGTACAAGCGTTTCTGATGCGAAAGAATGTATAAAACAATGCTAGCTTTATAATAAACGCATTCAGAGCTTAAATATTTAACAACATAACAGATTTACAGATTTTATTTGATGTCTCTCGCTCTTTCAAAAATTTACAATCTAATTTGAAAACGAGTGTGTGATATATTTTAAATCATTTTCCCTACTTAGTTCAGTTTAGCGAAGCGGAGTAATAATCTGTGTGACGTGGCTGAATATAAATTCGACGATTTTTAAAAAACATTGACATAGACAAATTCTCTAGATTTGTTTAAAAACAGTTCAGTCGCTTTTAAATTATTACGTAAACAGAGTTTTAGACATTTTTTATGACCCCCCCCCCCCTCCATCTGTCAACAATAGCATGCATTACTTTTTCTTCCCATTCTTTATGATAGGGTAAGTTATCCTTGACTTAAAAAACCTACTTGAGTAATTAAGTAAATACTGTTAACAATTGTTTTTGCGGGAAAGAGATAGAGCATCACCTCTTGATCCCCACTAAAAACTTGTGTCAGAATTTTATTAGTCGAATGATATTTTTTTTGTATACGTATTCTATTACTTTACGTAGTTTTCAATAAACTAAATACCAGACAACTACCTTATTGAATCTTAGAGGAAATATTTGAAAGAGCTTGAATATAACATATGAGTAAATAGAGAAGGTTGATCGGCATGAAGGTTGAAGGTCATAATGCATGCGCTTTGTCGCTCTAACACGAAGGACCTGGTGGACTACTGCCTCGCCCGCAGACACCTACGGTATGTGGTTTCTTATTCTAATAACTATGAGTTCTTTATATTCTTGTCTGATGGACGTATCGATGGGAATCAAAAAGAAGTTTGCACTATCAGAACTCCCTAAATTTATACGCCTGTCAAACACTAATAATCTCTTTTATGCTATGTACATATATGCATTTTGCAGGAATGTTTCTTAAATGTATTTAAGTAGATACACAATGTATTTGAGTTGACTCGTTTTTAGTTGAGGAAATAAAATACGGAGTAGCTTTTTAATTATTTATTTCAAATTTATTTTCTTTATCATAGTAATTGTTAATTTGAAAGCTTTAGGAAATACAAAAATAATGCTTCAGGAATGAAAATAACTTTTTTTTCTTCTCGCACTTCCGTTTCGTTCGCGAGTTCCGTTCGTGACGTTTCCCCATTTTTGAGTTTCTTACCTGGCGTAAGAAAATTCGCTTCAATTATCGATTAATAAATATATATCGTTAGTAAAATTTGAATGGTTTTGCAATTTGTAGATAGCTAATTTTTCTTTTTATAATGTAATAATCCAGTCTAGAAGGTATATAAGACGTTTACAGTTGTACAAGACGTCTAGTAAGGTTAAAAGGAGCACATAGTTACCTTTTAAATATCTCGTATGAAATATTTACGACTGTCAAATCGTTTTACAGGTTTTAGAAGAGGAATTCACAGCGCAACTCGACGAGCAAGAGAGACAGGCTGCGAACGCACGTCTACCGTCACCGCCGTCCACTACGATGCCTCAGCACAGTTCCACTCTCCACTCGTCCAGGACGAGCTTGGCCTCCAGTCATTACGACTGACGTCCTTTGCGTTACGTTAAAAAAAAGTCAAAATGTTCACGTTGGTAGCACTGTTTTCGAACGTCGTATCTGTCAGACTGACAGATCGGAACTAGCTTCGTTGTCTACGGTTAAATGATTGGCAAAAAGTTTTTTATATTTCCTTACGTGCCAAAATTGCGAAGTCAATACGAATTATCCAGTTGAGTGTATCCTACTTAATATTGTTTTTTTTTTAAGTGGAATTAGGAATTTTTAGCAATAATAATAATATTGTTAGTGGAAAATATAGCGGTACAGAGTTGTCCTAATCGTAAATAGATGCAACGTAATACGCCGAAGAGCTTTGACGATTGTGAAATTAGTATGAAACATTTTTTTAATGGAGAATGAACGTTTTTATTCGCGTTATTGCGCGTATTCGTAATTTAGATAAAATATATTATAATATTAATAATATATTGTTTTTTTTTTAATCAAAATTATTATAGCTTTTTAGGTAGAAGGCCTAATTTTTATCGGCTGGTAAAGGAATTGATGGCGTCAAATAAGGTGCTTGCTTTAAGATTGATCTTCGTCGATAGCTTTTCAATTAGGCTATTATATGCTATTTACGGGAAGGTAAGAGATTGGCTTTCGCTGCGCGAACGCTGATACGATCTCATCGCTATGTGGGGTTTTTTTTTACGATTTCCAGCCAGTAAAGAAATCCAGTACTAGAAACATACCTATAACAGATCCATCGAATTAACATATCTGTTTTGGTATCGACAATGGAGAATCGAAAATTAAGTCCTTCGAACCTGATGAAAATATTTTGTAAAAGAGGTAGAGTGCAAAATTAAAAACATTATTCGTTCATAAGCGACATCTTTAGGTGTGTAGGTTCGTGTAGTATTGGCTAGATGTGTTTTTGAGTGTGTTTGTGTGATTTAGGTATGGGCGGTTTAGTGATTGATTTTAATTGAGGTATATTTATTTTTAGGGTTAAGAAGCCGACAGGAAACCCCATAATTGAAAGCCTTAATTTATCGTCTCGTAAAAGTTTAAAAGAATTTACTAAACCCATAAAGATGGGGAAATCTGATATACGGCAGCGATGGGTCTCCATTTATGGTGAAGGAATCGTTTATCTATTTGTTTGGGGTGTAAGAACTGTTTTCGCATTTTTTTTTACATGAAGAAATGCATTTACGCATTCGTCCTCTCAACCTCATACGGAGAGGGGGTATGTGGGACTCGTCCGGCTTGAGATGTTTGACGGGAATATCCACTAAAACTCCTTGGTGCCTTCTCTCACCTTTTTGACCGGGGAGCGGGAGTTGCACGGTACTACTTCCGCTTGACCCGGCCAGATCCTACTAACAAGGATATAGAGCACCTAAGTCGCCCATATCTAAACTGTATTGAATTATCGTAGGCGATTTGCGTATACATTATATAGGCAGGCCTAAAATGTTCGTAGTGACGTATTTTCAATACACTTTTAAAAATATCACAAAACGTGTCATCGCAGTGACGTGATGAAATCAAAAATAGTACAGTAGATTTGACTTGCGAAATGGTAACAATGATACATTCGAATTTTTATCGACAATAGGTAATATTTTATAATTATTATTAAATTGTTTTGCATTCGTTTGTTCGCATAACGTTCATGAATTTGATTCACACTGGACTCTGCATTATCCAAGGTTTATTTGTCTCAATTTTGTCAACCATTCTACTATTTTACCGTGTTTGATTTTATGACTCATTGAAGTAATTGCTTCAACCCATATAATATTTTAATGAAATTTCAAGCGTTCTCATATAAATATAATTAAATCGGGACATATTATCCAACATATTATTACATCAAAAGACGAATTAGTCGGAGGTTTTAAAAATAGATAAAGTTCTAAAACCTTTGTTTTTTAAACGTTTATTTTTATTTCAATACATAGCTATTGAAATCAATTGATCGTCTTTAACTTGTATTTTATAATTAATATCGGACTTTGAAGAGATATGACGTCTAGAAAATCCATCTAACAAGTCATTTATAGGATTTACTACACAAATAAAACAATGTATGTATCTTACATCACTGTTTAGAAATAGTATTTTATGATGGTTTACTATCGAGCATTATTAATATCTTTTGATAGTTTTGAACGTTTTTATAATTATCGAATTCTATTAAATGTTTAATACGTTTTTTATTCATGAACTATGGTAATACATGTAGCGGAGACACCGAGCAAAAAGTTGCTAGAGCGAAAAACGAAGCTATTAAACGAAAAAAAAAAGTATGAACTCTCGCAAATTTACGTTTTAGATGGTAAAAAAAACTTATTCATGATAAATAAACCTTGTAACTTTTCTTCTAATCGATTGCGAATAATTTGAAAAGGCGTAAAAAGTACGCCACCATTTTGAAATGATTAAAAACTTTAAATCTTATTTTAAAAACGAAAATGTATATTAACGCAACGTCTTACGCGTATAAGGGAATAATTGAATGTATATTTTGTACAGCTATAATAAAGTACATTAAAAGAAAAATAAAACATATTTAGTCAGTTATTTATCAATCTGACCGACTTGTAGATATAGATGAGGGAAAACCAATTATTTTCCATGTACAGTATTTTATAGAATTCATATAAGAACACATGTCTACTTAATTTGTGGATTATTTAATAAAAATGCACGCCCAAAAGCAGATTAATGCCCATTTTTAGATTTCAGTTAACTTTTTTAAGGATCATCACACAAATTAGCAGATCGTCTTATTTTAGTCCATCATGCTTTGTGATACTGTTGAATTATATTACCGCTAATTCCAAGATCAACAGCATTTGAAAATATTTTACTTAAAGCTATACTTATTAGCAAAAATATATTGCATGTAACGCCACCGGAAAAATCAATAATATAATTAATAAAACGAACAGCCACATCACAATAAATTTTACCGCCGACAAGTACAAAACCATATGAACAGATTAAATACTAAGAGTAAGTTTTATTTTACAAAATATAATATGTAAAATAATATACATATCCATATATGAGCAACGAAAACAAACTTGAATCGTCCAGAAATATTATTACAATATTGCAAATCTTTCAAAATCTGCTTTTGGGTTTTACTTTATAATTAAAACTAATATCGATATTTATGTTTAAATATGAAATAAAAAATCGAATAGAAGAATTGCCACCTATATTTATGTATAGACAAAAGTACAAAGCTATTTTGGATATAAAAAAAACATATAGTAAATACTTATTATGCCGTCGAAAATGATAAGAGATACAATATATTCATTTTTACTGTAAATAAAATATTTTAGCTCACTTTATCACGTTTCATAATTATAAAGGATGTCTAAAATATTATTTTTATTATTAATAATATTAAAGGTGGCAATACTGAAGCTGCCAAGTATTTTTAAATTTATTTTTCTATTTCCTCTTTTACACATCTGCCATAAACTTTTTAACCTTTTTCACGGTAAACCAAAGACAGAAAAATCCGACATAATTATTTTTTGCTTTTAATTAATCGCTAGTCTTTATCGGGCTGATAATAACAAGAAAAGACGTAAGTAGAGTTTAGTGTTGCACTTCTTTATAATATTATTTACTCTGTTAAGTCACAATTATAAGTAAACAACGAATTGTTTATTATTTACGATATTTACGGAGTAAAATACAAATAGCTGACGCTGTTTGTATACGTAGGTTTTATGTCACGTTGCTGTCAAAACATATCGTTTGACGGTACATAGTGAATTGTATCTACATTACTATAAAGAATTCTTAAAAATGTTTTTAACTATTTTAAAATACATAATATACCGTTAATAATTTGAAAGACTAATGATTTGTCTTAATTGTATTTTTTGTATTAAAAAAGTAGAAAATTAAGCGGGTATAACTTTTGTTTTTAATATATAGTCTACAAGATCACGGCATTAGGAACATTCTGCCAGCGGTTATATTATTTAACGGAGATAATTATAATTCCGTTTTTTATTTTTTCGTTTTTGTAATTTGTAAATAATTAACACATCTACTTAATGCATTCTATAATATGAATATTATTAAATTAATTATTTTTATTTGAGATTACCGCAGTATTGTGTAAAACGTTTTTTTTTTGTTTATTGTAGAAATAACTCGATAGCCATAGCCATTGTAATTTTAATTTTATTATTTTTTGTCTATATGAAATTAAATAGTAAATTATTGTTACATTTTTTTTTCGAGATATAAAGAACTTACTTTGTATTATTGTGTTTTATTGATATTAAATATTATTATATATCTTTAACATCTATTATTATTTTAACTGCGTATGTTTTCCCGCAATTTCACCGAACCAATCGCACAGTTTGTATTATAGAAAAAAAAACAAAGTGTCCCTATCTGTCCATTAGTAAGCTTATTATTAGACTAGCTGTGTGCCCGCGGCTGCGCCCGCGTTTCATTTGCTCTTACTGGGTTTTAATTTTTATATGGAACCCCTAATTATTTTCTTAAAATCTTTTTTATACTAAGATAAAGTAGAAATATTTTTCATAAAACAGTTGCGCTTAAAACTGTAGATGGAATCGGATTTTATTCAATTTTTTATGAGTTTTAATTTTTTTGACGTGGAGCAAAAATACTCTAAGTTACGTGGAGTAACTTCAGCTATCTACCAAATAAAGGTGCGTCAAAATCGGTTGAGCCGTTCTGAAGATTACCCGGAACAAATAGACAAACAAAAATTTTAAAAATTGTATTTTGGGTATAGGTATCGTAAATACATTCATATGTATTTAGTAAAAATAAATGTTAATTTGATATTACAAACAGACGCTTCAATTTCATTTATTAGTATAGATAGATTCACTGATCCGATTTTTACTTGACTCTTCTTGTTACAATCATCAATCTAACCAGTTTTTACTTTAATATTTGGCTTTCATATCCGACTGGGATGTGACCACCAGTTGCATGGTGAACCATAGTTGCGTTTCGTCGCATCAAATATATAATAAAGCAGAGCTACTTTTAAGTTTTTCCCGTGTTATTGATGCCGACTGAAGACAAATTCTTATCTATGGGGAGTTGTCTAGTTCATAGTTTAATCATAAGATCAGATAAAGTGCAATCATTTTTCCGAACTCGAATAAAAGAAAACTTTGCTGTCAAAGCTTTTAGGTATACCTTTAATGGAGATCTCATACCTAATTGCATATCCCTGGCGTACGCTTCGGTTTAGTGCACAGAATAATAATACTCCTACCGGAGTTCTAGTGCCGTTTGTCTATGAACACTACAAAGGTTAGTTATACTCCCGCAAACTTATGTGACCCGGTGATGGTGTCGCTGTGATCGCTTTTAGTGTTGCCAATACAGTTTTTATAATAATGATTACAAATAATATACATACCAATTAAAAAGTTTTGCCTGTCTTAATTTAAATGATAGGTAAATAGTGATTATGATAATTTATTAAGAAAAACATTAACCACACGCAGCTATGATCGAACGAAGAGAAATGCCAACAATTAAAGCAGACTATTGATATCTAACGATGGGGTTCACTAGTTTCCCTTTTGGTACAAATTATAACTCCTTAGTAAATGTTTAAAAAACACGATCAAAAACGTAAACTGTCATTTAGGATAGACGACGATGTGATAAAATTTAAATGTATTTATAATCAGTTCTAAAACATATTTAGAAGCCCTATAATTTATTAATATAATAAACATTGTAGATAATGGAAGTGAGGAAAACAAGAGACGTCAGTACGTTAACGGTGCTCGAAAGCGAAGGAAAATACGGAGAAACTTTCGCAGATCGTTATAAAAAATGCGGGCTTCTAAATACCATCCAACATATAGACATACAGGGAAGATGTCCAAGTCATTATATACAAAATAAAACGAAAACTTATACTACAAATGATGCTTCCGTATCATTAATGGCTATATCCGCTCCAACGAAGCGAAACATCAACTTGAACAATGAACAAACGGCTAAATTAAGCAGGTTCTCTATTACAACTAAAGTGTCGGGTTTATATCCCGGTAATGATATATTGTCGAGGAAAAAAGCCAAGAAGAACAGACTCTCGACGAAACGGAACGAATTTTTATTTGAATCAGTCTGCACGAGATAATAATTTTAGTATATGTATAATAAAATTATGGAGTATAAATTAACACTGATTATATATGGAAATATAATTTTGTATATTTTTGCACTTATCACTAAAAGTATCTGGGTAACCTAGCATTGCATCTGTAGTGGTGATGGCTGTTGTGTAATTTTTATTTTTTATAAGCGGTCGACCAAATATTACGTAAGCATCCATGCCAGCAGAAGCAGCTTTGCTTATTTTTGATGATATACTGATGATCTGAATGGTGTTTACGTAAGCGTTATTTACTCATTAAACTAAGTTTATTTTGTACTTAATTTTATGTCAATGTTTATGTAATGATTAGAGGGGGTAAAAGCTATGCTCAATTGCTAACAAGAGTGGTGAAAATGACCTAAATTTTACTTACGTAATAAGTATTTACAAAATTAAATGGTGCGCCGTTTCCTAAACTAGGCTATGCCTGTTTCTTACCAGACTGTAGGTAACAGACCCTTACACACCCCTCCATCGACCCCATCGGGGAGCATACTCCCGGGTGGGCTTGATGGAGGACGTGCGTAAACGCATTCTCCTCGAAAAAAAAAGGTACCAGACCCTCCTTGACAATGTATTAATATGATAGATGTGACTAAAATATTTAATAAATCATTTTGATATTTTCAAATTCTTTTGATATTTTAATATTTCTTAAATACCGTATAGATAAAATACTTTTAGTAATTACATAGAATTTAATTTCTATTCCGACAAATGATCACAATAATTCGGAGGGTTCTACAAGTGTAATATTTCAATAATAAATAATTATAAAATTTCCAGTCATGGGGGGGCAAGTTGACCTTCCTCTACTTTTCTATTCTTCCACATTCATATTACTATTTGATCCACATGCGCTTCCTCTCTTCTCATAACACGTTCATATCACGACAAACGAGAGAGAACCTTTCATTTTTTCTAGAGGTTTTGTATTTTGTTTTAAAAAAATCGTATCTGTGAAAAGTATTTAGATGATATGGATTTTGTATTTTAGATACCTTTTGCATTTCCAAAATTATCTTGTATCTGCGCTATTTCAAATAGTTATTTTTATAGTATCTTGTACATCTCTGTTAATATGGCAACAATTGTATTATTTATTTAATATGCTCTAATTTAAGCATAATTATACAATTATTAAATGTGTGGTATTCATTAATACACCAAGACCCCAAAGCATACAATTTACTTATACGTAAATACTTTAACGGACCCATGATGACACTGGCAGAATTGTGAGATTCACTTGTTGCCATACTAATAATACGAAAAGTACCCAAACAAATTTATAGTTAAAATAAACATTTTTTATTATAGCTTAAAAAATTTATTTTAGAAATTAATGATACATGTCAATGAGATAAATCATTCTTAACCACTACTAGGCTGCGACGCCGTCTTGCGCTCCGTCTTCCTCTGTAACAAGAAAATTGGACGATTATTTACGCGCGGATAAAGTATTTAGATTAAAGATAAAATCCTATTTGTAGCAGGCATTACTATAAATGATTAAACATGAAACAAATATGTCATAACAAAGTTTAGATTAGCATTTATTTATCCTTTAAATTAATATAAAAATCAAATATCTGTCCTTCTGTCTGTTAGTAGGCTTAAAATACGAGAACCACTGAAATAACTGTCATGATATTTTTTTAAATTTGTTTTATCTAGTCAGATCACACTAAATAATATCTAGTAGTATATAAAAAGACGTAATTTGAATAAAAAAAAAAAAAAAAAATCTGTAGTCACGGGGATTGCAGACAGAAGTGATAACTCGAAACTATGGAAATAAAAAAAAAAACTGTTTTTTTAATGTTTATATTTCATAATGAAAACTATACGATACAATCGAGTAAGTATAGATTTTATTATTCATTTCTGAGCGCCAGCACCACCATATGTATACGCCATACTGTATGCCGACTGCTGACGTCATAGCATTGGTAACGCGAATTTATTAAGTTTTCACCCCCTACCGAGAACCGTAAGACCGCTAAAGAACTTATCACTTATAAAAAGAAATTTAATATATTGGACGAGCATTAATTAGTCACCTTTGATGTTATCCGTGTCCATCGGTTCCGGGGTCTCCTGGTAAGCTGGTGCCAGGGGGGAGACCACGACTCCGTCCCACACGGTGATCTCGGTGGAGATGTCCTTCCCGCCTTCGAACTCCTGGAGCCCGAGCACGTACCTGTGACCGCCCCGAGCCACGACACGGAGTAATCTAAAGATAAAATCATCATTAATTTTAACCGCAAACTAAAATCATTATTAATTTTAACAGCGAACTAAAATCATTATTAATTTTAACCGCGAAATAAAATCATTATTAATTTTAACCGCGAAATAAAATCATTATTAATTGTAACCGCGAATTAAAAATCATTATAATTAAAACCGCGAACTAAAATCAATATTAAATTTTAACCGCGAAATAAAATCTTGAAAGTTAAGCACTCCGTTACATTTTCATAATTTTAGACTTTATTCTTACACCCGTTGTAAAGGGCCGTTCGTTACCGTTACCTTACAAAATTTTGGACATTTTCAACCAGCAAAGTCGGTAATAGTAAACAATGCTCCGAATAAATTAATCTTATCTAATTAATTTCATTAATAGTTATTCTGTTATTCGGGGTGGGGGAAAAGCCATGTCAAAGGTCATAAAAGTCGGTCTGTCTGTTCTAGATTTATAAATGGTGAAAATAACGTAACTTTAATACGTATAATCAGAGATTGAACGTACGTCTGTGCGGTTGCGGCTGCCAGGTCCTGAGCTGCGAGGTCCAGCGCCGTGTGCGCCCGAGCGTGTGCCGCCTCACAGGGGTCCGCGAGCCCAGCGCTGCCAGGCAGGAACAGCCCCCCCGCCACCAGCGATAACGCGCGCCTGATTAAACAACCCACTATCCATCACCACCACAATCCATAACAACTTCTCATCATGTAACTAATGCTCCTAATGCATAGTCCACTATTGACATATTTTAATTTCTTTAGGTTCAGATAAACAGGGGGTGACTTTGAAATCAATGGCAATAATTAAAAGGGAGTATATAATTATAATTCTGAATTAGTACAAAGTAAAAAATAATAATTATATTTA
Source organism: Samia ricini (assembly GCA_014132275.2). NCBI lineage: Eukaryota > Metazoa > Arthropoda > Insecta > Lepidoptera > Saturniidae > Samia > Samia ricini. The sequence continues at coordinate 5,459,022 of AP028167.1, forward strand.
AAATATAATTGAAAGTATCAAAACCGTTTGCGATAAGTACACTGGACGGTCGGTGAACCCCCCACTCGTTTTTGATACTTTAAACGAATTTATAATGCATGTTTTGTAGTTTTATTTACTATGTTTTTGCCATTAAACTTATTTAACCCTTTGATCACTGACCTGGCGTTTAAGCCAGCTTTCTATTGTTTTAAAGTTTTAAGTATATTTGTTAATAAAAAATTTAGTTACAATTAGAACATACGATTGGTTTATAATCTACCTTAATAATTTACCTATATATATATATATATATATTATTAATACGGAATAGGCTCAGTGCTTTGACCACAATCTCATTTGATGTTAAGTGACAATGTGGTCCAGAATGGTGATGCCGGAACACACCTATTGCTATTTGGCAATTGGTTTTCAAACTTGAGGGTGGTAGCTACCCAGACGGGCATCTCCTACCACCATGCTATAGTTTCCTCACGATGTTTGTCCTTCACCGAAGGCTCAGGTTGGTTTTAAAGTTGGACAGATGGGGTTCGAACCCGTGTCGTTTGACCGCACTACCAACACTGTTATATATACTATAAATAAATAAAATAAATGTACTTTCTCATAGCGTTTAATATCTAACCTGAAAGCGACGTTGATCGGCAACGCTTGTCTCGCGGGGTTGTTCATGATGCAGTGGTGAGCGAGCAAGTCTATCATCCAGGGGGTCAGCGGTTCCAACCCGGAGTGTCGCGAACACATGTCGCGTAGGAGCCTTATCAACACCTGAATACACATATATATTAATTAATAGCAATAATTAAATGGGAGGTTGTAATTGTATTCAGAAATATTTTTAAATATGTTTAATGGAACAAAACTATACTAATAATAAAATGACTAACGGGACAAAATCTGTACATTGATGATATTTGAGAATAAAATACTATGCAGGGTTTTAGCAACGACTTTCAGAGAACACATTAAGAAAGTTTTAATTTTTTTTGTCTTTCTGTGTATTAATTTGTTTTCCTTTCATGCAAAAATAATTACATCTCGTTTATTAACTTATTGGCACATAAACATGTATTAATAAATGTTAACGTTTTCAATGTCTTAATCAAATAACATTTTTTTTTTGTAAATTAGTATCGAGATTAATACAATACAAAAATAGAGTAATGGAAGTATTAATTCTACACAAGCGAAATCGCGGGCACGAGCTAGCTGCTGTCTGTTGATTTTTTACAAATAATAAAGCAATTTGAAAATATTTCGATAAAATTTGATTATGTGATAGATTGCATTCGAAGAGGGCATACAGGTTGGAAATTTTCTGATTAAACACACGGGTGAAGCCGCAGGCACAGTTAGTTAAGGTTGAAGCATGAATTCCGAATGACAGTTAAGGGGGTGTATACCTTTATTGAGGAGTGGTGCGCGTTCTCTTCGAACCAACGGCTGTGGCGTATCGCAGCCAAGTGACTGCTGATCACCTTGTACTCCAAATGGACCTGGTTTTACAGAAAATATTATAATTCCATATTAAAACTCTAGTACATACAACATTCTCTTAGATTCTCAAGATATGAATCTTGTTTTTGAAAAAGGTCCAATTTTAAATACAAAAAAAAGTAAAAAAAAAAAAAAAAAAAAACAAGACCATAAAAATAGATTCTTACCCCACTTTGTTAGCTTTGTGTTACCTAGACACCCCCCACCTCTAAATGTATTAAGTAGGAATGTGCATATACCAAAAGGTTGATTTTTTTTTTCATTTATGATCGTTACGACGTTGTATCGATACTATGCGATATATCGAACAAATATGTATATCGATGCTTTCGATATATTGTATGTTCAACTAAAGTCCACCAGCGGTAGCAGCCAGACCCCCCCCCCCCCCCCCCCATCATGTGACTAACTAATTTTTAGTATTAACATTACTATTAGAATCGTCATTTGTACATCAAAATAAAATCAAAAATTTTGGATGAAATATATCGATAATATATATATATATAATTGAATATCGATATATAACGCACACTACTAGTATTAAGCGATCGTTACAAATTTCAGTAAAGCTGTCAAGGCACTATTCCTTTCAATCCGTTTAAAAAAAAAAAAAACAAATTAACGCGTTCGGATTTCGCACCGATGGACCCAGGTTCGAACTCACCTACCCAACTCTATAAGACGTCTGAGTATCGGGTAAATGAAAATATAGTGAGCAGAAGAACCACGGTTCATTGGTTATGGGTTGGCTGGGCATTTTCTAATAATACCTTAAGGTTGGAGTGTATATAAAAAAAAGTAAGATTAATCTATCACCTCGGGCTCTAATTTTCTCAAGTTCTGGTGCAGCGTAGTGATTAGGGCTCGGACGGCGGCCGAAGCCCCGGTCACGGTGAAGCCTCGCTCGTGGCAGGCGCTGACTACAGCGCCTCCGCCCTCAGCCCGCATTATCTTATTCACTTCTTCATTTACCTTGAATTCACATAAATTATATATGAAACTGTGTTATATTGGACTCATTACACTAATTGGCGGAATCATTTGAAACTTGTAATAAGTCTGTTATAATACCTGTCATACTGTACAGATCTTAATGTTAGGTCAGTGTTATTCTCCACATATTTTACCACAAATTTCCATAATTTAACAAAACCACTGGTTAATTTACAGTACTTTAAGTCTTTTTATATTATAATAACTTCTTTATATGAATTGTATATGACCGTTTGTTACCTTAATAAATAAATAAGATGTGTGAGAAACGTCTGCATGCAATATAGATGTTAATAATGAGATGGATGGATTAAAAGAATAGACAGGGTCAGAAATGAGTATGTAAAAGGGAGTTTGGAAGTGACACCGCACAAAGTGAAAGAAACTCTGTAAGAGAATCATTTCGACGGTCCCTACGTACAAAGCGACATGTCAAAAATGACATTTAACCGAGACTTGGAAAATGTATATATAAAGTGAATAGCAGCATAAACTTCAAAAATCGAATAAAACATTGCAGAAAAAATAAATATTAAAAAGTAAATAGATTAATTTCTAGAGTGATTTGAATATTTCTTACGCTCTCCTGTGAACTTTGGATTTTTTAGACACGTCGATTTGTCTTAATGTGGGCATGTTATGAAAAGAGGAAATGCATGTTACAAAAAAGGTGATGACTATGGTGGAATGGAGAGGGGAGAGGACGGCTGATAGGGATGTATGAAAGGAGACAACATATTGCACCGACTCCAAGTAAGTTAAAAACAGGAGATAAGAATGATGACAGTTTGGTTGGACCATGGCACTACATAATTTAAAACCAAGACAATTTCAAAATATATTTCAATGGACAGCAGCATCAAAACCTTTTTTCCAATTATTATTTATAAACTATATTACCAAATGGACATATGAACCGAATCAAGCTCACGGGTGACAGATATTTGAACCTCCTCAAAATTTCAAGAAAAAGATAATGGAGAGCAAGTTCAGCGTCACCAGAAGATTCATATCAAATCTAGTGCAGAAAAATAATCCTGAATGCTTAAAATACCTCACTAATTCGACATTTGTCAAATCAAGTATTAGATACCGGGTTAGTTACAATGTAAATCCAGGGTTCCTCAGAATACTCTTCATTTTACAATAAAACGGACAGAAAGTCCGATCAGAAAGATCATTAAATCATATAAATTTTGACTTTTCCATTATTGGAGCTTTGTCTCTAATCATATTAGAGACAATGGTAACATAAGAATAACAGGTGGGACCACGAGCACACATCTAGTACTACAATATTTTAAACTACAAAAATGGATCTGGAGCACGCTAAATCTAACCAATATTAGATCAGACATGATAAAACACGTCCCCCACTTCCGTTTCTAGCTTAATTATAAATAAACAAGAAGAAGGCGAAGGATAATCGATTATTTCCCCAAATCGATTTCAGCATATAAAACTGAGGTTGCCATAATCCGTATGTAGTAAATAAATAACTAAAAGAGAAAACAAGTAAACATAGCTCAATAATAGCTTAGGTAAACACCATTAGGAGCTCCCTGTTTCTCATGTCATCAACAATAAACAAAGCCAGCCTTTCCACCATTTGTGGTTATATAAGGCTTGAAAGGCCCTTAATCGGCATCTACTAATAGTAAGAAGGTTACCTACCTTATTAGACAAGCCTTCAACAGCTTCCTTAGTTGGCAAAGTCTTCATTATAACCACAATGTCTGCCACATTCTTCCCCGCCATCATGGTGCCCTTCTTATAGGATCCTACTTGGCGTACCTCTTCTAGTTGCTGAAAATATATATTTATTTTAGACACTAATAAGACCTTGCTACTTAAATCACATTATTTTTTTTTATGATGACTACACAAATATCTTATGCCATCAAAAGCAAAACGTTTAAAAAGAACCAAGTCTCGCAACTCAGTTATTCTACCGTAAAAAGTTGTGAGATCCATGTAATACCAAGTTGATTAATTTATTAAGTCCCTACTTAAGGAACCTTCTGTCTTAAGTTATTCTACGATGACTGGTTTTGCTGCATCTGCATCAAGTGAGTTCCTGTTATCTTCACTAGGTCGTCGATTCACCTTGTGGGAGCCTAAATATATATTTGTAGAAACTGAAAGAGATTATTGTATTGTCAAAGGAATCTTGAACAAAATATTTTGGCCTTACTTATTTTGTAAATTGTTAGTATAATTATTTACAGTAATACCCCGCTTTACGCGAGGGATACGTTCCGAAAAAAATCGCGTTAACTGAAATTCGCGTATATCGAGGTTTATGATTAAACATAATCAAAATTTAATACATAAAATATAAATCATTTTAATCAATCACTTTAATTTAGAATTACAGAACACTTTTTGCAATACATACTCTTATTTTTTACGGAAAAATACATCTATTGTCTTTACATTATGTTTATACGCACTCTTTCGCGTAATGTAAGTCATTTGAGCGCGAAATTTGACATTCGCGTTATAGTGAAACCGCGCGTAACGGGGTCGCGCTAAGCGGGGTATTACTGTATTTGAATTTATAAACCCCTTGAGCACTAACCTGGCGTTTACGCCAGCTTTCCATTGTATTGTATTATCTCCTTTTTATGGGTAATCGACATATTATGAAATAGGTAAATAAAGAGATCATGGTTACTTTGTTCTAAAAATGCTATCTTTTGATAATACTAAAATCTCACCACATATAACCATGATGTCAGAAAGTTACTAAAAAACATCAAATGATTAACTGAAAACCCCAAAGTCAAAGAGTATCGAAATTTCAAATTATTCAAATTTTAATTCGATTTCAAATGATTTTTTACTAATACTCACACATGCAGCAAAATCACCAGGTGCTACAACCAGATTATCGAGAACTGTTTGAAGTTTTGTGACAAGACTGAGCACAGCAGCTTGCTCTGCTGGTGTGGGGCACAGCTCTGCATGCCTTTTAAGTAGGGCCTGAAAAAAGAATAGAATGATATGGGAACTAATATTTCAGTAGAGGTCTGAGCTGTCATCTTCAAACCTCCCTGAATAAAAAATATTTATTTTTATATTTAGCCTGTTCACACATAATAAGTGAGGAAGTGATTTACTTAATTTTAAATAAAATTAGCAACTATTTAAAAGCTCTTCGATCTTAAGTTGCAAGTTGACTAAATAGTGTTTTAGTGAACAAGTAGAATATTTTTTCATTAAGTGACTTTTCTTCCAGCGTCATGCGTATTCTCCATGGCAGGTGTGGCTTTATAGTTTAGTGAAATATGTGTAGGCTCTTGTTTGCTTCAAATTAACTAAATTTACACAGAATTACACCATCAACTTGAGATGAGCACTGTGAAGCAAGAAATCTATGAAGTGTTCTTCACATGATGTGTTTGGTGATTGTGAGCTAGTCTTGTTTTACAACTCCAAATTGTCCCAGGTTCTCAACACTACCCTTTAAGACTTAGGGGGGCAATAGAAGACCCAAAGAAAATTATGGAGCAATTAAATAGCACATGGCGGCATGGACAGATTAAAAATATAGTCTAAAAAGGCAGAAAATAAGGTTTTTATATCAACTCTAAGAAACATATTCTCAAAGTGGGTGGTGGCGAAATAAGGTTTAGAAACTGTGATATATATAATAAATGGTAATTGATGAATGATACACAACTTGTAAAATATAAGCATACTAAGAATTTTAGATCTTTAGGGTCAATCTTTAGCAATCAAGTGATGTTTATATTTTCGTACAAGATTAAGAGTGTGAAATTAACATTGGCTAAGGAGTACCAAAAGTAACGTGAATGTAAATAAAAAGACATATTTTTTTCTTGAAAATCATACATACATACATAGAATACATGAGCTATATAAGAAATAAAAATAATGTTATCAGAATAAATACGTATATAATATCAAAATAAAGTGTTAACCTGTGTAAGTGCAGAATCATCCGGTGCGGGTTTACATCTAGGAAATGAATGTTCCGCTAATATTAGATCGAACGGTGGTCTAAGCATCAACACCCTCGGTCTATTGAAAGGCAGACGCCCCATCCCTCCTCGGCCGCCCGGCATACCACGTCCACCGCGACCAGCGCCGCGAACCATTACACTCCGTCAAAACAACCACAGAAATCGAGGTCCGGGACTCAAATATAGGTTACAAAATTTCGAACATTAACTTAACTTAAAAATTCAATATTTAAAGAAGTTAAAAATGCTTTGCTGTTGACTAAGCAATTCACATATGAAGTACAAACATTTATCGTTTTTTTGTTTTAAAAAAATAATCGAATTTACTAATTACAACAAAATGGAAGGGACGCGCAATTAGAGTTATCTAATGATGTGCTCACTCGATTACCTCTCGATTCATTAAATAATCGATTAATTAATCATTTAATGAATCGATTATGACTAAAATATTCAGCAGTGTTCGACTTTTTTTTCCTTTTTAGAGTTCCGTGCCATAATAGTAAAAAGAAACCCTTATGGTGAGACTCCAATGTCTGTCTGTCCGTCCGTCCGTACATCTGTATATCACACCCAATTATCTTAGGTACTATAAAAGTTAGCGACTTGAAATTTGGCATAGAGCTAGATAACGTTAAAAGCTACAAAGTTTATTAGAAATAGAATGTCTTTTAATGAAAATGGGGTCTAGAAGGGTGTTCAAAAAAATTAAACCTTTTCGATAAGATCTTGATTCGAGCATTTCAAAACCAATTTTTTTAAATTTTTATGTACAAATTTTTTTTGGTAATTTCTAAAAGTGAAAAAAATGACCATACCCCCTACATTATCTTTCGAGTTTACGAGTCACAATATCTGAAAAAATTCAGGAAATTAGATAATAATCTAAAGTTTAGAGGATAAATATAACGAAATAGAATTAATTGTTAATTTTAAATAAAAAATCCACAATTACTAAAAAATATCGCGAGTTTCAAGTTTCTTCCTACACACTAATAACATCTTGACTATTATGTCTAGGACATAATAAACCTATTCAGTTGGTGTATTAATTATTTATTGTTATAAATAGACTTTTAATATGTAAAAAGTATGTAAATTATAATGTTATAACATCATTTACAAGTAAGTACTTTCTTCATCCAGAGTGCACAAAATGCATTGTTATACAATTAGTGATGAAACGATACAATTGAGGTATCGATACTTTTACTCGATACTGTATCGGTCGTCAAGTGTCAATACTTACTCGGTATCAACTGGTATGAAAGTATCGATACTTACTCGTATCGAAAAGTTTAGAGTAAAAATTAGGCGATTTCTGGAAGGGGTGACTGTTGCGCCAGCTTTGGAAAACAGCCTTTCGCAAGGTACAGAGGTACCTACTACATTTAAATAAATGCGTGGTAGTTTATATAGTGCTGGGAATATGGGCTTTAAATCCTCCCATTCCTCTAATGGGTTAGCTTTTAAAGCACAGACTGGATTAGCCAAATAAAATGACACTTCATCTGTTTTTTTGAGGAACGTCTTCGCTACTGACCAACCGCGAGTTCTTTGTGATGTGACCAAATCTTCGTTGGCCGTTTTATCTTCAGACCCACTGGTTGACATTGTCGTATCTTATTCAATGAGACCAAATCTTTTATTACATTCAGCTATTACTTCTCTTTGCAACTGTGTAACACATTCTATTTATGATGAAAATTTCGTTAGCTGCGATGTGAGACAATTAATCATGGGTATGGTTTTGGATAAGGTAACGTAATTTTGGCCTGATGATTCTCTTGTAACAAATTCGAATGGTTGTAACAATGGTATCAACTGTTTTAATATTTCAATTTCCTGTGCAGTCAACAATTCAGGACTATCTGCAGTATCGAGTAATAGTTGTGCAGCAATTTTGGACAAATCTAAAAATCTATCAACGATATAATATAGTGAATTCCAGCGCGTCGAAACGTCAAGAATACATTTTTAGTGCATCCCTCATGCACTTCATTATCAATATGAAATTTTCTTGGTTTGTCTGATTGTTATTGGTTTGTTTATCTATTTTTAACCTATTTAACAATTTAAAATAGTTAAATAAACCCATTTAACATTAAAAAACTTAAATTTGAGAAATATATTTTTGTTTATCAATATCATATACTGATATGAGTACTTTTGATCGATACCTACTCGATATTTAAATTCGAAGTATCGATACTAAAAGTACTTGGTATCGGCGAAAAGTATCGAGTATGTACTTGTATTTACTCGTATAGTTTTATCCCTATATACAACCCACTGAAGGAGATTGCAAGCGTGAGTTTCTACTATTCTCGCCCCGTGCACTCAGCGGTAAAGGTGCTACAGTTATTTTAAATTTAGTCTTTTTTGTATCCCATGGCTCAAACGTGTTTAAGCGAGTTGATCACACTTATTTAATGATCAATACACTGCCGAATATAAAAAAATAGTCACCATCAATAGATAATCAATTTTTGATTTGATGCCTAATTAATACATGGACTACTAGAATAATTGAATCGGCACATCACTAGAGTTATAAAATAATAAACTGAACGGAAAAGCAGAAATTTAATATTAATATTATTCTTGAATTAAATATTTAACATAAATTGAAAAAAGTACAAATTGTTTTTAGCATTGAGCACAATTCTTTATTAAATTTTATATGATTTTAAAATATTAAAATACATGGCCATCTCATTATCTTCTTTTCTATGCCCTACGTTAAATATGGTCAGTATAATATGTTTCGTTAAATTGCATAGAAAGAGCAATTTGTGTTCAAACAAGTGCCAATGTCATGTAGATAAGATGTATTTTCAATCTTGCATCAGCGTTACCAAGCTCCTACAAAACTGTGGCTCATCCTGCTAGAACTTTCCATGAAGCTTTGTGCGGCACCTTAGAATAAATGCTACACGTTATTTTCCATAATAAACTTGACTGTACACCAAACTATATCACACAAAACGCCACCAAGATTACATGATATAGAATTACATCAAATACACAAATTTAATTAATTAAAGGAAACAACCGCTACATGACACACTGAGATCCCGCCAAAAAAAACCGAAAATTTCATTTTACTTTTTGGTTTCATTTATTCCTTTTTAAGGAAAAGGTACTAATAGACCAGGCAGCCAAGGCAGATGTCAGGAACACTTTCAATAAATGAATGGTGGTAAAAAAAGGCCTTCTATTACGACCACAACGAAAATGACTAGGAGATTCCAGAATTCACGCTCCGTGTCATTATTTTCACTTCACTACACTTGTGTATCATAACTACACTATATCACGTAAAATACCACCAAAAATGACCTAATATACTATATATTATGGAAATACTGCAAAATTATGAATTAAAATAAGGACGGCGACATGACAGACCAAAATCGCGCCAAGCAACCCCTGACAATTGACAACAGATTAGACAGTTTTTTGATAGTTCAACAAAAATGACGTGGAGATAGGTTATAAGTTTGTTGTAATGCAATAATAATTTATTAAATTTTAGGTCAATTATTAAACGACCTCTATTTATCTTTAAATAAAACAATAAATAATCATTATAAAAAATGATTGAAATAACGGATACCCAGAGTGAGTTTATTATAGTTATAGTTTGAATTTAGATTTCTTAAAATTATTTTTGTGTTTTTCATCGCCTATAATTCATTATATAAATTTTCCTCCAATTTTTAAATTGATTAACGTAACAGTTGACAATTACACATTTTTGGCAAGAAATTATGGTAAATGTACATTTGTGTTTATATTCTTTGTTGTTGTGATAATATAAATTTATTGTTGTTTTACTGCTGGGTAAAGGTTTCTTCCCGAAGGAGAATTTTAAATGTTAAATTTGTATTATTTTTTTAATAGTTGGACATCTTTTTACAACACAAACTTGTAAGAAAAGGGTGTGTCCTGCTGTCTACATATCTTCATATAGGTGTTACTTGCAATTATTAAGTTTTATTATATAGCAGCTGTGTTCCGCGAATTTGCTCGCATTCACACAATTCACAGCATAATATCTCTTAAATATTAAAAAAAATAGTAGAACAGTTCTAAATAAATTGTGCTGGTGGCCTTTTTTTTACAAGAGTACATCTTTATAGTTAAACATATAATCGTATAAGTTTAATGGTTCTCAAATTACAAGCACCCTAAAAGACACAGAGTGTATTGCCTATTATATAGTTAATGTGGCTATTAATCATACCACTATTTTTGTTTGTTTATTAAAAAAATAGCCAGTGGTCAATAGAATGAGCGTGCGCATGTAATAAATTTAACAAATAAACATAAAGTCTTTAAAGGCTGTTACAGCATCACCAGGCAGACACAAAATATTATATTTACATACTTATAAAGAAGAATTACGGAGTAGTTGTAAAATAATAATAACTGGAAAAGAAGATGCATGAAAAATATACACATAAACAAGTGACAATTTATACTATTATTTTGGTATTGTCTTTTAACCCCTTGAGCACTTACCTGGTGTTCACCCCAGCTTTCCATTGTTTTCCTATTGTCTTATTTTTGTGGGTACTCAACATTTTAAGAACCACAAACCCTTTAAAAGTATGAAATTGGTATCCAAACTACCTACATCAATAGATAAGTCCGCAGTCTACTAGATGGTGCATATAGCTTTGGATTTGTTTTCTTGTTTTAGTGTTTGTTTTCTTGTGTATATAAAATACAAGTAGGATATCGGCGTATTCTGTTATATACTGTAAAAATAAACATCTGCAACAGGGGGGGCTAGTCTATGATACCATTTATAATATTATAGAGTAAAAGTAAATCAGCTTTTTACCTTGTGCACTTAATGTTTACCTTATGCAAGTGACCGCATGTATGAAGACAACTAAGTTCAGAATTCTATATATATTTGTGATATCTTATGATGATTATCCAATGAAGATTTAATTACAGAAATTATTAATTTAATTTACTTTGTCAGAGATTGGCGTCGGCCTAGCTGGCTTTGGCATGACGTTCCTCTTCCTTGGAGTTCTGCTGTTATTTGATAAAGGTCTCCTTGCTATTGGTAATGTAAGTATTATTTGTCAAATCTTCAAAATAATCAGTTGTTAAGTCTCACTTGAAAGTGTCAACTATCAAATATCAATTTTCCTTCATTTTAGTCAAATAATACATAATCGGCTATACTGTATCAGCTATAGATCAGGGGGTGCGCCAATTTAATGATCAAGCCAATTATTGAATTGGACACTTGGGTATGCGACCCCGGTCACCCCGAGCTGCTGTAGTTGTGACTTTTTCCCGGTTACTGCAGTATCCATTCCATACGGCTACTTATTCCTTTATCATACGTACCTGTCAGCAAATCTTATTCTTATCCCTATCCTCATTTACAATAACAGTCCCAAGGAGGGTTGGCGTCAAGCAGGCGGCCGGCTATAAAGTTTGTGCCAAACATATTTTGCAGTAATGTTTAAAGCAAGAAATACGATACTGTATAATAATACACATGATATTTGCTGAACAACTTGTAATATTTACTTCATTAATAAAACCAGTCTATTTTGTTTTTCTTGGTAGGAGTTTTTAAAGGCTAGCATTATAAAAGTTAATACCAATAGATCCTCATACCATATCAAGCTGCATTGTTCTCACACCAGGTTTAGCATAAACTGTTATTTATATAACATTTACAAAAAATGAACTTTACATTACTCAGATTTTTTAAATGTTAATAAAACAAACCCATTTGGACATATGGAATACAACTATGGGGTACTGCCAGCAACAGCAATGTGGAGATACTCGAAAGATTCCAAAGCAAGACAATCCGTTATATGCTGCACATTCCACACTACATTAAAAACAACTATATTCGCATGGATTTTAATACTAACAGTATAAAACAGGAGATAGCAGAAAACAGCAAGAAATACCAAAATAAACTGTCAAGACACACAAACATACTAGCGTCAAAGCTGGAAGGAGAAGAAAGTGTGGTGCACAGTCGATTAAAAAGATTAAGTGTACCTAACCTTAAACATAGAGCTTAGCAAAATAAACATCCAACCCGTGAAGGCGGACTCATGGGAGTCACTGGAAGACAACAAATTAAATTAGGACAACAAATAAAACAACAACAGAATGGCTTATTGTACCATAAAATAGGAACAGATTGCCAGGTCTCAGTTAAATGAGAAAGAAGAAAAAATAAAATAAAATAAATGCATGAGCAGTATTTTCTTGCCTATCTCTTTATATTAGCTGTTCCAGCTTCTCCGTCCGCATATATATTTTTTTATTTCACTATGTAATATAGTTTTTAAATAAACATTGGAATATAATGGACCCTATTTATTCATACAGGCTTAAAACTATTATGGTACTAGAGAGAGTATGGTACAAAAGAGATTTCTTACAAATTCAAACACTTGCAACTAAAACATGCATTGAATCGGATTCTGTTCAAAATTTGAATTAAGTTTTGATTTTTTTAAATAGAACTTTAATTATTTTGTAAAAATGAAAGTAGTCTATGTTACGTGGGGTAACGTCAGCTATCTGCCAGTCCCATTAATATAAACAGACACTTAACCTGTGTTTATTTGTAAAGATTCTTATTGTGGTTTTGTTCTAACATCTTTAACCCCTTGAGCACTTTCCTGGCGTTTACGCCAGCTTTCCATTGTTTTCCTATTGTTTTTCTATTGTCTTATTTTTACGGGTACTCGACACATTAATTACCTGTAATCCATTGCAAATTTTATTCAGTTTAGTAAATTTGGAATGTAAAATAAGAAATTTATTTTTTCTATATTGACAGATACTGTTCATCAGCGGTCTAGCATGCGTGATAGGCCTTCAAAGAACCTTCTTCTTTTTCTTCCAAAAGCACAAGCTCAAGGCGTCAGTTGCTTTCTTTGGAGGCATATCAATAGTGCTGCTTGGTTGGCCCATGGTCGGAATGATAGCTGAAATGTATGGCTTCTTACTACTCTTTAGGTAAGTTATTATATTTTTTGTTTTTTTTTTTTAAATTAAAATTTCACGTTCAACTAATCTTAAATGACAAACACATTAGTAAATTATTTCTTTAACTATTGTTCAAATTAAAGAAGGGAATAAGATTTTTTTTATCCAATCTGGATATATGGTATTTAGTTCTGGGGTAGTGCCTCTAACAACATAATACAACGAATGCAGAACATGATGTTTCGGAACCTATGGAATGTACCATGGTATATCACCAACTCAGAATTACATATGGTGGTAGGGCATTTTCTAATGATGCCCACCTGAGTAGCTACCACCATCAAGTTTGAAAAACCTGTCACCAAATACTAATAGGTGTGTTCCGGCGCATCACTTGAGAAACAGTATCTAGGTTTGGTGTGTTTACCATCCTGGATCACATCGTCACTTAACATCAGGTGAGATTGTGGTCAAAGTACTGAGCCTATACAGTGTAAAAAAACCAATTTGAGTTAAACATTCTGAACCAAGAAATTCACAATACCACTATGACATATTAAGCAAGCTGGCAAACCATCCTATTGAACTGGCTGCTGAGTTGGCAAACTGCAGCTACAGAAAAAAATTATTGCAAAACACATATTGGCCATATAATGCTGTTAGGACACGTACTGATCGGGCCTCGGACATGGTACGAGGGACAGCCTAGGCAGTCGTGTCTCTAGCCCTTGTAGCGCCCTCTAGTAGGCGCGAGGTCAATATGGAATACTCACAGTTATATTTTCAAACGACAATTCGGATGCAATTTACGATGCCGGGAAGCAATTTAACCATTACCGCGCTCTGTGTCGGGTATAATACGGCTCTTTGGTCTATGAGAGTGTTGGCGCCCCGAGAGACGCATCTTTGTAGGTGTCACGAGCGTCGCTCGACGCCCCCTGAAACCCTACACCCATGAGCCTAAGTTATCAGTTGCCTAAGTAGGGATGGGAATTCTTACCGAAAAATATCGATTTTGAATTGATTCGAATCTAAGCTCAAGGTATCGCGTCACAAAATATCAAGGTTCAAAAGATCGATCTTTCAAATTAATAAAGTATTGATTATTAATCCTTTTTGTTTTCTATGATATTATGACTATCTGTAAATAGGTAAAAATAAAAGAGTTCAGTGTCATTTTTCTGTAGTAGGTTAGGCGTTTTTCTTTTTTTGTTTAGTTGCTATTGAAGACCTTTAGTGATGTTACTTAAAAAAAAATGGAAACGGTTTTTGCAATAATTGATGATTATAGTCTAATTTCGACCATAGAAAAGAGTAATATTTACGAATAAAATGTCAAATAATACAAGTCGAAAAAAGTTTGATCACTTAGACCTCGATGTATTGTGAATCGATTCAAAAATTCAATCTATTTAAAAATTGTAAACCTCATCCCTAATTAGGCGACTGATGACTTCGGCCGCTCGTCATACCATGTCCGCAGTCTGGTCCGTACGTGTGTTAACAGCATAAATCAATATGGTCTACTAATGAGATGTCCTTAATGGAGGACACACTCAAATTACTATAATTCACAACACATCTGCTCAGAGCTACTAGGGCTGATAGCAGATAAGCTAGGAAAAAAAAACAATTGTAGACGTTTTTAAGTGTTATAGAGGTTCTACTGTGTTTATAAGCTTTTAGGCCATAAGTTGCTTAAGGCATAAGGCTTCCTCTCCCACACTGCGCACATTCCCCGGGTAGGCGTCGTTTATTAATCAGAAATTCTGACAAGTTCATGTGAACGCTCAGCTACTTCTATCTATTCAACCGAAAGACGTCCACTGCTGGACATAGGTGTCAACCAAAGATCTCCACGACGACCGGTCTTGCACCACCCACATCCAATAGATTCCCGCGACATTCACCAGGTCGTCGGTCCACCTTGTGGAGGGCCTAGCCACGCTACGTTCGAGCACCCGTTGGTCCCATCAGGCATCGGTTCTGCGAGCAATGTGACCAGCCCACTGCCTGTTTAAAATTAACAAAATATTTCGTTCAAATTTAGCTTATCACTTCGTCACTTAATTGTACGTGTAAACAGACTATTATAATACATTTTAAGTTTTACATTTTTTTTATTGGTTTTTTTAAAGGGGTTTCTTGCCGGCCGCCGTTAACTTCCTGAGGATGATACCAGTTCTCGGGTCTTTGCTCAACTTGCCGATTATTCGAGGGGTAAGTTACTTTTCAGGGTCTCAAATGTCGTAAATAAATAAGAAACACCAATGCCGTATTACTTTAATGATTATTTATTTCATGACATAAATACACATAAAAAATTCATTACTAAAAATTACATTACAGTACCTTATTTTTAATAAACTAGTTGTTTGCCCTAATTATTTTCAAAAATTAAAAGTATCCTAAGTTATCCGGAGTAACTTCAGATATGTACCAAAAAAAAGTCCCGTCAAAATCCGTCCAGCCGTTCCAGAGAATATCCGGATCAAACAGACAGACAAAAATTTTAAGAATTGTATTTTTAGTATAGGTATCCTATATACATTCAAATCTATTTAGTAAAAAAAAATAATTTTGGCATTATAATTTTGATATGGCGTCAAATACGCGATTTAATTAATTAAGACAATAACTGCTATATTACAAACTGAGATCCCGCTAAAAACTCAAAATGAAACTTGTTTCCAAAATGTCTTCATTAATAATACTAAAGGCATCAACAGACGCCCATACAGGACCGGGTACGTGGTACGGCGGACGACCGAAATTAACGAATTTCTCAGTCGCCTTGCGTGCACGACTGACTAGGCGTACTAGACTAGATAGATATTTAACGTCGCCATAAAGACTTATATATTTTTTAAAAGCCAAAAAAAAAAAACTAGGCAGCGATATGGACTGCCGACAGAAGTGTTTTTTTTAATGTTTAAAATGTCATAATTTGCTATTAATATAATCTATCTAATATTTAATATTGGGTCGGTTTTTACATCTACCGATGCTCAGAGCAGGAATATTTTTATACATTTTCATACAGTTCATTCACAAGAAAACCATACGATAGTATTCGTAAAAACAAATTTTATTTGCACTAACAATCTTACACTGGACATACTGTAGCATGTTGACCTGTGACGTCATAGCATTGATAACGCGAATCTATAATGCTTTCCCCTACCGAGAATCGCTCAAAGCCGCTAAAGTAGTCTTCGTTTCAATAATAATATACCTATTGAATTTTTTTTTGTAATGTTATTTCTAGATCGTGGACAGGATAGCTGGTGACAACGGCCGAAATATGGTATGAAGGCAGACAAGCAAAGACAATTTTATATATGTATGTTTAACAGTTAGAGATTAATGTGAAAAAGTGTATGACTCATTATAAGATCTATCTATTTATGCCAAGTGTAATATTTCCCATACTCATTTAGGGTCAGCACAACATGTGTTCCTCTTTCATTCCTCTCTATTTGCAGTCATTTCCACATTCACTCCCTTCCTAAGCATATCATTTTTCACACAATCCATCCATCTTTTCTTTGGTTTTCCCTTATAACCGCACAGATTCATTTATTTATTTATTTGGGAAACAAACAGTACATTACACTTAAAACTGAATAAATCATATATTAAAATTTCATATTCCAACAAAGTTTCCACGTATTACTAAAACATACAAGCCAACGTGTAGTATACAAATATTAATTTGACAATAAAATTGTTTAAAAAAAAAGCTTTAAACACACACAAAAAAAAAATTGTCCGACAATCAAATTACAAACAGCGAGCCAGTTAAATATTAAATAATTACTTTTGCAATCCAATCTTAACAATATCACTCTTAGTTTGAATTTGTTTTTTAAATGTGACAAGCGAGTGATTAAACATATCAATTTCATTAAAATATAAATTATGTGAATAACATGCTCTATGTAAAAATGAAATATCCCATACCAGGACAGACGAATGCTCCTTAATTCCTCTGTTATTTTACTCTATGCGAGTTATTTCAGATGACAAATTACTCGAAATGTATTTAACTCGTGTGAGAAAAGGGCAAAAGGTCGTTTTAGTTGAGTTTTTTGAATGTAAACTCTGAATCCATGAGTAAAATATTATTTTGTAAAGAAATAAACTCTTGGCAGTCATTTATGTGTAATATATATTTAAGGTGAGCGTATATGGCGGCGCACGGGTTTTGTTTGTTTGTTGTTTCTTTTTTAAGTTTGCAAACTGCTTCGCAGTGTTTACAGGGTGGTGGTTAAGAATTTCCATATGCTTTATAATGGATTCGGATGTGAAATCGTTTCGAAACAAAATCCGTTAATAAAGATCATGCGTTTCTGGAAACCGATAGAACTATGTATTAATGTAACCTGTATGAATTATATCGGTTTATTTAAAACGTACAAACCTGAATCGATACGCTTCGAACGGAATCTAAAAAACATTATGTATTAAATATGTTGGAATCGAATGGCTACCACGCACCGGAGGACGTAGCGTGGGTGGGCCCCCCACGAGGTGGACCAATGACCTGGTGAAGGTCGCGGGAATCCACTGGATGCGGGTGGGGCAAGACCGGTTGTCGTGGAGAACTTTGGCGGAGACCTATGTCCAGTAGTGGTCATTTTTGGTTGAATGGATGGATATTGGATTTAATGAATACTCTAAATTATAGAGAAATAGTCACCTAAACTGTAAAGTGATTAAAATCGGTTTAGAATGATAACTTTAATTGTTGAATTCAATTTATTTTCCTTATTAAGATAATACTAAGATAATTAACTGCCTCAGTGGCGTAGATGTATTACGGTACGACTGTCGTTCTGAGATCTCGGGTTCGATCCCTGGGTCGGGTCAGTGATATTGGGTTTTTCTACTCAGTATCATCCCGGAGTTTGGAATTTGTGTCCGATATGGGGACAGGCCCGCCCTCTGTCGCATCTGGGACGGAACTAAGCTCGGAGAAGTGTGGATGATGTAGTTCGCTATTTCACCTCTGCCTAACCCTTAGGGGATAACAGGCGTGAGCTTATGTTATGTTATTAAAATAAACGTTTTTCTTTTAAATAAAAATAGCGAATATGTCTTTATTTATTTGAGCAATGAAGGTTTGAGAAAATTATCGGTATTGAAGCCCATAAAATGCAGCCGTTTGCAATATCAAAAACGACGAAATAGTTAAAATACTCAATTTAGGCGTTTAAAAAAATATTTTTGCCCTTATAGAGATACTGTTTGAATAGGTACGCGCTGTAACGAGGGTTAGTGTGTTAACATCTCCGCTACATCGTTTACTTAGCAACAAGCTATATTGTAGTAAAAATGTTTAGTTCGTCATGTAATAGTCCTTGTTTTAATTCATTAGGTACCAGTATTTGAATCTATATTATGTAATTTTAGCGGAACTTAACAAGGCTGTGAAATGTAATGTATTGATAATAAATTACACGAATCTTGAATTCGGAGAAGTTACAATAACTTTGAACGTCCTAACAGAATACAGCCATTTTCTTGGAGCACTGAATATAAAAAAAACAGTCTTTAGAAGTTTGGCCTAAAGAATTTGCGTTCATGTTCGTACTAAATAAAAACTTTTACTAATAAGGAACAAAAGACTAAACTATCAAGGAAAGGAGGTAGAGTCATCTAATATATGTATAATAAACAGAAACAGAGCTCATATTATGGCATATTTTCCTCGTAAATTTACTTACTGTTTTTTTTTACAACACGCTTTGACCACAATCTCACTTAATGTTAAGTGAGCATGTGGCCCAAGATGGTAAACCCGCTAAACCTACAGACACTGGTTCTCAAGTGATGTTACCAAATAAAGTTTCCTAGGTTATATTTAGTTATTAATAGGGGATTATTGTGACTAATCTAGGCTTAGAGCGTTGAGGTCTGGGCATGGAGCAGGATTTTTTTAATGAAATTATTTATTTATTTTAAAGAAAAGAGACGCTATAAAAGATCAGACCTAGGTGTGTGAGTATAAATTAAATCTAATATTGAGGACTGATAATTGCAGATTTTACTGCCAAATGTAAAAAGCACAAATTATTTTTTATGTCGCGCAGGTATATTAACATAACTGACTTAAATCTGTATATATGAAAGTTTATACCTGATAGTCTGTTAACAGTGATATAAATTAAAACATTTATGATTTTATTCGGGAATGATTGGTAAAATTGTTTTTTTTTAAATGTTTTTTTCATAACATAATTATGTTATTCATATGTTTTAATTATAACTCATATTTTATGATATTCAAATCTATCAGAAAAAAAAACAAATTTACGCAATAGTAATCCAAAAAAATAATATCTAATGCAACTGATGTTACGTAAATAAAAAATGACAATTTAAAAGTGTACCGTGCGTCGCTATCGGCTACCGCCTTTAGGCGTTTTATTATTCCTACGGTATAAGTAGTTTTTAAACTAGAACTAATTTAATTATGAATGTCGTACCACCATTGTTAATTAAATATTAATTATAATTGAGATGAAGTTTTCTTTGTTAATTAAATTTAAGCTAAAATTAAAAAGGTGCCTTCGTGATAATGTGGATTCTTCAAGGTTGTTGCTATGAACAGGGTGCGTAACATGTATTGCGCTTGATTTGAAACCAAGTGACACTGTGATCAAATGCATACCTTATATCTTTACTAGCTGTTTACCCGCGGCTAGGCCTGCGTTTTATATATTCTTCACTGCGTTATAATTTTTTTTTAAAAGGAACTAATTATTTTCCTAGAATTTTTGGTACTAAAATAAAATAAAATATTTATCATAAATTCAAACAATTTCCCATAAAACTGTGCATTGAATAGGATTTTATTCAAATTTGTATGAGTTTTAATTTTTTTTACGCGGAACCCTAATTGTTTTTTGAAAATTAAAAGTTCCCTAAGTTAAGCGGAGTAACTTCAGCCATCTGCCAAAATTATTCCCATAAAAGTCCTTCTAGCCGTTCCGGAGATTAGCCGGAACAGACAGACAGACACACAAAATTTTAATATATATATATATATATATACATTGATATATGTATCTAGTAAAAAGTTATTATTTTAATATTACAAACAAACACTTCAATTTTTTTTATTTGTATAGAAAAAGATTACACGCTAATCCAAAATAAATTGGTTTTTTTAAACGCTCAAATACCAAGAAAAATTGAACAATACGAAAAAACAAAGGTCCGTAATTTAACGGTCTAAGTGGTTCCAATAAATCGGAAAAGAGCCATCTAGTTCTCTACTAGCGATATAATTAAGAAGGCCTGCGATTAATTTTCGATGTTCCATTGGATCGTCAATGTGTCTCCCAACACCCGACCTTCTCATACCGCAAAAAAGGTTCTCAATAGGAGAAGCCGCACGACGGGGAGTAGAGATAACATTTCAAAAAGTTCATACTCTATGGCCAAATATGTAAACGAAGGGACAACGTGGGTTTTAAGTCATTCATGGGTCATCTAAGTATATTGGAAACTAAATCTTGCAAAAATAAAGCCTTTAATCCCTCCTCCCATGATTAAGCATTGACATAATTTTGAAATTAAAAACGAAAATTAATAAATAAATACTGTTTACGTAATCGCTGTTCAACTTCCCCGTTCCACGTGAGATCAAAAATAAGCAAATCTTATTAATACCCTACATCGATGCTCACATTAAACTTGAAGGGACCCTAAGAATCTGACGTACTCACCATTCGTTGCCCAGCGTGTGGGTATCTTATACAAGATTTCCCCAAGTGTAGAAATCGATACAGTGGCAACAACATTCTTCAGTCCAACTCATAACACGATGCACCACACAGTAGGGAAATGGTGTCTGTTAGGAATCTTTTCTTTTACGCATCTATGGCAAGTTAAATGTGCAATAGTGGTCAGGAAGAAACAAATTTTACACTAGCTATGTGCCCGCGGCTCTGACGACTGCGTTTCATATATTCTTCCCTTCGTAATGTCGCTTTTAAATAATAATCGCATTTTGATCACAATTACATGAGTTTTAATTCATTTTACACAGAACCCTAACAATTTCTTGGAAGCTAATTTTGGCAATAACATCAAGGGAGATGTTTCTCACAAACTCATACAACTGCCAGTAAAATTGTGGATTGAATCGAATTTTATTTGCAACTTCATGAGTTTTTTTTTGTTAAGCAGAATACTAATTATTTTCGAAAAATAGCAGTAAGCCTAAGTTAAAGCTAAAAAAGTCGCGTCAAAATAGACGGAGATTAGCCGGAACAAACAGACAAAAAATTTGTGTTTTTAGTCTATTTTAGTCGGGTCCGTGTATATAAATTGATATGTTTTTGGTAAAAAGTTGTTATTTTGATATCACAAACAGACACTTCATTTTTATTTATTAGTATAGATGAATGATGTATAAAACGATTACGATAGATAAATACATGATTAGTGCTGTATTACTTAGTACTTTTGTTCGAATCTTCATTCATTCTATTGATGGTACTTGAAGTAAACAAGTTTTTCTTTTCACAGGACGGAGCCCTATTATGAAGAAATTAAACTGATGGATGATCACGTAACCATTCCTTATATTAAATTACCTATTTACATTTAATAAATTTAGCTGATTGTTTCGTAAGTTTTATTAATGATATTCCAAAAGGAAATAAAAACAGTTTAGGAGACAGAGAAGGGATTTAGAGTAGTGGCTCCCAACCTTCTTGACGAGGCGCCAATTTGATTTCATTATTGATAGTAGGGTCCACAGTGAATGTGAAAAATAAACAGGCAATATAATTAATATATTTTATTTAAACTCAAATTGTGATTAACACTATTGTTTTTATGGAATTCGTTTTTTACTAGAAAGTTGTTTTTTTAATTAATGTGACTTTTGACCTTTCACCTTTCCACAAGTAAGGTAATTTTATAATTTATTTTGGGGACTGCTATTTTTTTTTTAAATCATTGACGTGATATTTTAGATCCTGCGGACCACAAGTTGGGAACCACTGATTTAGAGGCGTATTGTTTTTCAGAAACATAATGATTAATAGTTATTAATTTCATTGTACTAATATTTTTTTTAAATTCACATATAAAACAGATCGTGAGTTTGTACATGTGTCAGAAGTGAAACTTCTTTGGAGTACTTTAGTTTAAAGCTCCATTACAAATTATTAGTAAGAGATTGATACCATATACCCAATAAAAGATAGAAAATATATTCTTTCTTAATATTGAATATACCTTACATTTACAGTCAAAAAGTATAGCTTGCTTATTATTTGTATCTTACTGCGTATCCGTCGTTTCATATATTCTTCACTGCGTAATATACTTCTTAAATAAACATTGGAAAATAATGTTTTAATGGTGCAGCCTATGGAATTATATTTTGTTCAAAATTTCATGAGATTGTTTTTAATACAGAACCCTAATAATTTTCCTAAAAAATTTTTTGCTTCTAAAAGAGAAAGCAAAGATATTTCTAATAAATTCAAAAACTTGCCAGTAAAACTAATCATTGATCGTTTTCTTTACCCATTTTTTTTGTTTTAATTTTTTGAGTGCGGAATCTTAATTATTTCCGATGAATAAAAGTAGCCTAAGTTACGCGGAGTAACTTTAGCTATTTGCCAAAAAAATCCTATTAAAATCGGTACAGACGTTACGGAGATTAGCCGGACACAATTTTAAAAATTATGTTTTTACTAAAGGTATCTCTGTACATTCATATGTATTTAGTAAAATGTTATTCTGATATTACAAACAGACACTTCAATTTTATTTATTAGTATAGATAATTGTAAAGTTAATATGCTAAAGCACATCGCTTTACCGACCTTATTATTTTATTGACACCGCACACAAGGAAATTTCACTTCAGGAATAAATTAGTAATTCGATTATATTATTCAAAAGCTAACATAATCCTAAAATGTAAATTGAAGCTAATTTTTTTTATAAAAAAAATTAAATTTGTGTAAAATTATTCAGAGATTTCTATCTGCAGAAATAAAACGCAAAAGTTATTGTCTGTGGAACATCGATACGGTAATGAAGATGGCAGCACTGACTGCCTATTCAGTTACCGCCCGTCCGCGCTCGGGCATGTTCGGATATGTAAAATATATTGATTTTGTTATATTTCAGAAGGAAAATAAACGCGCGCCCTGTCCCGAGACTAAACACAAAGGCATGAATAAAAATATCCAAATATCTTAACAATGAACTGTATTAATCCCCGCTATAAATGAAAACCGTTCGTTTCACCCCGTGAAAAGATCGCAGTGTCGGATAAAAACGGAATTGATGAAAATTATATCGTTATACGTTATGTTAATAAATTAAAGTGAAATATTTAATCACTTATTCTACCTGTACGTTTGTTTTCACGTGCTTGTGATAAAAAAAATGACGTACATTTATTTTTAATTCCAAATCTAGTGCGTAAAATGTAAAAAAAGGTTTTTTTTTTATGTTTTCTATAGTGATCAACAAGGAGTTTCTATTTTAATGAATGAAGTAAGTACCTATTTACATACGTAAGATAGCTTCAATTTTCTTCGGTTCCGTAAACATTTCAATATTTTTAGTAGTGTTTTTTTTTAATTTATATTATAACTTGTCAAGAATTTATTATTATATATTTTTAGAGGTTATATAAAATATATTAGCAATACGTGTATTAAAAGGCGATGTCTGTCTGTCTGTCTGTCTGTTTGTTTGTCCGTTCGTTGACTAACGGAAGAACGATTGTAACGTGGTTTTATAAATTTTATTACCTGAATATTTTCATACATTATAACTTGTTTGTATACTGTATAGGCTCAATTTTATTGTACTATTACAAACTCGGTGTGTAAATTTATGCTCATTTTTAGTCATTTTCATATTTTTGATCGGACTCCTAGATCTGTTAGGGATCGTCATTTAATCACGTGAACGAGGAAGAGTGAGCGGGCTGTAGTAAAATATCACATGTATTTATTTTTTGATTGAACATTCTGACTAAAACGAGGAACGGTACATGAACCAGATTCGCCGTTGCCAGGTACAGATGTATTTTTTTTTTTATTCTGTGTAGTCTCAGTGCTTTGACTACAATCTCACCTAATGTTAAGTGACGATGTGGTCCAGGATAGTAAACACACTAAGCCTAGGGGTACTGGTTCTCAAGTGACGCTGCCGCGACAGGTTTTCAATCTTGAGGATGATAGCTACCTAGGCGGGCATCATTAGAAAATGCTCTACCACCAAGCTATGGCTTCCTCACGATGTTATTCTTCGTCAAAAGCTCAGGTTGATTTTAGAGTTGTATATAAGTGGGCTCGATCCCGCGTCCATTGAAGCGGGATCCGGCTGCACTACCCACTGCGCCATTATCGTTTCAATATATTAATTACATAGTTGATATAAAAATACATCCAGCACTTTCTGAGAAACTTTTTTTTTAAACCATTAAGATCTGTAAGAGACATATTATCCTTAACACTTTTAAAGAATATAAGTTACTATTTGTCTTTGTTATGCAACTAGCTGGCCTACCCGGCGTTGCCTGAGATACATTTATTTAAAAAAAATGTACCCAACTGTTAGAAGCGCCTATTTAAACGTTTTTGTTTTTGTAATAAGACCATGTTTATAATAACATCTTTTTACTAAAATACATAAGTATACGGTACCTATAAGAAAAACACATTTTTTATAATTATTGTCTGTCTGTCTCCGTTTGTTCCGTAACGGCTGGACTGATTTAGACGGTACTTTTTTGTAACGGGACTGAAGTTACTTCGCGTAACTTAGGCTACTTTTATTTTTCGTAAACAAATAGGGTTCCGCGTCAAAAAATTAAAACTCATGAAATTGTGAATAAAATCCGATTCAATGGTTAACACCATCAAAACATTATTTTCCAAAGGTTATTTAAATACTTTATTACGCAGTGAAGAATATATGAAACACAGGCGGAGCCGCGGGCACACAGCTGGTTACATAATATCACATCATTATAATATATAATTATAATAAAAGGCTAACGAGAAGAAATCTGTATATTGAAGGTATTTAAGAAAAAATACTATGCGGGGCTTCCGAATTGAATACAGAACACATTTCGTTTTTTTTTTTTTAATTGTTGACAGTCTGTTTTTTTCAGCAATCACGTATAAATAACTGTACCGAATTCGATGAAGTTTGGAAATGACATATTGTATCCAGACGGTTCTAAATTTGTCTGAGTTCCAAGCGGGCGAAGCCGCGTCACAGCCAGTTATATAATAAACTAGGTGCTCTCCGCGATTTTACCCTCGTAGTTCCCGTTCCCGTGGAATTTTTGGAATAAAAACTATCCTATGTCACTTACTGGATTTCAAACTATCTCCGTACCAAATGTCATCCAAATCGGTCTAGTAGTTTTTAAGTTTATTCGTTACATACAAATATACAAATCTTTTCTCTTTATAATATTAATGTAGATTATCAGCACACTGAAGCATGTCGCTAACTCTGACTTGGTTTGCGATGAAACGGCTTCCACGAACACGTTTCATTCTTCATTGTCAACTAGGTTCTCCATCGGCCATGGGGTTTGTTCGATATATATAAATTTCCAGACCGATAAAATTGGCACCAAAAACGTAATGTGCTTACTTTTACAGCAGATTCTCGATACAGATTACACATTAATCCTTCGTGCTGTTTCTGCAGTATTCGTAACTAACGCTATATTTTTGACCATTTCGTGAACAGAAAGATTTCAAAGAAAATCAAGTGGTGCAAAAACAAATGAATGTCGAAATTCGAAACACAAATACTCAAATCTAAATTTGTATTTGGATTTCCTAATCAGATAATTGAGATCAAAGTGGCCAGTTCGACAAAACTCCAATTTGTATTTTTTTTTTTTGTAACTAGCTAACGCTGTTGACCGGCAGGGCCTTTACAGCATCACCGTGACTTTGGTGTACCAATTTATGTGTGAGGACTTAATATTAAGTGTATATATTGTTTTTTACTGTACGTCGTTTCCGTTTGAAAACGTTCCTTCCGTTCGAAAATGATCTGACGTATCTACTCGTCATAATTAGACAAGTATTACTGGTAATAAGTACTTATTTACTACGAGTGTTTTGTTAAATTGTAACTTTAGAAATCTGTAGCTGTTTGAAATTGAAGTATATCCTATATACATGACAGTGGCAAAATTTTGTATGTTAAAGTCTTAACAGACGTGCGGACTGGACCGCGTGCATTGTACGGGGGACGACCGACGTGACCGAAATTATCAGTCGCCTTGTGTGAACTAAATCAATATAATACCATATAAATTCATAATTAACTTACAATACAACACGATTGTACTTTATGTATGTCCACTTTCTAATCAGTCATGCTCAGGTTTCCTTAGGAATGAATATACTAAAAAGTGGAGAAAATGACAATTCTACAACTACAATGTATAGTTTGCTTATTATTTTTGCCTCTTTTCTCTCACTACGTTTTTCTATCCGTCCTTTAAAATTCCTAATAGATACGCGGACCGGATCTCGTACATGGTACGGCGGACGACCGAACTGACAATGACCGAAGTTTCCAGTCGCTTTGTGGGTACATTCACTATCAAAACGCAAAAATAAAGAATTAGTTGTTTATCTAAGTAACAGACATACAGACAGATTAATGTTGCCTTTTATAATATACTAGCTGTGCCCGGCATGCGTTGCAATGGCACGGAAAGAGTTTTTTTCTGGTCAGGAATCTTCGAGGATGCTTACATTGATTTTTATATAAGATGTGGATTTTTGGCAGCGTTAACGTTGCCGCTACAGCGGTAGCAATTTTTTTCACGCTTTGATAATGACGACTGACCTGAATGTGCCCACAAAGCGACTGATAGCTTCGGTCGACCCGTCTTACCATGCATGTGGTCCGGTCCGAGCGTCTGTTAAAGCTATTCTAATAACCCTTAACTAAGAAGAATAAGTTTTTGGCGGGATCTCAGTCTGTAATATAGTAGTTATTGTCTTTAATTCATAAAGTTGTGAATATACATACATACATACATAACGTCACGCCACTTGCCCACATGGGTAGGCAGAGACCATATCCTTCTACCTGCTACGATCCTGACACACGTCTTTCGCGTCTTCTACTTTCACATTCATACAAGCTCTTCGGTTACGGGTACATTTGACCTGGCCTTTCTTCAGAAAGTCTTCAATTTGGTCGAGATACGTTCGCCTAGGGCGACCCTTACCAGATTGTCCAGACACACTCGACTTGTAAATTTGTTTCGTCAATTATCTTTCATCAACAGGAGACATGTCCAAACCAATTAAGCATCCCTTTCTCTATCTTTGTCACTACATCCTCTATCACACCACTACGTTCCCTTATAACACTGTTCCTTACTTTATTCAAGTTGCTACTTTGACCCTAAAATATGTAATTTTGATGGTGTTTTAAGTGATATAGTTTGGTTATTGTGACCAATCGAAGTGTATTGAAAATGATAACGAGAAACGTTTACTATAAGGTGCCACAAAAACTCCATGGAATGTTCTCGCTGTTTTGCTGTAGAGTAGAACAGTTAATATAATATTGAAAACAAATCGTTATTCACATGATACTGACAGGATTGTGTAAATCACAGATTGACATTAACTAACAAGAATAAGAAGCATTTTAATGGTGGTTTTATTTTGTTATGCAAGTTGTTTTTCGACTCCACCCTATTCCCAGCGCAACGCGGAAGCGACCCAATTTCATTTCGTCTATATTGAATATCATATTGTATAAGTCCGCGTTTCTTATTAACAACGAGAATTCAGTTTCAAATTCCAATAGGGTTGTCACTACTGTAACAAATTTCTTTCTTTTTTTATTGTTGTTAAATTTTCATGTTTTTTTTTGGGGGTCCATTATTTTATTATGTGGACTATGGACTAGAAAGTGCATAAAAGGCTCCCCAGTTGGAGATTGCAATTGTTCCCGGGTTGCTGCTGGAGGAGCCGAGTTCCTTCTCGATGTAAGAAACGAAATCACGTTACTATAGCTGACCTGATTAAAAGCCCTCGGCTTCTAACTAAATGAATAATATAATTAAAAATACCATCCAAACTACCGGTCAGTGTGTCGTTTATAAGGGGGGATTGTCATAATCGTCACGCTTGACAGCCGGGTTGGTGATCGCAGTTAGGTGTTTGTGGTACTTAGAGGATGCTGCTTAGGTAGGATTTCCCCCCTTCAAAAAAAAAAAAAAAAGGTAGGTTGCCCATTCCTTGGTTTATCCCTTAGTAACCTTTTACGACACACACGGGAACGATATGGGATGGTACTATTCTTAGCAGGCGCCACACGAAAATTACTGAAAAAAAATTAATTCGGCTTTTTTTTTGACCTAGCTAATGCTGTTGACCGGAAGGGCCTTTACAGCTTCACCGAACTTTGGGGGCGAGTGCTGAAGGCACTCAGCCGCAATAAGGTGACTAGCACAAGGGCTACCAAAGTGGTACGAACCTCGGCTTGGCCGTCAACTGAGTATTCAAACTCACTCGCGAGTTGTGTCCTAGCTATTCCCTACATTTTTTTTTAATAATATATAAAAAAAGGTTCCTTACAGGATCTACGAATCCTATTACTACGAGTTATGATATGGGTCGACACGATAAGATCCTACGCGGCCGACGTATACGACGCGGCTTACGTACTGGCAAGTACGAGACGGCTCGCACGATGAGGGGGTTCGAGTGTGTCTCTGCGCGTTCGAAGAATGCGCGACACTGGGTTTTAAAAACGGACCTAACGGAGGGCAGGTTGAGATCCCTGTGTAAATCCACAGTTCTCTCGAACCATTGGGCACCTACTGCCTTCCTTACAAAGCGATTCTGAATCCTTTGTAAGGCGTGCATGCGTGAACGAATAATGTGACCGAAGACAGGTGCGCAATACAAGATGATGGGTCTGACCACCATCTTGTATAGGGTAATCTTATGGCGGAGGGCCATATTGCTCTTGCTGTTGTAGAGCGGATAGAGACGACCTAGCATCATGAAGGTCTGGCGCTTGACTTTCTTCAGGTGGGATTTGAAAGAAAATCTATCGAATGAATTCGTCTAATACAATTTTGAGACAAGGCGTTTAAAGTTTTGATGTGGATTGAGACACTGTGCTCTATTCCTTTCCACCAACACAGTTGTTAATACATAGTACATAATTTGTTTGGTAGTGCGTAAATGCATTTCCCCCCGTCAAAAAAAAAAAAAAAAGTACATAATTTGTATAAAACACGTACAAGTTGATATCCTATTGTAGTGTAGTGCGCTCTGTCTCTCTTGGATGAAATTAAAATGCTCATAAGATCCATTATTTTTGATAAACTTTAATTATGTTTTCAATGGTAACAGCGTTATTTATGGTCTAGTTTTATGATGAGACAATAAAAACGAATCAGTCAACATCTCCTATTTTTGGAAACGAAGAAAGTGTGACAGAATGTGCCGTTTTGATTGAACGAGTGGAAGAAGTGAAAGAGTTTTTACAAGGAGTTTGAAAAGTGTGACTGTGATATTGAGCGAAGAGTTATGTTAGGGAATCGAGTAAACGGGACCCTTGGTTACTGAATGAGCAGCCAGAATGCCAAAAAGGCACGTTTGGCTGTGCATCGGGGTGTGCTAGTCCCTACACTTATGTTTGGTAGTGAGTGCTGGCTCTGGCAGTACAGATGAGAAGTTTAAGAAGTAACTGGTGTGAGAATGATAAAGTAAGAAATAGTGTTCTAAGGGAACGTCGTAGTGTGGTAGAGCATCTAGTGACAAAGATAGAGAGAGTTTAATTGATTTGGATACGTGAAGAGGGTGGATGAAAAAGATTGACGAAACAAATTTACAAGTCGAGAGTGACTGGGTAGACCGATAAGGGTCATCCTAGGCGAACGCATCTAGACCAGATCGAGAACGTTCAGGAGAAAGGCTGTGGTCAAAAGTACCCGTATGAAATTGTATGAAAGTAGAAGAAGCGAAAGACGCGTGTCAGGATCGTAGCAAGTGAAAGAATGTAGTCTCTGCCTACCCTTATTGGAGAGAGGCGTGATGTTATGTGTGTATCTTTGTATCCCCTATTTCACGAAAGAATCGTGTGAATCTTTTCAGTGGTTCTGAAGCTAAAAATCAATTAAATTGACAGACTGGCACGAGTAACGTTGCCTTAAATAATACGAAAAGTACACGTATTTCTCTGTAGGTTCTTTGCATCTATTACGCACTAGGAGCCACACGCAAGTGTTTTTGGCCGTCGTCCAGCTGTGGGCGAACCTACAAATGGCTTCGGGTCACTGGTCTTGTTGAACTCATTGTATTTTTTCACTTTTTATCATTTAGCCGATGCGATTATTTTTGACTAGCTGTCTACCCGCGGCTGCACCCGCATTTCTTATATTTCTCACTGTGTAATATAGTTTTTTTTATACGGAACCCTAATTATATTCGATTTTTTTTTCCGCTAACATTAAACAAAGATATATCTCACAAATTCAAATACCTGCTAGTAAAACTATGCGTTGAATCGGATTTTATTCACAATTTCATGTGTTTTAATATTTTTTTACGCGGAGCCCGAATTATTTTCGAAAAATAAAAGTAACCTAAGTTATGCCGAGTAACTTCAGCTATCTAATAAAGTCCCGTTAAAATTGGTCCAGCCGATTCGGAGATTACCCAAAACAAATAGACTTTAGATATCGTCAGGTACAAAAAAAAAAAAAAAAAAAAATAATGAAAAAAATCACAATCGCATTAACATAATATGTAATATTTAAGGATAGGTTGTTTTTTTTAAATTATTCTATTTAATAATAATTGAGTAGGAAAAAGTCACTAAGAATTTGTATGTACAGTTTAAACTCATATACGTACATGCATGTGAATTTACCACATGTTTTGAATGAATGCTTCAATGACAGAATTAATCGATTGTTTCACATTCCTTAAACTTACGTATATAAAATAGAATATTTTACTATATCCTATATACATATAATAAAAGGCTAGAGGAACGAAATCTGTACACGATGGCACATAATAACATCCGTACTCCCAATATTATAAAGAAGTAAAGTTTGCGAGTTTGGGGATGTTCGAGGTAATCTCCGCTACTACTGAACCGAGTTTAAAATTTTTTTTCCCTGTTATAAAGGTACATTATTTATAGGCTACTTTTTATTACTGTAAAATATATATTTTAAATAATAAATCAATCACAATAAATGTGACGGGACATAGATAGAGTATATATGAATGTCTTGGTAAACACATAGATTGCATCTAGAGGAAGAATAAGGCTGTCTATTAGAATATAATTATTGGAATTTCACGCGAGCGAAGTCGCGGGCACAACTAGTGTAACAATGTCAGGGCTTCAGGAGGCGCATATATTATGCATTCTTCTGACACTCTGACAACACCATATCTAAGGTCCGACATCAAATTCTTTTACGAGGCTTGACGAATCGACGACGAATTAAAATATATGGGGCAAGCGATGATAGTATCATTTATATATCTATAAGGATATATCCACTAATTTTGAATGAACGTCTCGAGGAAACAAGGAGCTTCACTTGGGTCACCGATTATTTGGATGCTGTTTTTTTTTACAGTAGTTTCTAGAATACGTTTCATTATATACGAGAATGTTGATTGAACTTTTCCGCATAAACTCTTTGTTTGTTTCCACAAGTACCCACATGTATGAGGTAATAAATTGTTAATAGCCATCACGCGCAAGCACGGACCGACATAACGACTTATGTTGTATTTATAAATGCACATCCACCACCTTATTTCATGCAACTGCTCTACGCGAGTTTACCCGCGTAGTTCCCGTTCCAGTGGGATTTTCGGAATAAAAAATTCCTATCCTATGTCGCTCGCTGGATTTCAAACTACCTCCATACCAAATTTCATCCAAATCGGTTCAGTAGTTTTTAAGTTCATTCGTTACACACAAAAATACAAATCTTTCCTCTTTATAATATTAGTGCAGAATAGCTATGTGCTATGTGTGTGTTTTTAGTACTAAGATGAAGTAAAAATATTACTCATAAATTCAAACACTTGTCCTTAAAACTATGTATTGAATTGAATTTTATTCACAATTTCATGAGTTTTATTTTTTATGCGGAACCCTGATTATTTCCCAAAAACTAAAGTAGCCTAAGTTACGCGGAGTAAATTCTGCTATTTAACAAAAAAAGTCCTGTCCAAATTGGTCCAGCCGTTCCGGAGATTACCTGGAACAAACAGCCAGTCAAAAAAAATTACAAATTGCAAATGGCATAGGTATCTTCTTATATTGTTCACTCCGTAATATAGTTTTTATTTTTTTCTGTTCGGGACTCTAATTATTTAACAATTTTTTTTTGCTTCTAACATTAAGCAAAAATATTTCTCTCAATTTGAAATATCTAGCAGTAAAACTGTGTATTAAAACGGATTTTATTAAATTTTTATGAATATTTTTTTTTTACGCGGAACCCAAACTGTTTTCGAAAATTAGAAGTACCCTAAGTTACCCTAAGCCTGAGCTTTCGGTGATGGAAAACATCGTGAGGAAGCCATAGCATGGTAGTAGGGCATTTTCTAATGATGCCCGCCTGGGTAACTAACCACTCTCAAGTTTTGTAAACCTGCCGCCAAATACCAATAGGTGTGTTCCGGCAGCATCGCTTCAGAAGCTGACCTCTAGGCTTAGTGTGTTT
Organism: Samia ricini; assembly: GCA_014132275.2. Lineage (NCBI taxonomy): Eukaryota > Metazoa > Arthropoda > Insecta > Lepidoptera > Saturniidae > Samia > Samia ricini. The sequence goes on from AP028167.1 coordinate 5,492,265, forward strand.
ACCGTCCTGGACCATATCGGCACTTAACATCAAGTGAGATTGATGTCAAAACACTGAGCCTGTATCTTGTAAAAAAAAGAAGAAAATACGTACCACGTACTTTAATTGATTCAGCGTATTGAACAAAATCTCAGCAGACGTTAAGTGACGATGTGGTCTAGGACGGTAAACGTACTAAGCATAGAGGTGATTGTTTTCAAGTGATGCTGTCAAAAAAAATTTGATCTTAAGATGGTATCTAGGCAGACGGCTGTTAGCAAATATTATAAAGATATTTTCCAGTATGTTTTAATAGGTTCAGTCTCATTGCAGAATAGGATAGATGGGTTAGAACCTACGTCCTATGTACAAACGTAAAAAATAATATTTCGATTACACTACAATAATAACTAAGGTACAAAATTTACACTTTATTAAATTTTATTATTAACCCAGCTGCGTGCCCGCGGTTGCGCCCGCGTTTCATATATTCTTCAGTTCGTTTTAATTTTTTTTACGCGAAACGTTAATTATTTTCGTAAATTAAAAGTACCCTAAGTTACCCGAAGTAACTTCAGCTATCAACCAAAAATATTCCCGTCAAATTTCGTCCAGCCGTTCCGGAGATTAGCCGGGACAGACAGAGAGATAATAATTGTATTTTTGTTTTAGGTATCGTATTATACTATTTAGTAAAAATATATTTTGACATTACAAATAGAAACTTACATTTTATTTATTGGTATAGATCGGTACTTGAAGATTTATGACGTCCCATCGCGGTCTCTTCGTCAGCGAAAATTAAACAAAAGAGCTAAATCTACCCTCTAGCCCTCCAGTCTCTCAATTAATACTTAAAAAATCATCCTCGTATTGAGAAAAATGCGGTCAAAGATTTTTCAACTTTCTTTGAAGTGTAAAACTTCATTAGTGGCGTTGAGCGTTTCTCGGTAGGGGGGCAAATTATAGATTCGCGTTACCATTTTTCTTGAAAAATGAAGTGATCAAAAATCTGCTTATTGAACGTACGGACGTACGCATATAGCGTCCGCTGATCCGCACGAGAGACTAACCCATTACCCCCCGAGCGGCGATGGATCTTGTGCCAGATTGGCTTCCACTGACTAAAAAAGTCCATGAAAATACCCAACCGGCGTAACGACGTCAGGGCTTCAGGAGGCACATACATATGCATTCTTCTGATACTCTGACTACACCATGTCTAAGGTCGGATATCAAATTCTTTTATGAGGCTTGACGAATCGACGACGAACTGAAATGTACGGAGCAAGCGATGATAATCTCATCTTATTATGTGTGATTCGATAGCTCGTTAGAAGTTTGAATTTAGTTTGAAATTAATGCATCATAAAACTGACTGGCCACACAGGTACTCACCTGAATCTCCTTTAACCGTTCCTGTGTCCCGGGACGTAGCAGGCACCAATATTGTTACACAAATCCGTATTTAATTTATATATTTTTACGCGCACGATATTGCTGCTACCGGTGTAAGATGGTGACAAGGTAGATGGCGCGCAAGGTGATATTTTGTGAGACCGTGTTGCCAGTTTTATAAACCCAACATTACATGATAGTAATCTGTGTAAAATTTTTTTTGACCTAGCTAATGCTGTTGATCGGAAGGGTATCTGTGTACACACAATATGTGCCAGTGTCATGTGGGTAAGATGAATTTGCAATCTTGTATCAGCGTTACCAAGCTCTAGCAAAACGGTTTCTCATCCTGTTCGAACTTTCCATGGAGCTTTCTCGACACCTCAGAATAAGTGTTACGCGATATCTTTTATAGTGCACTTAACTTATATGCAATAACCAAACTATCACACAAAACGCCACCAATATTACATGATGTAGAGTCAAATACAAAAGTTTAATGAATTAAAGCTACATGACAAATTGAGATCCCGGCAAAATCTCAGATAATATCTTCTGATACAAGACCGTTTGTTACAGTTTAAAATGTGGGAAAGATCCTGTGTATGATTTTAAAAGACTTTTGGAACCTGCTTACATATAAAATGTTTCCGTACGCTGTAAATTTGCGTTTGAATGCATTTTTTTTTTGTTTATTTCAACGTTTTATATTACCCACGCGTAAATGCTTTGAAGTGAATTCCATTTATGTAAACACAGTTATTTGAAAGCTATACTGAACATTATTTTAAGCGATGATGTCGCAGTTAGTCGTGTGGTCAGATTTTGCGTCAATGAACGCAGGTTCGGGCCCACCTACACAACTGTGAAGGTGATTGAAGCCATAGCATGGGTGTAGGGCATTTTCATACCAATAGGTGTGTTCCGGCAGCATCACTTGAGTACTAGTACCTCAAGGCTTAATGTGTTTATCATCCTGGACTGTAGATGTATCGTCACGTAACGTCAGATGAGACCGCGGACAAAGTACCTATTGAGTGTAATTTTTTGGTGTATAAATGTTTTGGCGGCATCTTGGTCTGGCATACGTCAAACCACTACGTGTGTGTTTAGTATAGGAAGTTTGTAGGTTTGGATTTTTTATTATGTAACTAGCTGAGTTCCCGCAACTTCACCCGCGTTTCATATACTCTTGATTGCGTAATATAGTTTGTAAATAATCATTTGGAACTAATGTATTGGTGGTACTGTCCAATAAATCGTATTGTGTCCACAATTTCATGAGTTTAAATGTTTTTAAACGGAACCCTAATTATTTTTTTTTTTTTACTTTACAACTAATGCTGTTAATACGTACGGACCGGACCGCAGACATGGCACGGCGGACAGCCAAGGTTATCAGTTGCCTAAGTAGGGATGGGAATCCTTTTCGAAAAAGATCAATTTTTGAATTGATTCGTTTCTAAGCTTGATGAATCGATTCACAAAACATCAAGGTTCAAAAGATCGATCTTTCAAACTAATAAAGTATTAGAGTTTCCTTTTTGTTTTCTATGATATTATAATTATCTGTAAACAGGCAAAAATCAAACAATTCAGTGTAATTTTTCCGTAGTAGGTTAGGCGTTCTTCTTGCGATTAATAGACCTTTAGTGCTGTTAATAAAAAAAAATTGGAAACAGTTTTTGCAATAAATGGTGATTATAGTCTTATTTCGATAATTGAAGGAATAATAATAAAAAGTCAAATAAAACAAGTCGAAACAAAATTTATCTCTTAGACCTCGATGTTTTGTGAATCGGATCAAAAACCGATTTATTTGAAAAATCTTAAACCTCATCGCTACTTAGGCGACTGATGACTTCGGCCGCTCGCCATACCATGTCCGCGGTTCGGTCCGTACGTGTATTAACAGCTTAATACTTATAAAGTTTATTAATCGATGCACATATAAGGTTGTCACTTCCAGACATCACCATCGTTCACATAACCATCCTTCCATAACCTTTGCAAATTAAACCTTGTTTGATACGTGGTGGTTGTTAAATTTTTATTAAACCACATTTTATTTACAATTTTATAAGTTTTTAATTTTTTTTTACGCCTAACCTTAATTATTTTCGAAAAATAGAACCAACATAAGTTACGCGGAATATCTTCAGCTATCTGCCGAAAACAGTCCCGTCAAAATAGGTCCATCCTTTCCGGGGATTACCCGGGAACAAACAGACAGACGAAAATTTTAAAAATCGTATCTGTTATAGGTATCGCATATACATTAATATTATCTATTTTAATTAAAATTATAAGTTATTATTGCAACATTGCTGTTTGCAACGTTTCGCTTGTGAGTAAAAACTCGAATAAGACAGAGTAATATGTAAAAATTAGATGCATTTCAAAAATAAATACATCTACTTCTATCCTATCTATCATTTGTTAAAATAGACGGACGATATGAAACAGGCGGGCGATCACTCGGCACTCGAGTCGGAAAAATCTGTTCTTTGGTTTTGTTTAAACGAAAAGCATATAAATATAAATTGAAATGTTTTCACATTAGTTTGAAATGGAGATATGTGTATACTAGCTACCTTACCCGGCGTTGTCTGGGTCACATTTGTATTATAAAGGAAAAAATAAACCTATACTAATAAACAAAATTGAAGTGTCTGTTAGTATTGTCTAAAAGATTTTACCGTCTTACCATCTTAAGTTCGAAATTTTTTTGACGGTAGCATTTGATAACAAGCGCCCAGACCACATTGCCACTTAACGTCTACTGAGATTTTTTGTTAAACATGCTCAATCTATTACAGTACAAAATAAATAAAAAGAAAGCTATGCCGCTTAGTGGTACGTATTATATTTCTTTTTTTACACGAAATAGGCTCAATACTTTGACCACAATATCACCTGATGTTAAGTGGAGATGTGGTCCGGGATAGGAAACACACTAAGCCCAGAGGTACTGGTTCTTAAGTGTTGCTGCCGGAACACACATATTGGTATTTGGCGACAGGTTTTCAAACTTGAGAGTGGTTAGCTACCCAGGCGGGAATTATTAGAAAATGCCCTATCACCATGCTATGGTTTCCTCACGATGATTTACTTCACTGAAAGCTCAGGCTGATTTTAGTGTTCGATAGGAGAATTTGAACCTGCGTCCATTGACGCGGAATCCGGCCGCACAATCCACTGCGCCGTCATCGATTCTTATTATTAGTGTAATAATTTTCAGAATTGTATCACTAATTCCGGAGATTCCATTAATTTGACCGAAAGACGTCCACTGCTGGACAAAGGTTTCCCTAAAAGATCTCCGCAACGACCTGTCTTGCGGCACCCGCATCCAGCGGACTCCTGCGGCTTGTACCAGGTCTTCGGTACAACTTGTTGGGGGCCTACCCTCGCTGCGTTTTCCTATACCTGGTAGCCATTCGAGAACTCACTAGCTTCATCGGGCATCAGTTCTACTAGCAATGTGCCTAGTCGATTGCCACTTAAGTTTGACAATTCTTCGGGTAATGCCGGTTACTGTGGTTTTTCTGCAGGTAGTCGCGGCCTCAGGCTAAGACTCCGCCGTATGGCAGACGAGATCTGGCCAAATGGACAGTTTGTCCCAGGTATACTTGTCATACAGGAATAATGTAATTTTTTTTTTTTTGCGTGAAAACCCGTTAAAATTAACTGAATTTAAATACAGGAATAATAATGTCAAGAAGCGTAAATTTTGATATCTCCTGACAACTCTCTTTACACGAAAGTTTTAATATAGAGCTGCCATTTTACCACTTAGGTGAATATTCTAGAGCCTGTCGTATCGGACAAATATTTCTAGTATGACTTAAGAGTCGATAAAATCAGGAAATAATTTTACTTAAACCACTAAACGTACCGTGACAAAGTAATATTAAAATGTTATGTTTAGTAAAATCTGTTTAATCGGCCATGACCGAACGAGCGTCCATTACGTTTTAGTTGAAGATTCTTATCGTGGCGTGTAACGAGGCCGGGGCCCTTGTAATGGAAATCAAATAACGCATGCCTCTGCTATTTGTCCCGATAAACGTTATTAACGTTATTTTGAAGCCGTTATAAAAACTGTTATAAGTTTAGAAGTTCATTTTATATTCGTTCGTTTCATTAGCTTATGGTGGTAGAGATATTTTCTAACAATTCCCGCCCGGGTAGCTACCACCCTTAAGTTCGACAACCTGTCGCCAAATACCAATAGGTGTGTTCCGGCAGCATCACTTAAGAACTGGGCGCCGCCATATTGGCGTTGACTGCTCTGACGAGCGCCTTACACTTTACCCCTACTCCACGGCCGGCTGTAATCCGACATGCGATAGATGGACGAAAATATTTGTGGCGATGGAAAAATGTTTCATTTTAGAAATAATATGCGTTGGGTTTAAAGAACCTGTATTAAATGACATAATACTTTTTAAACAACGATTAGCAAGAATAATTAATACATATTATAGATATTTATTATAATATAAATGGAGACCTTTTCTATATTTATTGTCTACTCTATCTTATTCTTTTACTGAAGTCACTCAGTTGGTATTCTACGGTTGGATTTCGCATGGACCCAACTCTATAATAAGCCTGAGCTTTGAAGGAAAATATCATGGGTAAACTAGACAACATGGTGATGAGGCATTTTCTAACAACGTCAAGTAGCAATAGGCGTGTTTTGGCAACGTCACTTGAAATCCATTTCTTCTAGGCTTAGTGTGTTTACCATCCTGGTTCATATCGTCATTTAACACCAGGTGAGATTGTGGTCAAAGTGCTGAAGCCTATAGCTATAGCATTAAAAAACTTGAGTTACTTAGAGCGATAGGGCCGGGCCGTCTTTAGGACAAACCCGGAAGCCGTCGGTGGTCTTCACTGTTTAAAGGGCCCCGAACATGCAGGAAAAATATTAATGTTACATTATACCAATAAAAAAAAAATCTCACATGAAAATTCTTTCTTTCTTTAAAAATTAACTTTTTACACTTGATGTTATTTGAATTTTCATTCGTATTGATAAATTAGTACTTCTATGAATGGTTAATTAAAAAAATGAGAAATCGTGTGGACGGGGATTAGTGGATTATGTTTTTGTTTCGTTGCTGGTTTTGAATTGGATATGAATTAACAATAAGTCTTAAGTATTTCGATATCGTTTAGTATTGCGTTGTTATTATTATTATTAGTGATTATGGGGCCATGTTCCTTATTACGTGGGGCCCTAAGCAATTGTCGAATTGGCTTTGGCAAGATCTACTAATATTGTTTAATATTCTTCATATATGTATATGCAAATGGGTAAAGTTTAGCGTCAGGTAGTAAAATAAAGTGCTTGTATGAATATAAAGGAGCGACCCGAACAAAGCAAACAATCTCACCTCGAACAGCCTTGTTCTAAAGAATAGGTAAATACATAAAAATTGATTATCTATATTAAAAATTTACTGATGTCACGCTACGGTTTGTTCGCTGTTTTTCTCTCTCATTACGTTACAAGCTATAGATTGTTCATCAATCAGGTTTGTTCTTTTTTTTCAATTTTGATGATCACGTGTTTAATGGACGATCCTTTAATGAGTTATGGCGGTTATTTTGTAAGGCTACTTAGTAAAACCGCATTTCTTATGGTGTTTTTTTGACTGGTTTATTAGTTAGTCACCTAGTACTTGTTTCTAATTATTAAGTCATTACTTGCAGTATTGTCTCTGTATTAAGTTATTTTGGTGAGAATTTACAAAGTTTGGTTATTGTGTAGTAAGTGGAGTATATTGAAGTATGCAGAACATGAGTTACGAGATGTTGCAAAAACTCTATGGAAAGTTCTAGAAAAGAGGTGCTAGTGTACGCATCCTCTAAAGCGAATCGCTGGGGATCGAATTAATATGAATTAACCTCAAGCTTTCCTCCCGTAAGGGTAGGCAGAGACTACGTTCTTCCACCAGCTACGACCCTGACTCACGTCTTTCGCTTCTTCTACTTATATGAACGCTTTTTATACATTCTCTTCGCTTACGGGTACTTTTAACCATGGCCTTTCTTTAGAACGATTTAGTCGAGGTACGTTCACCTAGGTCGACCTTTACCGACTTGCCCAGACAACTTCGCCTTGTAATTTTTTTCATCAATCTACTTTTGTCCATATCATCTTCACGTGCCTAAAGTAAATAAGCATTCCTTTCTCTATCTTTGTGACTACATACAAAAAAAACAACGGATTCCACTAAAAAAAAATGTGACGTTTATGGACTTAATGCAGTGTCAATAAGAGTAGCATAAATTTGGTTAAAGCGTTTTCAATCCGAGAATTTTGTGTCGCTCTGGTCGCTCTATTACGGATAAAGTGGTCGCCATTTTGAAAAACGTGGAGCAAGATATGCTTATCAGTAATTACGACATGGCTGAAGAAGTGTGAATTTGATCATTAAACAGTTTTGATTGATACATTTGAAAAAAGCCGGGCATACAAAAATACTCAATATTTGGGTGTCACGTGAATTTACTAAAAGAAAGTTATTGAACCGTGTACTAATTTGCGATTATTTATTAAGACGTAATGAAACCGAACCGTTTTTGAAGACATTGATAACTGGTGATTAAAAGTGGATCACGTACGACAAGGGTCTGTGAAAAAAAAACGTTGTCAAAGGTCGGCCAGGCTTCACAGACTGTAGCAAAACTTGGATTAACTCGCAATGAGATGATGCTGTGTGTATTGTGGGGTTGGAAGCTCATTGTCATTATGAGCATTTACCGCTGGACAGACCATTAATTCGGATCTCTACTGCCACAAGTAATGAGATTATAGCAAGAAGTTGAGAGGAAAAAAACCGGGATTGATCAATAGAAATGGTGTGGTCTTCCATCACGATAACGCTAGACCACACACGTATTTAGACACTCGGCAAAAATTAATTGAGTTTGGCTGGGGGCTGTTAATGCATCCGCCTTATAGCCCTGTACTTGCACCTCCAGATTTCTACCTGTTTCGGTCACTTCAAAATTCTTTACGCAATGTCAGGTTAACATCAAGAAAGGATTGCTAAAACTACTAGACCCGTTTTTTAATCAGAGGTGCCAACATTTCTACAGTAACAGGATCATGGCACTACCAACACGATGACAGAAAGTTATAGAACAAAATGTTGTAAAAAATGTCTTTAGTTTTCATGTAAAATGCGAAGAAACTTTTCCCCTAACCTCACATATCAAACGACGAAGCAACGCACGTTTCCGACTTTACTGGACAATTAAGTGTGTCATAGGCGGCGATGCCATAGTGATGTTCGTAGCAAGTAGTGATGCAGTAACTCGCGTATCATCGCCGCACACTACTCCTTACTTTATCTATCATTCACATGCCAGCTATACTTCTTAGACTTTTTAAAAAATATCTACAGCCTTAAGGCCTTAAGATTAATCTTGATTTTACTGTTTCTTCTGCTAAACCCAGTAGGAGCGAATTAAACCAGAAATAGAAATGTCATTGTTTGAAATCGATAGGTATATCTGTACTAATAAATAAAATTACAGTGTCTGTTTGTAATATCAATATAATAATGTTTCGCTAAATACATACGAATTGAAGGTAGTCATATATTACGCAATTTTTAAAATTTTTGTCTGCCTGTTTTTGTTCCGACTAATCTCCAGGACGGCTGGGTCGATATTGCAGGGACTTTTTTGGCAGATAGCTGAAGTTACTCGGCATAACGTAGGCTACTTTGATTATTCAAAAATAATTAGTGTCTCGCGTAAAAAAAAACTCATGCATTGTGAATAAAATCCGATTTAATGCAGAATCTTATCGTAGGGACAGGTCAGGGTGCAGTGATTACGCGTATATCAATCTGTTTGAAACGTATATTTGGATATGTATCTTACAATGATAAATATAACACTATATGTGTTATCCGTGCCACATCTCGATAATGACTCCCTTAAATACCCGATGGGCGACTAATTTATATTGTAACGCATGCAATACCTGTTAATAATATTCTTAACAAACAAAATATGTAGACATTCTAAAATACGTTTTTAAAAATACAGAAAATTCTTACATTGATTATTGATTAATTCTTACATTGCTTATCGATTAAATCTGAAATTAACTCCACTTCCGTTTATCTATTTTCCGGTTCCGGTTTTTTAAAAATGTATACGTAAATTCTATTACAGTTTCATACTACTTATTACGTATATAAACGAAATATACGAATAATTATCCTAACATCATTAACTGGTATGTGAGAAATATCTCTGCTTTCTGTTAGTGCCAAAAATAATTCACGAAAATTATAAGGGATTCCGCATAAAAAAAAATTAAAACTCATGAAATTGTGCATAATCGATAGGATAGGACATAGGTTATCTAATTTCTCCTGTCGTCTGTCATCTCAATTCTTTATCTAATACCTAGGCCTAGAATTTCCCCCCTATAATAATTACACTATTGTCTACTTGTCCATCCGTCCATTCAACCGAAAGACGTCCACTGCTGGACATAGGTCTCCCCCAAAGATCTCTACGGCGACCGGTCTTGCGCCACCCGCATCCAGCGGACTTTCGTGACCTTCAGCAGGTCGTCGGCCCACCTTATGGGGACCGTAGACCCACGATACATTTTCCGATGCATGGTAGCCATTCGAGAACCCGTTGGCCTCATCGAGCATCGGTTCTGCAAGCAATGTGCGAACAATATACTTTACAGAATTTATCGAACCCATAAATGTTATGACAGAACACAAAAAACAGATAAAACACCTTTAGGTATAATTAAAATGCTTGTGACGTGACGAATTATAAAACCACAACACCTGTCACTTATAAAAATGGCGCGCGCTAATTTTGCCGGGAATGCGTATCTATCTACGTTCCGATGGCGCATTCGAGACCGTTTGTCATTTCGACGCTCGACTCGTGTCTAGGCTTAATGACTTCAACTGTCTAAACCAATGTCACTTTTTGGCTCTTTCTCTATTTAAATTTAATGCAATTACATTGCAGTTGGCATCACTGTAATCAACGGATGTTTAGCTTTGACAAAGACCGCGGAATTTACGTACGATAGCGAAGGCTAAATCGAGGTCCGCACCATTTTTGTGCCCTTACAAAAAATACCCTTCACTTTTTCACTACTGGCTTTTTGACAGGACCTCAGTCTGTCAAGTAGTAACTGTTATCTTTCATTCAATAACTTGCACCCGCTCTACAACAGCAAGAGCAAAATGGCCCTCCGCTATAAAGTTACCCTGTACAAGATGGTGATCAGACCCATCATCACGTACTGCGCACCTGTCTTCGGTCACATCACTAGCGAGCAGATGCTAACCTTACAAAGGATTCAGAATCTCTTTATAAGGAAAGCTGCAGATGTCTATCGGTTTCAGAGAAATGTGGACTTACACAGAGATCTAAACCTGCCCTCCATTAAGTCCGTCTTTAAAAACCCAGTGTCGCGCTTTCTTCGAACGCGCAGAGACACACCCGAACCCACTCATAGTACGAGCTGTCTCGTACACGCCAGTCCGTTCCGCCGACCGAAAGCGGCGACGTCCGCGTAACATATTAACCGACCGCGATGATAGCATCACGCGCGCGAATAGGCGGTTTCCTCATGTTCCTCGTACATTTGCGTGTCAGCGCCCACGCCCGCGAAACCGCCGTTCCCACCGCTGGGGACGAGCGGCTAATTTTGCTCCCGCACACTCTGCGGGGCTCCTTCAGGCGGCGGCCCAAGACCTGCTTCGTTCCCCAACTGGGGAGGCTCTTGACGTCGCCGCCAGCGCGATACAGTAACACTGCCCATGCATCAAGCATTACACGCACAACACTGCAAACACACTCTTGCACATAACACGCAGGTACATAGGTCCTGTAAGGAACCTTTTTTTTATGTAAATAAAGATAAAAAATTAACTAGGATAAAAATTCCGCGGGAGTTTTCATACACAGGTAGCGGCCAAGCCGAGGTTCGAACCCTTGAGCTAGCTACCTTATGCGGCTGAGTGCCTTCAGCACTCGCCCTCAAAGTTCAGGGAAGCTGTAAAGGCCCTTCCGGTCAACAGCATTAGCTAATTAGAAAAAAAGACCTTTTGAATTTAAATCTAACGTTTATTTTTTTTCTTTTCACAGACATCCTAGGAACCGGCTGCCTCGCTTCAATACATGTAAATAATATAAAAAAAAAAAAACACTAAATTGAATTTTAAAGTCAATTGACAAGAATATATTTACAAAATGTGTCAATGTTGTCGTAGTAAAAAATAGATCCGTAAATGATAATAATATCCTCCGAATTAAAGGAACTTTTACAATTTATGGAATTTAAACGAATAATTTAATTAGTAATGTGTTAGTATTTACGTGGCATTTTAAAAATGGCGACGCCGCCCGAATCCCCGGTCGAAGAGCACGCGTATGAATTAGAGCCAAGTCGGACGCCGAAACCCATACCGGTCGCATTAGAAGAATTATGCAGACAGACGAAGTTCTCGAAGCAAGAAATAAGAGTCATGTACAGAGGATTCAAAACGGTGAGTTTGTAATATTGTTTAAATTATTATTTATGCTGACTAAATGTTTAATTCGTGCCCTTCATTTTTTACTTCGGAGCCTTTTGCTGGTAATGTTTAAAGACATTTAAATAGGAGTTTTTGGAGAAATTTTTGGCATGTAGTGTAATTTGTTAACTTGCAGTATGTGACCTTATACCATGTAATTTCGGTGGCATTTTAAGTGCTATCTTTTGATTATTGTGTATGAAGTGTATTGAAAACAATGACAATGTATGTGAATTCAGAGATCTCACAATAAATAACGCTATTAGAACACTGTAACAAAGTAGCCACCACTTTTTGGAGCACTGATGATTAGTTTTATACATATAATAATACGAAGTTGGGCCCAAATAGCTTGTGCATGAGGCCGTCATTATTAAAACAAAACTAGGCAGCCATGGGGACTGTCGACAAAGTTGAAAGCTCGAAATTTTTGGAAGAAATGTTGTTTTTTTTATGTTCAATTTCATAATTTGGTCAGTCAAATTATTTTATAACATAACCTAGCTTATAACATTTGTCAGGTTCTTACCTCTATTGACGCTCTGATGAATAATTATGCACATTTTCACAGTTTATTCATAATCAAAACATACGATAGGCTGTGTTTATAAAAAAAAATCTTATTTTATCTCTGTGCGCCATTTTTTTTAAATCTAGCTAATGCTTTAGATTGCTTTTTTTATGCTATGCAGACCGGAAGAGCCTTTATAGTTTAATCGAACTTTGGGGGCGAGCGCTGAAGGCACTCAGCCGCAAGGGGTAACTAGCACAAGGGTTCTAACCTCGGCTTGGCCGCTACCTAAATCATAAAATTCCCGCGGAATTTGAACATAGCGAAACCCTACATTTTTTTCTTAAATAATAAAAAAGGTTCCTTACAGGAGCTATGTACCTGCGTGTTATGTGCAGGAGTGTGTATGCAGTGTTGTGCGTGTAATGCTTGGTGCATGGGCAGTGTTACTGTATCGCACTGACAGCGACGTCAACAGCCTCCCCAGTTGGGGAACGCAGCATGTCTTGGGCAGCCACCGGAGGGGAACCCGGAGGCTTTGAGCGCCAGCACTTAAACGCCATCTTATACTTGACATACTATGCATTTTGGTGGCTGACGTCATAGCATTGTAGGTAACGCGAATCTATAAGTTTACCCCCTACCGAGAATCGCTCATCGCCGCTAAAAAACATTCTACTTCAATAATAATATAGAAGTTAACTGCATACGGTGTCTGCCTTTGCGGATCTTACCTTGTATAATAGTGGCCCATTTGGCTGTTGTGAAGCAGAGGTATAACCCGTGGAGTCCAGCTAAATGCCAATATCCAAACGTGATTAGGTTTACATAGATGATTTGACGATAGACGATAGACGATAGAGATGATAGAGCTTGTGACGTGACTAATTAGTCACATTCTTCTTGTTCGGATGAGTCCAACGTTGTAACTTGCCCTTTTACGTTGGGCGCCATCGTATGTTTGCTTCTGGGGAGAGAATTAAATGTCGGTTCAATCAAATTCACACGACCGAACCAACTAAGCATACCTTTCTCTATTTTCCTCACTACATCCATTAACTACCACATTACAGCGTTCTTTTATCACACCAATTGCTTATGACATAGTCAGTCGATCATTTTCACTCCAGCTATACCTGTCAGACTTCTTATCGCCACAGCGTTAATCTTACTTTCGTGCTTCTGCCGAACCCAGCACTCATTACCATACCCAAGTGTAGGGAACAGCAAAAATAAAAAAGGAAATTGAACGCGAATTGAAGTAGGTACGACAATCACTTTCCATCGGTTGATTGAAAATGGAACAGCCGAACGTAGCGCCGTTGAAATTCGACGGAAATTAATTGTCGATAGAACATCGAGCTTGCTGTAAGATTGAATTCCTGTTTGGATAAACTGTATGGCTGACGTTTATATATTTTTGTGCGCTTATAACTCTTTTAATATTAAACTAATCTATATGAATCGTTTTTAAAATCATAGATAAGTTATCTAGTTAGGTTGAATGTATATATTTAGTTACAATAGGTAAGATAGGATTCGCTTCCATACATTCAACTGAAAGACGTCCACTGTTGGGCATAGGTCTCTATCTCCACGAAGACCGGTCTTGCACCACCTGCATCCAGCGGACTCTCGTGACCTTTACGAGGTCGTCGGTCAACCTTGTGGGGGGCCTACCTATATTGAAATAAAATCGGTATAGTCAATTAAAAAAAAAACTCTATCTATAATCTATATCTATACTAATAAATAAAATTGAAGTGTCTGATTGTAAAGTCAAAATATTGTTTTTACTAAATACATATGAATTTATATACGATACCTATATAACTATTCTACTATCTATACCTAGACATAGGATTACGGCTTTTAGGGGATCTTTCAAATATGCCGCCACTCACTGCTGGAATAATATTCCCCCGCCATTACGAGCTAAAAAATGTAAATTTAGTTTTTAAATATCAATATAAGCAGTATTTATTAAATATTCAAAAAAATTCAATATGAACTCGTACCGTAGAGCTACAGACCAGACATAACATGGAAATTAAACTTTACAGGCACCTGAATTACCAAATTTATTGACGTTTAACATTTTCGAATAATATTATATTATTTATTCTACCTACAGTCGCTACGTCTGATCGTACATTATTAAATCATTATTATTATTATTTTTTTCCTACGCTTATCACTTAAATAACACAATATTCTTACAACCTTGAATTTACACTCACACTTGATTGGATCATTACATAATTATAAATGTTTGTTTTTTATTATTATTATTTTTTCTTTCTTGTCTATCTATCTATCGACGGAACGTCTGTGCATGTCAAAGCCCCCTATTGATTTTTTTTTTTTTTTTTTTTTGACCTAGCTAATGCTGTTGACCGGAAGGGCCTTTACAGCTTCACCGAACTTTGGGGGCGAGTGCTGAAGGCACTCGCCGCAATAAGGTGACTAGCTCAAGGGCTACCAAAGTGGTACGAACCTCGGCTTGGCCGTCACCTGAGTACTCAAGACTCACTCGCGAGTTGTATCCTAGCTAACCCTACATTTTTTTATATTAATATAAAAAAAAAAAAAAAAAAAGGTTCCTTACAGGACCTATGTACCTTGCATGTTATGCATGAGTGTGTATGGAGTGTTTGTGCGTGTAATTGCTCAATGCGTGGGCAGTGTTACTGTATCGCGCTGGCGGCGACGTCAAGAGCCTCCCCAGTTGGGGAACGAGACACGTCTTGGGTCGCCGCCTGAGGGGGACCCGGAGTGTGTGCGGGAGCAAAGTTAGCCGCCTGTCCCCGGCGGCGGGAACGGCGGTTTCGCGGGCGTGGGCGCTGGCACGCATTCGTACGAGGTAAAGGAGGGAAGATCCTATTACTACGAGTTATGGTATCGTCGCGGCACGATAAGATTCTTTGCGGCCGACGTATACGACGCGGCTTACGTCCTGGCAAGTACGAGACGGCTCGCACGATGAGGGGGTTCGAGTGTGTCTCTGCGCGTTCGAAGAATGCGCGACACTGGGTCTTGAAAACGGACCTAATGGAGGGCAGGTTGAGATCCCTGTGTAAATCCACAGTTCTCTCGAACCATTGGGCACCTACTGCCTTCCTTACAAAGCGACCCCCTATTGAAAACCAGCGTTGCAGTGTCTACCGCAAGGTGATGCTACAACAAGTAGCTGAATAGGGGGCTATTGTTTGGATTCACTCGTGACTATTTAAAATGTGTGTTTTTGTATTTGTAATGTATATATTTGCTATCCAACAATAAATTTCTTTCTTTTTTTCTTTCTTTTCTTTCTTTCTTTCTATACTAAGGATACAATTTTAAATTTTTTTGTTACATAGCTGAAGTTACTCCGCGTAACTTGGGCTACTTTAATTTTTCGATAACAATTAGGGTTCCGCGTAAAAAAAAATTAAAACTCATGATGTAATAAAAAATCTGATTCAATTCATAGTTTTACATAGAGTTATTTTAATTTGTGAGGAATATTTATTATATGGTGGATCATTATGTGAACGATGGTGATGTCTGGGACTGACAGATTTCTCTGTGCATCTAGTAATAAACTTACAAAAAAATACGTAAAAAAAAACCAGATCGAGTTCCTTGCCGGTTCTTATCGGTGACTGGGGTTGTTTTTTGAATCGGTGATAGTATTCTCACGTTCATAAGCGCTTTATCAGGACCAAAATTAGATAAAATATTTTTGAATCTAAGTTTTGAACGCTTGCTAGCGTGGCAGTTTGGCACGTCAATTTTCTTCATTCCATTGGTTCAATGACAGATTTATGCGGTCAGTCACATATAACAGTTGGCTCCACTGGCTGTCGAGCTTATATGGTGACGTAACAATGACATGTACAAAAATGCAAAGCTTGGAACTTTATTTTTACTCTGTATAGGCTCAGTGCTTTGGCCATAATCTCACCAGATGTTAAGTGACGATGTGGCCCAGGAAACACACTAGGCCTAGAGGTACTGGTTCTCAAGTGATGCTGCCGGAATACACCTATTGGTATTTGGCGACAGGTTTTCAAACTTGAAGGCGGTAGCTATCCAGGCGGGCACTGTTAGTAAATGCTCTACCACCATGCTATGGGTTTTTCTCACGATGTTTTTTTCCTTCACCGATACCTCAGGCTCATTTTAGAGTTAGACAGATAGGCTCGTATCTGCATCCAACTACACCATCAGCGTAGGAGCTTGCCTTGACCCATCGGCTGCACTTTAGAGAATGCACTGAAGGGCTGCATCAAATTACCCTTCCATTTAAAAACTACAGTCATCGTATGAATCTCCATCCATACTTAGTCGATATTCAATTAATTTGTACGAAGCATTTAGCATATTCGTTAATTGGAATAAGCTACCTACGCATGTTTTCCCGAAGTCGTACATTAATTACAGGCGCCTTTAAAAGAGAAAGGAATTAAAAACATTACAGTAAATATATATATACATATATGTTATTGTCATTTATAAAATGGACGGAAGTAGTAAACGAACATATAGGTAGTCCACTTGGTGTGGAGCAGCATACTTGAAAAAGTTTCTTACTCTTAACTAAGTCTTCTCAATAAAACTGTTTGTTAAGTCGCCGTAAAAAAGAGGATAAGAAATTGTCTATTTAATCTAATTTATACCATATCAATATGTATTACTACATTATATCAATCCTCGTTAATTATATCAACATAGAAGAACATAAAAACAAGCATTGTGTTCCCCTTGGAAAATTGCAGGCGTACGAAAATACACCAAAACGAAATTCTCGCCACTAGCTAATGATCTGAAACGAGACAGCGCTATGCGATCAAAGAACGTATGACAGAGACGAATACGTGTATGACATCTCTATTGTAATGAAAAGGTCAGTAGGTGAGAGAGTCGACGACCGTTCGTGCTGAAAATAGGGCCGTCATGTCAGCCATGACAGTTCGCGCCGGAAAGTTGGTATTGTGTTGTTGTACCTACTCTCCTATCGTGGCAGAAATTTGAATGCGGGTCTGTCAATCAAAAATTGTAGAATGTTTTCTATTTTGTCTTTTTTTTTTTTCATTATTGTATGTTTAAAGGATAATAATTTGGCATTTATGTGAAGACAACTTTTGTGTTGTGTTGTGTTTGTAGAAAAAAAGTCCTTAAGTTTTTTTAGTAAATAGGTGTGTTTGTGGATCGTTTCGTTAATAACCATTAAAGATCTTTTAGGATAGGACAAGGACAGCGGCCTCATAAATACCTAGTCCAGAACCTCGCTAAGATCACCCCTGCATAAAATACTTTTTTTTAAATTTTTTGAAATACAATTGATAACCGATTTCAATTAAAGTATCTAGAATCAAAGGATTATTAAAATGTTACGTTGGTGTAATCACTAGTACAAATTGACGAAAAAACGATTAACCTGGTAAAACACTAATAATATAAAAATAACAAAAAATAGAACTAGTTCACTAATATAGGGAAACTCTATATTATACTAAACCACGGTTAAAGAATACACTTATCAGCTACATTAATGTATACTTCTATAGTAATAAATAAAATTGAAGCGTCTTTGTATACATGAACCTGTACCATTTTTTTTTTTAAATTTTTTTTGTCTGTCTGTCTGTTTGTTCCGGGTAATCTCCGGAACGGCTGGAACGATTTTGATGGGACTGTTTTTGATAGACAACTGAATCAACAATATTCGATAACATAATAAGTCACATAAATGAATATAATAAATAAATAACGAGCAATATTTAAAAACTCCTTAAACTTTTTTGTGTGGGTGTGTCTGATAAAGCCCCAAAGTGACTGAAATTTGTATGGAAATTAAGTCATAAAATTAGTCTTAAAGCTTTCAAATTAGAGCCATGTAACTTTGCAAATAAGTTCTCAGTTATAAAGGCAAATGTGCATTTAAGTTTTTTTTAAAACTACCTCTACTTATGTAAAAAACATATATCGCCACGACTATTTTCAATCTTAATAAACTGCAAAAATAGATTGTACTCTTTAAAAAAAACCCGAACAAATTTAGAACCAATGACAGAGAACAGCTGTTTATAATTTATTAAAGTTGATGGAAATAAAGATACAAATTTATATGGAAAATAATTATTTATCGAAGTTGTTATTTGTCAAATGTTATGGACTTCATTATTTTACAAATACCCACGAAATACAATGCGAACAGAGTTGCGGGCACAGTTAGTCTTAAATAATATAAAAGTTTACTTAAAGCGAATGGTTCGATGTAGAAACATTTCGATAATAAATGTATTCGTAAATCTTTTATTTAATTCAACTAGGTGGCTTGTTGCCAGATTGCTTCGCATACCTAATGGTTTTATCAATGCTTATAATATTCATATTGATTGCCTCGTAATCAGATAAGGTAAGGGACAAACCAGAAGATGGGCAGCAGCGTCCTCTGAGTGCTACAAATACCTGACTGCGATTGCTAATCCTCCTGCCAAGCGTGCCACTTATGGTAATCCTTCCCCCTTATTAGGAGAGACCTATGTCCAACAGTGGACGTCTAACGGTTAAATGGATGGATAGATGAATCAGATTAGCTATTATAATTTAAGATGATAATGTGATAATCAAATTTAAAACGCCTCCGTAAAAATAACAAATAAATATCGACCTGCAAAAGTCGACATATAAACAATAAAACAGTGACACTGCATGCACTAGTATCACACGCATCATACTGCACAAACATACTTGCACACTACACATAAGGTACATAGGTTCTGTAAGGGACCTTTTTTACTTTACAGGTTTACTAACCATTGGGTTAGCGCGGGGCAAATTTCGCGAAAGCCGAGGTTCGTAGGTTCGTACCATTTTAATGCCCTTGTGCTGGTGATCAGTTCTACGTTGAGTTCCTTCAGAGCTCGCCTCAAGCTCCGGTGAAGCTGTCAAGACACTTCTGGTCAATAGCGTTTTGTCAGTTAAAATAAATTTTTTAACTAGTTAATCTTTTTATTTTTATTATTGTTGTTAATCATTTGTACTTTGTTATTATTTATTAGTTAAAAATAATTGCAACTGAACCTGGATCTAGACGTTCCAGTTCTTACATTTCGTTTCCATTTGGGAAAAGGAAACGCTCTAAAAAGGTCTTTTTTTTCGTATTCTAGGAAGCATATGGAAATAATTATATTTAAATATGTCGAAAAATCATGACCTAAAGGTCCTAGTAGAAGGATATAGGAAACTGGCGATAATGGGTACGTCGTCAATTACTATTGTAATAATTGATTTAGCTCCAATAAATGACGTGTTTGTTTTCCTTTAGACTCGACATGACATTTTAAATCAGTATAGGTAACTAAGGAAACCATATAAGATCCTAATTTGATTATAATAAACATGTCATTCGGCTCTCGATAAGCCAATTTGCCAATATATCGTAAAAATCTAATTCAGACACTTCTGGTCACATACTTATATCATGAATTATATTACAGATAACATTGTAATTACTACAGTACATTCAGACTAACGACACGAAATGTGTACATTGAAAATATTTAAGAAAAATAAGTATGCGTGGCTTCAGAAACGACTACAGAACACATTTCAATAGTTTTAATTTTTTTTATCTATCTGTCTGTCTGTTTATTAATTTGTTCGCTAATCATGTAAAAAGTAATGAACCGATTTCGATGAAATTTGGTATGGTAGTAATTGATACTCTATATATATAGTAACATTTAGCATATTTTTACACATATATGTATTTATATAATTTATAAATAGCGTTTATCTAGATTCATTAAAAAAAAAACCATAAAAGTGAAGTATATGATGCATAATAACATCATTAATTAATAGCGATAGGAATGAAAATATAACAAATTTAAAGCAATATTTTGATTTTGCAACAATTTGAAAGCAACAATTTGAAAAAATACTATGCGGGGCTTCGGAATAGACTACAGAACACATTTCAATACTTTAATAAAAATTGTCTGTCTTTCTGTTTATTAATTTATTTTTCAATCACGCAAAACTACTTAATCGAGTTTGATGACAGTTGGTAATGACATATGCAAGTTATGTCATATGTATATCCAGAACATAGGTTGTAAATTGTTTGAATTCCAAGCGGGTAAAGCTGCAGGCACAGCTAGTAGTTGTTATGTTAGACGTTTTTTATTCTTAAATAGTATTCTTTTAGTGGCCGAAATTAGACTATAATCAACATTTATTGCAAAAACTGTTTCCAATTTTTTTTAACCAGCACTAACGGTCACCAATAGCGACTAAACAAAAATAGAAGAATGCCTAACCTTCTAAGGAAAAATGAAACTGAACTGTTTTATTTTTGCCTATTTACAGTTGATCATTATATCATAGAAAACAAAAAGGACACTCTAAAAACTATACTTCATTAATTTGAAAGATCGATCTTTTGGACCTTGATGTTTTGTGAATCGATTTATCAAGCTTAGATTCGCATCGATTTTAAAATCGATCTTTTTCGGAAAGGATTCCCATCCCTCCCTAGGGATAACTTCGGCCGCCCACCGTACTACATCCGCGATCTAATCCGTGTGTTTCTTAACAGCATTAATTACCTTAAGTAAATTGATTATAAAACCTATTAATAATTTTAAAAGCAGTATTCTTCAAACTCCATGACCGCAATCTGTCTGAAACGCTTTTGTTTATGCATTAAATGGTTTATTCGTAATGTTGGTACTTCGTAGCACGCAAATTTGCGTGACCGTCAAAATGGCGACCTATTACTAGGTACTTATGTTAAATTATGTTAATAGTTCTTTATTTAAAAAAAAAAAAAACAATGACAATTTTGTTACATCACTAGCTGTGCCCGCGAATCCGTTCGCGTGGAATTTTGTGATCTTTTTAATGTTATTAATTCAATGTTATTAGGAAACTTCATTGCAATTTATTATTATTGATAGTATTCACTGCAATAGATTAAAGAAATAACGTGATTTTGATAGAATGTGTTGCCAACAACTAAGTAAAAGAAATATTAAACTCGAATAATACTTTATTCAGGATACGATACGGTAGTGTTGCAACAATATAGAAGACTATACTAGCTACTATTAAGAGGATATCCTAGCGGCCTTTATTCCATACAAATGTGGATTACATTTGTACTCCTATTTTCTTCCTGGATAGTAAATTAAATAGTTTTATACCAAATAATATATATCCACCGCGGCTATGCCCATACGTTGTGTTGTTTTTTTCTATAAATTAGTTATTGTAGTAACTAGGAGCCTTAGAAAATGAAAAAAATTCTCGAATTTTACCGTCATTTTCAGACGTTCATCAAACAAATTTGATGGATAAAATTTAAAGAAACAAAATGTACAGGCATAGTCAAAGTCTTTATTATTCTAAAACTGAAAGAAAATTAAAAATCGGTTGTGTTTTGAAGGGGGAAACAGGGTACTACGACGTTATGTTTTCGTCTATTTTGCATAGTTAAATCAGCCCCAGCTGCAATTGTGCCGGATTTCGTGTTTTATAATTCTTTCTTTGGGGACGCAAGGCGATAGCAATAGATTTCTGAAATACTTTTACGGACGTATGTCCTCTTAATGACAATCTGCGATTTACATACACAATTCTACCAATTTCATGTAATAAGTTATGTTTTAAATCTTGTGTCAATGTTTTCTTAGTTCCAACAAAACGGGTGGCTCATCTTGCTGTAACATGGAGTTTTTATGAGAGCTCAGAATAAACGTTTCGCGTCATTATTTCTAAATACTCTTCACCTTTGCACAATAACAAAACTATATCATATAAGACAAGACCAAAATTACACAAAATAAAGTCAGCAAATACCCAAGTTAATGGATTAAAGACAATACATGCTAAATGACAGACTGAGATTTCTAGAATAAGAGATTTCTTAAAAATTGCATTAAAACTAGAAAAATATAATACAATTCTATGACAGTGGCAGAATTGTATATAAACAGTGGCCATTAATTAAGAAGAAATTGCAATAAAATATAACATTTTCCCGGAGAACGTTATGGTGTTATAAAACTGTTGTGTGGGATCACTATTATAGACATTAATTATTTTTATTACTTACAGTTTTGTTTCCGCAATCGTTTATATTGTTTGTAACCTTTGATCGCAATCTCACATTTTTTAAGGACAGAAAGTGGCCAATATTCTTTATGTTTTTACATAGTTATTATACCAGCTTGTGACTGCGGCTTCGCCCGCATTTTATATCTCCTATAGGTGTAATAACATTTCATTTATACCTAACCTAAAAAAAACAAACGAAGAAAAATGAGTCTTTTTTTTTTATTAGCGAAAAAAATGTACATATGAGTAAATTGAAAAGAAAAGAAAGAATCGATGAAATCAAACCAAAAAATAACTTATAACCATCTATGAAAAATTCCACATCGTATCGTAGAAGTCCGTTCTCGGTATGTTCAATAGTTTTGAGGTGATGGTGCTTCTGAGGACCCACATTTTCCTTATATATTTATGTATATATATATAGAATATATCATAATTATTCTCATTGTTTATTACCAACTCACTTGTGGGCGGTGCAGTAAGTTTTCGTCTTCCATACGTCCCTATCAACCGTCATCTCTTCATTTACTCCTTGTTCTTTCATATCATTTCTTACACACTCCATTTACACTTTCTTTGGCCTTCCTCTACTTCTCCATCCTTCCACATTCATATTCATTACTATTTTATCTACAGGGGCTTCCTCTCATCTCATAACAATACATACCACATAGTTAATTAAAGTTACAAATGTTTAATTGCATTGTCCTTTAAAGGTTGGCCCATAAAGGTGCAAAAGAAAGACGACTGCATGTAGCTTTAAAGTAAATGTTCAGATAGATGTGTGGGGTAACAAAAATGGAAGAATTAGGAATGACTACTGTTACGGCCGCGATGCTTGCCTTCGTCCAAGCACCGTGGAACCGTAGGGTGGGCGGGTTGTCTCACTCACACTAGATGGTAGGTGTGAGCGCCGGTGGCCCGCCTCGTGGTGAACACCGGATGCCCGTTGTTTGACAAACTGACTCGCCGGAGTAGTTAGTGATGTGCGAGCGAGATAGCAATCACGGTAGAGCAGGACGGAAAATAAAAACGCGAACTTGTTGAGTGAGCGAGAGGTGAGCCGAATCTTGCTGTTTCTTCTTAGTGATCTTCAATGTTTGCGAGTACCGTTGCGCTCTGATTTTTCGGTTTTTTTTTTTTTTTTTTTTTTTTTTTTTTTGACCTAGCTAATGCTGTTGACCGGAAGGGCCTTTACAGCTTCACCGAACTTTGGGGGCGAGTGCTGAAGGCACTCAGCCGCAAAAAGGTGACTAGCTCAAGGGCTACCAAAGTGGTACGAACCTCGGCTTGGCCGTCACCTGAGTACTCAAGACTCACTCGCGAGTTGTATCCTAGCTAATCTTTATTTTTATTTACATAAAAAAAAAAAAAAGGTTCCTTACAGGACCTATGTACCTTGCATGTTATGCATGAGTGTGTATGGAGTGTTGTGCGTGTAATTGCTCAATGCGTGGGCAGTGTTACTGTATCGCGCTGGCGGCGACGTCAAGAGCCTCCCCAGTTGGGGAACGAGACACGTCTTGGGTCGCCGCCTGAGGGGGACCCGGAGTGTGTGCGGGAGCAAGTTAGCCGCCTGTCCCCGGCGGCGGGAACGGCGGTTTCGCGGGCGTGGGCGCTGGCACGCATTCGTACGAGGTAAAGGAGGGAAGATCCTATTACTACGAGTTATGGTATCGTCGCGGCACGATAAGATTCTTTGCGGCCGACGTATACGACGCGGCTTACGTCCTGGCAAGTACGAGACGGCTCGCACGATGAGGGGGTTCGAGTGTGTCTCTGCGCGTTCGAAGAATGCGCGACACTGGGTCTTGAACACGGACCTAATGGAGGGCAGGTTGAGATCCCTGTGTAAATCCACAGTTCTCTCGAACCATTGGGCACCTACTGCCTTCCTTACAAAGCGATTCTGAATCCTCTGTAAGGCGTGCATACGTGAACGAGTGATGTGACCGAAGACAGGTGCGCAATACGTGATGATGGGTCTGACCACCATCTTGTATAGGGTAATCTTATGGCGGAGTGCCATTTTGCTCTTGCTGTTGTAGAGCGGATAGAGACGACCTAGCACCATGGAGGTCTGGCGCTTCACTTTCTTTATGTGAGATTTGAAAGAGAGTCTGTCATCTAATTGAACTCCTAGGTACCTGACTTCGGAGGAGTATGGGATTTCAGTACCCGCGTACTGTATGGGCTTGGGAGGGTCTTCCCTAAGTTTACGGCTTCTAGTGAATAATAACGCGGCGCTCTTACTCGGGTTTATCGCGAGACGCCATTTGAAATACCAAGCGCTGAGTTGGTCGACAGCGCCTTGGACGTATTTGCGTAAGACCGTTTTCTTACGAAAAGCGAAATATATGACAGTGTCGTCCGCGTATAGACCTAGCTGAACTCTTCCGAGATCAGGGAGGTCCGCTAAGTAGAGGTTAAAGAGGACAGGCGCCAGAATGGAACCTTGGGGGACTCCTGCGCGTATGGGGTGGGCTATAGAGAGAGCGCTCTCTACTCTATAGCGGAAACTACGATCGGTGAGGTAATCGTGTATGATTCTAACCAGAGTGTCGGGGATACCTAATCTAGTGAGTTTGTAGACGAGGCCCGTGTGCCAGACCTTGTCGAATGCTTTGGCAACGTCGAAGAAAACTGCGAGCGTATGCCAGGATTTATTAAATTCAGGGTGATTAATATTAGTGAGTACGTACTCCGTGAGGCGGAGCACCTGATGCGCACAGGAGTGTCTGGCTCGGAAACCAAACTGTTGGGGAGGCAAGAGATTTTTGTCCTCTATCGCCTCTATGAGACGGTTCATAAGGATCCGCTCATAGAGTTTGCCTAAGGTGTTAAGAAGGCTAATTGGACGGTAGCTATCGGGTTGCCTGGCGTCTTTGCCAGGTTTGTGTATCCCTATAACTATAGCTGCTTTCCAGGCGGCTGGAAAGTGGTTGTTTTTGATGGCCGCATTGAAGATGCAGACCAGCAACGCGACCAGAGGCGGAGGAAGAAGTTTGATGACTTCGTTCCTGATTCCGTCGGGACCGGGGGACTTTCTGGGCTTAAGGCCCTTGATGGCAGTCGTAACCTCGTCACAGGTGACAGGTGAGAGGGGGACAACCGGAGTAAGAGCGAGGGAGTCCTTCACAGAGGATTCGACAACAGAGATGTGTTCGATATCAATGTTGTCGGTGACGGGAGCGCATTGATGCTCGAGGCTATCGGCTAAGCACTCGGCTTTTTCGATATCGTCAAATGCGGGTTGAAGACCCTGCGTATTTCTGTCCAGGGGGGGCATGTTAACGATGGTACGGTCCATCTTCATAGATCGTGCGAGCTTCCAGTACGCGAGGTGGGAAGGTTTCAGCTCTCCTAAGAGGCTGTCCCACCTTTCATTACGGATCTGATCTATGCGGCTTTTCACCGCTCTACGCAAAGAACGCAAGCGCGCACGATTCTCCTCAGTCGGATACGTGTCGTGGGCGCGGGTCGCGGCGTTTTTCTGGGTGAGCAGAGCTCTCACGTCATCGGGGAGTACAAAGCGGCGATCGTTCGCCGCTTGCACCTCTTTCGAGGTCTCCTCGATGCCGATCTTGAGGTGCTCAACCAGAGCATCGATCGCGAGGTCCGCGTCCGCAGACGTATCCAGTACATCTGGGATCCTATCGAGAGAGGGGGTGGACGGATGGTCCTTTAAATAACGGCCGAGCTTGTAATAGTCCGCGACTTTTACAACTGGCGGGCTAGAATTAGAGTCATCCGTGTGACCTAACATCAAAAACTACTGGGCGGTGGTCGGAGTCGAGTTCGTGTACGACTTGTATAAGACGCACAGGAAGCGAGACTCCTTTCAGAACAGCAAAATCTAGAACCGACGGGCGACAGTTCGGTTGAAAATGGGTGGGCTCTAAGGGCGCGACGACCTCAAAATCGAGCTTCCGTACTAAGCGCATGAGTTCCGCCCCATTGGGCGTAACGCACGAGCTGTTCCAGAAGGTATGCCCGCAATTGAGATCGCCGGCGATCTGATTTTTCGGTACCGCCCGGTCGGCTTATATCCCAGAGACCGGGCGAGGTACCTTACACCGTAACGTAGACACCTCAAAATGAGGCGTCTCGACGATCTATTTTCATTATCTCCGGCTCACCTTTCTTTATTTATTTTCATTAATAAACATCTTACATATACGTATTTCACATAAATCTATTTTATAAACAATACCTTATTTAATAAAACATACAGTAACACTATAAAGCTATTCTATACAAAGTTACGATCAAAAAACCTCTCAATGAACCGCTTATGCTTTACAATATTCAAGAAATAATGTCTGTACAACTAAAAACTTATTAGCTATGTGTGTTATTTCTGTTATATCTCTAAATCTATTATATTTAACATGAATTCTAACATAAATTGTGAGTGAAACCTTTCGCAGACAGCTTACTACACGATATTTAAAGAACAATGCTTGCAGAACTAAATCTTAATATGTATGCGTGTTGTTTTCGATCTTATTATATCTTAATTCTATTTCAACATACATTTAAACACGTAATATTTAATTCTACACATAAGCGGCACAAGTTCAGATACATATTCAATAGTTGTTGCGCAGTATATTCTAGCGCTACGTTAATAATATATATAGTTGTCTTTATTTAATCGTAATCTATACATTCTATAAAATCTTATAATAAACTATTTCTAATGTTCGTTGGATCGGTCGCCAACAACTACATTAGAGGAAGTTTGAAAACGGCGCCAGCGACAGAGAAGATAATGAAGTTGTATATCCTGATTTAGGCATATGTTACGCTGAGAGGAACGAGGATGTTGGAAGAAAGACACTGGATATGAATGTGAACGGTTATATGGGAAGGGGAAGAGCAAAGAAAAAATGGATGGATTGTTTAAAAAGGGAGTGAATGTGGGGATGATGTCAAATAGAAAGCAATGTGGATGTGAAAGGCATGGTGCGTTGACTCCAAATAATAATGGGATAAGTGTAGGGAGAAGAGGGTGATCCTAAAGTTTGTCACACCACTATATCTTAAACGGTATTATAAACAAACATAAAAAAAGTAATAAAATTGTCAAGTAATTAATTATGTTAAGTGACGATATATAGTCCGAAATTGTAAACAGGCCTTGCCTAGAACTTAGTGGCTATCAAGTGATGCTGCCGGAACACACCAACGTATATTGAAGCGACGACGACTCAGTTGGTGATGCGGTCAATTACGCATCGAAAGACATAGGTTTAAACCCGTCTATCTAATTTTATAATAAGCGACAGCTTTCGGTGAATGAAAATATGGTGTTAGGGCATTTTTTAATAAATGCCTGTCTGGGTATTCGTCCAACCTGTCACCAAAACACCAACAATAAGACACTTCATTGATACCCAGCACCTTTAGGCTTAATGTATTCACCGCCCTGAGTTACATCTTTATTTAACTTTTGGTGAGATCGTGATTAAATCGCTGTAGAACCTATTTATAATAAAAAAAAAATATTATTGCTATTCTGAAAAGAGGCTATGCTGGATTAAACAGTCATGTAGCACTATGAATTGATATATTGTGATCGCCCCCACACTGCTAAAGCTAAAGTTTGACAGCACATCAAGCCACAAAATGTCCGACCCTGAAGGCAAAAAACCTTCAAGACTCGCCCTCAAAGTTACGGTAAAGGCCTTTCCAGCCGACAGCATTAACTAGGTTAGAAAAAAAAGACCTCCATTCAAAATCGCCTGCTCCCTACATATTTATAAAGATGATTTTCTTTCTTTCAGGAGTGTCCAGAAGGCGTAGTTCAAGAAGAATCCTTCAAGGATATCTACGCTAAATTCTTTCCACACGGAAGTAAGTTGTTATGATTAGAATTAATTTATCTTTATTAATAATATCGTTTTCAAATAAAAATTAAGGTCTTGATTAATACTATAATGTGACCATAAGGGAACAATAAACTTGTAAAGGGATCGTCAATTAATAATGTGAGGTTTAAAAGGGTCAATCTCAAAAGGTTATTACAGGGTGGATCATTACGTGAACGATAGTGATGTCTGGAATTAACCCACAACTCTGTGCGCACCCGCTAACATTAGTTAAGACTAGGATTTGTATAAATTTTTTTATATGACAAAAAAATGATATATATTATATTTATAAAAAAAAAGAACCAAATCGAGTTCCTTGCTTGCACTCTTCTCGACTGGGTTGTTTTCCGAACCGGTGGTAGTGTTTTAGACGTCCATAAGCGCCTCCTTAGGGCTTAATTGAATAAATAAAGTTTGATTTTGATTTTGATTTTGAGGGGCGAGGGGTTTCAGAAAACATAGCAAGGAAGAGGGATGCAGTAAGATATCACGTGTATTTTTTTTTGTGGAACTTTCATTGTGTAAGCCAGGAAGCGGCGCTTGACCTTGACTCTCTGGTGTTAGGTAACGAGCTTCAAAATTTTCTAGAATTAAATAAATTTGAAAATTGTGAAACAAATTAGTACGATAAATTCATTCTAAATAGCTCATCAAGGAATCAGAAGCCTTGATGCTCAGTAGGAATCAGCTACGAGTGTTAGTGTGACTAACTAGGCGCTAGATTATCTGGGCAAGCATATTCACACAATTGGTGTCTAGTACACAAGAGAGTGCAGATAAAGCTGGAGACGTACCTTCAAAGCACATCTTGTGTAAATGTGATCCATTAATTTCCATACGTATAAGAGTAAGGACGTGTTGCTCCCGGAAGAGGTACAAACGCCAAAAAGATTCTCCATTATATCCAGGCCTGTAGACAATGTAAAATCTAGGCTGTAAACTCGCTAAATCTAGAGGTATTTCAATTAGGACACCATCAGATTATAGCTCGTTTCGCGATGTATGTCGCCGTTGCACAGTAATCTGGACTAATCCTATATTACTCAAATTTCTTTTGCAGATTCCGCGCTGTACGCACATTATGTGTTCAAAGCATTCGATGTCAACTGCAGTGGGTCGATCAGCTTTAGGGTAAGTGTTTATTTTTGTTAGTTAACTGTTATACGCTTTTGGCTATCTTTAGATGGGAAGCGGTACTCCATATTTGCCCACTGGATTACAATCACAATATACGAAAGAAAGTAACATCTATTCGATACTGAACATAGTCTATAATAAAATATATAATATATACGATAGATAAAATATATACTAATATTACCATAATTGGTTACTAAAGCATTTACCGCATTCAACGTCGAAAAGAGCACCAACTTAGCATATACACATGGCGAAAAATCTGTTTTAAGAGGAAATGCAGGTGATGTTTATTCTATACAAACGTATTCCCCTGTATCCTGTATTATAATTATAGTATATATTTCAAGACCATGCAAATGTTGAGATGGATCTGTGGCTTGACAAGAATGGACAAGGTCAAGAATGAGTATGTTAGAGGAAGTTCGAAAGTGGAGCCACTGATAGAAAAGATGAAAGGGAATCGTTTGTCTTTGTATGGACATGTTTTGAGAAGAGACGACATGCATGTCACAACGAAAGATGGCTGTGGAAGTTGAGGAATGGAGAGGGAGAAGACGTCCATAGTAAAGGTGGAGGGGGAGTGTGTGAGGGAAGATATAAAGGCAAATGGGGTGTGGTGGCGGCCACGCCGAGGTCCGTACCGTTTTGGTAACCATTGTGCTAGTTACCTTTTGCGGCTGAGTGCCTTCAGCACTCGCCCCCGAAGTTCGGTGAAGCTGTTAAGGCCCTTCCAGTCAACAGCATTAGCTAGGTTACAAAAAAAAAGAAGATATGGTGGCTGATAGAGATGTATGGAACAAGACAAACTAACTTGAAAACAACTTAAATGATTTTAATAATTTTTTGCATCTTAATAAAGCTGCACTATTAATTACCGAATAAAATATACTTTATACATAAGTTTTAAATAGAGATTTCTCTATACTCATGTGAAGCCTAATACTAATACTAATAAATAAAATTGAATTGTCTGATTGTAATGTCAAGATACAATTTCTAACATTTTTATCTGTCTGTCTATTTGTTCCGGCTAATCTTCGGAACGGCTGAACGAATTTTGACGGGACTTGTTTTGGCAGATAGCTGAAATTACTCCGCGTAACAAAGGATGTTTTTAGTTATTGAAAATAATTAGGGATCCACGTAAAAAAATTAAAATTCATAACAATTTGAATAAAATCCGATTCAATGCACAGTTTTACGGGAAATTGCTTGAATTTATGAGAAATATTTTTACTTTATCTTAATACCGGTTCCGGTTTAATACAGCTAGTTTAATATACAAACCTTCCTTGAAAGAATATCTTTACGTATTTGAAAACCGCAAAAAAATCTGTTACGTGGTTTGGGGGAAGAAAACAGATTAACAAGACTGACAGAACCCGGAAGCGACTGTATTTTATAGCTATAGATTTATTCGTTTAGATTTCCCCTTCTAAGATTCGAAAGAAATTCGACACAAATCTTTTATCGCTCATTATAAATAAAGATATGTAACACAAATTACACATAAGACATTATTACCTGCGATGCATCACTCGTCACTATGCACGTGCACTAAAATCTTCATCTTTTATTGTCTAAAAGTTTAGTCTAGAATTCTAAAAAGAGTCTAAGACATGATCTAGCGTTACTTCGTCTCATCGGTGTGTGTATGGAGGCATGATGCGCCCGCGTTTCATACATTCGTCACTGCATTTTAATTCTTTTATACGGACCCTAATTATTTTCCAAATATATTTTTTATTACTATTGGCGACAGAACTAACATCCATAGATAATAGACTTAGAAATAGAACAATGTATAGAGTAAATAAGTTTTATAGGAATAAAGTTTACAGATCTAAAAAACAGAATTGTTAGTTGTAAGACATAACATTTATACGATGTTTTTTGAATAAAGATACATATATATATATAGGTCCACATGACGTCTAGACTGTAGTGATAAGATAGAATAGATAAGGTATACGAAAAACTATAGAGTATGTCAATTTTGTACTATTACTGTTTATGAACCTTTGGATGGTCAAAATCATTTAGTAGAATAGAGTTTAGTAGGTAGATTTGATGTTATAAAACATGTAGTAATTACATTTATGAAATTGCAAACACTCATTGGAGACCTATTGTGTTCTACGAGCAGCGGAGAAGCTATTACTAACATTAAAGAGCTTTGGGCTTCCGTTAAGTAAATTATGTTTTATTGACAATAAGCCCTAGTTTAAGAACATGAGGAAATTTAATAATCAAAGGCAATGTCTTCCCGTATACAATGCAAAATGTGATAACATTAAAAAAACTTGCAGGGGGTCTGCAATAATCAGGAAATAGTACAAAGTTTCCGCATGATACAAATATGTGGTTCCGATCTCTCTGCCTATCAGTCTGTCGATCTATCTGCTCATCAGTCTATCGATCTCTCTGTCGACCTGTCTAGCAACCTGTTTGTCGACCTGTCTGCCGATCTGATGTCTGCCGATTTGTCTGTCGATCTGTTTGTCGTAACTGTAATGAATTCTTTGGAAATATTTAGTTTAAATCTGAAAGACTGTAATTCAGAGCTAATAAAATACATCAGACACTAAGAAAGAGATAAGAAATATGTATGTCCATTCTCTGAAATTCAGTCATGCGCATGCTTTTTTAAACTGATCAAACGCTGTTGACCCGAAGGGCCCTAACAGATTTACCTGACTTTAAGGCAAAGGTACCATAATGGTATGAACTTCGGCCTATATTAAAAATTTCGCGAAATTTGCCTTACCTAACATTTTTTTTTTAGTGAGACCGAAGTCCCCCAATACAATTGGTAAGGGGGTGCGGGGGGACGTCTCCGCACCAGTGTGGGACTCACCCGGACGTGAAGCGTCCGGAAATACCCACTAAACCCCCCGGGGCCGTCCGTCGCATCTGGGATGGGGACGACACGGGATGGCTTACGCAAGCACCGCGTCGTCCCCTGCGGCAGACCCAACAGGGCTACGTCCATACTTAGCCCATTGGGGATGGGGGAGAACTCCTCACCCACCTCTTCGCCCACCTCTCGAAGAGAGGTACGACCTAGATGGTCAGCCGTCTGAGGGCAGGGTATACTCCCTGCCCCCAATAAAAATGCAAAAATACAAGAAGACAGAGCAGTGGCGGGCACAGAGAAAAGAGGAAGAAACCCGTCACTTCTACAGAAAGGAAAATAGGTCCCTCCCCTTCACTCACCGTGTCTTAACTGACAAGGCATAGGAAGGAGAGGGATACCTAGAAGTAAGTAGAAAAAGAAAAAAGAAAAGAAAACACAAGAGCAACACCCCACCCCCTACATCCTCAAAAAACTCCGCACATATCTCCACCATCTCCCCATCAACCTCCTCTTGCGGCGAGGATCCGCCTGCGGATCCTCCTCCCGCACCCTCTCCACTGCCTCCTTCTGTAACATTACTTGTTCACAGAAGGAGGCAACGACCCCCCAAACCTCCTCGCTGCCGACCATCACTCTCACCACCGCCGGCAGCGAGAGATCCGGCCTTACCGCCGCCACCACTGCACGACGCGGCTCCTCCCAGGCGGCGCACTCCGCGAGGGTATGGTGCGCCGTATCCTCCGCCGTACCGTAGTGGTGGCACACCGGCAGCGGCTCCCTCCTGGCTATCTTGTGCAGATACCATCCGAAACAACCATGTCCGGATAGTATCTGCACAAGCCTGAAAGTTAGGGAGCCGTGCCTCCTTCTCATCCAGTCACGGAGGACCAGGCGGATGGCGTCTACCGTCAACCGACCGTATCGCACATACCCCAGGTCCTCCTCCCACCTCACCAATGCTTCCTTACGCCTCTCCAACCTCTCCCTCCTAATTTCCGCCGGGTGTAAGCGGAGCCCACCACCATCCCTCCTCGCTGCCGAGTACCGGTATACGGCAGCGAGCACCTCCGCTTATCGCTCCCACGGCAGGGAGCCGGCGAGCACGCAGGCCGCCACTACGGACACCGTGCGGTATCCGCGTATCGCCCTTAGCGCCACCGTGCGCTGCACTGACTGCAGCACATGGATATTACGGGCGCTAAGGGTGTCCGCCCACACGGGTGCCCCGTAGGTGGCCATGCTCTGCACGACCCCTGCGTGGAGCCGGCGGCACATCTGGCCAGGCCCCCCCCACATTCGGGAGGAGCCGCCCCAGTGCCGCCGCAGCACCGGCGATGCGCGGTCCGAGTCCCTTAAAATGGGACTCGAACTGCCATCGGCCGTCCAGGATCAGGCCCAGATACTTCATCTGGGCCTTCACCCGAATACGGTGCCCCCCCACAGAGATGCACGCCCCAGGGGGCGGCCCACGCCGAGGTCCATTAAAAAGCAGGGCCTCGGTCTTTTCGGCCACAACCCTGAGTCAGAGCATCTCTATGCGCTTGACCACAAGGGCTACTCCCATCGTGACCAAGCGCTCCACCTCCTCGCACCTATCCCTCCCGGTTTACGACAATGGTGTCGTCCGCGTAACAGATTAGGCGCACCCCACTCGGAAGTGCGCCCCGGACGACCCAGTCGTAGCCCACGTTCTACAGGAGCGGTCCGAGCACCGAACCCTGTGGAACTATAAGTAAGAACCTACGATAATGGTGACGTAATGATACTACGCAATGATCTATTTAACTCTTATAATCGTCTATATTATTTGAACAATGGCTATAATTTGAGAAAGCATTATTATTAGTCGTAAAAATAACTGTCCGAATTATTTGCATACAAGTGCGTCGCCGTCTTGCGTTACTAGTCTTAGGGCTGACACACTTTTAAATTTATTCTGCTTCAATAGTATTGCGTTTGGTTATTTTTTAAATCTTTGTTTTAGCACTTTTCGAACTTTATCAAAACTTGAGTTCGAATCAAATAATAAACCGAAACGATGATTGAGTTTATTGTCACGGAAATGTTTATAAACAAGTCATTTGGCCTTCGAAATTAAGTAAACAGTTGAAAAATCTGACTGACTATACTAATGAATAAATCAAAGCAAAAAGGCGAAATATATATTAACCGAAGAAATATGCATGCCGCTGGCCCGCTGGCCCACGCCCGCCCACGAAACCCCAATTTCCACCACCGGAGACATGCGGCTAACTTTGCTCCCGCAAACACTCCGGGTTCCCCTTTGGCGGCGACCCAAGACGTGTCTCGTTCCCCAACTGGGGAGACTCTTAACGACGCCGCCGGCGCGATACAGTGACACTGCCCATGCAATGAGGCATCACACGTACAACACTGCATACACATCCCTGCATACAACACGCAGGAATTTGTAAGGAACTTTATTTTATTATTATTATTAAATAAATAAAAAATGTAGGGATTAGGTAGGATTAAACCACTTTCGAAAGTTGCAAATATTTTTGGATTATTTGCCGAGCTACTATGGCAAAAAAGATTACACTGAAGTTCAGAGTCAATCAGAATGACTACGGACGATTGATTAATTTCGGGTCCTTAATCCAATGGTAGCAGAAAACATGCTCCGATCATCAAACGGAGAAGCTCTTGTAATCACTCTGTGCTGGAACTGACTGCATTTTAATTGGATTGAGCAATATGCTCATTGTACGTGGAATACAATTATGGGGTAACGCGCTCTTAAAGGAACGGAGGCACCAAAGGAGGATTTAATCAACCGTTTACAGAGTCCACATTGGATACTTCCTAAAGCTAAACATAATAAAGCCCAAGAATCACTTTCATTTTTGCATAATAAATTACACGGATTTGCACGCCAACAACGATCCAAATCGAGGCTCATACTATTAGACCCCGTTGTACTATTTTTTTTCATCTAAATGCCTTCAGCTCTCTGCACCAAACCTGGATGGTGCTGTAGTGGCCTTCGGCTTGAAAACTAACGATGCAACTGAGCAACCGAATTATTAAAATACTCCCGCCGATATAAAAGCTGTAAAATGACAACCTAGTCGTGACGTCACATCTGATGAGAGTCAATTGATTACCTTTTATTGGGGTCTTATTGAACTATTAAAAAGTTTTTATCGATTTTATGGCAGCCCTACGCGAAGTGCGAATTTTGCGACACTTGGCTTTCGGCCAGCGGGTGACCGTAACGGATTACCCATCCGGATGTTTACTTGATGTTATGATCTTGTCTAATACTTTGTCTTGATCGAAAATAATCTCAGTGATATTTAAACAATTACTGTTTAGTGATAACGCGTAGGTAATTTTAATACTTTCGCTTAATTGAAACGTGAAATAACGATTTTTTTTTTTAAAGCTTTTGACTTGAACACCATGATGACAGTTTCATCCAGGTTTTGTGGAGAGCTAGCTTTGCGTATTTAGTTGGAAAAATAGTAACACTAACACTTAGTTACGACAATGATACGAACCTCGGCATGGCCAAATTGGCATCATCATTTCCCTGTCCTTATCCCATTTTTCTTTGGGCTCAGCGCCAGTGGCGTAACTATACCATCTGAGGCCCGTGATAAACAGCTAGGTTTAGCGTGCTTACCATACTGGACCACATCGTTATTTAACATCAGGTGAGATTGTAGTCAAAGCCCTGAGCCTATTTCATACATAAAATAGAAAAAAAAAACAAATCTGTTGGATGGAGCCCCGCTAAAAATCGTCACGTAATTTGATTTTAATAAATCACTAAAGTATCACTAAAGCGTTTAAATATTTTGTCCTGTCTGACTTTAATTTTGTTTATAATTTTAACTACATTTTGTTACAAATGTTAGGATTCTTCTGAGCTAGCGGGGCTGGGGCCTATAAAGCAGGGCCCGTGGCATTTTGCTAGCTCTGCTACCTTATAATTTCGCCACTGCTCAACGCAACGTGTCTTCCTATTTCATTCATCTCTATTAGATATAATCTCTGCTTTCACTACCTTTCTAAACATGTATCAATCTTTTCTTTAGTCTTTTCCCATATTCATATATTCATTCAACCGTATTCATAAACAATACCCTTCTTAAAATATCCTCTTTTACTGCGCTTCTTATGTCCATACCAGGATAGACGCCTGCTTTTTAACTTCTCTGTCGCTGTTACCACTTACAAACTTTCTCTAAAGTGGTCATTCCTAATTCTGTCTATTCTTGTTATCTCACAAATCCATCTCAATACTCGCATCTCGGCTGCATGCAGTCTCCCTTTATCACCTTTATAGGCCAACATTCTGATCCGTGTAAGACGACAGGCCGGATTATGCTCTTGTATAATTTCCTCTTTCATTTATGATGGTAATGGGCAAAATGGCGTATGTATGCAAATTCGCAGAATTCAGCCTCTCTAAACCTTTAAGATGCCTCACAGAACCTATATGTGGTGTTTGGTGTACTAGTGTTACTAGCAGTGTTGTTAATGCATGTAATGTCATTGTACAGTACTGGCAGTGGTAGCGGATTCACGATACATCTCAAGCCTCTACCGAAGTGTCATGAAAAGTTGTGTAGTATATAATAATTTGATGGTTAACTGTGAAATCTAGTACCACACCGAATAGAACATAGTAGTTAGGGATTGCCCGTTAACTACATGAGGCTAGAGAGGATGAGAGACAGGTACGGTGAGATATCACGTGCATTTTTTGTGGGCGCGTGATACCTTGAAGCGGCGCGTGACCTTAACTAGCTGTTTTTGCTAGGTGACGATTACAAAGTTTTCCAAAAATCAAATAGGTTATACATATAATTTTTATGGATTTTCTACAAAAAATAAGACACGTAATATCTGGTAGGAAAGTGGGGTTGATAATTAGATCTCACCATTTATCACCAAGGGGGAGTGAGATCGAAGTTGCTGAGATGTGTTCAATTAAACAGCGTGATTAATTAATATATCTGGTTTATTTTTAAGAAACATATTAAACATTCACATTAGTTGTATATATATTTGTAACAATCGGAAAGGGAAGAGAGAGCCGGAATGGTGTTGCCCGTACACTTACTTATATTTTTCCTAAAATACCACACTTGCTAAAAAACATCACATGTTTAATGAATGACACCATATTTAGACTTACACACTATGGTTCATTGATTCCGTTCATGATTCGTTGACCAGCGTTTCATCACGAATCTGTAAAGAACAGGTTTCAAGATATATAGTTTCTTAAGGTTTTTGATACATCTTCGATAATTTAATGTATGTTTACAAAAATTTAGACAAACTTGGTCTAGTAAACGATGGGGACAATTTCAAAGATAAATTGGCCGTTCCACGCTTTAGGCTAACTAAGTCTAATAAAAGGGTTTTTAGGTAATAGTGTTAAATAATAAAACTTACAAAAATATTCAAACAACATCATCGATTTTCCAGATAGTAAGCTCCTTGTCAAGCAAGTCTTGATTTCAAAACATGGTGAGTCATTACATGAAAGATAGTAGTGATGTCTAAAAACGACATACCTCTCTGTGTGCTTCCGCTAACAACGGTTATAAGCAGAATATATAAGGCGAAGGTGAATGGGCAAGTCAGTAAGGATTGACCTAGGCGAACGTATCTAGACCATATCGATCACGTCCTAAATAAAGGCCAGGTGAAAAGTATCTATAACCGACAAGCATGAAAGCATGATAAAAGCGCTCATGAAAGTAGAGGAAGCGAAAGAGGGATGTCAAGATAGTAAGTGCAATTGGAAAGTAGAAAGTTTAGCAAGTGGAAAGACGTAATCTCTGCCTACCCCGACGGGAGAAAGGCATGATGATATATATGTATGTATGTAATACTGGTCTTTCAGGAGCTCCTGGTAACCCTTTCGACTCTACTCAGAGGGTCTGTGTACGAGAGGCTCCGCTGGGCGTTCAGACTCTATGATGTTGACGGCGACGGTGCTATTACTAAGCAAGAGTTGGCTGAAGTTGTGGTGGCAGTTCACGAATTGCTCGGTAGACGAGCACCTCCTGGATCTCCAGCGGCGAGACTCGACGATGCTAAGGCCAACGAACAGGTTCGTGTTTAAATTTTCTTATGCATATAACAATCATTTTTGTTTTAAACTCATTACTAATACATTTTTGTGGGCACTGACTAACTGCTGTTGATCTGGAAGGCCCTGAAAGCGTCATCGAACTTTTGGGGATGAGCGCTTTTGGCAATCATTCGAAAAAGACATCTATCGCAACGACAGTAGAAGTGGTATGAACCTTGGATTGAGCTGCAACTGTATGAAAAAAAAAATACGGAATTTGTTCTAGCTAAATATACGGCTTGTAAAAACAAGATGAAAAATCGTATCTTAAAGAAAAAATGCACCTGCGTATAGTGTGCAAGAATATGTGTGCAATATGATGCGGGCATGCGTCACTCCATCAGGTTAGCGATAGCTATAAGAGCTTGCCTAGTTGAGGATAGGAGCGCATTTTGGGCTACTGCTATAGGGGGATTCGGGAAACAGGGGTGTGTGCGGGCATTACTAGTAATTATCTTACAAATGTAATGTGCATGTGAAATAGTTTCGCTAAAGGGGATATCGATCCAACATCCAGAAACACTGTTTTAAATTACCCTGAACTTAATAATTGCTGAAGAAGAATTTTACCATATTTCTTGGTGACATAAATTAGTACAATACGGCTCCTATATGA
This sequence comes from Samia ricini, assembly GCA_014132275.2. NCBI lineage: Eukaryota > Metazoa > Arthropoda > Insecta > Lepidoptera > Saturniidae > Samia > Samia ricini. Next base: position 5,531,459 of record AP028167.1, read on the forward strand.
GAATAGCCACGTCTCGTGTACTGCTAGATCTGATATATGCTGGCGAGGTTGGTTCGGTTGTTTCGCATTCAATCTTAGCATGGAAGTTCTAAAAAAACTGACAACTTGAAGGCTGAGTTAAAGAAACCAAAATTGCATTGTTTTTCTTATGCGACTCTGTCATAGTCTGATCTTGTAGATAAATTTAAAGAACTCTCAAGTTAATTTGCTACTTTGCGTAAAGAAAGATGATATCTTTAAGTGAAAATCCACTTTGTATCGCTGTCTAATTAGGTTTGTGAAAAAAATTTAGGAGTATTGAAACATCTTTTTGGGTTAAACATGCAATGCTCTTTCTGTTTCCTGGTTTGACTGATGCGAACAGCATAAGAAACTAGCATACGATCTGTTCTAAATCCTCATGTAACCAGTAACGCAGTCTAATTCTATCTTTATTGCTATTTACGTTAAGGCATTCTAGTCAACGGAAGGTCTTGTTCCCAGGTGGATCGCGTGTTCAGGAAGCTCGACTTGAACCAGGACGGTGTGATCACGATCGAGGAGTTCCTGGAGTCGTGCCTGAAGGACGACGTCATCACACGCTCGCTGCAGATGTTCGACACGGGGCTATGACGTCAGCCCGGCGCAGCGTACGTGCGCACTGCCGCTAGGTATTATGTTTCTAACTCTATTGAAATTTCACTGCTTCTTTATGTTCACTATATGTATGCGTGTCGCCATCCTGTAATATGACTTACATCTTCCAAATGAAGTGATCTGTACATTAACATTTACTTACAAATTTACTAAACAAAAATTAGATTTGCGAATAAAAAAAATGCAGTGAAGAATATATGAAACGCGGGAGCAGCCGCGGGGAGACACAGCTAGTCTAATAAATGATACATCATCATTCTCCTGCCTTTTCCCAACTCACTTGTGGGCGGCGCAGTAATTTTTCGTCTTCCATACGTCCCTATCAGCCGTCATCTCTTCATTTACTCCTTTTTCTTTCATATCATTTCTTACACACTCCATCGATACTTTCTTTGGCCTTCCTCTACTTTTCCATCCTTCCGCATTAATATTCATTACTATTTTACCCACATTCTCTTAACATAACTATAGACAGCACGACAAACGGGAACCTTTCAACTTCTTTACCACTGGAGCAACTTTCAAATATCTAGTCTAATAAATGATACGTAGTTTGAAAATTGTAAAACACAACTGTACTGTCAAACGATTGTAGTGACAACAAAATCAAGTGACTAAACAATAAGTTTATTAAAAAGTGGTGTAACAATACCATCTGAGCGCCGTGGCAAATTTGTTGGATGGGGTGTGGGACCCCATATAATATTGTCACGTTGTAATTCGATTTTAATAAATCACTAAAGTAATCACTATAGCTTTTATACGTCATGTCTAACTTTAATTGTATTTACAATTTTTCCTAAATTTTGTTAAAAATGTGAGGGTACTTCTAAGCTCGTGGCTTCGCGGGCCGGGGCCCGCGGGCCCTATGAAGCAGGGCCTGTGGCTTTTTGCAGGGTCTCCAACCCTACAGTTTCGCCACTGGTACTCTAAAACAATTTCATCTTGTAGATGAATATAGATAATAAAAAAAAACGTCTATATTTATTCGGAAATGTTAACTGTATGTTTGTGAATTATAGGAGCGCAGTAAAGCGCGCATCACCGTCGATTAGGATCGTCCGTCGTTACTGCCACTGCGCGCGCGCTGACTCCGGCTACCTGAGCAACATGGTGGCGGCGTGGCGCGTCCGCGCGCAGGAATACGTCCGCTATTACTTCGCTTTCGAGAACTTCTACAACGGTGTCGTAAAACCAAAGATCAGGAGCATCATGTTTTTTTCATTTCTAGAATGTTCCCGACTTATATAAATCGCATAGTTACCTAATTACATTTCAATTCGATTCGTTTTTAGGTTATAAAATGGCGGGCGGTACTTTAGATGAGTGTTTTTTTTTTTTTTTCTAAATCTAAAGTGCTTCGGAAATTGTAAAGGATTTGGTAAAAGACTTCTAAAAAAAAACAGGTAATTATTTCCGCTCGTCTTGAATATCCAAATATAATACAATATTGGAAATACATAAATTAATTAGAAAATAGTTGTTAATTGTTAGATATTTAAATAAATAACAGTTTATTAAAGGGCCCTTAGAGTTAAAAAAGCAATAGAAAAATAACAGTATCAATCGTTTAGAAACCCTTTGCGATGGAAATTAATTTGATAATTTTTTTATATCAAGATTGATGTGATACATATATTATTATTATTCTTTCATTTATTTTTTAACAATCTTCAAACTTTTTTTATATTATATATACCATAAATTTTAAAAAAGCAACAGGGTAAACAATCCGCTCCTATTTAAAAAAAAAAGAAAGTAAATACTGTGGAGGTTATTTTAAAAAGGTTTTTACAGGTAAAATTTTCGATGCGCTTATTTCTCTCTCTTTAATAATAAAACATTATTAATATTTTCCTAAAAGTGAAATAATTCGTCGATTTTTATGTATGGTATTCATGGATGTTTGTGCGAATTATAAAATTAAATTAATTAATGGATTTTTTTTTTACTTAACTATTGTATATCTATAGTTTTTTCGTTTGTCAAATTAATTCAAATTCAAATTAAGTCAAATTTCACAACATGTCCATTAAAATCATAGTTTTTTTTTTCTTGGCGAAATCGTTCAAGTGAAATAGTTATTGAAATTTCAAGTGAACAATCGTAATAATAAATAACTTAAACCTTTTCTCGGTCTTAGCTCTAAATCAATCTGAAAATTATATTAGAATCAGTTCAGTAGTTTCCAAGTGATACGCTTTTAAAATTGGAAAACTAACTAGATGTGACGCAATTCTCATTTTTAGTACATAGTGATTGTAGTATAATTCGTCCAATAAGCCACACGAAGGAATTAATCCATACTGCCGATTTTAAAATTGTCATTTTTATGATGTTAATACACGTACGGACCGGACCACGGACATGTATGGAGAGTGTCAGTCACCTAAGTATCGGATAAAAATTTTCAATGAAATCGATTTACAATATATCGAGGTCCAAGAAATCAGTCTTTTTTCTGTTTTATTTGACTTTTTATTCGTAAAAATTCGAATTTTATTCATCCAGTGGTCGAAATCAGACTATATATATTATCATTTATTGCAAAAACCGTATCCAGTTTAATTTATTCACAGCACTAAAGATCATCAATAGCAACGAAAAAATAAGAACGCTTTACCTACTAAGAATACTGAGCTCTTTTATTTTTGCCTATTTACAGATGATCATAGAAAACAAAAAAAAAAACACTCTGATAATCGATACTTTATTAGTTTGAAAGATCGATCTTTTGAGCCTAGATGTTTCTAAATCGATTCATCAAACTTAGATTCGAATTGAATCAAAAATTTTCGGAAGGGATTCCCATCCCAATTTGGGGGATTGATAACATCGGCCGCCCGTCGTACTATGTCCGCAGTCCGGTCCTTTAGTCAACCGATTATAATAAAAAAAATGTATTTTTTGGGTACCTAAAGAAAGGTAAAGGTATATAGATCATGCAACCAAGTCTGATGTTAAGAACAATTTTCATTTCAATGTCGACCTTTTGTTAGAACTGTTAAGGAGTTCTTGAGACATCTTAGAATTGACACTCCGTGACACAATTTCCAATATACATCATATGTTTACAATAACGCAAACTATATTACGTAAATCGCCACTAAAATTATATATGATCAAATAACGTAAGTTAATTAATTACAAACAAGGAAACTCTGAGACAACTGTTGACTTAACATAAATTGTGTCTTTTTGACTTACCCTATTTTGTTATTGCAGTTAAATATGGTGACTGTACTGAACAAAATAGTCTTAACATAGCTTTAATTAAACGCACAATATGTCTCTCTCTTTTATACGTATTAATAGCTCCAAATCTCTATAATATAATTATAACCTTCATTGTCAACAGTCAAAAAAATGTAAACATGGCGGCCAATTTGTAATAAATTAAAAAAAGCCTACGTACACTCGATGGCAACAAGGTGAATAATTAAAATATTGATTAATCTAAAGGTATAATCTATAATTATCCTTTTTTTTAATAAAATTAATAAGGAAAGACCGAGGAATACATTTTAGGGATGTCTATAAATCCGATCAATAGGTAAACTATGCATTTGATATTTGAACGGATAAAAAAATCAGCGAAATTTTTATAGTGACCTATACAGAGATTTAAAAATCTTAAACTTTTTATCATTGAACTCATGATTATTCTTCTTAATTATCTGCTCATACTGATATCGGTTGCACTATGGTTCCTTCTGAACTTTATATAACGTAAAGCAATTTTATTACATATCTTAAGTTATAAAATGTATCCTGAATACTTTGTTTATTTATATTTTATTGACAACATTTCATTTTAGTAACATACATACCTATATTGTTATTTAAAATTAAAATGACCCAAAAGACATCTCAGATGACGTCATATATACGACATGACTTCTTCTTAGATGATAATGGCAATTTGTGTACACACAATTTGTGCCAGTGTCATGTGGGTAAGATGTATTTTTAATCTCGTATCAGCGTTACCAAGCTCATGCAAGACGGTGGCCCATCCTGCACGAACTCTCCATTGAGCTTTGTAGGCATCTCAGAATAAACGTTACGCGTTATTTTACACAATAAACTTAACTTGTACATAATAACCACTGCGGTATCACACAAAACAAAAGATTACACCATATAGAATCAAATACACAAAGTTTAATGTATTAAAAAAAATTGCTACATGACAGACTAAAATCCCGCTAAAACCCCCCAATTGTTTATGTCACGGTAAATGACATTTATGACATACGTAATCAGTGCACTGAGTATTAAATTCATGCGTATATATGACTTAATCGCACATTTTATATTTTTATTTATTTTTCCTGTGAAATACAAAATACATTATTAAACTTAGCATACAAGACTACTAGACATAATATTTTATTTTAGGCATGTGCGGATTTTGAAATGTTGTCAATTTCGCAATCGATGTGTTATCGATTATTATTTTGTATGTTTAATCGATATGTGTACTTTAGAATTTAGTCTGTGGATATAAACTGTTTTAGGGATTGATTAGTGGAATTGAATTTGTAGATGAAGAGCTAATGTCTACTTTGAGACGCTCGTGTTTGATGACGTTGTAATGTATTTTGATTTGCGATTTCCCGTTGACGACGCCACGAATTTGTCTTTACTTATAAATAAACAAGTAATATGTCTACGTGGGAATTAAATGAATAATTACATTTTTACGTTTATGCAAATGTGACATCGATGCACTAATTTAATAAAAATGGTAGGTACTTCAAACGGATACCGTAGTATAGTTTCTGTAGTTCTAAATTACTCCATCTGCCATCTTTTCTGCGACATATGTGGCCTAACCACTTCCATTTCCTTTGACCTATTTCCGTGTCAATATCGGTAAGATTAATTCTGTATTTTTACTTAGAAATACTTAACATATCAAGCTCCATAGCTCTCTGGATGACTTGCAAATTATAAAAAAATTGATGATTCTCATTGATTCTTTATTTATTTCAAACTAGCTGTGCACCTGGGGCTGCATCCGCGTCTCATATATTCTTCACTGCGTTTTAATTTGATTATACGGAACCCTAATTATATTCCTAAAAAAAATTTAGTAGTAAAGTAAAAATATTTTTCATAAATTATAGCATTTGCCCGTAAAACTCTGCATTGAATCGGATTTTATTCAATTTTTTATGAGTTTTCTTTTTATATGCGGAACCCTAATTATTTTAGAGAATTAAAAGTACCCTAAATTACCCGATGTAACTTCAGCTATCTAACAAAAAAGTCACGTCAAAATCGGTCCAACCGTTACAAGCCAATACAAACGGACAGACAAAAAATTTAAAAATTATATTTTTGGTATAGTTATCATGTAAATATTCATATATCTACTTAGTAAAAAAAAGAATTTTTGACATTACAAACAGACACGTCATTTTTATTTATTAATATAGATAATTCCAATTGATCAACTATAACAAGCGATTAAATTATTAGTTCGTGTGCTGTATTCATATTCGATTACATTTGAATTTGGACTAAAGTGACAACACTGCGATATCCGCTCGAAGAATAAACAATGGGGTTATCCCAAAGGTTATTATAAGGAGAAGTCTATGGCTTTAAAAAGCTTTTAAAGCACATTATTAAAGAGAAACGGGGTAAAAAGTGTACAATTTACAGAAGATATCGAAGTATTTTACCCCGTTCGACTGAGCTCTTTAATGATCGCATGATTTATACATTAACAAACACATCGACAAACGATATAAACGTAAAAAATTACAGTTCTCCACCATCAAGTCATAATGTCGGCATTGGTAATTCACAATATTTCTTATATATTCGTGAACGGTTAGGCAAATAAATCTGTGGTTAGAAGGATTTTGTCTGTGTTCTGTAATGTGTAATAGACGTGAAAAAGTTGATTAATTATTTAAACTAGGGATGAGCGATATTTGAGAATGAATATCGATAATTTTTTGACAGCTTCGGCGTTGGCGTCCATTCGCTGTTCGAACCAGAGGTTTTTTTTAACCTTGCTAATGCTGTTGACCGGAAAGGCCTTTACAGCTTCACCGTGACTTTGGGGACGAGTGCTGAAGGCACTGAGCCGCAAAAAGGTAACTAGTACAAGGGTTACCAAAGTGGCACGAACCTCGGCTTGGCCGTTACCTGAGTGTACAAACTCTCTCGCGAATTGAATCCTATCTAATACCTACATTTTTTATTTAACATAAAAAAGGTTCCTTACTGGACCTATGTACCTGCGTGTTATGTGCAGGAGTGTGTATGCAGTGTTGTGCGTGTAATGCTTGATGCATGGGTAGTGTCACTGTATCGCGCTGGCGGCGACGTCAAGAGTCTCCTCAGTTGTGGAACGAGAACGTTTTGGGCCGCCGCCTGGGGGGACTCGGAGAGTGTGCAGGAGCAAAGTTAGCCGCCCGTCCCCGGCGGCGGGAACGACAGTTTCGCGTGCGTGGGCGCTGACACGCAAGTGAAAGAGATTTATATGGAATGATCCTATTCATACGAGTGATGTTATCGTCGCGGTCGGTCAAGATGTTACGCGGTCGTCGCATCTCGGGGCGGGCATTCGGGTCGGGCGTGTACGAGAGGGCTGACACTATGAGAGGGTTTGGGTGTGAGGGTAAACTCCCTTCCGATGGCGAGCCGTACGATGGTAGAAATTAGGTGTCGGCATTATATCTAACAATTCATCAGAACAGAACCCATTATACAACCGGTGGAATACACACAAGGAGGCAAAGCCCCTCCTTAGACTTAAAGATTGTAAACCGCTTGCGAGATTGTGGTCGTCAACGATTTTCGTAGCAGGTTTTTTAAACCGAGTCAAGTGGCTCGAGTTGGTATCCAGGTGCTCCCGGCCGGATGTGACAGCAGTATAAAGATATAAAAGAATTAGCAGAGGCTAATTCCCCGATTATATTCTTGAAGATTTACAAGGATAATTATTATTATTTGATCCCATAATATCCTTTTTGGTTACATTTTTGTTTCAAAGAACAGACCATGCTGCCGCGCTTGAGTTTGGAGACACTACAAATTTATTTTCATGGAATCCGTTGGGAGAATTTACTTGACTTCACTTGTGCACAATAACCAAATAATATCACGTAAAAAATGCAACTAAAGCATATAACAGAGTTAAATGTATTAAAACATACATACATATGCTCACGCCTGTTTTCCCGAAGGGTTAGGCAGAGGTGAAGTAGCGAACTACACCACCCACATTTCGCCGAGCTTAGTTCCGTCCCAGATGTGACAGGGGGCGAGCCTGTCGCCATATCAGGCACAAATTCCAAACTCCGGGATGATACTGAGTAGAAAAAACCCAATATCACTTGACCCGACCCGGGGATCGAACCCGAGACCTCAGAACGGCAGTCGTATGTAATACAACTGCGCTACCGAGGTAGTTAAAACAATTACTACATAACAAACCAAGTGCCAAGAACTCGCTAATAATCTTCTCTCGTATTCATCTACTGACTCGGTATCGGTTATTGCCAAATACTGATAAATATCGCACATCCCTATTTTAAAATTCTATTACGGAAACGATTTAAGGGGCTGACTGGCAAACTCCAATCTCGATATTGTTTGCAAAAGAATTGGAAGATGTAAAAAAGCTATTTCATCTTATGAACTTTCTAGTAATTACCTTGTTTATAGTTATATTAAATTATTTCTAAGAGCCAAATATTTTAAGGCATTATCATATGATTGGTTTGTAATAGATTTCTCTACTTGAGAAACTTGAGAGACAAAACGTATAGACAGATGACTCAAATAACATCTATCAACTCATTTAAAACAAGTCGAGTTATTTGCCTCGGACTAAACTAGAGGTTTCAAAAACCACTATCATTCGTCAAATGATTGACTAATTGATCTATGACAAACCATTCATATTTAAATGAATATTTATAAAAAAATATCCTTAAGATTTTAGAGTGAGTGAGATAGATATAGTTTAATTATTAGAACGTGAAGCTTAAAGTTAATAACTGCCTATTAGATACGTCTTATTATTCAAATAATAATGCCCAACAAAATTACCAATCTAGAAGTTGTTTAATACTCGATATTTCTAACAATGCTTTGCCTCTGAGGAATATAAAGCAAGATATTTATTGTAAATAATAAATACATAGTTATTATAATTTTATTAATCATATTGTTGAACTGAAACTTCTAATGGGACGGTGTGAAGTGGATTTTATGAAACGAAAATGTGTAACGAATTTCAATTCCATCATTAACCAATAGATGCCACTGAATGTGTACTAATAGCTATAATAATACTTTTGTTTGTTAGAACAAAATAAACAAACTAGATGTCACTAAAACGAAAATGAGTTTAATTTCTATCGTGTATGAACTCGCACTCAATTGTTTTTAGTTTTGTACAAAGTAACTATAAGCTTCACAATCAACAAACAAGCCACGAGGCGTTAAATTATGAATGTGTGTTATTATAATAATCGTTGTATATAGTTATTTTGTCGCTGTATCAAAACGTCCACGGTTACGTCTAGTAAATATGGTTCTTGATGTTTTATTGCGTTTTATTTCATCTCTAAAATATAACATATGTATTATTGCAGAAGGAGGAATAATAGCGTAAAAATTATTCTGATTTAATGAATTGATTAAATTTTTCTTGATTAATAATAATAAATGGCCCAACTTTAACTATTGAATTCCATATTTTTGAATTGTTCCAATTTTTCATACTTATATTGAAGTAGATTTACAGTATGTATACACGATTTACAGCAGAGATGAATAATAAAAATGTATAATATATACGGAATCAATACCTAAATCTCACACAGGGGTAGCAAACCATCCCGGATATATGGAGGCTAAGGCACTCTTGACTGGGTTCCGAAAATCCCTTATAACTATGAAACTGTTTAATTTGTTACAATAATTTTAGCCAAACAAATGTGCCACTGATATGATAAATAAAAACAGATTTTATTTACAACGAATAGATTTATAAACACTTATCTGAAAAATTCCTAATGATTCCGTCCCTCTGCTAAAATTAATACCTTAGACATTGAATCTTCTAAAAACCATATAATATGAAGAATTTTTTTTACATAATATCTTTATTAACGAAAATTCTTGAGACTGGCATTTATTTCTATAACGCAGGGTAGATAAAATCAAGTAAATGTTATTGGCACAGGTGGAGTGCATGGCGCGATTTTGGTTCATCATAGCAACATTTTACTATATATTATGGCATTTACGTGATGAAATTCAGTTGTAGTGTCAAGCGAAGTCAATTGAAAATAATACAGAGCATGAATTTTTAGACCTATCAACAACTTGAAAAAGTTTTAGCAAAAGGTCGCAGATTTGTTTCAGCGTTGTATGAAAAGTGTACCTAAAGTATTAACAACTTGGTTGCATGGTGTAGTTTTTTTGCTTTTACTTTAAAAAAGAGTAAATGGTACAAAATATAGTCACAGGGAGTGCTTGGCCCGATTTTGGTTTGTCACGTAGTCGTCCTTGTTTTTGATTCCTTATCTTGCAGTGTTTGACTATATATTATGTAATTTTGGTGGAATTTAAGGTGAAATAGTTTAGTTACGATGCACAAGTATAGTGAAGTGAAAATAATGACACGGAGCATAAATTATGAAATGTCCCAATAACTCCAGTTGTGGTTGAAACAGAAGGCCACCATTTTGTTCCCGCCATTTTTTTTTGCCATTTTTTGCCGGGATCTCAGTGAGTCATGTAGCAGTTGTTTTCTTTAATTCATTAAACATATGTATTTGACTTTATATCATGTTATCTTGGTGGCGTTTTTGTGTTTTATGGTTTATTTATTGTTAAGTTTGTTATAGAAAATAATCGGTAAAATTTATTCTGAGATGCCGAGAGAGCTTCATAGAAATTACGAGCAAGATGGGCCACCGTTTTGCTGAAGCTTGGTAACGCTGATACAAGATTGAAAATACATCTTACCTACATGACACTGGCACACATTGAATTTACACAGATTGCCATTATATAAGAAGAAAAAGAAGAAATGAAACCAAAAAAAGCTCACAGGGGTTTTTAGCAGGTGTCAACGTCAAGTGTCAACAGTTAAATGTCATTTACTATTGTCAAACAAAAAAACGAAACTTTATTAAAATCCCAATTGCTTAATTTTCATTTTATTTAAAAATTACGATAGTCACCACCATGTCAAAGGCGGCTCATGTTGTTGACGGGGAAGCATCAGAATCTGATTCAGAAATTGAAATTGAAATAGGCCGTTCCCCGGTAAACCTTTTGTATCCTTCATCAAATCCTATCAGCGACTTATTTTTGGTGGGCTATGTTTTAATTTTTACAAAATTATTACAGGATTCGAACCTACAGAGCAATTCAAGATCGTTTGTTATTGCTGGCGAAGCACCAGAATCTGACGACGGTTAGTTTATCAATATTTTTATTGCTTAAGAAAGTATAAAATAATATTACTGACAGATTAAATTAATATTTATTCGCTCTCAATCGTTAGTATTTTAGGGTAACAACAATATGAGGAAATACAATAATATTTTATTATTAAAGTTGTCATTAGTTTCTTTTTACTTTTGATTTTAAAAATTATTAATTTAAAATGATTATGTAGTTAAATATATGTACATTCAACCATAAGAAGTCCACTGTTGGACGTAGGTTTCCCCCAATGAGAGGGCATTGTCATAATCGCCACACTTGGCAGGCAGGTTTGTTATCGCAGTAGGTGTTTGTGATACTTAGAGGATGCTGCTGCCCATTCTGGTTTTTATCCCTTAGTCGCCTTTAACGAAACCTGCGAGAAGATATGGGATGATACAATTCTTGGCTGGCACCACACGGGTGCTTTATGTATTATGTTAATCTATAGTTTTTTTTAAAAGCTTGTATTCAAATTGTCGAAACTTTAATTTGAACTAAAAAATAGTGACTAGGTCATATATCAGTTGCTATATGGTCCATATGATTGCTATAGAAAACTTAGCTCGATTTACAACAAAAAATATTTTTAAAACTAATTGCTTACATGAAAACGGGATTGTTTTTAGAAACTAAACTGAGGTCACCTGTGAGTTACTTGGAGCCTGACCTGCCACTGCATACTCAGATAAAAATGAATTCAACAAAAAGTGCAAACATAAACAATTCTTTACTTCATCAGAAATTATGTGAGTAATTATAATATTAATATATGCATATTTGATACACATTGTTAATATGTGACTATAAGATTAAGATTTCTTTTAAAAGTAAGATTTTTTACACTTTGAGTTCTTTGACAACAATCTCATCTCATGTTAACAATGTGATCCAGGATGGTAAACACACTTAACCTAAAGGTACTGTCTTAAGCGATGCTGTTGGAACACAGCTTTTGGTGTTTGATAAAAGATATTCATGTTTGAGGGTGGTAACTATCAAGGCAGGCATTGGAAAATGTTCTACCACCATGCCATGGCTTCCTCACAATATTTTCCTTCACCAAAAGGCTCTTTATAGGTTTGCATAAGTAGACAAACAATTGGTGGGAATGGGCCGGATTCTCGTCAGATAGAGTGTAGCGCATGTCCATGCGCTTGAGCTACTGCCTATGTGGTGATCAAGTGCATAGTCCTTGGACACACATGTCTGATGTGTCCGGTGTCAGTAAATAGGGAAGATCTAGGTTTTCTCAGTGGGTAGCGAGAACATAGAGCAGCTGACTGTAAGGCGACCAGTCCACGCAGTTCTCTGTGTGGTGACACCAGAAATGATCCTACTCATCAAATGGGGGGGGTTCTCCTGCTGACCACCGGCTCTGGCGAGGTTGGCAGGATTAGTTCCAAGACCTCAATAGTGGTCAAGCGCAGACGAATGGGTGATGTCATCTGGGTGGTTTTCCGCTTGGATGCTTGATTGCTGAGCCAAGGGGGCAAGGGGTAGGAGCCCCGACCCCTCATTGCACTGGTGAGGCCGTCTGGGGGGCAGTTTTTACCGGGATTGTCCCTTTTCGCGGGTAGAGACCTAGTTTTGGCCAGTTCATCTGCACGGGGGAGACACGGGACAATACCATATAGGGGATAATAGCGGTAAAGACGGTAGGTCGTGGTGGTTTTAATGTGTAGTTGCGGTGATCTAAATGACCATGTAATAATGCGGTTGTTTTCGACTATCGTGTGAGTCCCAGACATTCTTTAGTGCTTCCTCACTTTGGTGGCGTCGAAATGCATTTCACCCACTTTAAAAAAAAAAAGGTATATTCAAACCTACATCTTTCCACTCTGAATCTAACCTCACTCAAGTTAGCTTTTATTTAGGTCGGTTATTAACTCTCGCGTTTTTAATATTTCAGGGGAATGCAATGTATCTCTTAGAGCGACAATTGAGGGTCTAATGAAACACACAGTGGACATATCAGTAGAGAAACTGACAAGTGCCGATAAAACTTTACTAAATGTACAGGTTGGATAATTTTTTATGATTACATTTAGCATCGAAATAAGAGGTCTTTATGTTTTACGTAACCATCAATGGGGTGTGACGTCTTTTACTTTTGCTTATTTTAGATGAATAAAGACGTCAAAAGTCTAATTTACCTAATAACTGCCTCGGTGGCGCAGTCGTATTACAGTGCGACTGCCGTTCTGAGGTCTCGGGTTCGATCCCCGGGTCGGGTCAAGTGATATTGGGTTTTTCCACTCAGTATCATCCCGGAGTTTGGAAGTTGTGCCCCATATGGCGACAGGCTCGCCCCCTGTCACATCTGGGACGGAACTAAGCTCGGCGAAATGCGGGTGGAATAGTTCGCTATTTCACTTCTGCCTAACCCTTAGGGGATAACAGGCGTGAGCTTATGTTTTTTTTTTTTGGATGGGCCCTAAAATATGAGCAATTTTTTTTTTTGCTCGGGCTCTGTGCTTTGCCCACAATCTCACCTGATTTTAAGTGACGATGTGGTCCAAGATGGTAAAGACACTAAGCCTAGAGGTACTTGGTTCTCAAGTGATATTGCCGGAACACTATTATTTGTATTTGGCGACAGGTTTTAAAACTTGAGGGTAGCATCCAGCAGGCATCATTAGAAAATGCCCTATCACCACGAAACTTATTCAGACCCACTCATTCAGACATTAACTCATTTATTTGATGTGTATAATAATATACTATAATAATATGTGTATAATAAAGACAATAATGTCTTTATCATGACCATCAACATTATGGTAATGATCAAAGACATACTCTTGTCCCCAATTGAGAAAGCTTTACTGTGACAGTGTACTGCATAGGAGTTCTTAGCGTTAGTCCGGTTTGCAGTTTACGGCTAAATATAAGGTGATTTTGGTGCAAAATGTGCATGATATGGTGTTGGTTATTGTGCACAAATGAAGTGCATTGAAAATAATGACTCAGCATGAACTCTGACATCTCACAACAACTCCAGTGGAATGATCTTTAACAAATGACTGCCACTTTGTTAGATCACTGAAGATTAGTAAAATAATATCAAGTTGTGTCTAAAGAACTTGTATTCAGGACCATAGTTAATTATTTTAAAAAAAACTGCAGTTTACCACCTGTCATGCAGTCCGGATGCCTCTTTAAATCATAAAAACGTGTGCATATACAATTTTATTAGAATGTGCTAATGTAAAAAAAGACTCAAATATTTTTTTTTGGAGATAGTTATTCTTTGAATTGATTAGCTATAGCACATGTGTTTTAGGAAAGTATGCGGGCCACAAATGCGAACCTCAGCGTGGCCCGTGCGAGACTACAGCAGCTGCAAGCCGGCTTAGAGAAAGCTAACTGCGGTGCAGCTTTGCCATCGGTCAAAATTAAATAAATATAAGAGTTGGTTATAAACTTAAAAAAAAAATTAAAACCTTTACTTATTTGTACTTACGATTACGTCACACAGCGGGCGGAACGGAACGGAAACGGGACAGCAGCGCGAGTAATGTACTAAATAACGCTTCCGTGTGTTGTGTTATGTCGCAACTAGTACATAATTACTATGATAACTGCTCACATGTTTTTTTTTTTATTAATAGTTCCGGCACAACTCCTGACGTAATGGCAGGGGCCTTGGTAATGCTAATTTTTTTTTCAGTGTGTGCTTTTTGATTTATTTTCCAGCGCATTCTTTTGCTGTTTATCTTAACTTATAATTCTTACTGTATTTACTACTAACTAATTATAACTAAAACAGTTTTATTGGTCATAATTCTTAAACTAAATTCTTCTTTAGTTAATATGACAATTTTAAGACATATAATTCAAATTAATGTTGAGTCAATTGAGTTATACATCAATAAATTCTATTAAGTCAAAATTTAAAATAATAAATCATATAAAATAAAATTAATAATATTGGATTACTTAATTAATGTTAAGAGAGTAAATTTTCGACACATTTCCATTAAAATTAGATTCATTTAGTACATTGGTACAATTTCAATGCAAATTGAACAATTTCCAATCTAGGTCAAATTTTAAAATCAAAAAATGTACAGTCAATCGAATTAAAATCAAAATTAGCCTAAGACTAAAATTAATTTCATAATAAATTCAAATCAAAATTAAACAATTTAGAATGAAAAACAAAAATACAATCAGTATGACCAGTATGTGCCATGTTCCCAAAATTTACTAATACTTATAATAAATTAATATAATAAAATATATTAAATGTTAGAGATATTTCAAATCATTCAATGAAGCTTTAAAATCAACAGAGGAATACGGTCAACAGCCTTAGCTAGTTAAAAAAAAACTCGATTTATGTAATTTGTAACCACCATACATATATATCGTATTAAACTTTACCACTAAGAAAACAAATTATAATACTTCATTATTCATCCCCCTGCTGCATATTATCCCTTTCAAATAAAAATGTGCGCATCAATGACCTTGATCTGTCAAAGCTGGGTAAAAAAAGTATGAACAGCAACAGAAATATTTGCATAGTTTTCGTTATTTTTTTTCTAGTGATTTATTTATCTAATTATTAAGACTTTTCCTTAGCTTTGACGTCACAATATGGCGCAGGTCCACGTACATTCTTATTTGAAACGCATTGTACATAGGTGTATAAAGTTTTTATTATTTTTGTTGTTTTAATAAAAAAAATGTTCATAAGTCGTCTTTTGATTTTTATTGTTACAATTCCTGTAGTCCCTATTATGCGCAATTGTTGCCAACCCGTACGATCATGATTTGAGCGTACGACAATTTAGCCACTGTACGATAACAAAATTGTACAATTACAATTGTAATTGCTAATTGTACAATCATTTTAAGCAATAATTAAATAAATATCAATGCGCAAAATTCACGGTACAAAACGCATTTTTCATAAGGAAAATTAAGCGCAATAAACGCATCCAACCTACTTTCAGTCTACCTCACTTTCATCAAGAGAAATATCTATAATTTTATTACAGTTGTCAAGTAAACAATTTTGTTTTTAATTATTTTCTTTAGTCTTGATTAAGACTCCTATTGAAAATTATAATTTCTTTACTCTTGAGTTTTTTTTTTAATTTGCTTCAAACTTTTTTATCACATTTCCTGCACTTTTAATTTGTAATTTTAAAATTTAGGCGCTGAGTGTTTTTGTGTATATTACTTTTGTTGTGGCCAAAAAAAAATGACTGAAAAACAGCACTGTCTTATGACGCAGTCATAAACGGCAAATCGTAACGCTTAGTCATTGCTAAGTTTTTTTCTTGTTATAAATTTATAATATATTTCTCTTTTATGTAATTTTTTTTATATTAAATGTCTTTCTTCTCTTTTCTTTCAACAACCATTAACACTAGAAAAATCTTATCATTGGTTACATAGTTTCGTTTTTGTTTTTTTTTTTAACTTGTGAAAATACGGTAATTTGAATTTCAGGTGTTGGCAACACTTATTAGTGAATTATGTAGGCAAAAATAACTATAATTTTTTATATACAGTTTACTGCAAGAATATCTTTGAGTAATAAAATAATTTATTTGTAAGAAGTACCGCAGTGCCTGAAGACGAATGTCTTCGACTAGTGTGTGTTGCCAGTGTTGACATGGGGTCGCTCACAATGGGCCTCATACGAATGCTCAAAATTGTGCTATCTACTAATGTCAATTATCTGGATAATCTTATCATACATTAAATCAGTTGTGTCATTGCTATGTTTGTTGTTTGCACGAGATATCCTTAATGTCATACTAAAATCACTCAAAGGCAATGGAGAGTGCTATACTCAAAGTTTCACCGCACGATGGAATCAGGAATAAGGAAATCCGCAGAAGAATCAAGGTAACGAACATTTTCCTAATTATACTGTTAATACACGTACGGACCGGACTGGGGACATGGTATGTCGTGCGTCCGAGGTCATCAGCCGCCTAAGTAAGGATGTGAAATAAGATTTTTCAAAAAGATCGATTTTTTGAATCGATTCACAAAATATCGAGATCTAAGAGATTATTCTTTTTTCTATTTATTTTATTTTACCTTTATTCATAAACAGTATTCTTCCAGTGGTCGAAATTAGACTATAATCATTATTTATTGCACAAACTGTTTCCATTTTTTTTTAATTAATAACACTAAAGGTAATCTGTAGCAACTAAACAATAAAAGAAGGCCTAACCTACTAAAGAAAAATGACACTGAATGTTTTATTTTTGCCTATTTAGAGATTATCATCATATCATAGAAAACAAAAAGGACACTTTAATAATAGATATTTATTATGTTAGGATAATTATTCGTATACTTTGTTTATATACATAATAATAGTATGAAACTGTAATAGAATTTACGTATACATTTCTGAACCGGAACCGGAAAATAGATAAACGGAAGTGAAGTTAATTTTGGATTTAATCGATAAGCAATGTAAGAATTAATTAATAATCAATGTAAGAATTTTCTATATTTTTAAAGACGTATTTTAGAATGTCTACATATTTTGTTTGTTAAGAATATTATTAACAGGTATTGCATGCGTTACAATATAAATTAGTCGCCCATCGGGTATTTAAGGCAGTCATTATCGAGACGTGGCACGGATAGCATATAGAGTTTTATGATATATGGCCAAATATAAGTTTCAAATAGATCGATATACGTGTAATTACTGCACCCTGACCTGTCCCTACAATTAGTTTGAAAGATTGATCTTTTGGGTCTCGATGTTTTGTGAATCGATTTATCAAACTTAGGTTCGAATCGATTCAAAAATTGATGTTTTTCGGAAAGGATTCCGTTCCTAATTAGGGCACTAATAACATCGGCCACCCACTGTACTATGTCCGTAGTCCGGTCCGTATGTGTGTTAACACCATAAGAATTTCCAAAGTAGCAGTGGGCTGGGTAAATTACCTATGGAACCGATGCTCGACGAGGCCAATGAGTTCAAGATTGGCCTGACCTTGACTGACGACCTTAAGAAGATATTAAGTAACTTCTTAAAAATGATCTTTAATTTATGAATTAATTATTTTTTCCCAAATCAAATTTCGTCGCAAAATCCGC
This sequence comes from Samia ricini, assembly GCA_014132275.2. Classification (NCBI taxonomy): domain Eukaryota; kingdom Metazoa; phylum Arthropoda; class Insecta; order Lepidoptera; family Saturniidae; genus Samia; species Samia ricini. Next base: position 5,549,657 of record AP028167.1, read on the forward strand.
CAAGTTAATGTGGCAGAAAGACCGACCTCTTGCGCATGCCACCTCTTGCGCACGGCGCAGTATTGGACTGTCTGGGGTTTTTCTCGCACACTGTCCCGAGCGGCAAAAATATTCTCTAACGATCTTGCGTTTCTAAGGGTGAAATCTAAAGAGCTTATCTCAGACTTAACTCTAAATATCAAATTTATAGTCACAAGCATTTGCAATTGCAGTAACGTAATATGACTCTCTAAACTTAAAATTATCCGTATCGCTTGATTCTTTGGCCTAAACTTTGACAGTTGATGTTTGTCTATCGAGACCCCAGTTACCTGTGGTGTTCCGTGTTATTTTAGCCTTTTTAAACTCTTTGTATTTTTCGAAACCATTTCACTAATTCTTTCATTCATACGGATGTAAATTCTCTTCTGAATAACACTATTTTGACACTGATTTTGCTTTCTTCGATATACAAAAAAAGTCTATACTAAAGGTACTGATTCTCAAGTGATGCTACCGGGACACACCTATTGGTATTTAGCTACATGATTTTCAAACTTGAGGGTGGTAGCTGTCAAGAAAAGTTTCTAATTTCGTATAAAAAGATTTTAATAATACTGGCCACTCTGTAATAAAATCGTTTGAATTTAAAAATATGTAATATAGTTGTCATGTAAAATAAAATACAGGAGCTGCTTTAATAAGTGTTTTATTAATGTAATTAAAATAATATCATATTTGAGCTTCCACAATATTAAACATTCGAACAGTAGCTAACCAGGCGGGGATTACTAAATGCCCTACCACCATGCTATGGTTTCCTCACGATGTTTTCCTTCACCGAAAGCTCAGGCCGATATAGAGTCGTATAGATGGGGATCGAACCTGCGTCGATTGAAGCGGAATCCGGCCGCACTACCCGCTGCGCCATCATCGCTTCATATAATGTATATTCATATAATATTCCAGGGTTTTTCTCGATTTCCCTTAGTTCCATTGATCAGATCCTGATCTGGTGGAAATGGGACCACCTAGGAAAATAACTCTTACGATTAAAAAAAAAAATTACAAATCGGTCCACAACTGACGGAGAATTCGCATAATAAACATACAGAAAAAAAAATACAAACGAATTGATAACCCCCTCCTTTTTGAAGAGGGTTAAAAAGTTCTTAATTTGATATTAAATTTTTTAGTACAATAATTGTAGACGTCACATTATCTATAAGTATTTTCCAGGATCAATAGTTTATCGCGAAACTATTTTTCATAAATAATAAACATAGCGTATGTCAGTGACTTTTCTTGTTCCGTTGAAGTATTATTTAGAAATAAATTGAACTGAATTACAGAACAGTGTTTTAGGTAAAGATCCCAGAATCGATTCCTGGTTAGAGGTAAAATCCATGCGGCACTTAAGAGAATATTCTAGCGGCGTTTTTTCCATACAAACGTAGTCCCCTATTTGCTCCCTGGATATTAGCATTATGGTAAATATTCTTATCCTTATCCTTATACTAAATTATATATCCACCACCGACATGCCCGTACGTTTTGTTTTTTCTATAAATGACTTGTAGAAACTAGAGAAACCTTTGAAGATGAAAAAATGCTTAATTTTTACTGTCTTTTTTTAAACGTTTGTCAAACAAAATTGATGAATAAAAACAAAAAAGCAAAACATAGAGGCATAACCAAAGTCTTTTTTATTCAAGAATTGAAAGAGAATTAAAAATCGGTTCAGTTTTGGAGGAGGAAACAGGGTACTACGGAGTGATGTTTTCGTCTATTTTGCATACGGTAAAATCAGCACGAACTGCAGTTGTCCCTTTCGTGTTTTATAATGCGGTTAACACACGTACGGACCTGACTGCTGATTTAGAACGGCGGGCAGCCGAGGTTTTCAGTCGTCTAAGTAAGGATGGGAACCCTTACCGAAAAAGATCGATTTTCGGATCGATTCGAATCTAAGCTTGATGAATCGATTCACTAAACATCGATATCCAAAAGATCGATCTTTCTAACGTATCGTTTATTAGAGTATCCGTTTTGTTTTCTATGATATAATGTTCATCTGTAAATAGGAAAAAATAAAGCCTTCAGCACTCGCCCCCAAAGCTCGGTGAAGCTGTTAAGGCCCTTCCGGTCAACAGCATTAGCTAGGTTAAAAAAACCAGTTCTGTGTCATTTTTCCTGAGTAATAATTATAAGCAATAAATGATGTTCATAGTCTAATTTCGACTACTGGAAGAATACTATTTACGAATAAAAAGTCAAATAAAACAAGTCGAAAAAAGATTGATTTCTTGGACCTCGATGTTTTGTGAATTCTTATAAAAAATCGTTTTTTTTAAATCTTGTGCCCCATACCTACTTAGGCGACTGTTGACGTTTATTCGAAATTGTCATATTGACTGCACTTCATATGATATTTAATTATATACAGAGACCGAGAACGATGATGTCACCGGATAATTCTGAATCTATCTCGAAAAACAATGATGGAGCAGTAGGCCAGATTTCGCGTCAATGGACGCGGGTTCGAGCCCACCTGCCCAAGTCTAAAAATCAGTTTGAGCTATCGGTGAAGGAAAACATCGTGAGGAAACCATGGTGGTAGGGCATCAAATAATCCCCGCTTGGTTAGCTAACAAACTCAAGTTTGAAAACTTGTCGCCAAATAACAATAGGTGTGTTCCGGCAGCACCACTTGAGAACCAGTACCTAGGCTTAGTGTGGTTACCATCCTGAGCCGTATCCTCACTTAACATCAGGTGAGGTTGTGGTCTAAGCTCAGTGCTTATACACCTATACCGTGTAAGAAAAGAATAATATATAATATATAAAATAAACGATATAAATAAAAAAAAACGTGTGCGTCTCGGGACGCCCGACAGAAGTGATAACTTAAACTAATTTAAATTGATGCCGTATGCGTGTATGAAAGGGAAGACAAACAGACTGGCGTCGTAACGCGTTACGTAACGAAGCAGTTCACCTTCCCATAAGAAGTTATCACTTCAAAATAATTTATTATTGAGTTTATGTAATATTTCTGGATTTAAATGTTTGAAAACTGTGCATTTTTAAAAGAGTTTCCTCCTGCAAACGGTCAGAAAGTGGAAAAATCTCACTGCTGCACTTTTCCTAAGGGAATACATTATAACAATTTTCAAAAAAGGTGTGAGACTATTTTAATATGCATCGAAAAAGCGCGTACGGATCGCATGCGTGGTATGTTAATAAAAACATATTGTGTGCTTTCAGGAAATCACGATGCAAGTAAAACTTATCAATTAAACAAGTCATTGTTTACTTATTTTAGTTACCATTAAAAATTTCAAACACACACAAATACCGCGAAGCAGTTGTTGCAGTTGCAGATAGTGGCGTGGGTTCTAGTGGGTATTCTTGGCGTTTCATGCCGGGCGAGTCCTACACATAAAATCATAAAATACTCAAAACCAACATACAGAACATGAACTTTACGTAAAACTTACCAAATTATTTGATACAAAATGTAAACAATGAGACAAGTTTTCACTCAACTGCTGTGAAGTCACAGCGAATACTGCCCATGCGCGTATGTACTGCCACAAAAATCAGCTTCGGCACTTCCCTTCTTTCTCTTACAACTCACTAAAACTTATTTTGTACACACAGTGTTTGTAACATTGACACGCAAAAAAAATTAAAAAAAAAAAAAAAAACAAAATTTTGAAATAAAATAAAATAATATCAAAAAATCTAGACGTGATGGAAAAGATCGGCCAACGGGGATAAATTCGGAACATTTGAATGGTCATATTTATGACAACACTTTTTGAAGGAGGATTTCATTGCAGATCAGTGTAATCTTTCCAAAATATGATATATTTTTTTGTATTATATCAATCGATAAGTAACATTTACTTATGCACAAAAACTTGGCAAAATCCGTCCACCCGTTTTTGAGTTTAAATGTTTTTCACTTAAATTTTCTTTTATACGAATTCTAAAAATAATTTTACAAACCTTTATAGCCTATCAATTGCTCCTTGGCATATACGGAACATATATGTATAAAGTTAAATCGAAATCGGTCACACAGAGTAAGTAATACAGAAAAAAATGTAAAACCAAATTCAGGATTTACTTACATATTATCCGCCTACATACAGTCGGACCGTCTTTCATCTGCCACATGTTACATTGCATGGAATGACTAGGCTCTGTAGAGCCAACACAGACACACTTGTAAAGAATCTTTTTTTTCAAAAATAAAAAAATTTAGGGATAGCTAGGATACAATTCGTAAGAGAGTTTGTATACTCAGGTGACGTCCAAGCCGAGGTTCGTACCTTTTTGGTAACCCTTGTGCTAGTCACCTTTTGCGGCTGAGTGCCTTCAGCACTCGCCCCCAAATTTCTGTGAAGGGACACACAGGGACACTTGAGTTCTATCTGCTAAAGTGAACGTTCCTGATATTGCAATAAAATGGTTACGTGGGAATAATACATAGTGAGAATGGTTAATAATATAGCGAGAGTGTTTTAATAATAGACATATTATGCCACATAATTAAAAAAAAAAACAAATGTACAGACAAAACTTTAGGTTTATTATTAGTTACATATATATACATACTCGGATGTGTGAGATATAAAATTGTAGATCGAAAGGTCAAAAGTGTTTTGCAAACATTCAGTATTATAAATTCAATAGATACCGAAGCTTGTGTTTTGTGAATTATAGTATTTATATGTCATACTTATGACAGGTATGTATCACGTGGCGACGCGTCGCCGCACCTATAGTCCGTTCACAGTAATTTTACCTCTGAAGTCACATTTTGGTATGTTGACGTTACTTAGCTGTCACGTAGTAAAAAATATTTTGTCAATCGTTTTGAATTTCTGCTTTTTATAATGCATTTAAATCGTAAAACACGTCAAAACGATTTAAAAGTAGTGCTGCAAATGTTTTCTTGTATATACGTACAGTGCCGGATTAAGCAAGCGCGGGGCCCGTAGCATAATTCTTTCAAAAAGCCCTTGATCTGCTATGGGTTCTTAAGTATAAAGTGGTAAAAATACAATTCAATACTCAATACATTTATATACTCAGGCAGAGATGAGTTGCTCCAACTAGGTGGCGGGAGGTACCGGGGGGTTTAGTGGGTAGTGGTCAACGGCGCTTCTCGCCGCGAGTCCCACACTAATCCTGTGTGACAGCCTCTCGTGCTTACGTGCGAGAGACTGTGACACATCTTCAGACGCGTTTCAGCCAGATCTGGAAGGGGGGGTCCCTATCAGATCTGGCTGGACGGCTAGTGCGTAAATGCATTTCCCTCGAAAAAAAAAAAACAAAAAAAAGGCAGAGATGAGTGGGTTTAAACATGCGGGCCCCCTTTCTCGCGGGGCCCGTAGCAATTGCTACTCTTGCTACGTAGTTAATCCGGCTCTGTATACGTACATTCTCTGAAGAGTAAGTTAAATTAAAGGTCCGTTATTTCCATTCGTCATCGAGATGCTGCCATGATTAGTACATATAATGTGTGTATCCGTGTGTTAAATGTTTCTATAGTGTATTGGAATAAATATCGAAAAAATCACGGTCCGACACGCCTTCCACAAGGGGCGGTGTCCGCGTATTATTCCAAACGACCGCGACGATAAAATCACTTGCAGTAATAGGATTATCAATCACGTTCAAATGCGTGTCAACGCCCACACCCGCGAAACCGCCGTTCCCGCCGTCGGGGACAGGCGGCTACTTTGCTCCCGCACACTCTCCGGGCCCTTCTTCGGTGGCGGCCCAAGACGTGCTCCGTTCCCCGACTGGGGAGGCTCTTAACGCTGCTACCAGCGCGATACAGTGACACTGCCCATGCGTCAAGCATTACACGCACAACATTGCATACACACTCCTGCACGTAACACGCAGGTACATAGGTCCTGTTATTATTAAGAAATAAAAAATGTAGGGTTTTAACTAGGTTCAAATTCCGCGGGAATTTTATAAAATTGGTAGCGGCCAAGCAGAGCTTCGATCACCGTTCGAACCCTTGTGCTAGTTACCTTTTACGGCGAGTGCTGCTTCTGGTCAGTAGCATTAACTAGTTTAGAAAAAAATCTTCTCAGTTTATTATAAAATAAATAAAAAAACGCCTTGATTTTTCTCACAATGCAATAAATAAGTAAACATTATTTTAATTTTTCCGCTAAGAAGGAGAAGTTGCATCTTCTATGTCTCAATACAAGAAAAATACGTATCCAAAACAGAGGATTTTGATTGATATGCGATCAGAAATATAATACTTGTAAACCATGTTGTTTTTATGGATGTACTGTTATAAGTTTATAGCGAAACATATATATTACACATCTGATGAATATCCGGCTTATCGACATACCAAAATTGCCGTAAATACGGAGTTTCTTTTGCTGTTTTCCGTCGGTCTGTTTTATCATTATCAAACCTATTTCAAATTGTTATATTCAATGGATAATACAAATTAAGAATGGTAACAAAATATTCAGAACGACAACTGAACGGCTAGAGGTAGATAATAGTCTCCGAACGAAATTGGATTTTCAGCCGAAACCGAAAACCGAAGTCGAACCTTCGGCCTGGGTCTCAGTTTCGGCCTTCTTTAAGACTTGTTCAATTTTGTAATTTATTCTGAAATTTAGTATATTATTGATACAAATATAGATAAGTAACTCGTATAAATGAACAACACTCAACAGTTACTGTTATATTGATTCGTAACTCAATAATAAGTTTTTTTTTTTTGACCTAGCTAATGCTGTTGACCGCAAGGGCCTTTACAGCTTCACCGAACTTTGTGGGCGAGTGCAGCCGCATAAGGTAGCTAGCTCAAGGGTTCGAACCTCGGCTTGGCCGCTACCTGAGTGTGAAAACTCCCGCGGAATTTTTATCGTAGCTAAACCCTACATTTTTTATTCTTTATTTACATCAAAAAAAAAGGTTCCTTACAGGACCTATGTACCTGCGTGTTATGTGCAAGAGTGTGTTTGCAGTGTTGTGCGTGTAATGCTTGATGCATGGGCAGTGTCACTGTATCGCGCTGGCGGCGACGTCAAGAGCCTCCCCAGTTGGGGAACGAGACACGTCTTGGGCCGCCGCCTGAGTCAATAATACGTATAAAAAGGGTGTTTATTTATAAGGGTGTTTACATACTAGCTATGTATCCGCGCTTCCGCCTGCGTTTCATATTTTCTTCACTGCGAAATCTATACTTATAATAAAAGGCTAAGGAGACGAAATCTGTACATTGAAGATATTTAAGAAAAAATACTATGCAGGGCTTTTATAATTTGCCCATTTTTCGTCTGTCTGTCTGTTTATTAATTTGTTCGCAAATCCCGCAAAGACTACTGAACCGATTTGAATGAAATTTAGTATGGAGATACTTTGAATTCCAGGCAGTAACATAGGATAGTTTTTATTTCGATAATCTCCCGGGAACGGGAACTACGCGAGTAAAATCGCGGTGAGCAGCTAGTGTATTTATGTAATATATGAATAGCGTTTATCTTGGTTTAATTTTGTAAAAACCGTAATAATAGAGTATATACATGTAAAGAAGTATACTATTTCTCAAATTTGAAATGGCCGCGCATATATGAAGTCAGTCCTCATAATTAATAAATAAAGAGTTTGATATCGAGCGTCCGGCGAGTTTATTTTTGTTTATGTAGGTAAATGATAAAAACGTGAGTAGTTGCTATGATAATGCCAATGTTAACAGTATTTGAATTTATATTTGTTTTAATTTAGTGTAAAGATACGTAGACTTTAATGTCGTTTCGTTTTTACAGATAAGACTAGTAAAATACTTTTGTAACTGTTTTATCTCCACCTCAGCGTAAAATATAATAAATAAACGTGTACTTTTTACAGAGAAACTCAGTGTTGTTTGTTCTACATAAATTAGAAAAAAAAAACATCGGTATAAATAAATAACCTTACAGACATAATAACATTATCAATAAATAGTCTATTTGAACGTACCATTATCGTCGCAATATTCCATACTATTACATTAATATTAACATTTCTCAAGTGTGTATACAAGGTCAGTATTCTTCCGGCCATCAAATATGCCCATGGCAAATAGTAATGGAATTATGTACCGAGATAATAAATAAAACTTACGAGAAAGGAATAGAATTATAACAAATTTAAAGCAACATTTTATAATTACGTTATTCCAAATCTCTTTCATCTACATATCTATACTAATAAATAAAATTGAAGTGTCTGTTTGTAATGTCAAAAAAAACATTTGTTACTAAATACATATGAATACGACACTAATACCAGAATACAATTTTTAATACCTTTGTCTGTCTGTTTGTTTGTTCCGGGTGATCTCCGCATCGTCTGGGCCGATTTTGATGCGACTTTTTGGGTAAATAGCTGAAGTTACTCTGCTTAACTAAGGGTACTTTTGTCTTTAAGAAAAGATTAGGATTCTGCGTAAAAAGAATTTAAACTCATACAAAAATTGAATAAGATCCGATTCTATGCACAGTTTTACGTGCATATATTTGAATTTGTGAGAAATTAATGTTAGTAACAAAATAAATTTGGAAAATAGCTTCTCTTCTCTTCTCGTCTCGTCTCGTCTCGTCTCGTCTCGTCTCGTCTCGTCTCGTCTCGTCTCGTCTCGTCTCGTCTCGTCTCGTTATTATGTTTGCTTGAAGCCGGTTTTGTTGATAGTTAATTTTTTTTGTTTGAATCCAAACTTATCCATACTCTAGTCACTTCCGCTACAATTTTTTACGAGTTTAATTTTTCGTTATGTTTTTCGTAAAATCAATTAATTATATTTCATTAATTAAATATTAATTACATAATGTACTGTAATATGCACGTAGGTTTAATTATACATCTTTCGCACTCTTCTTCTTATTCGCAGTTGATTATCTGACTCTATAATATTCCTATAGTGACCAAATACGTACTAAGTATCTGGAATTCGATAGAAAAAAAGGTACGACTAATCCAAAGTGAATGTATATATACAACTCACCCCAACATATTCTCCCTTAGCTTAAATACACTTTTTTTTATACGAAACATGCTTTTTCAACCTCTTCTGGTATTAAAAATCGTTGACTGTGTAGACCATTCTTAATTTTTGAAAATAGCATGAAGTCGCATTGTCCCGTGTCGGGTTTGTATGTAGGTTGAGCCTGAAATTATATCTACGTTTTTGCGTTTCAAAAATTTGGTTTGTCTGTCTGGATGTGTGATATCTGTCAATGCCATGATTCAAAATAGAACGGCGTTTTTTAATCGTTTTTATAGAGTTAATCTATAGCTTCTGGTAATCAAATCCAATCGTATACTAATAACTATTTATTGTACGAAGATCTGCTCAGGCGCAAACTACACTTAAGATCGTAGTAAATCATATCGCAAAATTTTTTACGAGTTAAGTCCATTGAAATAGACACCATATATTTAAAATAGCAAATTAATTCATCTATAAACTGCATTTTAGTTATGGAAAGAAATCCATTTTCAATTGTCGTAATTAGTTTTAGGTTTTATCAATGTAAGTGACCAGTTCCACAAACTTTGAGTAGGTTCTATGGGTCAGATTCAGTATCTTCTGGTATAATATTGTTTTCCAAATCACTGCAATTTGATAAAGGAATTACTTGAGCAAGTATTCAGATAAAAGTTTTAGATAAAACTAATAAATCATGGCTAACTAACACACGGGTTACAAACTCACCCTAACGATGCGCGAGAATAAAGTTTCGGCGCAGCCGAAGATTCGGCCGTTTTTGGGCGAAACCGAAACTTTTGTCGCTACACGATTTTTTGGACGAAACCGAACTAGTAAATAACTATGAACGGTACACTCAGACTAACCTTTCAGTATTAGCGTATTATCTATGGTCTAACCCGCCCCATTAGATGTTTCACATCAATAATATGTTACATTTTTATTTTAGAATGATGCGCCTCCTTGTATTATTTGTCATGATTTCTATTACGCGGTCTTACAAGGTCATAATATTTGACGAAACACTGGTAAATCTCTATGGGCCTACACGTGAATATCGCAGGCAAGAAGACCGGGTTTATAGCAGCCCTGAAACCCAGACACAAAGCGCCAGTATAAATGACCAAATCGAAAGAGAAATTATAATCGACAGTTTATTCGTAAAACACTTAAGTCCTAATAATGGGCAGACGAGGAACGTGAGTATAGATGCTTTTTTTTATATATTAACTAACTATCTGTATTCCCGCGGCTACGTGCTGCGGCAGCGTGATATAGTCTTTAAATAATCATTGGAAAAAAATTGACCTTATTTTTTAGTCAAGCCTTAAATTATTTTTGGTACTAACAGAAAGCAAAGATAATTAAATCTTAAGATAATTAATTGAATTTAAATTAAAATATTTGCCAGTAAAACTGTTCATTGAATAGATTTTTCTTTCACAATTTAGTTTTAATTATTTACGCGGAAACCTAATTATTTTCGAAAAAAAATAAAGTAGCCTAAGTTACACGGAGTAACTTCAGCTATCTAACAAAAAAGTCCCGTCTAAATCTGTCCAGCGGCAGTGGACATTAACTGGAACAAATAGACAGACAAAAGTTTTAAAAATTATGTTTTTGATATAAGTACCGTATGTTTGCTCAAGCTAGTTTTTTTTTAATAATTTTCCACCAAAATGAAAAAAATGTAAAAAACATGACATTTTCTAAGAACATTTGGTTAGTTTAGTGACACATTAAAAAAACGCATTGAAAACAAAATAGTTTTATTTAGTTTCGTTAAATCGCCTATCGAAGTACCATAAAAAAACCGAATAAAATTGCCTTCTAATAATATTCAATTTACTTTTTTTTAAAATAACAAAGTAGGTTTATTTTAATATACCTGCTTGATGTTAATTATTGTAATTTTGAAACTGTTACCAAAGCGATACCCAAAGTCCCAATAAAAAGACGCGGCGACAGATTTACCTTTGCTTTTATGAAATTGAGAAAAAAAAATTGCGATGATTCACTTTATTATCGGTGTGCTTGGCGCGATTTTCGATTTGCCGTCCTTATTTTTAATTCATTATCTTACAGTATTTGACTATATATTATGTAATTTTAGTGGCATTTTACGTGATATATTTTAGTTATGATGCACAAGTGTAGTGAAGTGAAAATAATGACACGGAATTCTGTAATGTCCCCATCACTACCGTTGTGGTTGTAACAGAAGACTGCCATATATTGATAGTGTTCCTAACGTCTGACTTGGCTGCATGGTCTACAAGTACCTTTGCCTTCTCCTTACGAAGGAATAAATGGAACCAAGGGTTTTTTGGCGGGATCTCAGTCTGACATGTAGCAATTGTTTTCTTTAATTCATTAAACTTGTGTACTTGACTCTATATCATATAATCTTGGTGGCATTTTGTGTGAAATAGTTTAGTTATTGTGTTCAAGTTAAGTTTATTATAGAAGACAACGCGTAGCATACATTCTGAGGTGCCGACAAAGCTCCATGGAAAGTTCGAGCAGGATAGGCCACCGTTCTGTTGGAGCTTGGTAACGTTGATACAAGATTGAAAATCTTACCCACATGACATTGGCACAAATTGTGTGTACGCACAGATTGCCATTAACTAAGAAGAAGAAGAAATGGAACCAAGGGAGTTTTTGGCGGGATCTCTGTCATGTAGCGCTTGTTTTCTTTAATTCATTAAATTTGTGTGTTTGACTATATATCATGTAATATTGGTGGCGTTTTGTGTGGTGTAGTTTGGTTATTCTGTACAAGTTAAGTTTATTATAGAAAATAACGCGTATCATTTATTCTGAGGTGCCGACAATGCTCCATGGAAAGTTCTAGCAGAATGAGCCACAGTTTTTTGCTGGAGCTTGGTAACGCTGATACAAGATTCAAAATATATCTTACCCACAAGACACTGGTGCTAATTGTTTTTACACAATTTGCCAATATCTAAGAAGAAGAAATGTACTTTAAAAAATAACTTTCTTATTTTTCAAGCAGAAATGCTTTCAAAGCTTCGGATTCCGAGCTTCATAATGCCCTGAATTATTTGACCTCTTGTCTCTTAAAAAGGAAATAATAGTTCTTATATCGATTTCCCTTCACAAATTGGGAAATTTGAAGCTGAGTTAAAATATACAAGTTTACAATTTGCTATTTAAAAGATTCAGAGAGTTACAACAGTTGACGCAATGGTCACGACGACGGCAGCAACGAACGGCGACCGCCGACACTGTCAATGTGTACCTTACGACCACTGCAACATTAACTACGTGGATATTTATGAGAACGATCCTGATATAACTGGAACCGGTAGGATAGATATAAGTAAGAAAAACTATTCATTACTTCGGAGTAAATCACATTGTTAAGAGGTCATGCGGTCGGAAAAGTAAATATTTTAGATATCTATTGCTATCGCGTTGCGACCCAAAGGAAGAATTATAAAACACGAAAGGGGCAACTGCAGCGCGCGGGTTGATTCTACCGTATGCAAAATAGACGAAAACATAACTTCGTACTACCGTGTTTCCCCCTCCAGAACTGAACCGATTTTTAATTTTCTTTCACTTATAGAATAATAAAGACTTTGGCTATGCCTGTACGTTTTGCTTTTTTTAATCCAGCAAAATGACGGTAAAATTCGAGCATATTTTTTCATTTTCAAAGGCTACTAGTTTCTACAATAACTAATTTATGGAAATAATCAAAACGTGTGGGCATGGCGGCGATGGAAATATATTATTTGGTATAAAAATATTTACCATAATGCTACTATCCAGGGAGGAAACAGGGGACTACTTTTGTATAGAATAAATGCCTAAAGGATATCCTCTTAATTTTATATTTTTTTATTATGGTAGTGAACCGACGAATACAGTCAATTGGCTGACTTACTGTCCTTTTTTATAAGGATAGTAAGCTAGTTATTTCAAACGCTCCTTAAACTGCTAACAGATGCGGAACATACATGGTACGGCGGACGAACAGGATGACCGTCAGTGTTGCCGGTTAACACTTTTGTCGCTGGAAATCGCGACTTTTGTTTATGTTGTCAAAAAAATATATTTAACGACAAAAATGGTTTAGCGACTTGTCTGACGACTTTTACAGTAAAAATCAAAACAGTTTAAGAGCCAGTTAAAGATATATAATTTGTTAACTCGACACAGAATTATATAGAACCTAGAGAAACTTGTTTGTAATGTTCGTAAATTTAAGGTACAGCTAGTTTTGATATTGAGTCTAACATCAACTCACTCGAAGTTATAGGAGTTGGCAACACTACTGACCGTACTTATCAGTCACCTCATGGGTAAAGTCAGGAACGGACGTCACTATTTTTATTGTAATAGTGAAGATACACACAGATAGGCGCTATCTTTTATAATATATATGAATTTTACGGTGGCGTTAATGCTGCCGTCAGGCCCGGATCTAGGTGCGAGGCAAGCCGGAGCAACCACCCTGGGCGTCACTTTCACGTGGCACTAAAATCATAATATAATATGATGAAAAATAAGAAACTTGCTCCAAAAAGCGCCTAGTAAACGGAAGCCTGATTGAAAATTTACATGCACATAGATCTACTGAATGTAGAGGGGCATTCCATACCAAATCGACCATAGACCGAGCGCCAAGGGACCACTCGACAGTAGGAGGAAGTTCCATCGTAGATCCACTGATAAGTTACTTCCTGATTTAAGTCGGGCAACCCCCGATCAATAAGGTACTGATCCTGAATGGAACACAAGCTTTACAGTTGGTGTTGGCACTGCGATATTAACCCCCTGCTCGATATAACAAAAATAAAAACTCCAAGAAGTTAATCAATGCTGGTTACATGCGGGTCGCGTTATGGAACTTCCGAACCATGACTACAGGCTTCTCGAACCCCAGAGAAAGCCTTGACTCAAGAATTCAACAAGACTCAATAACGGCGCAAATCCTGTATTATTTATTAATGTCGAGCTCAAAAGACTCAACAATGAAAACGGGCAAAGAGTATTGGAGTTTTGCTTTGAATATCAGCTCTGTGTAACTAATATCAACACTTTCTTCAAAGGTAAAATGACGCAAAAAGTCTCCTGGATGCATCCCAAGTCGAAACAGTGTCAGTAACTAAACTACTTCCTCACCAGAACGAGAGATCTGTTGGAAATACTCCATACGCAAACGTTTCACAGCCCTGAATGTGACACCAACCATAGCCTTGTTGTGTCAAAAGTTCAACTTATCTCCAGGAAGATCCTCCCTTTTAAGGAAAATTATAAAACTTTGCATGACACCGGACAAGAAAACATTGGATATCTCGGCACCGGCGCAAGTCGACTGGGAAAATCTGAAATCGTTTCTAACTGACACCACAGGGAAAGTTTTTGGATATCAGAAATTAAAGACACATGACTGGTTTCTTGAAAATGAGGAGCACCTACTTCCTTTAATTGACTTTAAACGCCAGGCTACTCTAAATTTCCGCCTTCACTCATGCAGCGAAACGCGCAAAAAACTCACTAAGGCAAAAGCTTCTCTCTAGTGTCCGTCTCTCTCCGTACCATGTACGCGGTCCGGTCCACACGTCTGTTATGGTTATATGATTAATAACCCCTTGAAGTATCAATGGGCCTACGATCCGCCCCTTTCAAAATGGCTGCGTACTTAGCCAATCACCGTGTCCACTCCAGTGCATCATTCATAATTTTTATGAATTAGTAATTTCTACAAATAGTCGGCGTTTACTTCAAGGTTAAATTACTTAATTACTGTCCCCACAGTTTGGTGAATCTGTCAAGACTCTTTTGGTCATCAGCGTTTAGGCAGTTCGAAAAAAAACTAAAGCAAGACATGTCCTTTTTAATCTTAGTTACTTATTAAATTATCGGCATTTAAATTGTGTTTTCTGTTTCTGCCCTCAAACAAAAGTAAAAAATGTAGTATTTAAATAATGAATACCCTAAATATATGCCACAAATTTATTAAAGGTTCATATGCCTTACCGACAGTCTACTTTGGACGTCGACTTTTATAAGATTACGCGCTGATGGCGCAGTGGATAGTGCGGCCGGATTCCGCATCAATGAACGCGGTTTCAAAATCCACCTATCCAACTCCAAAATCAGCCTGAGCATTCGGTGAAGGAAAACATCGTGAGGAAACCATAGTATGGTGGTAGGGCATTTTCTAACAATGCCCGCCTGGTTAGCTACTAGGTACCACAGTTCGAAAGCCTGTCGCCAAATACCAATAAGTGTATTCCGGCAGCATCACTTGAGAACCAGTATATAGGCTTAGTGTGTTTACCATCCTGGACCACATCGTCAATTAACATCAGGTGAGATTGTGGTCAAAACGCTGAGTCTATACCGTCGAAAAAAAAATGTTTTCAGGTTTGACGATGACGGTTGTCAGGAGAATATGAAATTATGCTGTAGAATACCGAAGCCGTTAACCGAGTCGCAAGCTCTGAAGCCGAACGTGACCAACTCGAAAGGCTGCGGTTTTAGCAACCCGAACGGTATTGTATTTACAATCGTCGAAGAAAGAAATGTAAGTAACATTTAGTCAATGATAATAATAGACCTATTAATAAACCCTGGCACACGCTCGCAGTCTTCTTCGACGTGGCCAAAGCAAGATAAGGTCTGGCACACGGGCCTCGTCTACAAACTCACTAGGTTAGGTATCCCGGACACTCTAGTTAGAATCATACACGATTACCTCACCGATCGTAGTTTCTGCTACAGAGTAGAGAACGCACTCTCTATGGCCCACCCGATACGCGCAGGAGTCCTTCAAGATTCCATTCTGGCGCCTGTTCTCTTTAACCTCTACTTAGCGGACCTCCCTGACCTCGGAAGAGTTCAGTTAGGTATATACGTGGATGACGCAGTCATTTACTACACTTTCCGTAAGAAAACAGTCTTACGAAAATACGCCCAAAAAGAGCCGTCAACGATCTCAGCTCTTGGTATTTCAAGTGGTGTCTCACGATAAACCCGAGTAAGAGTACAGCGTTATTATTCACTAAAAGCTGGAAACTTAGAGAGAACCCTCCTAGACCCATCCAGTACACAGGTACTGACATCCCTTATAGCTCCGAAGTCAGGTACCTAGGAGTTCAGTTAGACGACAGACTGACTTTCAAAGCCCACCTTAAGAAAGTCAGGCGCCAGACCTCCATGGTGCTAGGCCGCTCTACCCGCTCTACAACAGCAAGAGCAAAATGGCCCTCCGCCATAAGATTACCCTATAAAAGATGGTGGTCAGACCCATCATCATGTATTGCGCACCTGTCTTCGGTCATATTAGTCGATCTCGGATACACGCCTTACAAAGGATTCAGAATCGCTTTGTAAGGAAGGCTGTAGGTGCCCAATGGTTCGAGAGAACTGTGTATTTACACAGGGATCTCAACATGCCCTCCGTTAGGTCAGTTATGAAAACTCGGTGTCGCGCCTTCTTTGAACGCGCAGAAAACACACCGAACCTCCTCATAGTACGAGCCGTCTCGTACTTACCAGTCCGACGCGCCGGCCACTAGCGGCGACGTATACGACGTCCACGTAGGATATTATCGAGTCGCGACGATACCATCACTTGTAGTAATAGGATCTTTCCTCATTTACCCCGAACATATGCGTGTCAGTGCTCAATCCCGCGTAAGCGCCTCTCCCGCCGTCGGGGATAGGCGGCTAATTTTGCTCCCGCACACTCTCCGGGTCCCCCTCAGGCGGCGACCCGAGACGTGTCTCGTTCTCCAACTGGGGAGGCTCTTGACGTCGCCGCCAGCGCGATACAGTGACACTGCCCATGTATTGAGCATTACACGCACACCACTGCATACACACTCCTGCACACAACACGCAGGTAACATAGGTCCTGTAGTGAACCTTCTTTTTTATTATTTAAGAATAAAAAATGTAGCGATAGCTAGGACACAACTCGCGAGAGTTTGCATACTCAGGTGACGGTCAAGCCGAGGTTCGTACTATTTTGGTAACCCTTATGCTAGTCACCTTATTGCAGCTGAGTGCCTTCAGCACTCGCCCCCAAAGTTCGGTGAAACTGTTAAGCCTTCCGGTCGACAGCAATAGCTAGGTTAAAAAAAAATACAAATTATATGCATGAAAGGTATAGTTTATGAAAGCAGAGCTACCGTTTTAGCGACTTTTGTTTAAATGTTAGCGACAAAAGTAGAACTAATGATAGAAATGATTTAGCGACTTATCTGACGACTTTTAGAGTAGAAATGAAAAGAGTTTTAAAGGCAGTAAATAAATACATTTTTTGTTAACTCGACACAGAACTATATAGGGCCAAGAGATATATTTTATCAGTAACGCGCTTGCGATATGTGTTTTTAAGGTGCAGAAACAGAATAAACGTCCTCCCCCCTGCCCCAGAACTAAAATACTGAGTTCGCCCCTGGTAGAATCTGTTTTAGTAACTTCCTAGCGACACGAATTTGTAGAAGGTGGCAACACTGTATAAAATGAAGTAAATATGGGGTGGGGGCAAAATCAAAAATAAAATATCCAGATTTTTGAAAATTAAAACGTAAATATTACTTACCCCGGAGTTAAAGTAATTTGGAACAAATAGGGTTCGGCGTCGCAATTTGGCGAGTTCCCGTGGGTTGTGGCCCTGTTGGATACCTTAAACGATTCCTATGTAGGTGTGGGTACGTTGATCCACCCGCAAGTAGTGCTTACAGCTGCTCACATCGCTTCCAAGTAAGTATTAAAATCCTTTGGATAGTAAACCCTAAAATTGTTCTTAATACATATTTAATGTTACAGTCATACATTATTTATAATTTAGACCACCGATTTCGACCCTCTGGAGAAAATAGGTAAGGAGGAACGTCTCATATGAAGGGAAAGTTGAAAAAGTGCCAGTTAATTATAGTTCAAAAACCCTCCATAATGGCGCTAGCGTAGGCAAAGATTATAGCACATGAATATAGCAGTTGATAACGGATTAATATGTCGATTACCCATAAAAATGCGGTATTAGGAAAACAATAGAAAGCTGACGTAAACGCCAGGTTAGTGCTCAAGGGGTTAAGCCAAAATGGCGTTAACGTCGTGAAGTCTGGTGTAGGCGTGAGAGTATGACATGAATATAGCAGATAACCTAAAAAACAATAGTGAATTTTACCTTCTTGCTACAGTAGCGTCACTCTAATTTTAACTTTTTCGACAGACACTTTTCCTACACATATACATTCCTCCATACCTTTATTCTCCATGGTCACTTATGAATAACTCATTATAAATAAACTATACAATTTGGGCATAAACCATTTTGTGGTATTTCAAAAAGCCTAGTTTGACTGACCAGGGGTGACCAATACACCTATAAGGCTATAGAGTTCTGGAATAAATTGCCAGGATAAATTCATTCCAAAGAGCTCATCAGGGGATATACTCAGCGTAAAGTTGAGGAAGCCCTGATGCTCAGTAGGAATCAGCTGCGAGTATTAGTGAGAGCGCTAACTGCGCACTGTTGTTTGGGCAAGCATATGTACAACATAGATGCCCAGAATACAAGAGAGTGTAGATTCTGTGAAATTGCAGACGAAACACCAAAGCACATTTTGTGTGAATGTGACCCACTAATACCCAAACGCAACCGAATTCTGGGTAAACATGCATTGTTCCCGGAGGAGTTACAGACGCTCTGCCAAGATCCTACAGTATATCCGGGTTGTAGGTCTAGGCAGTTAGCTTTAGAAATATGGGGGCGATCACAATAGATCTATTTAGGTCGCAGTGACACAGGACAGTCTTAGCCGGCATAGCCCTTTTCTCGAATAATAATAACAATACATGGAAATGTACACAATTATTGCTTGGAACGCCAACAAATGTAAAAATCAGAATTTTATTGGCATCATTATATGTTCTATGTTATGGTAATAATTTCAGTGAATAAATTATAAAATTTTAATTTTACTGTTACTAATTTTACTATGATTTAAATAAAAAAAAAAACGGGTTTTTTTTTTTGTTTTCACTTCTATCAGCAGTCCTCATGGCTACCTAGATTTTGTTTAGATTTCACTTCCGTTACGTGTACGATTCACAATATTTTTTACTAGTTTTTTTTTAATAGTGCCACAGCTCGTCATATTTCATGCTTATCTGTCGGCATAATTAGCGTATAATAATAAATCAACAAAAAAGTAAAATAAGGTCAAATTTTAGTATTTAAAAAACATTAAGAATATCTTAGGAACTAGTTAGAACATATTTTGTTTTCCTTTTTTTTTCTGAACGGCCATATGTTCTGCTATAAGCCATTACAAGGTAATGTATTTATTACCCGACATCCTGTATAATATATGTATGTTTTGTTTTTATCATAATTCCCCTATAATCGTTCGGTAATGAAATGGCATTTGGGACACTTTAGTACCAGAAAACTATATTGGAATGTTATGTTGTAATATATTAAAGATATCAAACTGGCGGTCTCAAGATAAGAGCTGGTGAGTGGGACACAAAGACCATCAAGGAGCCACTCGCTCATCAGGAGAGGTTAACACAAGCGATTTACATTCATCCTGGTGAGCTTGAATTATAATGGAGAGTTTATAAATTCTAAACAAGGGCCACTTGAGTACTAAGTAGGGGTCTTGGGTGGTGTTTTTTTTTTTATCTGTGATGTAACGATGGAGGGGAAAGCCATGTTTACTCATTTACTTTCGTTATTTTTTTTAAACTGTATAGGCTCAGTGCTTTGCTCACGATCTTACCTGATGGTAAGTGACGATGTGGCCCAGAAAGGTAAACACACTAAGCCTAGAGATCCTGGTTCTGCGAGTGATGCTGCCGCAACACATCTATTGATATTTGGCGACAGGTTTTCAAACATGTAGGTGGTAGCTACCCAAACGGTCATCCCTTACCACCATGCTATGGTTTCCTCACGATTTTCTCCTTCACAGAAAGAATTGGAAGTCATTATAGAGTTGGAAAAGTGGGACCACCTACCAACTATGTCATCATCGCAGTTTTAACACCGATAACAGTTCAAGTAGAGGATATTACTATTTTCGTTCCTTTGTGCTGCCATTCTTCGGCTGTTCGCTTAAGAAGAAACACTGTTTTCTTTTTTTCTAACCTAGCTAATGCTGTTAACCGGAAAGGCCTTTACAGCTTCACCGAACTTTGGCGGCGAATGCTGAAGACACTCAGCCGCAAAGGGTAACTAGCACAAGGGTGCGAACCTCAGCTTGGCTGCTACCTATATCATAAAATTCCCGCGGAATTCGAACTTAGTTAAACCTTTTTTTTTTTTTTTCCTACCTAGCTAATGCTGTTGACCGGAAGGGCCTTTACAGCTTCACCGAACTTTGTGGGCGAGTGCTGAAGGCACTCAGCCGCAAAAGGTAGCTAGCTCAAGGGTTCGAACCTCGGCTTGGCCGCTACTTGAGTATGAAAACTCCCGCGGAATTTTTATCCTAGCTAAACCCTACATTTTTTTTTATTCTTTATTTACATAAAAAAAAAAGGTTCCTTACAGGACCTATGTACCTGCATGTTATGCATGAGTGTGTATGGAGTGTTGTGCGTGTAATTGCTCAATGCGTGGGCAGTGTTACTGTATCGCGCTGGCGGCGACGTCAAGAGCCTCCCCAGTTGGGGAACGAGACACGTCTTGGGTCGCCGCCTTAGTTAAACCATACATTTTTTTATCTTAAATAAAAAAAAAAGAAGTTCCTTACAGGATAAGATGAGGTTGATTTTAGAGTTGAATAGGTGGGCTTGGTCTATTGAAACGGAATCCGGCCGCACTACCAACTGCGTCGTTATCCCTTCGGTCTTTGTTTTTCGAAATTATGCCAGTGTTTTCGTCATTATGTGTCTAAAATAATCAAAATGTTGCTTATTTTCGAAATTATGCCAGTGTTTTCGTCATTATGTGTCTAAAATAATCAAAATGTTGCTTACGTAATACTAAAACGATCCTACAAGGTGTACTTTCGTTTGATAACTAGATTTCTTGGGTTTGGCCTGTTTACAATATCGAGGTCAATCTATGACTTGACAGCGGATGATGCCGTGTGATCAAAACGAAAATAATCATTATATATTTCACAGATTTCAATCGGAGAAAACTATTAAACGACATCGCTGTTCTCCATTTGAAGCAGCCCGTAGAACTGGCTGAGCATATAAACACTATCTGCTTGCCTGACGCGGGCGAAATCTTTGATGATAGTAAAAGCTGTGTCGCCAACGGTTGGGGGAAGAATCGTTTCGGTATGTTAGCCTCTTTTGCAACGGCCATTATAATAATATTTCGCTATTCAAAATCAAAACCAAAATCAAAATTTTTTTTAATTCAATTTAGGCCCTACGAATGCGCTTATGAACGTCTAAAACACTACCACCGGTTCGGAAAAACAACCCAGTCGAAAAGAGTGTAGGCAAGAAACTCGATTTGGTTCTTTTTTTTTAATAAGTATCATACATTTTTTTTTTTCATATAAAAACTATACAAATCATAGTCTTAATAATGTTAGCGGGTGCGCACAGAGATGTGGGTTAATTCCAGACATCACTATCGTTCACGTAATGATCCACCCTGTAATAACCTTTTGAGATTAAAACTTGCTTGACATAATACTTGAACTTATTGTCAGGTAAATCGGTAATGTTACTTGGGATCTTATTGTAAAACCGAATACTATTACCTATAAAGCTTTTATTACACTTACTTAGCCTAATGCCTGGGACGGACAACTTGTCATTACTTCTAATATTAAAATTGTGATGATCATTCACTAGATCGAGCTTGTCTAAATTTTTACGAATATGCATTAAGTTATCGAAGATGTATTGGGAGGGGAAAGTTAAGGTATCATATTCTTGAAACTTGTTCTTTAAAGATTCGGGAGGTCCCATATTGTATATTGCTCGAACAGCTCTCTTTTGTAACGTAAAGATGGTGTCTACCTCTGCTGCTGTACCCCACAGCAAAATACTGTAAGACATTAAGCTGTGAAAGTAAGCAAAGTAGACTAACCGAGCAGTAGCAATATCCGTCAACTGGCGAATTTTTCGAACCGCAAAATCAGCGGAACTAAGCCTTCCTGCCAAAGTTTTAATATGCGGACCCCTTGTAACTTATTATAAAGAGTGATACCCAAAAACAGAGTTTTGTCAACTAAGCCTACTAAATTCCCTTCTATCTGTAACTTACAATCAATATGCTGCACATTGGGCAACATCATTTTATACATTTCGTTTTCTTAGTGTTAAGAAGTAAATTATTTAAGGCGAACCATTTGGAAATGTTTGCTAGTGTGTTATTTAAGTACCTAATCTCTGATTTTTTTAATTTAAATATAAGTGAATGAGTGAATCTGTGACAACTGAGCTTACACTGCCTAATTCTCCCCTATTAGTACCCGAGAAATAGATCTCCGGACAGTGTTTGCTATTTTATAAACGTGTTACTATCTTCCACATTGTCAAATCTACTAAATTCTACTAGGTCATTTTGAGCTACCAATGGTTTATAATTTAAGCTCATAATCTACTAAAAATAAATATACGTTATGAGGCTGTCGTCTGCTTAAATCTGTATTACTCATAAAAAGGAGACAGTGAGGTGAACGGAATGGAACTATACGCCCCACTTCAGAGTTAAAGGGTCGTACCAGTATTAAGTAAACACAATTATAGATATTTTAATACCCCCTTTAACAATAATAAACATAGCTCTTACCCCCCTTATCAGTCGGAGATATGAGGTAATTCGAGACAATTCGAACTCCCCGGCTAAATGGGCAAACGAAAAACCATCGGGGGAAGAGTATTTAGTCAGGAATTCAATATTATTTATTTTAATACGTCGATTACTCATAAAATAAGACAATAGGAAAACGATGGAAGGTTGCCGTAATGTTAGTGCTCAAGAGGTTAAATAAGTCAAGAATACAAAACTAGTTCAAAGTGGCTACTTATTACTATTACATAAAAACTATAAACAATGAATGCCGCCCATCTCGCTGTCAGAGGGAAAGGGTGCTTCTGCTGACAAGCAGGACAGGTGGACAGAAAATTCTGCTTAGGTTATAATTAACCGACTTTTAAAGAGTGTCCCAGACGTCGTTTTTCATGTTACACTCTTCATCCATCCATCCATTTACCTGAAAGACGTCCACTGCTGAACATAGATCTCCACGGCGACTGGCCTTACGTCACCCGGTCTTGCGGTCGTCGATCCACCTCGAGGTGAACCTTGGGTCGTTAAAAAAAACACGTGATATCTCACTGCAAGGAGGGATCTTGTTGAGATGTTTAGTGATCTTTTCTGAACTCCTCTACCACATTTCGTGATTAATGAACGATCTCTAAACAACAAAAAACTGACTCCGTCCGTTCGTTCATGCCCGCCCGTCAATTTTTCGGGATGCGTAATGACTTCGGCGGATACATAATCGCGCCATTCGATTGATTAGTGACTGGGAGGATAATTTATGTCTATTTATGTTATTTCAGATAAAGATGATGAATTTGAGGTAGTACTAAAGAAGATTGAACTGGATATGGTGGAGCATAGCCATTGTAATGATCTACTTAGGTACACCGAGCTTGGCGCCAGGTATAACCTGCATAGCTCCTTCGTCTGCGCCGGAGGGGAAGAGGGGAAAGACATGTGCACGGTAAAATGACCAGAACTCCAGAATAATTATAGAACCGTACAAATTAAGCGATGATGGCTTAGTTGACAGTGTGGCCGGGATTCCGCATCAGCGGACACGGTTTCGATCCCCACCTATCCAACTCTAAAATCAGACTGCGCTTTTAGTGAAGGAAAACATCGTGAGGAAACCAATAGCATGGTGATAGGGCTTTTTTCTTTCTTTTTTTTTACTTGGTTGAAATCTGCTCATTGAACGCTCGGACGTATGCACGAAACCGCAGTTTTTTGCATACGTTGATCCTCGCGACAGACAAGGTCACCGAGGGACACCCCTCTCGTGGTGGTGACCCGCGTGCCAGGTTGGCCGAAACCGACTGACTAAACACTCCACGTCCCTAACCGGCGCAAAGATGACAGGGCCTCCGGAGGCACATTATACATGTATTCTGCAGAGGCCCTGACAGCGCCATACCTCACGGGAGGTCCGACGTCAAGTTATATTACAAGGCTTGGCAACTTCGGTGGGCGCCCAGACGGCTGGGGAGCGCTGCCCGCTCCCTCTCCCGCTCTGCCTCCTCCTTTGCGAGCATGACGGACTCACAACAGGAAGAGACAACCGCCCAAGCCCTAGAGCTCCCGACCATCGCCCTCACGAGCGACGGCAAGGAGAGGACCCTACCCACGTTGGACGCCAAGTCCCTGAAGGACTCCCTCTACGCGGGACACACGACCAACGTGTGCTCGAAGTCGTCGATGACTCCGCCGGCACAGTGATGGCAACACGGAGAGAGTTCCCTTCCTATACGATTCAGTGCCCATCCCCTAGTGTAACCCTTAGTCGCCTTTTCCGACACCTGCGGGTAGACATGGGGTAGTACTATTCTTAAGTGGTACCCGCACATGTATTTTATGTCCTTTTAACTAAACTACCGTATTATAAGTGTATTCGCGTAATAAGTCAAATAATTACTTATTACCATATATCGTAAATGGGATTCTAGTGTTTAATTTCGTCTAATTATATTTCGCCTTTGAAGCAAACATCGTTTTCTGGTCCCAGGGTGATGGCGGTGGTCCACTGGCTTGTCCCATCAGCAATAACAGGTACAAGCTGGCTGGTCTCGTCGCTGGCGGCGTCGGCTGCGGTCAGAAGAACGTGCCAGGAGTATATGCATCGCTGGCAGCCCTTCGCTCCTGGGTCGACGAGATAATGCGCTTAATCGGCTACGGAACCTCTTCCTATACCCTTTGAAGATTTTTCCAAATGTATTTTTTTAGCGATAACTCTTTTATGATTAATAAATATAATATAAATAAGTAATAATTAAAATATATATGCCTTTTTGAAAAGTTGTTTTTTTATAATGATCCGACATAATAATACGTTACCAAGGTGTCATAATTAATTATTTTCCTAAATAAAAAAAAAAAGTGTGTAGCTGGTCTGGTACATCATCAATTTTTTTTATACGGAACCCAAATATTTATTACTTTCCCAAATATTTTTTTTAAAACTAAGGTAAAGTAAATATATTTCTCATAAATTTTAGTATATGTCATACTAGCTGCGCCTGCGGCTTAACCCGCTTGGAATTCAAACGATTGGCGTCCTATGTTCCCCCTGGATCCAATATATGTCTTTACTACATTTCGTCACTCATTTTTTAATATTTCTTTAATAAGCGGACATTTTGTCTTTAAAATTAATGGAGGGGGTAAATCATTAGTCATTTTTGAGGCTGCAAATTTAAATACTCCTTTATAACCTGCAGGTACAGATGCAGTATAATATTTATTTCTCAAAGATTCAAGCACTTGCTCGTAAAACTGTGCATGGAAGCGGATTTTATTCCATTTTTTATGAGTTTTGATTTTTTTACGCGGAACCCTAATTATGTTCGAAAAAGAAAAGTACCCTAAGTTACCCGGAGTAACTTTAGCTATCTACCAAATTCATGTCAAAATCCATACAGCCGTTCCGTACATTCCCCGGAACAAACAGATAGACAAAATTAAAAAAAAAAATGAATTTTTGGTACAGGTATTCTATATACATTCTTATCATCATATTTTGTAAAAAAAAAAATTACATAACAAACGGACACTTCAATTTTATTTATTAGTATAGATTACAAATAAATTAAACTCATCCCAAAGGAACTGTTCATTAATCACGTGAGGCTCGAAAGGGGGAAGTGGGTTCGGAAACAATCACGAAACAAAACAAGGGTTGAGGGTAGTGACAAGGGGCGAGGAGGTCAAGTGGGATATCACGTGTATTTACTTTTTCGTTGAACGCGCAATGACTAAACCGCAAAGCGCTGTGTGACCTTGACTCTATTTTATCAGGAAACGCTTTAGAAAAAAATCCAGAATTATTTTGATTAATACTTGTAATTAAAGGAATTTAAAAAAAAAATTATGATGGATTTTGTATCGAAAAAAAATACAAGATTTTTTTGATTTCGGTCTAAAACCTTTCGAGGGTGATTTGCAAATGTGATAAGCGGACGGACGGAGTCGCGGGCACTGCTAGTTGTTATATATAATAAGGTATTTCTATCTCTCTGCCAATCCGTTTATGGAGAAGTAATAGATTTTTCAGCCTTCTCCATTCACTAATGTGACCCTAACGTTATAAGGTCAATAGTAACTAATTTAATAAGCCATTTACAAAAACAACCAACAGATTCATAATAGGTAGGTATTTTTTTTAAAAAAAGGTTCATGTGAATCGATTATGTATCTTTCGAGTTATAAATTAACTAAGTAACAAACAAATAAACTTTACCTTTTATATAATAAACTACTAATATTTCTCGAATAATATTGCAAAACCGCAAAGTAACGAGACACATCTTAAATAATAATAATATTATGACGCCATCTTAAGACTGTGAAACCAGTCCGTCATTAGACGTATCAGTGTATGCACGTATATGAATCGAGCATCGAAAAAGAATAATTACGATACAAATTTATAATTTAATAAATTATTTCTATATAATTTAACAGTAAAATAAACTATATTTAGTTGTAGTGGGTGTAAAATTACGTTTATCTGTGAAATTCACCAGTCATAACAAAAAGGTGAGTTCATTTTTTATTAAGTAATAATAATTGTCAAGGTGGGTTATTTTTTTGTTTCGTAATTTCTCATAACATTGGGGTTTTTTACGAGCGGGATTCCTGATTATATAGGTATGTAATTAAGATGATCTCACACTTATTTCTTAAATTGATATAAGTACTAATTATAATTTAATCATAGAATGATTATTGAGCACAGGGTCGAATTAGCCGTGCAATTTGTGCTACCCGTGTTTAGGACTCCCTGTGTGGCTGTTTATACGTTGTTTATAATAATGCTAATAATGCTTTGTTCCTTTGTTCAAAATATGCTAATGTTTACTTAACGGGTTAAAAGCTTTGCTAACAAGATGATAACTAGATAAAAGGTGGGAGGGGGTTGTTGATCAAAAATAACCAACATGTTGCTTACCTTATATGTGAATAGTCACTATGAACGAGCTCTTTATGTCTACATTATCAAAAAAGAGTCAACAGACAGACGGCAAACAAAAAGATGTTGCTTTGTATGTGTAAGGAATGAGGATAACGTATCAAAAACCTATCGAATTTATTGTATACTATCTGAGTGCCCGCGGCTGCGCACGCGTTTCATATAATCTTCGTTGCTTTTTAAACGGAACCCTAATTATTTTCCTAATAAAAATTTAATACTAAAATAAAGTAAAATTATTTCTCATAAATTCTAGATAGCACTTGAGGTGCATATTGAATCGGATTTTATTTAAATATTTATGAGTTTTAATTTTATGCAAAAACCTAATTATTTTCGAAGATTAAAAGTACCCTAAGTTACCCGGAGTAACTTCAGCTATCTACCTAAAAAAGTCCCGTCCAAATCGGTCCAGCCATTGTGGATATTACTCATTACAACCAGACAGACAAAAAATTTTAAAAATTATGTTTAGGTTAGGTATCATATATACATTCATATCTATTTAGTAAAAAAAAAAATCTTACATCATAAAGAGACGCTTTAATTTTATTTATTAATATAGATTTCATCTCGGTGGTGCAGTTGTATTACGGTGCGACTGCCGTTTTGAGGTCTCGGGTTCGACCCCCAGGTCGGCGTCAAGTGGTATTGAGTTTTTCTATCAGTATCATCCCGGCGTTTGGAATTTGTGCCCGATATGGCGACAGGCTCGCTCCCGGTCACATCTGGGACGGAACTAAGCTCGGCGGGATGTGGGTGGTGTAGTTCGCTATTTCACCTCTGCCTAACCCTTCGGGGATAACAGGCGTGAGCTTATCTTATGTTATGTTATTTCATCTATCTTAATTATTGCAATCAAATTAAAAAGGATAAATTTAATTATGCTGGTATTTTTTTTTTTAATTGAGGTTATTATTCTGTTGATCTGAATGTCCTTGATAGCTTCGTTTAGGTCACTCGGCCGAAGATACAAATATTTTTGTTTCCTCAAAACATTTACAAAAGAATATAGTCTTAACTAAGGGGTCCAAATTAGGCAGTGCCTGTAACTTGGAAGCCTAAGTTACCAAAATACATGTACCATATAATTGTTGGTGGCGCAGGTATGACTTAATTAAAATACAAAAGATAGGTCAAAATTTGAATGAGATAATTATGCCCAAGTTTAAAAGTGACTTTAATTTGTGTGTGTCTGTGTAAATGTGTGGGCCATAGATGTGCAATTATATACCTGGTTTCTAACGTAGTATCTGCAATAGCTGATCTGTTTGTTCGTAGGAAATGCTATGAAGGCATGCTATGATGGCAATCTGCCATAATAAACATCGTTCCAACTTCGGCTTGGGACGTTAGCTGTTTTTTTTTTTTGTTTCGGTTCAGCGCTGTAACTTTGAAACAATATTAGATTTGCTCTGAGCGAATTGGGATTTTTTTTCTACTGATAGGTTCAAAACTTTGACCACAATATCACCTGATGTTGAGTGACGTTCAGGATTGTATACACACCAAGGCTGGAGCTACTGGCTCTCAAGTGATGCTGCCGGAACATATCTATTGGTATTTGGCGACAGGTTTTTAAACTTGAGGGTGGTAGATATCGAGGTGGTCATGCTCTGCCACCATGCTATTGGTTTCCGCACGATGTTTCCCTTCACCGAAAGCTGTTGGACTTGTCGCCGGAACACACCGGTTGGTGCTTGGCGACCCTGTTTCAAAACTAAGGGGGTTGATAACTACCCAGGTGAGCGTTATTAGAAAATACGGTTTTCTAACGATGCTTTCCTTCGCTGAAAGCTCAGGTTCATTATAGAAATCATATATCAGATTGCAAAATTGAGATCACCTTACCAACTCAGCCATCATCGTAATTTTAAGATAGGTAAACAGTTCAAACATAGGTCAGTAACATTTTGGTATCCCTGTGCTAAGCTTAAGAGAAAAGCGGTTTGCAAAAAAATTTAAGTATTTTAGAAATTTATCGCGTTGCACCACAGTAAAAGAGTTAAAAAAAAACACGAAAGGGACAAATGCAGCTCGAGCTGATTATCCCAACGCAAAATAGATGAAATCATCAATTCATATTTCCCTATTTCCTCATCCAAAACTGGGGTGATCTTAGTTTTTTCTTTAAATTATAAAAAAAAAATAAAAACTATCGATACGCCTCTACGTTTTACTTGTTTTTTATTTATCGAATTTCTTTGATGGACGTCTGAAAACGAAACTGGATAAGATACCAGACGTTTTTATTTCTTATTTTTGAAGTCTCGAATTTTTATAATAATAAATTAATGAGTACAATACTCGTGGTATAAAAATAGTAATTATTTTGTCATTATAAGGGGGGAGTTCTGCGCCGAGTTTCTAGTACGTGGGATCACTCTTGCAAAGCAAAATTGATAGGGCTATAAAGCATAGAATTAATATAGCATGAATGAAATGGCGGCAGGTCACAGTTACTACATGTGACCCGCAAATCTCCCTTACATTAAAAGAGTAAGATTTACAAGAACATGACATGTCGTCTTGTATGGATCTGAATGGTGTCCCATAAAGGTGACGGACAAAAGCAAACTCCATGCAGCTGAGATGCGAATATTGAGATGGATATTTGGGATAACAAGAATGGGCAGAATTACGAGTACATTAGAAGAACTTTGGAAGTGGCGCCAGTAACAGAGTGGTTAAGGAGCAGTCGCTTGTCTTGGCATGTGATGCGAAGGGAGGAAAAGGATGTTGTAAGAAAGGTGTTGGATATGAATGTGGACGGTCATAGGGGAAGGGGAAGACCCAAGAAAAGATGGATGGATTGTGTGAAAGACGATATGTTTAGGAAGCGAGTGAGTAAACGACTGCAAATAGAGAAGAATGGAACAGGAAGACATGTTGCGCCGACCCCAAATGAAAATGGGATTAGAGTAGGGAGATGATGATGTTATGAGAGACCCAGGGGTATACGTTTGTAAGGAATAAATGTCACCCGCATTTCCTTTTACGCGCTCGACCCAAAGCCCGGTGAAGCTGTCAAGGACCTTTTACGGACAACATCATTAAGTTAGGTGAAAACAAAAACTTACATATTATAAACGACAATAACCTCTCTCTGTGTTTGATTATTTATGACACCTATATTTTGTGAAATGTTTATTAATCTAAGAAGTTTAGTGAATTTAAATTCTAAAAGTATCACGTGAGTATTTTTGCTTATTTTTAATAAAAAAGACATAAAAAATTCAACCAGTTTTTAGTATATTGTCCGTTTTCCTGCTATTTTATGTGTTTTTTTAATAACGTTAGTTAGTTGATTAAATATATGGAGGTTAAATCGTTTCGTGATTCTTTTTTTAATTGTAGAAGCGATGATGGTAGAGTTAGTAGTGCGGTCGGGTTTACACCGTATAAAATGTTTTTTAGGCTCATTGCTTTGAGCACAATCTCACGTGATGTTAAGTGACGATGTGGTCCAGGATAGTAAACGAACTAAGCCTAGAAGTACTGGTTTTCCTTCACCGACAGCTCAGGCTCATTATAGAGCTCTCTCCAACACTAAAATCAGTCTGAGCTTTCACAGTGAAGGAAAACATCGTGAGGAAGGGATATCATAGTGGTAGGGCGTCTTCTAATAATGACTGCCTGGGTAGCCTCAAGTTCGAAAACCTGTCGCCAAATATCGATAGGTGTGTTCCGGCAGCATCGCTTGAGAACCAGTACCTATAGGCTTTGTGTGCTTACCATCCTGGACCACATCGTCATTTGAAATCAGGTGAGATTGTGCTCAAAGCAGTGAGCCTAAAAAAAAAAACAATTTACCATATTAATTTTTGCAACTAAACGGCCGCTTTCCCGTCTAGACCGGGCGCTGCTCACGTCAATGAAAAAACCCAAAGTCACTATGCTCCCGTAAATCCGTTCCTTTTACTCGCGCAAGTCACAGATTTGGAGGCCGATTTTTGAAGTGAAAATTTCTTTAGCGGCGTTGACCTATTGTCGGTAGAAGAAAAACATATAGATTCGCTTAATTAATTCTATGACGTCAGCCGTCAACATGCTACATGCTGTATGTCAAGTATAAGATAGCGTTTAACTACTGGCGTTCGTTCAGAGACAAATAATAAAATTTATAATTACACAGCCTTTCGTATAGTTTGATTATGAGTAAAATATAATTACGAAAATTTACATTTTTTTTTCTAGTAGCGCCAATAGATGTAAAAACCAGACATATGTTTTTATATATATATAAACGATAATAGTTGCAATAATTAAAAACTGTGTTGTAACTACCATCGCCCGCCTCCGGTACATATGTTAAATGTTAGGTTATGTTAATAATTACAATAAAGTAACAAGTTAGGAAATGTTAACGTTAAAAAAACGGTTTTTCCAAAGTTTCGAGTTTGCACTTCTGTCGGCAGTCCCCATGGCTCTGCCTAGTTTTTTCCCCCCAGACTAGGCCATAAACAGAGAAGTATCTAAAAAATTGAGCCCGATAAAAATGTCTATTTTTCGGTATTTTCAAAACTGCATATCTCACCTTCTCAAGAGATTCTCAACTCAAGAGATTCGATTTTCCATTTGCATTTTTTCGACTACCCTCTACATTCAAGAAAAATATCCAAAATTAAGTCCGGGTTAGCAGGCGGCATCCAAGTGGTCTAATTACTATGCAAAGAATTTTAAAATGAACAGATTAAAACAAGACAACAAAATGTACAATTTTCTGTACGTTAATGCACCTACTATTTTTTTTTCTTCTTTGCTTTGTCTGAATCTATTTCTTTAAAATACAACCGCACAAAACCAAACTTTCGTCGAATCCTGTTATCTGTTATAGATATCTGTTGCCACGCCAAAGCAGTGATACCAGCTTTAGTAATTTTTACCTTTTTAGTATTAGATTTAGATGATGAACTTTAATTATGATCATTTAGTAGATTGAAATGATTCAGGAGAATTTAGTAGTTTTGATAATTTGGAAGGTATCAACACATTTATAAACAATCAATCGAGATCTATTGCGTTCATTAAGCAACGGAGTAGCTATTACTGACCTTAGAATTTTGGGCACACGTAATTAAATTACGTAATAACACCTTTTTTTTTTTGACGGGAGAAATGCATTTACGCACTACCCTTACCTATTGCATTAGTGAGACCGAAGTCCCCCAATGCAATAGGTAAGGGGGCACGAAAGGACGACTCCGTGCCAGTGTGGGACTCCTCCGGACGTGAAGCGTCCGGAAATACCCACTAAAACCCCCCGGGGCCGTCCGCCGCATTTGGGATGGGGGCGATACGGGATAGTAAGTCATAACACCTAAGTATAAGTAAGTAATACTGTCATAAATAAATAAAATATACTTTTGAAAGTTTTGTAATAATATATCACCGTAACCTTGAACCGACGCGCCATGTTATTGACAGAAATTTTAAGTTTACGAACCTTAGCTAATCTTAAAGCGAAAGGTCAAACAATCCGTCAACGAGATACGTTATTGAAGATTTAAATTAATTTACTGGTTGTGCCAACCGTTCTGCTTATTATAAAAAAATATATCTTGCACATTTATTAACCTGTACTGAATATCTTAATCTATAACATAACATAAGCTCACGCCTGTTATCCCCGAAGGGTTAGGCAGAGATTTAATAGAAATACCACCCACTTTTCGCCGAGCTTAGTTCCGTTCTAGATGTGACCGGGGGCGAGCCTTTCGCCATATCGGGCACAAATCCCAGACTCCTGGATGATACCGAGTAGAGAAACCCAATATCACTTAACCCGAACTGGGGATCGAACCCGAGACCTCAGAACGACAGTCGTACCGTAATACAAATGCGCCACCGAGGCAGTCATCTATATTTGTTTATGAGTAAAAATAGAATCTAATCTAAAAATGATTCCTAGGCGATGTAGGCGGAGTTGGTATCAATGGACGCAGGTTCGATCCCAGCTATCCAGCTCTAAAATCGGCCCGAGCTCTCGGTGAAGGAAAACATCGAGAGGAAACCACAGCATGGTGGTAAGGCATGTCCGCCTGAGTAACTACAACCCTCATGTTTCAAAACCTGTCGGCAAATACCAATAGGTGTGTTCCGGCAGCAAAACTCAAGTACCAGTACCTCTAGGATTAGTGTGTTTACCATCCTGGACCACATCGTCACTTAACATGAATTGAGATTTTGTCAAAGCACTCTGTCATTACAGTGGAAATGTAACCGTCTGTAACAGATTGTTGGCGATACTTCACAGATAAAATTATCACTATATCGACGAAATTATGTTAAAATCCATTACAAAGTAAATAAACGTTTTGAATAAGCTATGAAGTAATTTTGTTACATATAACGTACCTTTGAAATTTCATAGACAATAAATTGTTAGTATAAAATAGTTAAGCTCACAAAAATACACATTTAAAACCTTTTTTCAAATATTTTATTTTATCCTGTTTTTTGAATGAAAATAAGTTGGCAACCCTTTTCTAGAACCACATTTCTTCTCATATCTGAAGCGAACAGGGTTCCTTTTGATAAAATATAGGTATTCAATAGAATATTATAAATTGCAATTTAAATTTAAAAAAAGCCACATAATTATAATCTATTAAAGCTTCGAGGAAAACCTCGGAATAAATTATATTCAAATTAGTAATAACGATTATTATTGCTAATTAAACCAGATTTTTATGGGAGGTTTAGTAACATAAGATGTTTTTATATCATCTGACAATATAGTATGTCGCTATTTTTTTACACGGCATACGCTCAGTGTTTGACCACAATCTCACCTGATGTTTATTTTTATTTATTTATTTATTTTAAACTTTTAAGAAAACTTACAGCTAATATAAATCATAAAATTGTACACAATAAAAACAGAAGGCCATTTACAAGTTTCCACATATATATGTAACAGAAAAATAGAAAGAAACTAACAGCAGTCAAAAGCACAAAGGATTTAAGTAAAGAAAGAGGAACTTAAAATATTTTTCAGTTTCTTAGGACTACTATTGAAGAAATCTAAGTCTACTTCATTGAGCACTTTATTTGTGCTATCAGTCACTCTAATGAAATATGAGTTCTGCCTGTATGTAGCTCTAACTCTAACTCTAAGCGACGATGTGTTGCAAGATGGTCCAAGTGATGCTACCGGAGCATACCTATTGGTATTTGGCGACAGGTTTACAAACTTGAGGGTGATAGCTATCCAGATGGGCATTATTAGAAAATGCCCTACCACCATGCTATGGTTTTCCTCACGACGTTTTCCTTCACTGAAAGCTCAGGCTAATTTCAGGGTCCATTTACGCGGGTTCCGGCCGCTCTACACTATCATCGCATCATCGCTATTAGGTAAAGCAAAAAAAATAAAACCCAAGTCATTCACAGAGCGAATGAAATAACTTAAAATAGTATGAAACGTAAATTTCTAATATTAAAAAAAAAAAAATACGCGGAAGCCTAATTATTTAGTTTTTGTCTGTTTATTTCCGTTAATCTCCGTAAAGATTTTGAAGGGACTATTTTGGCATATAGCTGAAGCTAAGGCGGGTAATTTAAGCTTTTAAAAAAGACACGCTGTGTGCCCGCAGCTGCGTCCGCATTTCATATATTCTTCACTGCGTTATATTTTTTTTTTATACGGAACCTTAATTTTTTTTATTACTAAGATAAAGTAAAAATATTTCTCATAAATTAAAGTACTTACCCCGTAAAACTGTGCATTGAATAAAAGGATTTTATTAATATTTTTTAGGAGTTTTAATTTTTTTACCCGGTACCCTAATTATTTTAGAAAATTACAATTATTTTAGTTACCCGGAGCAACTTCAGCTATCTACCAAAAACAAGTCCCGTCAAAATCCGTCCAGCCGTTCCGGAGATTAGGTATGCGAAACAAAGAGACAGACAGACAGACACAAATTTAAAAAAATTGTATTTTTGGTTCAGGTATCATATATACATTAATGTGTATTTAGTAAAAAAAAAATGTTATTTCGATATTACAATCAGACACTTCAATTTTATTTATTAGCATAGAAGATGTAGATATGTAAACAATCAAATCCTATTACAAATTTTATTATTTTATGTATTTAGGTCAACATTATTTATAATATTTTCAGTCAATAAACAGTTCTTTGTGATGATAAAGATGTGTGATGTGATATCTTAGAAGTCGTTATCAACTATGCGAATGAACTCCATCACCTACTTGCTTATCACAATAAACAGTATCTATTAATATTAGAGACTAGCTGTGTGCCTGCGGCTGCGCCCGAGTTTCATATGTTCTTTAGGCGTGAGTGAAAAAGCGCATAAAACATTTCATTCTTCTTCTTCTTCTTAGTTAATGGCAATCTGTGTGTACACACAATTTGTGCCAATGTCATGTAGGTAAGATTTTCAATCTTGTATCAGCGTTACCAAGCTCCAACAGAACGGTGGCCTATCCTGCTCAAACTTTCCATGGAGCTTTGTCGGCACCTCAGAATGTATGCTACGCGTTGTCTTCTATAATAAACTTAACTTGAACACAATAACTAAACTATTTCACACAAAACGCCACCAAGATTACATGATATAGAGTCAAGTACACAAGTTTAATGAATTAAAGAAAACAATTGCTACATGTCAGACTGAGATTCCGCCAAAAAAAACTCCAACATTTCATTTATACGTAACCTAAAAAAACAAATGAATGAAGAATTATGACAGTCTTTTTTATTAGCAGAGAAAATATAGATAGGAGTAAATTGAAAAAAAAAAAGAGAAAGGATCGATGGAATCCATAAAATAAATTAGCCTATCACAATCTACGAAAAATTCCGCATCGAATTGTAGTAGTCCCATCCCAATGTGTTCAGTAGTTTTGAGGTGCGTCAACGTAACCCCACTTTCCTTTTATATATATGGATAGATAAATTATCTTTAACAACAATATATTGTTTCAGAATCATGCATTTTCTAATCTTCGCGGTGTTGATTGCCACGGCGTTAGCTCAAATGGGGCCAATAGACAAGGAAACACTTATTGGTATTTTTGGTACCCCACCTGGTCCCACTCCCACCCCTATCCCTACCCCCACCCCTACCAAAGGGGTCGATCTAGGTGACGTAAGTAACGTTTTTTCAAATATTTCCTGGCACTATTTCCGCATATGACAATTTTTTTATTATAGTCAATTATCCATAGATATTATTACATGTATCGTAAATAATTTATTTAAAGTATTCAAAGAGAATTTAATATTCAATGTATAATTCGATTTAAACTTTATGGCGGCTCGGAATATCGTGCGAGACCATGTTCAGAACGCAATTTTAGGTGCCTGCGGAAAGAAGTAGGACCTGACGGTGGAAAGGGGAGGCATACGGTCCCGTTTACGTACAGTCGGGCTCTTAATAATTGTTAACATTATAGTTAATTAATTTGATTTATCTGTTTATGTTCAGTTTTTTTAAATTCTGTAGGTTGTGCTTTGTTATTTGAACGTGCAATGAAAGACTTTCCTCCGACGAGTAGAGAAGTTCGAAGTTTATATGGAAGGGCTTTTAGCTGATAGAATGTTATTGTATTATTTGTTAAAATTATTACGTTGTCTTTCAAATTAAATTACCATACTTCTGATATTAAACGAATATTTTAGAGAAAAATAACCTTAATATAATACAAAGTAAGTTACTTTAAACTTTAATTCAAAGTATGTAATAAAAACTGTATATAATATGATTTTATAATACTTTCGAAAATAAAAATGATAAAACTACGCAGCCACGAGGGCCACCGACAGAAGTAAAAACTCAAAACTTTGGGAAACACTGTTTAATATTTGAATTTTAACATTTTTTTAATTGAAATTATTAATATAACCTAACTTACGCCTGGATTCAACATATGATTGCGCTGTAAGCAGTAACTATTTAAATTTTCTTATAAAATCAAAACATGCGATAGGTTACGTAATTATACATTTTATTATTTGTCTCTGAGCGCCAGGACTTAAACGCCATCTTATACTTGATATAGATATGTTGACAGCTGGCATCATAGCATTGGTAACGTTGTCTCCTACCGAGAATTGTTCAACGTCAAAAAAAAAAAAACATTATTTTCTAATTATTTTCTACTTGACTGTACTCACGCTCGTGGCTAACTATCGAGCCGTCATAAAGTTTACCTTGAGCTATATAGTAATACCGGTGGTAGTTTTATTTGCCACCATTATGTTGGTAATTTTGAAGCTATGTAATGTCAGCTAAGAACAGGACCAAATCATATCTACCCGTGGGTGAAGTAAAACGCGACTAAGAGATAAACCAGGATATGGGTAGCAGCATCTTCTGAGCATCACAAGCACCTACTGCGATCGTCAACCCGCCTGCCAAGCGTGGCGATTATGACAATACTCCCGCTTTATGGAGAAGACATTTGACCAGCTGTGGACGTCTTTCGGTCGAATTAATCAATCAATTTAATTGTCGACTTCATCCACTATTCCACATATGTACAACATCGGTGTCCAGAACACGTCAAAGCACGTCTTGTGTGAATGTGACCCATTAATACAAATACGCAACCGAATTCTGGGTAAGCAAGCGTTGCTCCCGGAGGAGGTACAGGCACTCTCTGCCAAAAAGATCTACAGTATACCCAGGTATACCAAGGCAGTAATATTTAGCAATATTGGGGCGATCAATATAGATCTAACTAGGTCGCAGTGATACAGGACTGTTTTAGCCTGCATAGTCCCTTTTTGAATAATAATTATAATCAATATAAACTAATGCTGTTAACACACGTAAGGATCGGACATGGTACGACGGGCAGCTGAGGTTATCAGTTGCCTAAGTAGGGACGGAATTCCTTTCCGAAAAATAATCGTGTTTTGAACTCGAATCGAATCTAACCTTAATTAATCGATTAACAAAACATCAAGGTTGAAAAGATCGATCTTTGAAACTAATAAAGTATTGATTATTAGAGTATTATTTTTGTTTTCTATGATATTATGACTCAGATAATCATAAATAGGTAAATATCAAACAGTTCAGTGTCATTTTTCCGTATTAGGTTAGGCGTTCTTCTTGACCTTTAGTGCTGTTAATTAAAAATAAAATGAAAACAGTTTTTGCAATTAATGATGACTAATTTCGACCATTGGAAGAATAATATGGATGGATAGATGGAACAAAAGATGGATCTCTTGAATCTCGATTTTTTGTGAATCGTATCAAAAAATCGATCTATTTGACCTTATACCTCATCCCTACTTAGGTGACTGATGACCTCGGTCGCTCGCCATACCATGTCCGCGGTCCGGTCCGTACGTGTGCTAACGACGTAATAATACCTGCTTCAGATAACAGTGAAACCGACAGACTCGACTACCACGTTTGTTGACAAAAACGGACAGAGTTGCCAGTGCGTACCATATTACTTGTGCGACAGTAACAATGTGGGAGTTGACATCGATAACCAGGAGTTAACAGGATGGGGTGTGCTTGATATAAGGTAATATGAATATACTAGCTAGTGCCCGCGGCTCCGCACGCATTTCAAATGTTCTTTAGATGTGAGTGAAAAAGTGCATATAACGTTTCATTTACGACTAACCTTAAAAACAAATGAATGTAGAATGAATAATGAGAGCCTTTTGTTTTTATTTGCGGAAAAAAAAACCTACATAAGAGTAAATCGAAAGGAAATGAGAAAGGGTCGATGGAATACAAAAAATTCTGCGTCGAATGGTAGTAGTACCATCCCGATATGTTCAGTAGTTTTGAGGTTATGGTGCGTCAAAGTGACTCCCATTTCCTTTTATGTAAATAGATAGATAGACTCGTTTATTTGTGACGTCATTAATTATATGTGTATATATACTAGCTGTGCCCGCGATTCTTACCGCGTGGAATTTATGCCCATATTCACTCACAAATTTTTTTCAGCCTCTACGTTATTTTCGGATATAGACTACGTCTTTTATAATTAAACCCTTTAATACAACGTTTAATAAGACAAGTTCAATATTATAGACTTATAATATGAATCTACTAGTACCCTATATGGTTACTATAATGTTTAAACTATTATCATAGCAGATTTCATCGAATTCGGTTCAGTAGTTTTTGCGTGATTGGCGAAGAGATTTCATATTCCCATGGCCTTGTATTATAAGTATAGATTTATTCATTATTCTTAAATATATTTAAAAAAAGTTTGCTGTCCCTGGGACAGTAGCCCCGTAGACGTGTTTAATTTTTATTTTTCAACTGACCGAACACTATTGACAAAAAAGGCTTTGACAAGGATTTTGAGGCAAGCGCTTAAGGCAACGACCTCAATGTTACGAACCTCTACTTGTGCTGCTAACATTTCCGAGGTTATTAAACATGCGCGAAAAAGATCCCTTACAGATCCCATTTACCTAACGTTTAGTATGTGTGTGTGTGTGTGCATATGTGTGCAGTATGATGCGTGTGATGCTAGTGCATACGATGTCATTGCATCACGCTGACAGCGGCTACAAGAGCTTCCCTAAATGAGAAATAGAGCACGTCTTGTGCAACTGCCGGAGGGGGACACGGAGGGATTTTTTTAATTAAAAAAAAACAAATAGATATAAAGTAGTAAAAAAAATACAGATTATACGTGTCATGTAATTGAAACAGTTTATCATCTGTAAACAAATTATTATTATTATTTTATATAATAAAATAATATGCAGATTTACATTATTTTTTGTACCATAATTATGTCTATAATAGTCGTTAAAATCAAGTTCGCATTTAACTCGAAAACGTCTTAACCGATTTTGATGAAATTTGATATGGAATATGAAAAATAAAACAAAATCATGATGAAACATCTCATATCTAGATGGTTCGCCACGCGGCGGGCGGGTCGGGACACTACCCCAATTTTACTATAAAAGAGGTCGTGCGCATGGCTCGCACTCGTTTCTATTGAGACATCACGTCGGCGTCCCAACCCGCCAGCTGTGTGGCGAAACCATAAGATAAAATACATAAAAAAAGAAGTCGTGGGCGTCCGCTGGTAGATTATAAAATGCGTACATCCTCAGGTTTGGCGAAAAGGATTGCCAGGAGAGCATTGAAATATGTTGTACAAAGCCGAAACCATCGACGGATGTGACCAGACCGAAACCAGACTCGAGCAAACTGAAGGGCTGCGGTTACAGGAACCCTAAAGGCTTAGGGGTCACCATCACCGGAGGAACTGTGAGTGTATCACCATTAATTGATACGCGTAAACGTCTTTGAAGTAATAACTAACAGATTCATGTTACTAATGCTATGACGTCAGCCGTCAACATTCTTACAGTATGTCAAGCGTAAGATGGCGTTTAAATCCTAGCGCTAAGGGATAAATAATAAAATTGATACTAAAGCAGCCTATAGTACATTTTGATAATGAATGAACTATATGACAATGTGCAAAATTATATGTTAACATTAAAATGGTTCTCGAATGAACCACGGACCGGAAGACGTAGTGTGGGCAGGCCTTCCACAAGGTGGACTGACGACCTGGCAATGGTCGCGGGAGTCCGCTGGATGCGGGTGGCACAAAACCGGTCGTAGATCTTTGGGGGAGGCCTATATCCAGCAATTAAAGGAACCGTTAAAAACCGGTTTTTTCAAGGAAAACTTGGCCAAACACCTCATCATCATCGTCGCCCTGCTTCCAGTTTGTTATTTGTGGTCGGCGCACTATGTCTTCTTCCATACGTCTCTATCAGTCACCATATCTTCATTCACCCCTTTTGCTTTTATATCTTCCCTCACACACTCCGTCCATTTTTTCTTTGGGTGTCGCCTCATTTCCATCCCTCAACGTTCGTAGCCATTACTTTCTATGTGACATTTGTTTCATTTCAACACGTCCGTACCAAGACAAACGGTTCCCCTTCAGTTTTTCTATCACAGGTGCCACTTTCAAAGATCCTCATTGCTGCTCCTGTCCATTCTGGTCACACATATTAACATTCGCATCTTTGCTGTCTGTGCTCGCCATGGTTTAAACGTCTGTCTAGTTAAAAAAAAAAACAAGGAAAAATAACCTGTTATTACAACTAGCAGACGTTAACTAGGCACCTTGCTCTGATGACATCATATCGATGTATTATCTGCATACATAGTATGGTGCTACGTTATTGTTTTGAACAATATAGGCTGGCTAATGAAGGAATTATGTAAAAAAAAGCTTGAAAAAAGTATATTTAATAAATGGAAAAAATTGCATTTTTTCTTAATTTTAAATCCAGTTCCGAGCACTTAGTATGTAACCAGTTCGTTTAAGAACTTGATCGACAGGAACTTTTCAAAATACTACATCGATTTAAAAATAATATCTCTCTCTTTCTCTAACTATGAATAGTTTTGACCATATTTATATTTAAAAAAATAACAATTAAATATTTAAAAGAAAACGAATAAATATCGCGCAAATGTA
This sequence comes from Samia ricini, assembly GCA_014132275.2. Classification (NCBI taxonomy): domain Eukaryota; kingdom Metazoa; phylum Arthropoda; class Insecta; order Lepidoptera; family Saturniidae; genus Samia; species Samia ricini. The sequence continues at coordinate 5,591,349 of AP028167.1, forward strand.
ACGTTGTAATTATTACGTTACTAACCATAATGAAACATCAATGGTTAGAGCGGAAAGAGGAATGAGTGAGGGGTGGAGGCGAATGCACATTGCTCGAAGGTGCTAAGTTAATTTCCTGGAATTATATATATTATGAATTTTATAATTTTTTAACATTTTTTTACTATCTGGAAACTAAAACATATAAACAGGAGTAACCCACATCCTCAAACACCCCTATTAGAACGTTCAGTATAATCGTAAACTAGTTGTGTGCCTGCGGCTGCGCCCGCGTTTCATATATTCTTCACTGTGTTCTAATTTTTTCATACGGAACGCTAATTTTTTTTTGTACTAAGATACAGTAAAAATATTTGTCATAAATTAAAGGCACTTGCCCGTAAAACTGTGCAACTGTGAGAATCGGTTTTATTCAAATTTTTAGGAGTTTTAATTTTTTTTACGCGAGACCTTAATTTTTTACGAAAATTAACAGTACTCTCGTTTATGCGGAGAAACTTCAGCTATCTACCATAAAAAGTCCCGTCATAGTCGGTAGCTGGACCGGAGATTACCCAGGACAAACAAAAAGACAAACAGACAAAAATTAAAAAAATTGGACCCTATACCTAAATAGGTATATTATATACATTATTATCTATTTAGTAAAAAAAATATATAATTTTGACATTACAAACACACACTTCAATTTTATTTATTAGTATAGATTAGTTATATCCATTATGGACGAGTAGTGTAGTCAGATTGGAAATCTACTAACGAGTGCAGTCAACATAGACACATGACGTCACGAGACGGCTCGAGGTTCAAGCAGGTTGAATAATTTTCTTACTTATTTGAAATATTTTTAGGAAAAAAAATTACCTATTTTAAAAATATCTGAAATCGATTCTTAAGAAAATACTTTCATAGTATGCGTTTGTTATGTTAAATGTTGTTAATGCAGGGTTCGGAGGCACAGTTCGGTGAGTTCCCGTGGGTTGTGGCTCTGATGGACGCTCTGAACGGCACTTACGCCGGTGTGGGCGTGCTCATACATCCGCAAGTGGTCCTAACAGGCGCTCATATCGCTTCCAAGTGAGTATTAAACTCCTTTCCATTATACTAAATCCAAAAACTGTTCTCTATTGAAATATAGTTAATGTTACAGACAAACATTACTTACAATTTAGACTACAAACTTCGCTTGGTGACTGAGCAGTCACGGCCGCCATCTTGTGTTCCGACACATCTTTTCTTCAGATTGTCGTAACGTATTATACAAAATACGATTTAAAATCAACATATTTTATGTTGATTGGTGGTAAAATATTAATGTATTGAAAACTTACAGATTCGTGCCACCTATGATTTCAGCCTTCAGTGACATAGTACATTCTGTCAAATATAAGATGGCGTTAATTTAAATTTGGCTTTTAGTGTTGCCACGTAAAATTTTTTTTCCCATAAATGGTCGAATAAATTTTTCGAGTCAATTGAACAATAAAAATACTGAATTATTCCATTGGTTGTCTTAATAATGCCATGAGTACTTTGACTTATTTTACTCTTATTTAAACGTTTATCCGTAATGATTAGCAAATTACACTTTACTATTGGCAAATTATTTAATGACAATATCGTGAACAATGCGCAACATTCATTGCAAATGGTTACCTACTGAAAAATTGTTTGATACACTAAATCGTATACACGCTTTACGCGTGTGTCTTATTAGGGAACATTCAAATATAATTGAAGCATCAGCGAGGTTCAGTGTTACCGAGCTAACTAGCTCTTGGGAAGTCTGAATGGAGTTTGTATAATGCTGACGAAACGTGGGTGGTGCACCCCCACAAAGTGGACCGACGACCACGGTCGCGGGGATCCGATGATATAGTAGTTATGGCTAAGACCGCAGAAGACATAAGCACCGATGCTCGATGACCTCCAAAACAAGTTGGTCTTAAAATGAACATGGTCAAGACAAAAATCATGTCTAATGTCACAACTTCTATAAAAATCGGTGACTCTACACTCGAAGTTGTGGACAGTTATCCAGTTAAACTATCCAGTTAGGTAGATCCAACTTGCGACGCGGTGCTTGCGGAAGCTACCCCGTGTCGCCCCCATCCCCAATGCGGCGGACGGCCCCGGGGGGTTTTAGTGGGTATTTCCGGGCGCTTCACGCCCGGGTGTGTCCTACACTGGCACGGAGTTCGTCCCTCCGTGCCCCCTTACCTATTGCATTGGGGTACTCCGGTCTCATTAATGCAATAGGTAAGGGTAGTGCGTAAATGGGGGAAATCCCCAGTCAAAAAAAAGAAAAAGAGGTTAATCGTCGAATCCAACTCGGCTGCGCCGCGTTTGGGAAACTACGCAGAATATTCTCGTCCAAGATACCGCAGTGTCTTAAGACAAAAGTCTTCGACCAATGTGTGTTACCACTGAAACATGGTTACTAACAATGGGCCTTATTAGGAAGCTCAAATTTACCCAAAGGGCAATGGAGAGGACTATGCTTGGAGTTTCACTACGTGATCGAATCAGGAATAAGGAGATCCGCAGAAGAACCAAAGTAACTGTCATGGCCCGGAGAATTGCCAAACTGTAGTGGCAATGGGCTGACTACATTGCTCGTAGAACCGATGCTCGATAGGGCCAACGGGTTCGCGAATGACTACAACGTAATGGAAGACGCAGCGTGGGTAGGCCCCCCACAAGGTGGACCGATAACCTGGTGAAGGTTGCGGGAGTCCGCTGGACGCGGGTGACGCAAGACCGGTCGTCGTGGAGATCTTTGAGGGATATTTATGTCCAGGTGTGGACGTCTTTCGGTTGAATGGATGGATGGAAGGATGAAGTAATCAATGGGTAGAGGGAAAGAGCATTGCTCCCAATTAATGGCAAAGGGGCTATAATGTGCTGATGAGTTTTGTTGATTTTTTTTTGTTTTTTTATAGATACGCTCCTGGTAATTTAATAGCGAGAGCTGGTGAATGGGACACGCAGACTATTAAGGAGATATTCGATTTTCAAGAGAGAGTGGCACGAGAAATATATGTCCATCCTGGTGAGTTTACATTTTTTTTCCCCCAAAAAGGAGGAGAATGCCATAATCGACACGTTTGGCAGGCGGGTTGGCGATTGCAGTAAGTTCTTTGTGGTATTCAGTTTTATCATTTAGTCGCCTTTTACAACACCCACGGGAACGGTATATGTAATTCTTAGTTTAAAATTTAGTTATGAAGTTCTTCTTTAGCCGCGTTAATCGATTTTGGCTTAAACTTGAGGCGCTGTATAAGCTGGCGTGTGGCAAAAAAAAAATTAATAAGTTTGACATTTCTCGCTGAGTCTCAATATATTGTTTACAGAATCTGTAAAAATTAAGTTTCAAGAATATAGTATCTTAACTTTTCCCTCTCAATACATCTAAGAAAATTTAATTTATGTTTGAAATTTTTTTGACAAGCTTGGTCTATTAAACGATGGGTATAATTTTAACATTAGAAATAAGCACAGGTAGGCACCATTTTTACGTTACAAAAGAGAGCTGTTCGAGCAATACACAATATGGGACCTCGCGAATCTCTAAAGAACAAGTTTCAAGAATATGATATATCTTAACTTTGCCCTCCCAATACATCTTCGATATCTTAATGCATATTCGTAACAATTTAGACAAACTCGATCTAGTGAATGATCGTCATAATTTTAATATTAGAAGTAAAGACAAGTTGTCCGTTCCACGCTTTAGGCTAAGCAAGTCTAAAAAAAGCTTTATAGGTTTAATAACATTCGTTTTTTTTTTTTTTTTGTAATTTAGTCCCAATACATCTCAGACATAATCCAAGTTTCGTTTAGTTTTTTTGTGCCTTTATTGTTTTCATCTTATTTCTAATTTACAATCCTTATTTTATTTCTTATCTCTCGTTCTATTACATTTTGTTTTATCGGATCTTTATTTATTCATAATTCTTATCATATTTTTTACATACTTATTTCTATTTTTACATTTTAATCAAATTTTTCGTTTAGTCTGTTACATTACGTTAGTTTTTTTTATCGCTTTTATGCGTATCATTTATAATTTTAAGCTTGCTATTTAATTCAATTCTGACCTTTCATATAACATTTGACACTCGCAACGTATAATACACCTTGAGTTATTCATAATTGTTTCAGCCAATTCGATAATTCAAGTAGTTAAATAATTTCTATAATACCAATGTTCGGTTTTACAATAAGACCCCAAATAGTATTACCGAATTACCTGATAATAAGTTCAGGCACTGTGTCAAGCAGGTCTTAATTTAAAAAGGTTGTGGCGGATCATTACGTGAACGATAGTGATGTCTGGAAATTATATCCGTCTCTGTGCTTCCGCTAACATCGGCTATTTGTATGTACACATTTATAAGCTTCGCTTTTACGGATGCGGATGTAATAAACACAACATCCTTCGTCTCTAAAAAAAACATGTATCACTTTTTTACACTGTATAGGCCCCGTGCTTTGACCACATTCTGATGTTATATGACGATGTTGTCCGGGATGGTAAACACACTAAGCCTAGAGGTATTGGTTCTCAAGTGATGCTGCCGGAACACACCTATTGGTATTTGGCGACTGGTTTTTTAACTTGAGTTTGGTAGTTACCCAGGAGGGCACGCCCTACCACCATGCTATGGTTTCCTCATAATGTTTTCCTTCACCGAATGCTCTAGGCTTATTTTAGAGTTGGATAGGTGGGCTCGAACCCAGTATCAATTTTTGTTTTTACAAGGGAAAAATGCATTTACGCTTCGCCGCGTTTTGGGGGGGGGGGGGCGACACGGAATTGTTCGACATGCTTCGCCCCAACGGCAGGTCCAGACCGGCCCCTTTATTTTACAACTGGCGGGCGGGGGGAGCGGAGAATAGCCTGGTACTAACCTAATCCTCCAACCACTCACCCCTTTCGACAAGAAGTCAGCAGAGAGGGGAGAACCGGCTCTACCAACTGCGTCATTATGCTTAATCGGCTTAATTGTTATACTATGTCAGATTTTAGCACCGGCAACTTGAAGAACGACATTGCCGTTTTACATATGGACAAGCCCTTCCAGCTCGCCGACCATGTAAACATGCTCTGCTTGCCTGACCCGGGTGAAGTATTCGATAATTACAAAGACTGCATCGCAAACGGCTGGGGCAAGGATCGTTTCGGTGGGTATTATTTATTAAACTAACAATTCCAAGTAAAAAAAACCTATTATAATAAGTGTTTGTTTTTGTTGTTTTTTGTTTTGTAATTGTGCCAGGTTTTACACTAAAGTCACATTACCGATTTATCGGTAAATTCAAGCAGTTTGTCTCGAGCATGTTTTATTTGCAAAGGTTAATTAATACAGGGAACTTCCTAATAAGGGAGCTCAAAGTTGCTCCAAGGGTGATGGAGAGGGCTATGCTCGGAGTTTCTCTGCGTGACCGAATCAGGAATGAGGAGATCCGCAGAAGAACCAAACTAACCGACATTGCCCGAAGAATTTCTAAACTTAAGTGGTTGTGGGCTGGCCATATTGCTCGCAGAACCGATTCCCGATGGTACCAAGGGGTTCTCGAATGGATACCACGCAGCGGAAGACGTAGCGTGGGTAGACTCGCCACATAGTGGACCAACGACTTAGTGAAAGTCACGGGAATCCGCTGGATGCGGGTGAGGCAAAACCGGTCGACGTGGAGATCTTTGGGGGGATCTATGACCAGCAGTGGATGCCTTTCCGTTGAATAGATAGGATAGATAGATAGATTACAGGTTGGTTTGATGTCTGCAAATGACAGTCTTTTTTGTGTCTTAATATGTCGATTACCCATAAAAATGAGACAATAGGAAAACAATGGAAACTGGCGTAAACGCCAGGTTAGTGCTCAAGAGGTTAATAAGCTTTGTAAACATTAACTGTATAGTTATATAAAAAAACCTATGAAAAAGAAAACCAGATCGAGTTAGTTGCCGGATCTTCTCGATGTCTGGGTGATAGGAAATTGAATTTGTGATAAATTTATGTTCTTTCTGTTAGCGTCAAAAATAATTTCGGGAAAAAAATTAGGGTTCCGCTTAAAAAAAATTAAACAATTATTTTTTTACATAGGGAAATGCATTTAGACATCGTACTCCTATGAGGGGGCAGGAAGGGTGTATGGGATTAACACTAGGGAAGGAGACCCTAGCGACTACCCACTAAAACCCTCTACCGTCTCTACCGTTCCACAAGGGGGGCAACACGGTATCGTAAAGTTTAACTACCGCGACGTACCCCCCGGATGGATAATTCAGCCCCGGTCAAGTCCCTCCAGCCGCTTCCTTAGTGCAATGGAAGGTTAAGCCCATATGTCACCTACCATTCATCATTAGATGAGTGGGGGTCTCCAGCTCAGGATATGCTGAACTAGCATGAGATACTCAGCGCTGATTTTCCAGCTGGACCCTGCTAGAGCTAGAGCGAGTCAAACGTATTAACCATTTGAGAATACGCTTTCAGGAATTAAAGGCCGTTACGCCGTGTTCCTGAAGAAGGTCATGCAGAATATGGTGGAGCACAGCCACTGCAACAACTTATTAAAGCGAACCCGCCTCGGGGCCAGGTTCAACCTGCATAGCTCGTTCGTTTGCGCTGGGGGGGAGGAGGGGAAAGACACGTGCACGGTAAACAACATAACCCAACACTCAAAACATACATGCATCACGCCTCTGCCCCTGTCCCCACAATCCTTCCACTTGCTACGGTATCGTGACACACTGCTTACACTTCTACTCGCATAAGCACCTTCATACATGCTCTTCGGTTACGGGTACTTTTTACCGCGGCCTTTTTCTAGAACGTTCTCGATCTGGTCCTGGCTTGTACAGTCACACTCGTTTCGTCAATCGTTACTCATTCATCCTCTCTACATATCCAAACTAATTGAGCACCCCCTTTTTCTATCTTTATCACTACATCCTCTACCGCACCACAACGTTCTCACATCACACTATTCTTATTTGTAGGGACTGGCACACCCCAATGCAGAGGCAAACGTGCCTTTTCAGACGCTTAAAATTACGCAGGTTCACTCGATTTCCTAATGGTTTCGGCACACAGCTTGCGGGTGTTTCTATAGAAACGTTGCGCTGGCGTCCCAACCCGCCCGCTGTGTGCCGAAAGCATTACACAACTCTTCGCTCTATACCACGGTCACACTTCTCATCTTTGGTAACACCAAGTATACAAACTTTTCCACTTGTTCCGCTCGTTCTCTCTTTGAACATACCTTAAACGTATGAGAGTTTAAACGAGCCAATAAATTCAAAAATTGTATTTTTGATGTAGGTATTTTTTATACATTCACATCTATTTAGTAAAAAAAAAAATTTTTTTTTGACATTACAAACAGACATTTTTATTTTTTTATTTAGGTTTACAAACCAGACAGCATGCCGAATAATGTACAATATATATGGGGTAATTTTACAAATATTACGTATGGCATCTGCCTTCAAAAAGTGAACACAGCTTGCATAGAAAAACATAACATTACCATACATTACAATCTGTTTCATATATTATCAATTTTATTTGATACTAAAATATATTTTTTTTACTATATTATTTTTTGCCTTGCACATATTAAAAAAAAACATATTGCTTATAAATTCCATTTAATTATTACCTGTTCGAGTTAGTCACGACTGTAATCAAACAAATCGCGCTGGGCCCTAGTCTAAACAATTCGGGATCGAGATTAACCCTGGCCGACCTTTTTTTTTTTTTTAACGGGGGGAAATGCATTTACGCACTACCCTTACCTATTGCCTACCCTTACCTATTGCCTAGCCTTACCTATTGCCTACCTTTTTTTTTGACGGGGGGAAATGCATTTACGCACTACCCTTACCTATTGCATTAGTGAGACCGAAGTCCCCCAATGCAATAGGTAAGGGGGTACGGAGGGACGAACTCCGTGCCAGTGTGGGACTCGCCCGGGCGTGAATCACCCGGAAATACCCACTAAAACCCCCCGGGGCCGTCCGCCGCATTTGGGATGGGAGCGACACGGGGTGGCTTTCGCAAGCACCGCCTCGCCCCCTGCGGCGAACCCACTAGGCCTCGTCCGTGCAATGGCCCGGTAGGGATAGAGGAGAGTACTTCCCCTCCACCTCTTAGCCCACCTCTTGAAAAGAGGCATGACCGTCTGGTCATCAGTCCGGGGTGCCTACCCTTACCTATTGCCTACCCTTACCTATTGCAACCCTGGTCGACCTGCGATTCGCAGTAGACCGAAATAATGCTTTATAGATCGACACTACATCTCGAGTAACGCCGGTGTCCTGCTTCACCTTCCGTAGCCCGTGTGTAGTAACCAATGTATAGTGTGAATGTGTGAAATGAGTAATAGCTAGGAAGGAAATATAATTTGGCACTCTTAAAGTGAAGCACAAACAACTTTCACATATAAAAACGTGTATCCTCGCGTCAAGTTATTACCAAACTGAACTCTGCGGCAATTCTCGCGGGTACTACAATAGAATCCAAATACCCCCTTTTTCAGTTTTGATCGATAATTAACATTACCATTGATTTCAAAATCACCCAGGATATATTTAATTAGATGTAAACAAATCACTGGACCGAACACCGAATATATAGTAATAAATAAAATTGAAGTGACGATTTTGACGAGTTTTTTTGGCAGATAGCTAAAGTTACTCCGGATGACTTAGGTTATTTTTATATTTTTCCAAAATAATAAGAGTGCGGCGTAAATAAAAAAAAAACTCGTAAAATTGTGACTAAAACTAAAATTGACAGTTTTACTGGCAGGTATTCGAATTTGTGAGAAATATTCTTGCTTTCTGTTAGTACATACAAAAACATTGTGTGGTTTATGCGAAACAACGATGCAAGTAATAAATACTACATTCGAGATCGTAGGCATTTAATTGTAAATTTTCGGAAAATTGCTCGATTTAAGGTGTTAAAAATCGCGTTTATAATCTTAACTTAATAAATAGCAACTTAGTAAAACAAATACCACGGAACACTTGCATGAATGTGTGAGAATATAAATGCTACACGGTTAGATGGGAGCCATGAGCGCCGCCATATTGTCGTTGGTTGCTCTACCGAACGCATTTCACTTTACCGATACTCCGCGGCCGGCTGTAATGCGACATGAGATAGATGGACGAGTAAGATTTGATGCGATGGAAAAAATGTTTAGAAAAAAAAAAGATTATTTAAAACCTATATTACAAGTACAAAATTTTTTACAATCATCCGGATTCCACTAAATTGTAGTTTCTAAATTTTGATTTGTCATGCCATCTAAATTACCTTTTTTTTTTTAAATTCAGAGAAATGGCATGTGACCATCTGCAGCTGAAAACTTAAATCCATTATTTTCGAAGGTCAAAAAAAATTGTTTACAGAGTTCCAGAAATTCGAGACTTAGATGTATTAATCGATTCTAAACTTCGATTCGTACCTCATATTGATCAGGTCTTAAATATAGCCTACAAACAAATGGGTGTGATATTTTGTAGGAAGGCCATTTAAGCATTCTTTGACGTATAAAACTCTTTACTATAGAAATGGTTGCAGTCATTTCGAATTAGCGAGTACAGTTTCGAACCTACTTTACAAATAAACATTCTGAAAGATTGGAAATGCTTCAGAAAAAAATTGTGAAAACACTTGATTTCAGAACTGGTAACATCTACGTCCCGCGTCCATGGTAATATCCCGCTCTTGTCACAGAGACGTATAACTTGTGATGCATTATTTCTATACAAAATTATAAATAATATTCCACCAATGCTTCTCAGTAAAATTAACTCTCGTGTGCCTCGTAAGAAAGAAAGAATTATCACAATTTTTTTAAATATTCAGTAGCACGTTTTAAAACATGTTACGCAGGAAACTTATTTGTTAAATTTTACAATAACGTATTAAATCGTATTGATCCTTATATGTTTCTCTTAGAATGTTCAAAAAAACGTATTCATAAAATTAATTCTAATTAACTTTATATTTTGAGTTGCAGTTTTGTTTTCAGATAAATTACAGAGTTAGGTTATTTATACTTTATAATAAATTTCACAATATGTATGGTATATATAGAACTGTAGGTCTTTTTGTTTGTATTATTTTCGTTGTTTGTACACGCTGATATGACTGTTTGTTTCTTTATAATGATTAAGTAATTTCCGTGAAAGGGCGACGGCGGTGCTCCATTGGCGTGTCCGATCGGCAACAACCGGTACAAGCTGACCGGTCTGGTTGCGTGGGGCATCGGCTGCGGCCAGAAGGACGTGCCGGCTGTTTACGCCTCTCTCCCCGTCCTCCGCCCCTGGGTCGATGATACTATGACCGCTCTTGGCTACGGGACCTCCACTTATACCATTTAATTCACCGTCATAAAATTGAAAATAAATAAACAATTAATTTTACAGTTTGTTTTTTTATTTGGTGTTAGCGCGATGTGTTTTCTTCTTCCACACGTCCCTATCTGTCGTAATCACTACACAGTTTCTTTGGCCTTCCTCTACTTTTCCATCGTTCCTATTTTACCCACATGCGCTTCCTCTCAACTCATAACATGTCCATACCACGACAAACGGACCCCTTTCAACTTTTCTTACTGACGCAACATTCAAGCTCCCAATATATTAATTCCTTATTTTATACAATCTCGTGACCACTACACATCTATCTCAGTTTTTTTTTTGTAACTTAGCTAATACTGTTGACCGGAAGGGCCTTTACAGCTTCACCGAACTTTGGAGGCGAGTGCCTACATGCAATTGATTCTTATCCATCGTCTTACTAGCCCAGCATTCTGATCCATATAATATGACACGCGGTTTAATGCATCAGCCATCCCGATTTTTTTTAAATAAAACACATTCTGCGGACTCTGGGTCCACACCTTATTTATGTAGGTTTTCTTCGACTTGCGTCAAAAAAATATTGCATGTAGTTACCTTCTTTCATAATTGAGTAAAACCAGAGAGAATGTAATCGCTACGTTTAGAGTGAGCTTAAATCTTTTAAGTTACATCTTAACTAAGACTACTCGTATATATTAATAAATTGTTTTTTTTTTGTTATATATTTTTTTTATTAGTATTTTTAGGATATATAGTATGTACAAATATTTTTTTGTTGTTTTTTTTTTAAATATTGTTACACTTATTTTAATACTATTACACAAGCCATGCCGTATTGCCTCACATAAGGTGGTGGGAGGATCCGAGGGGGCTTAATTGGTTTTACCAGCGCTTCTCGCTGGACGAGTCACTCACTAAATTCCCCGGTTCCAACCTCACGGAGTTTTACCCTGGTGAGGTTGGGCAGTTAGTGCGTAAATGCAATAACCTCGAAAAAAAAGAAGCTCTTATGATGGACTTATGCATCCTGCCCCTGGAGGTATCCTGGGGTTTATTATTTACTTCGAATTACAAAAATATATTGTTAACGGGCGCCCGTGACAATATTTTTTCCTAATGATGGTACAGTTGGTAGTGCGGCTGGATTGCGCGATGACGCAGGTTCGAGCCCACCTATCCAATTCTAAAATCATCCTGAGCTTTCGGTGAAGAAAAACATCGTGACGAAATCATAGCATAGTGGCCGGGCATGACCGCCTGGGTACCTTTTTTTTTTTTTGACGGGGTGAAATGCATTTACTCACTACCCTTACCCATTGCATTAGTGAGACCGAGGTCCCCCAATGCAATGGGTAAGGGGGCACGGAGGGACGAGTTCCGTGCCAGTGTGAGACTCAAACCGGGGCGAGAGTCGCCCGGGAATACCCACTAAAACCCCCCGGGGCCGTCCACCGCATTTGGGATGGGGGCGACACGGGGCGGCTTTCGCAGTCACCGCGTCGCCCCCTGCGGCAAACCCACCGGGCCTCGTCCGTGCAATGGCCCAATGGGGATGGAGTAGAATAGTTCGCCTCCACCTCTTCACCCGCCTCGGAAGGAGGCACGACCGCCAGACCGCCTGGGTACCTACCACTCTCAGCACTTGTTGCCAAATACCAATAGGTTGTCACGAGGACAATTAAATTAAATTTTTTCTTTAATAAACAAATGAAAATGAATATATGAATTAAAATATAATTATATATAGTACTGAAGATTTTCTTTACAATAAATTACAAAATATGAAAAACCTGCTGATTCAATCACGGTAAGATCTTCCCTGGTCAGGCGCTCGTCCGAGAGCGGGTACGTCCCTCTCGCAGCTGGTCACATTCCTGGGAAGCGTTCCTTTAACATTTCTCCACTCTTAAAAATACCATGAGTGCAGCGTCGTTCCTTGATATCCGGGATAAAAATATATTGAAGTAATAAATCTAATAATAATAGCTTTTATCATATCACAGATCGTCGTTTTTCTTTATTTTTACGTCCAGTTTCTCTCGTCCCCTTTTTATAATTGACATCGAAATTCTATTCATTCTCGACGTTCGTAATAATTTAAAATGTTCCTTCTTAGACGGCCTCCCCAATTTATCCATTAAAAACTCATCTTAGATTGGCCGAGCGCACGCGTAATATATTCTATAAAACTGACAGTTGACATAAATAAACTAATAGAAAACCTTCGGGTTTTCTTAATAAATATAATGATGATATATAAATAATAATATAATAAATATTACAAAAACAAATTATATAAAATCCAATAATTACAAGGTATTTTGGCAGCATCACTTGAGAACCAGTACCTCTAGGCTTAGTGTGTTTACCCTCCAAGACCACATCGTCGCTTAGCATCAGATGAGATTGTGGTTAAAGCGCTGAGCCTTTGAGCCTATAAAGTATTTTTTTAAAACTGATTTTTTTGTTTTTTTTTATTCATAGCATACATACAGTTACTCATGCTTCCCGTACACCGAATTTAAATTAAATATTTTATTTTTTATTTCTATTATTATATTTTCTCAATTGCTTAATTAATGACAACGTGTCATTATAACCTTCTTTTGAATTATGTCGGAACAAGCTGGCAATATGGCGGAGCGTCTTGTCGATGGTCGATGCAGCCGTGACGTGCCGACTTCAATTCTTCATGAACGTCAACGGCGAGCGCGAATCTTTTACAACTTGAAATCCTTGTAATCTTATTCCATTTTGTGTTTGCAATAATCAGAGCTGATTACATTGAGCAATTCTGTAATGATTTTATTGATATTCTGCCTAGAATGTTTACAACCAATTGCTTCGCGGCCATTTGCAAATATACTCACATAAGACGCTTTGAAAGATCCTGATAAGAGGCGACGAGGAGCCTTCATGTACTTTGTGCACACAATAATATATGAAATTGCTTTTTTTGAGGTAAGCATTAAAGATTAGTAGTCTATTTATTCATTTCTTTTTTACTAATTTTAAACATACGTTTTTATAACAATCTTTATAGTCTATCAATTGCTCCTAGATTTGTACTTCATGTGTACAGGGTTTCATCAAAATGAATTAAGCTGTTTTTCTGGATATATGCTCAGACAAAAGATTTTTTTAATGTCATCTATACTAACAAATATAATTGAAATGTCTGTTTGTGCTGTCAAAATTTTTTTTTACTAAATAGATATGAATGTATATACGTACAATACCTATACGAAAAATACAATATTTGTCTGTCTGTTTTTTCCGGGTAATTTCCGGAATGACTGTACAGATTTTGGCGGGCCTTTTTTTGGTAGATAGCTGAAATTATTACTGGTAACATAGAGTACTTTTAATTTTCGAAAATAATTAGGATTCCGCGTAAAAAAATTAAAACTTCTAAAAATTGAATAAAATCCTATTCAATACAGTTTTAGGGGCAAGTGATTGAAGTTATTAGAAATATTTTTTACTTTAACTTATAAAAAAAATTTTTAGGTTTCCACAAAAAAAATTAAACCGCAGTGAAGAACATATGAAAGGCGAGCGCAGCCGCGGGCACACAACTAGTATATGGCATATAAATAGCCGTGTGGTGCCGGCTAAAAATAGTACCACATATCGTTGCCGTGGGTATCGTAAAACGCGACTAAGGGGATAAACCAGGAGATGGCCACCAGCATCCTCTGAGTACCACAAACAACACCTCAAGCGATCGCCAACCCATCTGCCAAACGTCGCGATTATGTCAATTCTCCCCTTTTTGGGGAGACCTATGTCCAGCAGTAGACTTCTTTCCGTTCAAACAAAAAATACTTAAACGGCCCCATGTTATGGGTATTCCGCCATTGTTTATTATGGTAGGAAGATAAAAAGAAAACTTTTAAAACCTAGTCTTTAATTTTATTTACTTAAGAATATCTGGCTTATTAACACTTAACAGCACATGATATTAATTTTACATCTTTTATGTATAAATCATGGAATTTTACGTATATTTGATATCACATTGATATCATCTATGCGTCATTTTGTTAGGTATTGAGGTTAATAAGTGCGAAGTAATAAGTAATTTCTCACTACACACGGGATTCATAATTAATATAATCTATGTTAATGAATTTACATAAACGCGTTTACTGATGTACCAGGCCAGCTTCACACTTTTTGGAATTAAGGAAACTAATTATTTATGACACCTTAGTATTTGTTATGTCAAATCATTATAAAATATATCATTTCAAAAAGGCATATTGTTAATGCTAATACATGAATTATTACTTATTTATATTATATTTATTAATAAAAGAATTATCGCTAGTATGAAAAAAATACATTTAAACGGTATAGAAAGACGTTCCGTAGCCGATTAAGCGCATTATCTCGTCGACCCAGGAGCGAAGGGCTGCCAGCGATGCATATACTCCTGGCACGTTCTTCTGACCGCAGCCGACGCCGCCAGCGACGAGACCAGCCAGCTTGTACCTGTTATTGCTGATGGGACAAGCCAGTGGACCACCGCCATCACCCTAGAATCAGAAAACGATGTTTGTTTTAAAGGCGAAATATAATCTGACCACAGTAAACCCGAGCATCATTCACGATAGTAACTAATTACATGACTTAAGAAATCAAAATCAAAATTTATTTATTCAATTTAGGCCCTAAGAAGGCGCTTATGAACGTCTAAAAACACTACCACCGGTTCGGAAAACAACCCAGTCGAGAAGAGCGCAGGCAAGAAACTCGATCTGGTTCTTTTTTTTTTTTTTATAAATATAATATATATCATTTTTTTTTGTCATAGAAAAAAACTATACACAAATCATAGTCTTAGCTAATGTTAGCGGGTGCGCACAGAGATGTGGGTTAATTCCAGACATCACTATCGTTCACGTAATGATCCACCCTGTAATAACCTTTTGAGATTAAAACTTGCTTGACATAATAATTGAACTTATTGTCAGGTAAATCGGTAATGTTACTTGGGATCTTATTGTAAAACCGAATACTATTACCTTTATTACCTATAAAGCTTTTGTTAGACTTACTTAACCTAAAGCGTGGGACGGACAACTAGTCTTTACTTCTAATATTAAAATTATGACGATCATTCACTAGATCTAGCTTGTCTAAATTTTTACGAATATGCGTTAAGTTATCGAAGATGTATTGGGAGGGCAAAGTTCAGATATCATATTCTTGAAAGTTGTTCTTTAGAAATTCGCGAGGTAAGACGGCAACACACCTATAAATAAAGGGTCATCCATTTTAAATTACTTTTTCATTTTTTATTTCTGTCCCATTTCCTCCTAGTGAAACATGGTCTGGTCAGGTTTTAAACTAACACCTCCTCGTCATCATCTCCCTACCCTTATCCCGTCTTCATTTGGGGTCCGCGCATCATGTCTCCCCCTTCCATTATTTTTCTATTTGAAGTAATCTCCACATTCACTCCCTTTCTAAATATATCATCTTTTACACAATTCATCCATCTTTTCTTTGTTCTTCCACCTCGGTACCCAAAATAACGTGTGTTTATGTTTGCTTGTACAAAGTATTTGAAGCGATAATGGCGCAGCGGGTAGTGCGGCTGGATTCCGTGTCAAACGACGCGGGTTCGATCCCCACCTATCCGACTCTAAAATCGGCCTGAGCTTTCGGTGAAGGAAAACAGTGAGGAAACCATAGCATGGTGGTAGGGCACTTTCTGATGATGCTAACACCCTGAAGTTTGATAATCTGTCGTCAAATACCAATAGGTATGTTCCGGCAGCATCACTTGAGAACCAGTACATCTAGACTTAGTGTAATGAACATCCTGGACCACATCATCACTTAAAATCAGGTGAGATTGTGGTCAAAGCACTGAGCCTATTCTGTGTTAAAAGAAATCATAAATATTCTCAGAATTAATATATTTAAATATAGGTATAATACGCAGCGTGGGTAGGCCCCCCACGAGGTGGACCGACGACCTGGTGAAGGTCGCGGGATTCCGCTGGATGCGGGCGCCACAAGACCTGTCGTCGTGGAAATCTTTTAGGGAGACCTATGTCCAGCAGTGGACGTCTTTCGGTTCAATGGATGGATGGATAGGTATAAGTTAATTAAATCGTAATTTTTTTTGGAAATGGCAACGGCAAATCATGGTCAGACGCTACTTTTTTCTAACTGCATTTAGTTAATTGCAAAAACATAAATATACGTGATGATATCTCATTGCACTCCCCATGTCTACGCTTCGAGCTAGTGTAATTACAATCATAGGCCAACTGGACATGCTTCTTTATGATAACTTAGCTTAACTAAGAATTAGTAACTTCCCTTTAGCTGTGTGAAGTAATCAAAATAGGTCTCTCCAGTTTACATTGCCAAAGGAATGTTGAAGTCTGCATAGCCGCCTTAACAAATGATAATAATGGTTGATTTCGCGTATTCGATTTTGTGTATGGTCCTTTTTTTGTCGAATTGACTAAATACTGTTGACCGGGATTACCAGCTTCACCTAACTATTGGGGTGCTCAAGCAGGAGTGATAGCTAGGGCAAAGGCACAAAAGTTGTGGCCGAGACTGTCTCTAACGTGATTAGGGGTCCGGCCTTCGTGGGTGGACCATCCGCCACAGGAGTGCTCATGCGAGGTGGTACAGGAAGATCGTTATGTAAATGATGGTTATGTCTGGAAGTGACAACCTTCTCTGTGCATATACTAATAAAGTTTGTAACTTTTAGTTGTATAGTTCCAAAAAAAAAACAGATCGAGCTTCTTGCCAGTTCTTTTCGATGACTAGATTGTTTTCAGAACCGGTGGTAGTATTTTTGACCTTCATAAACGCCTTATAAGGGCCTAAATTGATTAAAGTATTTTTGAATTTTGATTTTTTTAAAGTGCAATTCTGTACCTTGTCGCTTCCACTTGGCGGTAGAGGATACTCAATCATAGAGGGGTGGGCACCAAAGTAGAACAGACCTTAGCTCGGGTCGTGACATTTTTTTTTTTCGAGGGGAATGCATTTACGCAGATCCTCCATCAAACCCATCCGGGAGTAACCTCCCCGATGGGGTCGATGGAGGGGTGTGTGGGACTCGCCCAGCGCTGAAGGCGCCGTGAATACCCACGAAACCCCCCGGGACCTCCCGCCACCTTGCCGGGGCAACACGGGGGGTGGCAACGTATTCTACCGCGTTGCCCCGAGGCGTAAATTTCGCGGAACTTGCTCCACCTATGCCTAGTTAAAGGCATACCCAAACCCTACCCCCTAAACCCTTTTTTTTTTTTTTTTTTTGTTGGAGGGAAATGCATTTACGCACTACCCTTACCCATTGCATTAGTGAGACCGAAGTCCCCCAATGCAATGGGTAAAGGGGCACGGAGGGACGAACTCCGTGCCAGTGTGGGACTCACCCGGGCGAGAGTCGCCCGGAAATACCTACTAAAACCCCCCGGGGCCGTCCGCCGCATTTGCGATGGGGGCGATACGGGATTGCACTGTATGCCACCGCGTTTGCCCCCTGCTACCCCCCCCCCTAAACCCTAAACCCTAACAAAACCAAAAAAAAAAAAAACTGGTACATGGGTTTTGTTACCCCCTAAACCCTAACAAAACCCATGTACCAGCGTGTAGCATGCAGTTGTGCGGAGTGCAGTCTAATGTGCGTTAAACTAGTGACTGAAATTGTCACTGTACACGTTGGAGGTGGATACAGAAGCATCCCCAGTTGGGCATTGGAACATGTCCTAGGCCATTACAGGAGGGAGCACGGGGTGGAACATGGTCCTATAATTATTCTGGAGTTCTGGTCATCTTACCGTGCACATGTCTTTTCCCTCCTCCCCTCCGGCGCAGACGAAGGAGCTATGCAGGTTATACCTGGCGCCAAGCTCGGTGTACCTAAGTAGATCATTACAACGGCTATGCTCCACCATATCCAGTTCAATCTTCTTTAGTACTACCGCAAATTCATCATCCTTACCTGAAAATAGAGAGATCAATTATCCTCTCTGCACTATTTAATCGAATGGTGGTTTTTCAGTTTTTGTTTAGGGATCGTATATTAATGACGGCGGGAGGTTCGGAAAAATCACTAAACATCACAAGGAGGGAGGTTTTTACATCTATCGGCGCTCCGAACAATAATTATGTACACGTTCATATAGTTTATTTATAATTAAAACATACGATAGGATGCGTGAATATAAATAAGACTTAAATGAAATAATAATTACAACACGCTTTTATTATTTAAATAAAAAATACTAAAAAGAATTCTGTTAATTTGTTTTAGGGTTATAAGCACAGTAAAAGATAAACATTAATAACAGTTAAAACAACATAAAAGCTGGCAGCACTTAAACACACAATAGCATGTCGCTGACAACTGGTGTAACGGTATTGGTAACGCGAATCTATAAGTTTTACCCCTACCGAGAATCGAACAACGACGCCATAGAAGGTTTCGCTTCAAAAATTCAAACTTTTGAAACCCATACTAATAAATAAAAATGAAGTGACTGCTTGGAGTGTGAAAAAAATATTTTTTTTTTTTCTAAAATCAATGTATAATATTCGATTCAAAGATATAATTTAAAAAAAAAAAATCTGTCATCCTGTCTCTTTGTTGCAGCCGCGGCCACACAGCTACTTGTAAATATGTCAAAGATTTAAATATTATCGAATTTAGAACACGCACACTTACTTTGTTTGTTTTTGTAAGTTGCAGTACTGATGTGCGATTGAGATTTTTCTGTTGTGCATATATTTTTTAACATTCGCGATCGGGTGTCACCCGTTAAGGGATACCCGATACAAGATCGGAGACTAACTTACCGAAACGATTCTTCCCCCAGCCGTTGGCGACACAGTTTTTACTATCATCGAAGACTTCGCCCGCGTCAGGCAAGCAGATAGTGTTTATATGCGCATCTAGTTCCAAGGGCAACGCCAAATGGAGGAAAGCGATGTCATTTGTAAGCTTTCTCGAATTGAAACCTGTAAATTTAATTCATTATTTTATACTGTCTTTGTTTTACAATCTCTAATGTAAAATAATAAAAAAAAAAAAACAGCTTATGAACCTACTTCATTCACAATATTATAAGAAGCGATGTTGGTGCAGTTTGAGTTTAATGCAACTTTAAAATCAGCCTGAGCTTTCAGTGAAGGAAAACATTGTGAGGAAACCATAGCATAGTGGTAGGACATTTTCTAATAATGCCCGCCTGCGTAGCACCACCCTCAACATTGAAAACCTGTCGCCCAATACCAATAGATGTGTTCCGGCAGCATCACTTGAGAACCAATACCTCTAAACTTTGGGTCGTCACTCATCATTAAGTGAGATTGTGGTCAAAGCACTGAGTCTATACCGTTTAAAATGATATTAGGCAGCCATGGCGACTGCCGTCAGAAGTGAAAACTGTAAACTTTGAAAATATTAATTATACTACTCTGTATCTTAAGAACGTGCATGTATCTGAGTCTAATCTTAGTGCGCTTCAATTTTTTATCTATAGTTATCTACGAATAAATAAAATTGAAGTGACTGTTTGTACTGTCAAATTTTTTTTTTTACTAAATAGATATAAATGTACATACGATACCTATACCAAAAAGACAATTTTTAATATTTTTGTCTGCCTATTTGTAATGGGCAATCCCCGGAACGGCTTGACTGATTTTGACGTGCCATTTTTTTTGTAGATAGCTGAAGTTACTCTGGGTTACTTAGGGCACTTCTAATTTTCGAAAATAATTAACATTCCGCGCAAAAAAAATAAAACTCAAAAAAATTTGAATAAAATCCGATTCGATGCATAGTTTTACGGGCAAGTGATATAATTTATTATGAGAAATATTTTTACTTTATCTTAGTGCTAAATTTTTTTAGCAAAATAATTAGAGTTCCTTATAAAAAAATTAAAACGCACTGAAAAATATAGGTATTAATTGCAGGTGCAGCCGCTGGCATACAGCTTGTAATAGAATAAATTTAAAGTAGAATACAGTATTAAAATAAAGATATAACTCACCAGGGTGAATGTAAATCTTTTGTAAAAACATCTCCTGATGACGGAGAGGCTCCACCTGGATCTTTGTATCCCACTCACCAGCTCTTACATTGATGGTGGTAGGAAAATCTTTATAGCTTTAATAAAATAATAAGATTAGAATTCAGTTTTCTGGTGCTAAAATGACCCAAAGGCCATTCAGTTTTCTGGTGCTAAAATGACTCAAAGGCCATTTAGTTTTCTGAAGCTAAAATTCCCCAAAGGCCATTATTGTTGTATTGAATGATTAAAAAGTACTAATACATTGAAAACATAAATTTGCAAAGTAGATATTTCAGAAATCTATTGGTATCGCGTTGCGACCCAAAGAAAGAGTTATAAAAAACACGAAAGGGACAACTGCAGCTCGGGCTGATTTTACCGAATGCAAAATACATGAATATGAAATGAAATACACACTGTTTAAATGTATAAAATTTATGTTGCCCAATGTGCAACATATTGATTGTAAGTTAGAGATAGAAGGGAATTTAGTAGGCTTAGTTGACAAAACTCTGTTTTTAGGTATCACACTTGATAATAAGTTACAATGGGATCCGCATATTAAAACTTGTTTTGCGGTTCGAAAAATTCGCCAGTTGACGGATATTGCTACTGCTCGGTTAGTCTACTTTGCTTACTTTCATAGCTTAATGTCTTACGGTATTTCGCTGTGGGGTACAGCAGTAGAGGTAGACACCATTTTTACTTTACAAAAGAGAGCTGTTCGAGCAATATACAATATGGGACCTCGCGAAGGCTCTTCTCGACTGGGTTGTTTTCCGAACCGGTGGTAGTGTTTTAGACGTTTATAAGCGCCTTCTTAGAGCCTAAATTGAATAAAGATTTTTTAATTTTGATTTTGTTTCCTCCTCCAAAACTGAACCGATTTTTTTATTTCCAGTTATAAAATAAGAAAGACTATGCCAATATGTTATGCATTTTTTTTAAATTTTACTCATCAAATATGTTTGACGAATGTCTGGAAATGACGATAAAATCGAGCATTTTGTTTTCATTTTCAAAGGCTCCTAGATACAACAATAACTAATTTACGGAAAAAAAATACAAAACGTACGGACATGGCGGTGGTGATTATATATTACTTGGTATAATTTTTTTTTACCATAATGCTATTATCCAGGTAGGAAACAGAGGACTACGTTTGTATAGAATAAATGGCGCTAGCATATACTCTTAATATAAAAATATACGATAGAACTGATAAACGCTCGTCCCGCACACACTCCGGATCCCCCTCAGGTGGCGACCCAACACGTATCTTATTCGCAAACTGGGGAACCTGGAATTCCTGGCTTAACGTCGGGCGAGTCCCACATACCCCTCTGCCATCCCTAATCCGGAAGATCCTTACCTCCGGGTTAGGGTTGGCAGAGGGGGTGCGTAAATGCATTTCCCCACGAAAATAAATGGATTAACCAGGAGTAAAATTCAACGGAATTTTTACACACGATTAACGGTCAAGCCGAGGTTCGTACCACTTTGATTTCCATGTGCTAGTTACTTTGCGACTGATTGCGTTCAGCACTCTCTCACAAAGTTCGGTGAAGCTGCAAAGGCCCTTCCGATCAACAGCATTAGCTAGTTTAAAAAAAAAGTGGAACCTTTCCTTTTGGCGGCGAGCTGAACGGTATACATTGTTTATAGGGTTTCTTATGGTTTAAGTTTTGCTTACAAAGACAAAGAGGAGAGAGAAGCGTCAGAAATATTCTAAAAATCTGCTAACGTAATATAAGCACATTAAATAACTTACTTCATAACGATATGAGCGGCGGTAATCACCACTTGAGGATGAATTAAGACGCCAACTCCAATGTAAGAAAAGTTCCGGCCGTTCATTATCGCCACTACCCATGGAAATTCACCGAACTGGGACGCCGCCCCCTGGATTATTCGAAATAAATTTAAAAAAAAGCTTTATTCTGTTTAAACCTTGAGAAAGAGCTTTCGAACGTTAAAACACTACCACCGGTTCACAACAACAGCCCAGTCGACAAGAGCACAGTCAACAAACTCAATTCGGGTTTTTTTTTTCCAAATGCTATTCACTGATAGGGCCTTAACAGCATCAGCTAACTTTTGAGGCGGGACAAAAAGGCCCAAAATTACTGAAATGGCTTTTTGGAACTCATTATTTATTTCGACATATGAAGGGTTGAAATTTTGAGAAAAAATGATTTTGGGACTTAAATCATTTTTGCAAGGTTTAGAGCAGTGGTCGTCAAACTTTTCTGTCCAAGGACCACACAGGTCAATTTGAAGTACCACTTCGGACCGAGTGAATTTCCCATTGATGTTGTATGGCAAAAACAACCTATGAAGTCATTTGTTGACAATCTAATTGGCTAACTACTTATTTATTTCAAACTAACCAGAAAACTAATTTTGCAGTTAATTGATAATTATCGGGTTTTCAGAGCTAAAATGAAGTGTTTTTAGAGAAGTTGTGTTCTCCACAAATACCGACCAAGGGCCGCGCTTTGACGACCACTGGTTTAGAAGGTGTAACTTACAGATTTCTTTATTACTATTTATAATAATAATATAATATAGATGAACTATCTATATTATTCGTTCATGTATTTTATCATGCAAGCTTAGTTTGATTTCTCACAATGTTAATAACAATATGGACAAAAATAGAAAATACGATAGGTGTGCCTATGTGAGATGCTTGGAAACAGATCTTTCGAACTTAAAGATGGCTAGAGCACTACCACTTAGCGAAAGCTCTGGTTCATTTTAGGATTCGAACCAACGTCCATTGACGATCTTACTAAGACACTATTTTTGAGCCATCAACGCTATATCATTATCTAATCTATTGAGAATCCGACCTTCATTATATTTGTCTATAAAACCCACTTTCATACCTTTTAGATTATTCTTCTTATAAATTTATTTTACTAATTAAAATTAATTGTTATATCATTCGTTCGTTTTATGAACGAATTTAAGATACGCCAAATATCGCTCTTTTTCCTGCTTTCCATATTTAAAATATTTCTTTATCTTCACCTAAATCAGAGGTTATAGATCCGCAAAATTATCAGTTGTTGTTTGAGCAAACACATGGACAATATTGGTGTTCTTAAAACAAGAGAGTGTAGGTTCCCTTTTCTTTCAAGCCTCACATGATTAATAAACACAAAAAAGTACACACACCATATTCGTATATACGAAGGAGCCTATAGTGATAGTATTTTAACTTCAAAATTGTTGCTAGCCAAGTGAGGTTTATAAAATCGTCTATTGTCTATAGACTTAATGTTACATACTATCTTATCGCCGATGAGAGTAAATCCAATGCCATTCGGGTTGTTGTAACCGCAGCCTCTCGGCTTCGTCGTGGGCGGGTTCGTTGCATTCGGCTTCGTCGTGGGCGGGTTCATTCCATTCGGCTTAGTCGTGGGCGGGTTCGTCGGGTTCGGGTCCGTCGGGTTCGGATTCATCGGGTTCGGATCCGTCGGGTTCGGGTTCAGATTTGTGGTTTCGGTTGTCGTGTTCGGTACTGTACAGCACACATCCAGGCTGGTATCACATTGTTCAGAGTTATACCTGAATATATTAAAAAAAGCAATGTCACTCTCTGTCCTTTGTTTGCTTTATAACTCAATAACTATGGAACCGATTTGTACGATTATTTGTTTTAATCATGGATATATTTTTTGTCGCTTTTTAGTATATATTAATACATTCTATATTATACGGGCTGTGTGCCCGCGGCTCCGCCCGGGATTCGTATATTCTTCACTGCGTAATAAAGTATTTAAATAATCATTGACAAATAATGTTTAGATGGTGCTGCTGCCCATTGAATCGTATTTTGTTAATAATTTGAAGAGATATATTTTTATTACACGGAATCCGAATTATTTTTCTGAATTTTTTTCGTACCTACTAAAAGTAAGTAAAGATATTTCTCACAAGTTCAAATACATGCCAGTGAAACTAACCGTCGAATCGGATATTGTTCACATTTTCATGTGTTCTTTTTAAGTGAAGCCCTAATTATTTTCGAAAAAGAAGAGTAACCTTACGCCGTACAACTTCTGCTATCTGCCAAAAAAAAAATCCCGTCAAAATCGGTCCAGCCGTTCCGGGTATTAGCCGGAACAAATAGATAGATAAAATTTTCAAAAAACCGTATTTTTGGCATTGGTATCGTATATAATACATATTCATATGTATTTAGTTAAACGTTGTTGCCTTGATATTACAAACAGACATAAATTTTATTTATTAGTATAGATATAAAAAGTTATAAGGCAGTAGTCACATTGGTAGTGATACCGGTCACCAGGGGAAGGATCACAAAATTGCAAAAAAAAAAAACAAACAAAACGTGATTAAAACCCCTAAATTATCCAAATAACAAAAAAGCAGTAACTACCCTCACCTTATTCCGATTAAACTAGCTCCTGTCATTGCAGCGTAGTTGTCATAAATGAGCCTATTATTTTCATCGCAGAGTTTGTAATATACGCATTTACAATTTCGACGGTCACCGTTCGTTATTATCATCGGTGTGACCGGCGGGGTGACCCCCGGCGTGACTAACGGCGTAAACCTGGGCGTGACCGTCGGCGTGAGCGTCGGCGTGAGCGTCGGCGTGACCGTCGGCGTGAAAATCGGCGTCTCCACCGGCGTAACCGGTTTCGCTGTTGTCACAATCTGTGAAACAAAAAACATCGATATTGTTATGAGAGAACTACCCTCTCTAACAAACACAAAAAATCTCCGCTAACGAAATCCCTATAAAAGCGAACCTTTTTTTAAATTTATTATTATATAAAAAATGTAGGGATTAGCTAGGATTAAAATTTCGCGAGAATTTTTACACACAAGTAACGGTCAAGCCGAGGTTGTTACCACTTTTGTTAGTTACCTTTTGCGGTTCAGTACCTTCAACACTCGCCCCCAAAGTTCGGTGAAGCTGTAAAGGCCCTTCCGATCAACGGCATTAGATAGGTTAGAAAAAAAATATCTTCAAGCAGTATTGTATCGCCCGTCGTTACGTGCGGACCTGGGTCTTTAAGTCGGTCATGATAGAGCGTCAAGACAGAAAGTCGAGCATGATTCACTTGATTCCTATTACTTACTAGCTGTGCCCGCGACTTCGCTCACGTGGAATTCAGAGAATTATATTCTAATAGATGGTCTATATTCTCCCTTTAGATGCAATCTATCTATGTCCCTTCCCGTTCCGTCCAGGCATCTACCCGGTAAGGAGATCACCCTGGCCAGACCAGGCCACCTCCCAAACAGCCTTCCCAGTGCAACGGAAGGTCAGGGCCTCGTCCCTACCCCCATTGGTTTGGCAATGCAGCAGAGTTCAGACCCCACCGGTGCCGTGCGCATATTGAGCCCCCGTCAGTGCTTAGTTCTCACGGGGCCCCTTAGCTGAAACCATATACCCAGCAATTCTTGCCCTAATAGGCCCGAATGATGGCCTGCACAGCATACTTCCCAAGTTGTGATGAGTGCCGCCTCCCACTTCAGCCCTAAAATCAACGACGCCCTGGCCGACGAATGACCTTGGTCCCTACATCTAAAACATTGGCCTCCCTGGTCTAACCCCGAAGGAGAAACTGAACGAGTATGACTCAGGTCCAAACACTGGAAGCAAGGCAGAGGCATTGATAAAACTATTCAGACAACGTACGCCATACTATAGGGTTTTTGAAGCCTAGATTTTTTGAGATTAATTATTTAAAATATATATTTACCAAAGTATACCTTTCTAACAATGACGAGTTTTCAAAATCGAATCAGTGGTATCGGAGTTTACTCCGAAATTTCAAATCCAAACTTAGAAACTTTACCTCTTTATAATATTAGTATAGGTATATTATTTATTGAAATAAAAAAGTAGATTAATTTTATATAATACTTCATAATTAAATAACAAAAAACTAAATAAAAGTATTACCTCTATAAATAATGAATGCCGTCCAGCTCGCTGCCAGACGGGAAGGTTCCCAGAAGGCTGGCCATATTGCCACGTTGGATGACAATACTTATTCGCTGTGCCAAATATTGGCCCACCCTCTGGTCGCGAGACGTGTCGACTAGACGTCTCGCGAGCTCCTTAAAAAGGCTATGAGCACTCGGACCTCACGGTCCCAGAGTCTCGACCCTAAACGGGACAAATATGTAACCCGCACCACGGATAGCACATTTGCGCCGCTTGAGATCCTCCGCTGATGTAGCTGCTGCGCTGGCCTTCAAAGAGGTAACTGGAAGATGTGACGGTGCTAATGTATCGACGCAATTAGCATCCCATACCAAAGACCGCCCCATCTTCCAAAGCATAAGCGTAATCCCATCGGGTCTTTTGCCATCGTCTCGCACTAAACTAATAGTTTCTAAGCTGCCTGGTACATTAACACTGGCAAAAGCTCGATGTAGAACGTCATTGAGGGTAGCGTCACGGGAAATACGACCTGCGCTTTTACTACAACCCAAACCGTGATGCCCGAGCGAGTCGACTATAGTACCACAATGGCAGCGATGTGGAGACACCCATTATTCCCCTAAACGTAGGTAGACGGACAGCCTGAAAATGGGAGTTGAGGATTCGTGTCTGGTAAGCCGAGGTGTGTGCACGCATGCCTGGGTCGCTCACTCCGAATTTTTTCGAGTTTTCCGTTAACGATCTGCGTCATAGTCGTGTGTCTCCGTGACGTCGGTTCCTGTTTTCATCAGAAATCGGGGTCACGCAGGCCTGATTCGTGTCGCGTATCAATTCGAAGCGAGTTTTGAATATTCGGTGTTATAAATTTATTTATAACATTGTCTTTTTTCGTCCAACGTACTTTTCAGTACGCGCGCGTTTAACGTATACTCACCCATAAGGTGAGGATACGTGTCGCTTCTCGACAATTTTAAACCCACTCTCTCTTGATTCTGGTCATCACCGGAAACCTAACGGTGCCAACCTAAGGTGGTGCAGCGTTCAGCAGGTTCCCTGGGGACCCCCTTCTGGGGTCGCCGCATACCGCTTTAGTTTCGGCGCGAAGTCGCGCCGAATATCCCCCGTCACACCCATCCGTTCCTGCTTCGTTATCCATCCCTTGGGTGCAAGGTCCGCTCACCTGACTTGCGTTCTCGACCCTGGGGCTTGCTAAGGCGTCCCCCTAGGCTCCGTGGGATCCAAATACCCGTAAGTCATTGCACTTCGACTCAACGGTCTTTTGCGAGATTCGCGAAGTCTCTTAGATTTTTGGCGCGCCCCCCTGCCCCTCAGGCAGGGAGGTAGTTCCTTCTCGGACTGCCATCCGTCAATCATACTCGTGTCTGCATACCTTTTCCCTAACAAACGACCCTTAAGGTCAGATCTAGAGACGTTTTTCGCATTAGGCGACTCTGTTATTATCGCCGGCGATCTCAATTGCGGGCATACATTCTGGAGCAGCTCGTGCGTTAACTCATGCGCTTAATACGGACGTTCGATTTTGAGGTCGTCGCGCCTTTAGAGCCCACCCATTTTCAACCGAACTGTCGCCCGTCAGTTCTAGATTTCGCTGTCATGAAAGGAGTCACGCTTCCTGTGCGTCTTATATAAGTCGTACACGAACTCGACTCCGACCACCACCCAGTAGTATTGTTGTTAAGTCATACGGATGACTCTAATTCTAGTCCGCCGGTTGTAAAAGTCGCGGACTATTACAAACTCGGCCGTTACTTAAAGAACCATCCGTCCACCCCCTCTCTCGATAGGATCCCAGATGTACTGGATACGTCTGCGGACGCGGACCTCGCGATCGATGCTCTGATTGAGCACCTCAAGATCGGCATCGAGGAGACCTTGAAAGAGGTGCAAGCGGCGAACGATCGCCGCTTCGTACTCCCCGATGACGTGAGAGCTCTGATCACCCAGAATAACGCTGCGACTCGCGCCCACGACACGTATCCGACTGAGAAGAATCGTGCGCGCTTGCGTTCTTTGCATAGAGCGGTGAAAGACCGCATAGATCAGATTCGTAATGATAGGTGGAACAGTCTCTTAGGAGAGCTGAAACCTTCCCATCTCGCGTACTGGAAGCTCGCACGATCCATGAAGATGGACCGTACCATCGTTAACATGCCCCCCTGGACAGAAATACGCAGGGTCTTAAACCCGCATTTGACGATAGCTGAAGTTATTCTGCATAACTTGGAATACTTTTTTTTAAATAATTAGGGTTCCGCGTTAAAAAAATAAAACTCATAAAAATTTGAATAAAATCAGATTTTATTCAGTTTTAATGTTATAGACGAGCGGAGCCGCGGGTATAGTCTAATTATAATTACAGCAGATTACCGTATGAATGAAAACACAAATCTACATATTAGCTTGGACTTATGAACGCGCAGAGACACACCCGAACCCACTCATAGTACGAGCCGTCTCGTACACGCAAGTCCGTTCCGCCGTCCGAAAGCGGCGACGTCCATCACACACGTCAGTCAGTTCCGCCGACCGAAACCGGCGACGTCCGCGTAACATACTAACCGACCGCGATGATAGCATCACGCGCGCGAATAGGCGGTTTCCTCATGTTCCTCGCACATTCGCGTGTCAGCGCCCACGCCCGCGAAACCGCCGTTCCCGCCGCCGGGGACGAGCGGCTAATTTTGCTCCCGCACACTCTCCGGGTCTCCCTCAGGCGGCGGCTCAAGACGTGCTTCGTTCCCCAACTGGGGAGGCTCTTGACGTCGCCGCCAGCGCGATACAGTGACACTGCCCAAGCATCAAGCATTACACGCACAACACTGCAAACACACTCTTGCACATAACACGCAGGTACATAGGTCCTGTAAGGAACCTTTTTTTTTTAATGTAAAAAAAGAATAAAAAATGTAAGATTTAGCTAGGATAAAAATTCCGTGGGAGTTTTCAGACTCAGGTAGCGGCCAAGCCGAGGTTCGAACCCTTGAGCTAGCTACCTTATGCGGCTGAGTGCCTTCAGCACTCGCCTACAAAGTTCGGTGAAGCTGTAAAGGCCCTTCCGGTCAACAGCATTAGCTAGGTCAAAAAAAAAAAAACACTCCTGCACATAACACGCAGGTACATAGGTCCTGTAAGGAACCTTTTTTTAAATATATTAATTAAAAAAATGTAGGGAACAGCTAGGACACAACTCGCGAATGAGTTTTAAACTCAGGTGACGGCCAAGCCGAGGTTCGTACCACTTTGGTAGCCCACAAGCTAGTCACCTTATTGCGGCTGAGTGCCTTCAGCACTCGCTCCCAAAGTTCGGTGAAGCTGTAAGGCCCTTCGGGTCAACAGCATTAGCTAGGTCAAAAAAAAAAAAAAAAAGAAAAAAAGCAGTAGTAAATGTTTAAATTTCATAATTTGATAATTGTACTCACATTCTGTCCACCATTGGGAGTTTTCCCGAAAAATTCGCCCAAGAAATCTGGATCAAAATTGATATTTACTTTAGAGCTGCCAGATGTCGTTGCCTGTTCTGAACATGACATTAAAATCACGGTCACCAATACAAATTG
This sequence comes from Samia ricini, assembly GCA_014132275.2. NCBI lineage: Eukaryota > Metazoa > Arthropoda > Insecta > Lepidoptera > Saturniidae > Samia > Samia ricini. The sequence continues at coordinate 5,621,316 of AP028167.1, forward strand.
TAGACGCATCATTCTAAAACAAAAATAATATATTTTTACACGTTATAGGCTTCGGTGCTTTGATCACAATCTCATAATACACTAAACCATGTGATGCTGCCGGAACACACCTACTCGTATTGGTATTTGGCGACACGTTTTCTAACTTGAGGGTGGTAGCTAACTAGGCGGGCATGCCCTACCACTATGATATGGTTTCCTCACGATGTTTTCCTTCACCGAAAGCTCAGGCTGATTTTAGAGTTGGGTTGGTGGGTTTGAACCCGCGTCCATTAACGCGAAATCCGACCGCACTACCAAATAAGCCATCATCGCTTATGGCTCCCTGGTTATGATCTGTATTTTTTTCTATATTCACTATAAATTTACTTTATTTAATGGCTTATGGGCAGTATTCTGTAAGAATCAAAATCATAAAATCTTTATTCAATTTAGGCCCTAAGAAGGCGCTTATGAACGTCTAAAATACTACCACCGGTTCGGAAAACAACCCAGTCGAAAAGAGCGCAGGCAAGAAACTCAATCTGGTTATTTTTTTTTTATAAATATGATATATATCATTTTTTTTTCATATAAAAAACTATACAAATCATAGTCTTAGCTAATGTTAGCTGGTGCGCACAGAGATGTGGGTTAATTCCAGACATCACTATCGTTCACGTAATGATCCACCCTGTAATAACCTGTTATATTCATTGTTGTGTGGGGGTGTTTATGATTTGCTTATATTTGCTGACACGGTTACGCAGTGTTGCCGTTTTAGCGACTTTATTTATGTATGACAACTTTTTGTCTTTGCGAGACAAATATAGATTAAACAATAAAATGGTCTAGCGACTTATCGGCAGACTTTTTGAGTAGAAATGAAAATAGTTATTGAGCCACTAATAGACACATTATTTATTAATGCTATTAACACACGTTCGAACCGGACCGCGGACTTATACTTGGTACGGCGGGCGGCCGAGGTCCAATCCTTTGGTTGCAGACATGTTTGTGTAACATGTAGAAATAAAAATGATTCAATTGTCAATTTTACTGGCAATTGCTTCAATTATGAGAAATATATTTGCTTTCTCTTAGCACCAAAGACAATTTACGCCAATATAAATAGAACATCGGAACATTATTTTCCAATGATTATTACGCGTTTTGGGAAGTTACGCAGAATATTCTCGTCCGAGACACTGCAGTGTCTCAAGAAAAAAATCATCGACCAGTGTGTGTTGCCAGTGATGACTTATGATGCTAAGACGTTGTCACTTACAATGGGCCTAATCAAATAGCTCAATGTTACCCCAAGGGCTATGGAGAAAACTATGCTCGGAGTTTCCCTGCGTGATCGAATCAAAAATGAGGAGACCCGTAGAAGAACCAAAGTAACCGACATTGCCCGAAGTTTTGCCAAAACTTAAGTGACAGTGGGCTGGGCACATTGCTCGTAGAACCGATTCCCGATGGGGGGGCCAACGGGTCCTCGAATGGCTGCCGCGCACTGGAAGACGCAGCGTGCGTACGTACAAGATGGACCGACGACCTAGTGAAGGTCGCGGGAGTCCGCTGGATGCGAGTGGCACAAGACCTGTCGTGTTGGAGATTTTCGGGGTAGACCTATGTACAGAAGTGGACGTCTTTCGGTTGAATGGATGGATGGATTATTTAAAATTATATTACGCAGTGAAGAATTTATGAAATTTATTAGCCGCGGGCACACAACTAGTTATAAATAATGTGGGAAAAATGCATACACATATAGAATACAATACAATATATAAGTAAAAAGAAGTAAAAATGCCACGAATATTTGGCAACTATTCGGTATTCGGCAATTATAAAATATTCGCCGCCTCGGCCAAGAGCTTCGCAAAATATTCTTTATTCGGTCATGTCATTATTCGTGGCATATCTAGAAAAAAAGTTTGGAATATTGAAAGAAATAAATAAAAAAGAACTTCACCAAACTGTTATATACACAGTATGTGCCTGACTTCGTCCATTATTATTATTATTATGAACGTCAAAATGCTACAACCGGTTCGGAACAACCATCCAGTAACCGAGAAGAACCGGCAACGAAACTCGATCTGGTTTTTTCTTTGCATGTTTTTTTTTGCAACTTACAACTAACAGTTACAAAGTTTGTTAGTAGATGCACAGAGAAAGCTGTCACTTGGTAGACATCACCATCGTTCACATAATGATTTTGTTGAGCACTATCCTATTTATGATTCCGATATCACGACCCCTAAAAATTTCCCTTATATAATAAACATAACGATTATCAATCCGTTATGGATTTAGGCCTTAGTGCTACCCCAGGTCCCAAACCTTATTTGAAATGGCACCCTTTTTTATTTTATGAAAATATTTTTTTTAATACGTACTAGCTGTATCCCCGCGGCTGCATCGGCCCTTCATATATTCTTCAATACATTTTAATATTTTTTTTTTACGGATCTATAATTGTGATCCAAAAAAATAAGCAAAGATATTTCAAACAAACTCAATTACACACGTCAGTAAAATTGAATCGGATTTTATTCACAATTTCATGAGTTTTAATTTTTTTTACGCGGAACCCTAATTGTTTTCGAAAAATTAAAGTGTACGCGGAGTAATTTTAGCTATCTAACAAAAAAAGTCCCGTCGAAATCGATCCAGCCGGCCCGGAGTTTATCCGGAACAAACAGATCGACATAAATTTAAAAGATTGTATTTTTGGTATAGGTAATGTGTTTAGTACATTTCATATGTATTTAGTAAAAAAAAATGTTATTCTGATATTACAAACAGACGGTTCAATTTTATTTATCAGTATAGATAATTTGAAATGTAAATGATTTTGACGTTGTAATAACATTGTGCTGTCCTAGGTCAGGGCCTCATTGGCCTAAGCTTAAATCCAGCATTGCAATCTATCATAAATTATATTTAGCTACGGGTAAAACCTAGGAATTTAATTGGCACAGAAATATAATAAATTTATTGATTGTGTCAAATGTTTATCTTTACTGTATTTTCCACTTTAGTAAGTAACATAATATTTACTGCATGTTATTGTATAAACAAAAAAAAAATGTTGCTTTTTTCCTTATTATTATCATCTCCTTTTCCAATTTTTTATTTGGGGTCGGCGCAACAATACTTCTTTTACGATTCCTCTCTATTCAAAGTCATCAACGCATTCAATACTTTACTAAATATATGTTTCTTTCACACAGTTCATCCTTCTTTTCTTTGGTCTTACCCATTTCCCTAAAGCCGTCCACATTTATATCCAATACCTTGCTTACAACATCCTTTTCCTGCCTTCGGATCACATCCCTATATGAGGACAGACGAAAGCTTCTTCTTCTTCTTCTCTGTCACTGGTGCCACTTTCAAACTTCCTCTAATATATTCATTCCTAATTCTGTCCATTCTTGTTACTCCACACATCCATCTCAGCTGCATGCAGTCTTCTTTCGTCCGTCACCTTTATGAGCCAATATTCAGATTCATACAAGACGACAGGCCGTATCATTTTCTTGTATATCTTCCCCTTTAATTTAAGGGGGATCTTCGTAAAGAATTTAATAAACCACGAAATTACTTCCTTCTCACTAAACACTGAAGAGTCCTCTTAAGAATTCGTCAGATTTTATTGAGGACAACTAGCTGTGTGCCGGCGACTCCGCTCGCATTTCATATACTCGTATGTATTATTCACTGCGTAAATAATTTTTGAAAAATAATAATTATTGAGATAAATAAATAAATAAACAACGTGCATAATAATAATATTTGACCATACAGCGCGCTACAGTAGGGATACGCCAATGAAAGAGCTTCTCGCGTACGGGGTGCCGAACTAGCTGGCACAATAAGAATGGGCCATATGGGCCGAGAAAGGGTAGTCTCGTCGCGATCGTCAAAGTGAAAGTTTAGTTCAAGACAAGTGATTTCTTTGTAATAGTTTAGTCAGTGAATAAAAAGTGTGCACAATAGAAAGTATACTGCGTTGTTGCATTTTTCCCGCCAACGACCCGGTCCACGTGCTCTACTGCGTCCCTTTCGGCATACAGAATTGTCAAACTTATACCATCCTGTTTCTATGCTGATAGGGCGTGGCAGAGCAGTCTACATAATAGTATACACGGACGCTCATACTCGTGTGTCCGTCCGTTACAATTTTTGGTCCTTCGCTGCCGGATCGGGAACACACTTAAAAATGCCAACAACGCGGTCTCCGGTTAGGTCGACGCCTACGGAAACTAGCTCCGCAGCTATGACGTCGGTATCAAATAGGCGAACCGTCGCGCCATCGACGTCATCCGCGCCGGTACGAACACGCGGCGCCGTCGCCGCTGCCGCTGCGGCACACGCGCTCACGCCGTCGCAAGCGCAAGACGCGTCGAATATGCCGGCTCCGAGGGACATTGGAGAGACACGTACCTCACCGTGCGTTCCCGCCGCCGGCAAACCGACGTGTACGGTACTTAGGGATATTGGAGAGCATCAACGGGCCTCACCGGACGCACCCTTTGTACCACGCGCCACGACATCAAGATCGATGAAGTCATCGAAATCACGACGCCTTGAACTTGAAGCAATGAAGAAATTGGAAAAGGCAAAATTAGCCGCTGCACTGGCACAAATAGAATTAGAAATGATTCAGTTTCAGTCTGACGACGACGAACTCGAAGAACAGGACGGATCCACGCATATTGAACAGTGGGTCAACGACAGCGCTACGTTCCACGATGAACAAGAGAAGATTCAAAATAAAGATGATGTCGTTAAAGGGAGCGACATCAAGGAACTAGCGAACGCGCTCATCACCGCTGTGCAGGTCTCAAAATCAGCCACGCCGGTCGCACCGCAGAAGTACGCCGAATTGCCTAGCTTCAATGGAGCACCGGAGGAATGGCTACCATTCATACGCACGTATCGGGATACGGCAGGTCAGTTCAACGATGTAGAGAACCTAGCCACACTGAGGCACTGCATACACGGAAGCGCGAAGGAAACGGTTCGGAGGCTTATGCTCGCTGCCTCCGGCTCCGAAGAATTGATCAGCGCGCTGAAAAGCGAAAATAAGGATGAAGTTGCGTGCAAACGGCGGAACACAAGCATGGAAAATAACAAGAATTTGTTACCGATACCGGAAGAATGCCTACAAAAGGCCGATATGATAATAATAAAAAATTGTCAACGCGATTCCTTCGGCGAAGAAACGGAGAACGTTAACAAAAGTTCTCCCATGAAAACGAGCAGCCGATTACGCGAAATTGATGTTCAACTCGACGAGTTCGGCGTGTTAAGGTTGGTTCGAAAATCAAAACCGGAAGCACCACCCTTCACGTACACCACGGTCGACTACTTCGGGCCGATGTACGTGACGATCGGACGACGAAGAGAGAAGAGATGGGGTGCCCTATTCACCTGCCTGACTACGCGCGCGATCCACCTCGAGTTAGCGTCATCACTCAGCACTAGCTCAATGATAATGTCATTACGACGTATGGCCGCGCGACGTGGTACGCTGCGAACAATATACAGCGATAATGGAACTAACTTCGTCGGCGCTAACCATGAGCTACGAGAAGAAACCGCAAAAATGAAGCAACAAGAAATCATCGAAGCTGCACATCACGAAGGAATACGCTGGAAGTTCATTCCCCCGGGCGCCCCAAACATGGGCGGCGCCTGGGAACGCATAGTACGAAGCATGAAGACCGCTCTCTCGGCGGTACTAAACGAAAAACACCCACCAGAAGAAGTCCTGCATACACTGTTGACAGAGGTCGAACACACCGTCAGCTCGTGCCCTTTCACTCATTTGGGGGCGAGTCCCGACGATGAAGGCCTAACGCCCAATCACTTCCTCATTGGGCGCTCAGGTGGCTCCGCGGTCTACAGAACTTTCAAGGAGCACACTCTGGTCGGGAGAGCCGACTGGAGAACGACGCAGCAGCTGGCCGACCACATCTGGAGGAGGTGGCTAAAAGAGTACCTGCCGGTACTCACGCCGAGACGAGTCAACGGAAAAGAAGCACAGTCACCACAGCCCGGTGACATCGCCATCATCGCCGATGCATCGCTTCCCCGCAACACATGGCTGAGGGGAGAGCTCATCGCGTGCTACCCTGGGCCGGACGGCAGAACTCAAGTAGCAGACATACGGACTTCGCGAGGCGGAGTCCTGAGGCGTCCCACGTCACGCCTCATCATCATCGTGTCTGCAGCGTCGCGACCTGGAGTTGGAGTGCACGGCGGAGCGAGCACTGGGGGGGAGATTGTTAGCGACGCTTCAAGACTTTAGAAATAAGATACTATGCGATATGTAAATTATGTTTAAGATAATAAAGATGATTTCCTAGTTAGGTAGCTTAGTAGATAGAGTAATAATTATTCAATGTTACGTAGTGCGCTGTATTATTAAAATAATAATTATTGAGATAAATAAATAAATAAACAACGTGCATAATAATAATATTTGACCATACAGCGCGCTACAGTAGGGATACGCCAATGAAAGAGCTTCTCGCGTACGGGGTGCCGAACTAGCTGGCACAATAAGAATGGGCCATATGGGCCGAGAAAGGGTAGTCTCGTCGCGATCGTCAAAGTGAAAGTTTAGTTCAAGACAAGTGATTTCTTTGTAATAGTTTAGTCAGTGAATAAAAAGTGTGCACAATAGAAAGTATACTGCGTTGTTGCATTTTTCCCGCCAACGACCCGGTCCACGTGCTCTACTGCGTCCCTTTCGGCATACAGAATTGTCAAACTTATACCATCCTGTTTCTATGCTGATAGGGCGTGGCAGAGCAGTCTACATAATAGTATACACGGACGCTCATACTCGTGTGTCCGTCCGTTACACACGTAGTAGCTATGACCAGCACCGACATTTCGTCCATGCTGCGTTTTAATCTATGCTCTACAGCCCGGTTTATTTCGTCATTATTTTGCAGGAGTGAGCCGAGGTACTTGAATTCGGGGCACATTGGTTTTTTTTTTTTTTTTTTTACCTAGCTAATGCTGTTGACCGGAAGGGCCTTTACAGCTTCACCGAACTTTGGGGGCGAGTGCTGAAGGCACTCAGCCGCAAAAAGGTGACTAGCTCAAGGGCTACCAAAGTGGTACGAACCTCGGCTTGGCCGTCACCTGAGTACTCAAGACTCACTCGCGAGTTGATCGGTATTTTTCTTTATATAACAAAATTGCCTTTTATCTCCACACACCATCCCATCACAATAATTAAACAGTAACATTCAAAGGAAAAGAGAATTCAAATATGTAGGTGTAATTATGTAATTAGTAATCATTTTAGGAGGATGTTTAAACATTAATTTAATTCATTTATAATTAATTGTTTATTAATACATTTCGATAGACTATAAATAGACTATAAATAGGGTGATATGCAGTTAGTCGGTGCCAGCTAAAGTTAACCAATGTACTCATTTATAAATAGAAATAACTGCCTAAACTTCATCACAATTACATATAAGGTTAAATAAACATATCTTAACGACTAAGGTGGCTTTAAGGAACAATGAATCAAAACAGAATATGATTAGAGACGTTCATTAACACCACTTTGTAATCCGTATGCTGACGCCGATATGTAAATTTTTAATCGTATTAAATGATATATCAATGTATGCATAAGCAGATTAATACTGTAAATATTTATATATAATGTAAATATTTATTTAAGCCTAAGTCCCGTCAAAATTGACCCAGCCGGTACAAACAGACAGATAGAAAAGAATTGTAAAAATTGTGTTTTTGGTTACAGTTACTGTAAGTAAAGTCATATTTATTTAAAAAAAAACATTTGTTATTTGGATATTACAAAGAGACACTACAATTTTATTCATTAGTATAGATCAAATAAGCGCAAAAATTTTCCAGAGCTTCAAATATAAATAAAAAAAACAAAAACAAAAATCATTCGTTAAAATAAAACACCGTTTTGCCGATTAGCCTATCCACCGTACGTTAAGTTTAAAATTTAATCATTTTTTTGTTTATAACGTAATGGAACAAAGTACATTACCTGCGATGTATTTTAAGATTTTTTTTTTTAATACTATCACAAAACATGTGTTTCACTGTGTATTGATTTCATAATACTGAATTTGAACTGTACCTAGTAAATATATTCACAATATATATATATATATATATATATATATATATATATATATATATATATATATACTGGACTATAGTGCCAGCGAATTCGCGTACGTGTATTGTCTTGATTCGAATGTGGAAAGTCCTGATTTTGTTTTGTTTGGTCATAGCCAATCAGTTGTCGAACGATACGTGATTCCTGTTTACCATATTTCATTAATATTTGATTTTCAATTATCGAAGCGATGATAGCGCAGTTGGTAGGGTGGTCGGATTCCGCGATAATGGACGCGGATTCGAGTCCAACTATACAACTCTAAAATCAGCCTGAGCTTTCCGTAAAGGAAATCATCGTGAGGAAACCATAGCATGGAATTGCATTTTTTTTAATAACGCCCGTCTGAGTAAATACTTTACACGGACAACATGTTATCAAAATCGATCTATCCGTTTTTGAGTTAATATGCAGATGACCCATAAAAATAAGACAATAGGGAAACAATAGATAACTGGCGTAAACGCCAGGTTAATACTCAAGAGGTTAAGGACGATTTTTTTTTTTTATATTTTTTCATCTACATCTGCACTATAACTATAATATAATAATAATAATCTACACTTGTACACTAATACTGTAAAGAGGAAGGAATTGTATTTTTGTGTGTAACGAATAAACTTAAAACTACTTGACCGATTTGGATGAAACTTGGTATGGAGATAGTTTGAAATCCAGGGAGTGATATAGGATTTTAGGACTTTTTAAACTTTCCAGTTTTGTAGTCATATTTTATTTTATTAATATTTCGGGTCTGAAACGCTCACTTACTTCGTTATTTTCTCGACGTTTCGGCCTGGTTATACAGGCCGTGGTCACGAGACGACTGAGCTGTTGCGGTGTCTTCATCAGCGATGTAATCATGGGAAACTACCCTCGTCTGTTAGTGGTCATTAATTATATTTTTTTATTTTTTTTTTTTTTTTTTTTTTTTTTTTTTTTTTTCGAACCTAGCTAACGCTGTTGACCGGGAGGGCCTTTACAGCTTCACCGAACTTTGGGGGCGAGTGCTGAAGGCACTCAGCCGCAATAAGGTGACTAGCTCAAGGGTTACCAAAGTGGTACGAACCTCGGCTTGGCCGTCACCTGAGTGTAAAACTCTCTCGCGAGTTTGAACCTAGCTATTCCCTACATTTTTTTATTAATAATAAAATAAAAAAAAAAAAAAAAAAAAAGGTTCCTTACAGGACCTATGTACCTGCATGTTATGTGCAAGAGTGTGTTTGCAGTGTTGTGCGTGTGATGCTCAATGCATGGGCAGTGTCACTGTATCGCGCTGGCGGCGACGTCAAGAGCCTCCCCAGTTGGGGAACGAAGCACGTCTTGGGTCGCCGCCTGAGGGGGACCCGGAGTGTGTGCGGGAGCAAAGTTAGCCGCCTGTCCCCGGCGGCGGGAACGGCGGTTACGCGGGCGTGGGCGCTGGCACGCATACTGGATCGGTTGAAAAGGAAAGATCCTATTTTCGCACGTGATTTTATCATCGGGATCGGTGAGAACGTTACGCGGTCTCCGAAGCGGTTTCGGAGCTAGCGGGTCGGAGGAGTACGCGACGGCTTTCGCTATGAGCGGATTCGGGTGTGTCTCTGCGCGATCGAAAAATGCGCGACACAGGGATTTGATAACAGAGTGAATGGATGGTAGATTGAGGTCTCTGTGGATGTCCACATCCCTCTCGTACCACCGGGCACCTACGGCTCTCCTGGTGAAGCGGTTCTGAACCACTTGGAGGGAGGACAGATCTGTATGAGCGAAGGCAGGGGCGCAATAAGTGAGAATGGGCCTAACTACCGTTTTGTATAATGTAATTTTATGGCGGACGGCCATCTTACTACGAGCGTTGTAAAGAGGGAAAAGACGTCCCATAACCATGTTGGCGCGGTTTCTGACTTTCAAAACGTGAGATTTGAAAGTCATGTGGGCGTCTAGTGTGACACCGAGGTACTTGACCTCGGTCGCCCATGGGATCTCTACTCCTAGGTAAGTGACTGGACGAGGAGGGTCAGATTTCTCTACGGAGAACATAATCGCGGTGCTCTTTCCCGGGTTAATCGCTATGCGCCACTTCAAGTACCAAAAGCTTAAGATGTTAACAGCCTTTTGGACGCGGGATCTGAGAGTGTCTCTTTGTCTGTACGAATAATAGATGACCGTGTCATCGGCATAGAGACCTAAATGAACCTTACTAGCCGCCACTCCTTCGAGCGGGTCGTCTTTCAGGTTCGGATTTAGGTCTGGTAAGTCCGCTATGTAAAGGTTGAAGAGGACAGGCGCCAGAATGGAGCCCTGGGGGACTCCTGCGCGGATCGGGCGGGCTGAAGAGAGAGCGGACTCTACTCTAAAGCGGAAACTACGATTCGAAAGGTAATCGCGTAGGATGTGTACTAATGTGTCAGGGACGCCTAACTTAACTAGTTTAAATACAAGGCCGGCATGCCAGACCTTGTCGAATGCCTTAGCGACGTCGAAGAAGACAGCGAGCGTACGCCAGGGGTGTGTTTGGGGTTCGGTGAAAATTTGACAGGATGTGCTCCGTGAGGCGTTGCACTTGGTGCGCGCAAGAGTGTCTGGCTCTGAAACCAAACTGTTCGGGAGGCAAGAGATTTTTGTCCTCTATCACTACGAGGAGTCGGTTCAGAAGGATCCGCTCGTAGAGTTTACCTATTGTGCTTAGCAAGCTGATTGGGCGGTAACTATCGGGTGACCTGGCATCTTTGCCAGACTTGTGTATACCTATCACTATCGCTTCTTTCCAGGCGGCTGGAAAGTGGTGGTTTTTGATGGCCGCATTGAAGATGCAGACCAGTAGCGCGATGAGACGGGGCGGAAGAAGCTTAAGCACTTCATTCCTGATCCCGTCCGGACCGGGAGATTTTCTAGGCTTAAGGCCCTTAATGGTTGTAATGACCTCATCACAGGTGACAGGTGTGAGGGGAACAACCGGGGAAAGAGCGTCTAGGTCCTGTACCGAGGACTCTACATCGGAGACGTGGAGGACGTCAACGTTGTCAATGACGGGGGAACATTGCTGCTCGAGGCTATCGGCTAAGCACTCGGCTTTGTCGTCATCGTCAAACGCGGGTGGAAGACCCTGAGTGTTTCTGTCCAGGGGGGGCATACTAGCGACGGAGCGGTCCGTCTTCATCGATCGTGCAAGCTTCCAGTACGCGAGGTGAGAAGGTACCAGCTCCTCTAGGAGACTGTTCCACCTGTTATCACGGAGCTGATCTATGCGGTCTTTCACCGCTCTACGCAAGGAACGTAAGCGTGCACGATTTTCCTCAGTCGGATACGCGTCGTGGGCACGGGTCGCGGCGTTCTTCTGGGTGAGCAGAGCTCTCACGTCATCAGGGAGTATAAAGCGGCGATCGTTCGCCGCTTGTACCTCTTTCGAGGTCTCCCTGATTCCGGTGTTGAGATGCTCGACCAGAGAAGCGATCGCGAGATCCGTGTCCGCAGGCGTATCCAGTACGTCGGGGATCATATCGAGCGGGGGGGAGGACTGATGGTCCTTGAGATATCTGCCGAGTTTGTAATAGTCCGCGACCTTTACAACTGGCGGGCTAGAGTCATCCGAATGACCTAACTGTAAAATGACTGGGCGGTGGTCGGAGTCGAGTTCGTGTACGACTTGTATGAGACGCACAGGAAGCCGAACCCCTTTAAAAATAGCTACGTCTAGCACTGTCGGGCGGCAGTGCGGCATGAAGTGGGTAGGCTCTAAAGGAGCGATGACCTCAAAATCGAGCTCATCCATCAGCCCAGTAAGAGCAATCCCATTACTGGTATTACTCGAACTGTTCCAAAGGGTGTGCCCGCAATTGAGATCACCCGCGATAATGACGGAGTCTCCGAGAGAGAAAAGTTTCCCTAAATCGGAAGCTAAGATGCGCTTATTGGGCGAGAGATATACAGACACCAGAACGATCGACTGATGGCCGGTCATTCCGATTCTGCATATAGAAACCTCTAAGTTTTCTAGCTCAGGAGGGTCTAGCGGCGTGCAATACAGAGACCGCTTATAATAAATTAAGGTACCACCGCCCCTAGTTGGGGGCAATCTATCGTTCCGAACGATATTATAATTCGCGATCTTAGGATCGCGATCTTTGGGCTTCAGTAGGGTTTCCTGGACAAGAAACACGTCTATTTGACGATCGCGGAGGAAGTTCGCGACGAGTTCACGCTGCGGAACTAGTTTCCGCGCGTTAAAGAACGAAAGGGACAAACCGCGTGGCTTTATCTTAGCCATTGATTACGGGTGTTGGGAAGCGCGTGCCAGCCCTTGGAGGGTCATGGCGATGGCGGGGAAACGCGCGATAGCCTCGAGCTCGGCGTTTCCGGAGCCGCTATTCAACAACGCGTTGAATGCGACTACTTCCTGCACGTCGTGAACGCGCAGGAGGAAAAGAACCCGGTCAAGGCCGGTTGGGTTGGCCTGAGGGGCCTGAGGGGGGGTAGCCAGGCGCGGCTGCGCCTTGGCTTGGGGCCTAGGTGCCCACGGAGCCAGAGGGGCTGCGGGGCGGGGGGCGGCGGGACGGGTCGGCACCGCGGAAGGCGACGCCGACGTGCCTGGGAGGCACGGGAAAGACCTCAGTGTCATAGGCGGCACTTGAGGTTGGAGGAGGAGGGGAGCGGCGTTCCTCTGAGGAACATACCTACCACCCTTTTTTGGGTGATTGCGCCTTACCTTAGGTGCACAAGGGCACCCGCGGTAATTTGCAGGATGACCCTCCTGCCTGCACAAAACGCAGCTTGGAGGGTCGGCTGTGTCCTTAGGACGGGGGCAGTCAGGGGTCAAGTGATCTCCCAGACACTTTACGCATCTCGGAGCCATAAAGCAGCTCCGAGAGCTATGTCCGTACCCCTGGCAGCGGTGACACTGCGAGGGGTACGATTTCTTGTGTGGGACTTCCACACAGATGCGAGAGAGGCCGCAGAGGGTCTTCAGACCGAAGACCTTCTTGCTAACCTCGTTGGCGGGGAGTGATACAAGGACCATGTTGTATGGTCTCCTGCCTCGCTGATCGTGCATCCGATGCACTTCAGCGTCGGGGAAACCCTGCTCCCTAAGGGAGGCGGATATATCTTCGCAAGAGAGTTCTTTTGGAACTCTCTTGATCACGACGCGGAGGGACTTCTCCTCCTCCAGCGCGTGAGTGAAGTGGGCATATTTCGCCTCACGAAGAAACCGCGTGAGGTCGCGGAAGGTGTCCGTGGTCGACACCTTCACCATTATACCATCGCGAACATTCGTCGCGGTGGTGAAGTGGATCTTGCGGCTCGCTAATGCCGCAGAGATTTTAGTCCAGGACGCTTTGTCCTGGATCGTGACAGGGGGGGGGGGGGGACGCACCTTCTTAGGCTGCGCCTGGGAGGACTTAGCCGCGGGTTTGGGAACTCTCGGTGCCGCTACTGGCACCGGAGTGGGCTGTTGGGCCGAATCCTCAGCAGCGAGGACCTTGGGATTTATCTGAGGGAGCGGCGGAGAAGCCGTCGCCTTCCTCTTTGTCTTCCGCTTGGCGGTGATAAAACCGTCACTACCAAGCGGCGGGTAATCTAGCTCCATGTCGTCCGACTCTGACCCGGACGACTGGGCGGGGGGGGTGGCAAACTTCGGCATCAGGCTCGGACGCCTGTCTGCCATATTCTGTGGGGATAGAGGGGAGAAACTATTCCCCGTGCTAACATTTATGATGTCCGCAGAGTGCGGACGGTATGGGGAGCGCGACCTAGAACGCGATCGCGAGCGTGACAAGGACGAGTCACGCCTCAAACTAGTCGCGGGTGGAGTACGCGCGCGGGAACGCTCCGGTGCGTTAATGTTGGCCACGGGTTTACGAACCCGTTGAGGGAGCGCGGCGGACGGACCCGGGGCTGCTTTCTTATAATTCGCGAACTCCCGAGCGAGTTCGGGGGATTTGGCTAGCAATTCCCTAACGAAATTGAGGAGCTGACGCTCCGCAAAAAGCGAATCTGCCATCCCGAGACGGCGAGAGGGCGGGGGGGGGTGAACTACCTCCCTGCCTGAGGGGCAGGGGGGCGCGCCAAAAAATCTAAGAGACTACGCGAGTCTCGCAAGTGACCGTTGAGTCAAAGTGCAATGACTCAAGGTAGTTGGGAGCCTACGGAGCCTAGGGGGAAGCCCTATCAAGCCCTAGGGCCGAGGACGTGGGTCAGACGCCCAAACAGCACCCAGGGGATGGATTTTGTCGCAGGAGCGGATAGTAAGGTAAGACCAAAGGAAACCCGGTGTGATCACACACCAGATTCCGGTATTCGGTGACCCCAGAAGGGGGTCCCCAGGGAACCTGCTAAACCCTGCACCACCTTACGTTGGCACCGTTAGGTCTCCGGTGATGACCACAATCAAGAGAGAGTGGGTTTTATCTAAGTCGTGAAGCGACACGTATCCTCACCTTAAGGGTGAGTATACGTTAAACGCGCGCGTACTGAAAAGTACGTTTTTCGAAAAAAATACACGAAGTTATAAATGAGATTTATAAAATCGAGTATTCAACGCTCGCAAAAATACCGCAGCGCGGGAAACCCACACCGGGTACACGACGCGGCGCGCGCGCTTGCGTCACCTCAACCGTTAAATAAATTTAACGGCTGTTGCTACGCAAGCGAACGAACTTCGAAGGGCGGCGATAACGAGATCGAACACGTGAAACGTATTTGTGCGAGCGACCTTAGCGTGCGTGCGCACACTTCGGCTTACCAAACGGGTATCATTATATTTTTACATACATAGGATAGTTTTTATACTGAAAATCCCACTGTAACAGGAACTACGCGGGTTCGATCGCGGAGGCAGCTAGTAAAAAACAAGCTTGAAAAACTTTATAGCCCATCAATCGCTCCTTGACATAAACTTCCTGTGTACAAAGTGTCATCGAGATCGGTCATCGAAATTGTACTTAAGTGAATGTGTCTTCGTAATTGGGGGGTAAGATAATAAAATCATAGACTTTCTCAAAATGGCGAGTTTTATTGCGCGACGCCTCCGTACTTATATATTCAATATATACCAGTTAATCCACCGGAAGGGTCTTAACATCTTCACTGTGACTTTGGGGGTAAGTGCTGAAGGTACTCAGGCTCAAAAAGGTACCGAACTAGCACAAGGTTTATCAAAGTGGTGCAAAAAGCTGAGTGTAAAAAAAACCTACATTTTCTATTTAATAAGAAAAAAAAAAATAAAAAAGGGTTCTTACAGAACCTACGTTCCTGCGTGTTATGAGCAGGAGTGTGTGTGCAGTGTTGCGCTTGTAATGCTTGTTCAGTGTCACTGTATCGCGCTGGTAGCGGCGTCAAGAGCCTCCCCAGTTCGTGTTTACCCCCTAACACTATCTAAAGAATTTTGAAGAGACCGAAGAAGGTGCAAGTTCAGGCCTTTAGACAGATTCATTACCACCACCCAGCCAAACCAAAAGCCAACCTAAAGATGTGTGTCGTCTAGCGTTATCGCGATGAAAGACCACACTCTTTATATTGATCAATTCCAGCCGCTACCTCTCAACTTCTTGATTTAATCTCATTAGTTCTTGCTAGTAGAGATCCAAATCAATGGTTCTGCCCTACGGTAAAATCTCATCATGAACAATACCCTTCCAATACACACAGTATCATCTTATTGCGAGTCAACCCTGGTGTTGATAAAGTCTGTGAAGCCTAACAACCGACCTTTGACAAACAACCTTTTTCGCACGTTCTTGTCGTACGTGATCCAATTTTCATCACCAGTTGTCACAATCTCTTCAAAAACGGTTCAGTTTCATTACGTCTCAATAAAGAATCGCAAATCAGTTCAAGGTTCATTAGGTTCCTTTCTGTGAAATCGTGTGGCATCGTATCGAGCTGTTTTGTGTGCGTCAAAACTGTTTTGTGGTCATCTTCCAGTTCTTTAGCTATGTTATTACTACCGATATGCTGTCTTTCTTCACTTTTTTTAAAAATGGCATCCACTATATCTATTATAGAGAGACCAGAACGAGGTTCATCGTTGACATCACAATTCCAGGATTGAAAACGCTTAAACTTAAACGCTCGTACTTTGAGTCGAACAAGCATAGTAATAACACTTTTTCTTTAAATCCAGTAAGTGAAGATACAGTTGAACATATAAGTTCAAGATACGTGGATTAAAGTCGAATGCAGTAGGCGCTGACCTTATAGAATTAAAAATGATAACAGCGACACTTCCCTACATAATTAGTGCTATTACTGAAATAATAAATAAGTCGATAGCCTCATCCATTTTCCCTGATCAGTGGAAAATTGCAATAATAAAACCGATCCAAAAAAAAAACAATCCAAATAAAGGTCAAGATCTTAGGCCCATTAGTATACTACCGTGTCTTTCTAAAGCACTGGAGAAAGCAGTAGCAATCCAGTTAACATCCTACGTAGAAAAATTTAAAATCCTTGCCAAATTTCAGTCTGGATTTCGAAAAAAAAAAAAGAAGCACTACTTCTGCTCTTCTAGACGTGGTGGATAATGTAATATCAGTTCAAGATCAAGGCATGGGTACCCTATTAACGCTGCTAGACTTTTCACGAGCTTTTTATAGTTACTCAGGATACTAAAGGGCGCAATGATTTTATCTCAAATCGGGAAACAATACGAAGATATTGGATCAAAATACCAATCTTTAATTGAGTCTAATATATTTACTTCAGCGCAATAGAGAGAGTCGCCGATTAATAATGTACAAACCCAATGGCAAATAACATTACGATAAACTATTGATCCCGTAAAAAACGTCGCGATAATGATTCAAATAATCTCTCTTTAGTGTGCGGCTAAGTAAAATTATGTCTACATAAAGGTTTTTTTTTATACACTAATACAATAAACAGTTTACATATCACTATTTACATGTAGCAATTGTCAAGTGTAATGGTGTTAATACACGTACGGACCAGACCGCGGACATGGTATGTCGATCGGTCAAGGTCGTCAGTCATGTAAGTAGGAATGGGGAACAAGATTTTTCTAATAGATCGACTTTTTTAAATCGATCCATAAAACATCGAGGTCCAAGAAAACAATCTTTTTTAGACTTGTTTTATTTGATATTGTATTCGTAAATAGTTCGACTATAATCGTCGTTTATTGCAAAAACTGTTTCCATTTTTTTTAACCAGCACTAAAGGTCACAAATAGCAACTAAGCAAAAAAAGAAGAATGCATAACCTAGTGAGAAAAAATGACACTGAACTGTTTTATTTTTTGCCTATTTACAGATGAGCACCATATCATAGAAAACAGTAATTCGAAAGATCGACCTTTTGGACTTCGATGTTTTGTGAATCGATTCATCAGCTTAGATTCGAATCTATTCAAAAATCGAACTTATTCGGATAGGATACCCATCCTTACTTAAGGGACCTGTAACCTCGGCCACCTGCCGTACTATGACCGCGGTCTGGTCCGTACGTGTGTTAACCGCTTAAGTTTGGCGGGGGCAAAACTACTGCGAAATTAGTAATCTCAGAACACTTTCTCCAAGACTGACCATCCAGGATGAACGCGTTTTCTTCAACTCATTATCTAATTTAGGTGCTGATCGTTACCGTATGGAATATTTTACATAATTAGTCAATAAGCCATTGTATTGGATATTTCATTGAAAGGTACCCAAGTAGAAATAAAGTATAATAATTGGGCATTTGAGCACCTCAATCTAATGTTCCTAGTACTTGTGGAAATCAAGCTCAAGGTTTAGTTCCTATTCGTCAATAGATTTGGGATGGCATGCACAATTATTTTGCCTTTATCCTCTGTAGGCTGCTTTATGTGAAATAACCCTGTTTGACTTCCAGGAGAATCCATCCATCCATTCAATTGAAAGACGTCCACTGCTGAGCATAGGTCTCCCCCAAAGATCTCCACGACTACCGGTCTTGCGCCACCCGCATCCAGCGGATTCCCGCGACCTTCACCATGAGAATATGAATCAATTCATCATACTTAGCCGTAACCAATCTGTTTTTTAAACATTGTGATTATAATACGAATACACTGAAGCCATTGTCAGAAACTGGCTCTGTATCCTACTTGCATAACGGTTCTCCAAATAGTAATAAATCCCGCAGCAATCTCCCTCAAGAAAACTTACAACAGAGACATTAAGT
Source organism: Samia ricini (assembly GCA_014132275.2). NCBI lineage: Eukaryota > Metazoa > Arthropoda > Insecta > Lepidoptera > Saturniidae > Samia > Samia ricini. The sequence goes on from AP028167.1 coordinate 5,639,638, forward strand.
TATGTAAGAAGGCTTGCATTAGAGTGGTAAAAATCGGCATTTTTTTCTCATTTTCAAAAGCTCCTAGTTTCTATAATAATACATTTATGGAAAAAATTAAAATGTACGGCCATGGCGGCGGTGTATATATGGTACAAAAATATTTACTGCTATCTGTGTGCCCGCGTTTTATACATTCTTCAATGCGTAATATAGTTATTAAATAACCTTTGGAAAATAATGTTTGATGGCGCTGTCCTATGCATTGTACTTTGTTCACAATTTCTTGAGATTGAATTTTTTTATACAGAATCCTAAATTTCGAAAAATAAAAGTACCTAAGTTACTCGGAATACCTTCAGCTATCTATCAAAAAAAGTCTCGTCAGAATCGGTTCAGCCGTTCCGGAGATTACCCAAAACAGATAATAATACAGACGACAAGACAGACAAAAATTAAAAAAAAAATTGTTTTTGTTATAGGTATCGTATATCGTGAAAAGTGTGATGACCACTGCTATATATATATATATGACAGCACTTCTCATTATAACCTTCTTTTAAATTACGTCGGAACGAGACATAATAAGCTGGCAGTATGGCGGGAGCGTCTTGTCGATGGCCAGTGCCAGCGTTGGACTGGCCATATAGTCGAGATGGCATTTGCCAGCCGGGCCCTAGCCTGCGCGGGCCCTCCACAGACCTGACTTGCGGCAACCATAATATAGGAAGCCCGCGCAGACTTGATATCAGTTCCTGCGACCTAAACGTAAACTAGATCAAATAGTTCGTTCTTACAATTAGAGAGAAATGAAATAGAAAAACTCGAAAAATGGTTGAACCTGAGCAAGCCTCCTCCTGAAACTAGTTTTGTTTTTTTTTTTTTTCTGAACGGCAATAACTTTTGATCGAATCAACTTATTTAGACGTGTATCATACTAGTGTAATGCATTACATTTTACATTGTTTCATAGATATTAAAAAAAACAAAATCTAATTTTTAGATGTTCTTCTGAACCTAATAAATTTATTACATCATTAGTAATTACATTTTATACTTTGTTTATCTCAATTTGTGTATCTCAGTATTTTGCGATAGTATCCCATCTACCATCACCTAGTCTCGGGCTTGTGGTCAGACACCCGGGCTATTCCGGCCCAGTCCGACCCTGGTCGGTGCAGCCGTGACGTAACAGACTTCACTTTGTCACGAACGTCAACGGCGAGCGCAGATCGTGTCCTACGAATCGCCTACGTTCCTCGTAATCTTTTTCCATGTTGTGTTTACAAAAAGCAGAACTGATACATTGAACGATTCTAATTATTCTATTGGTTATATGCCTAGAATGTTATTCAACTAATTACTTCGCCGCATTTTGTGAATATATCTCGACGCTTTGGCTGGTCCTGATAAGAGGCGAGGAAGCGTCTTTACATATAAGGAAAATAGGGTTCCTTTGACGCACTATTACCTCAAAACTACTAAAAAGACTAATTAACCATTCGACGCCAGAAGTCGTAAACTCAGGCAAGACCCTCCCAGTCCCATCCAGTACACGGATACTGAAATCCCTTATAGCTCCGAAGTCAGGTTCCTAGGAGTTCAGTTAAACGATAAGCTCTCTTTCAAATCCCACATTAAGAAAGTCAAGCGCCAGACCTCCATGGTGCTAGGTCGTCTCTATCCGCTCTACAACAGCAAGATCAAAATGGCCCTCCACCATAAGATTACCCTAAACAAGATGGTGGTCAGACCCATCATCTTGTACTGCGCACCTGTCTTCGGTCACATCATTCGTTCACGCATGCACGCCTTACAAAGGATTCAGAATCGCTTTGTAAGAAAGGCAGTAGGTGCCCAATGGTTCGAGAGAACTGTGGATTTACACAGGGATCTCAACCTGCCCTCCATTAGGTCCGTTTTTAAAACCCAGTGTCGCGCATTCTTCGAACGCGCAGAGACACACTCGAATCCCCTCATCGTGCGAGCAGTCTCGTACTTGCCAGGACGTAAGCCGCGTCGTATACGTCGGCCGCGTAGGATCTTATCGTGTTACGACGATACCATAACTCGTAGTAATAGGATCTTCCCTCCTTTACCTCGTACAAATGCGTGCCAGCGCCCACGCCCGCGAAACCGCCGTTCCCGCCGCCGGGGACAGGCGGCCAATTTTGCTCCCGCACACACTCGGCGGCGACCCAAGACGTGTCTCATTCCCCAACTGGGTAGGTTCTTGACGTCGCCGTCAGCGCGATATAGTGACACTGACCATGCATTGAGCATTACACGCACAACACTGCATACACACTCCTGCACATAACACGCAGGTACATAGGTCCTGTAAGGAACCTTTTTTTTGTATATATATTAGATTGTATATATATGAGTTTGAATACTCAGGTGACGGCCAAGCCGAGGTTCGTACCACTTTGGTAGCCCTTGAGCTAGTCACCTTATTGCGGCTGAGTGCCTTCAGCACTCGCCCCCAAAGTTCGGTGAAGCTGTAAAGGCCCTACCGGTCAACAGCATTAGATAGGTAAAAAAAAAAAATCATTCGTATATAGTTATAGGCCATTTTTTGGATTTTTGGATTCCAAGGACCCTTTCTTATTTTTTACATTATGTACATTTTTTTTTCCGCGCTAATAAAACAAAAGAATCTCATTTTTCTTCATTCCTTTGATTATATGCATTTATCACTTACACCTAAAGAACATATGAAAACCGGACGGAGCCGCGGGCACATAGATAGTTACGTTTATAAAAATACAGGTTTCTCAATCTTTATAAGATTGTTAAAGAGTGAGGGGCGGAATTAATCAGAGCAGGGGTTATCATTTGATTAAGTCTGCATTCGAACAAGCGAATTTATTTTTGTGAAAATAACAGATAATGTTATCTCTTCTATCGTAGACTCACAGTAAATTTTATTTGAAAACAAATCGTTTTTGAAGTGAAAACTTGTTTAGTCGCGTTAAGCGTTGTCAATGCTATGACGTCAGCCGTCAACATGCGATAGTATATCAAGTGTAAGATGGCGTTTAAGTGCTGGCGCTCATAGGTAAATAAAATTTATTATTACGCAGCCTCTCGTGTGTTATGATTTCATAATTTATTCATATAAACAATATGAAAATGTTCATAATTATTGCTCGGAGTTCCGATAAATGTAAAAACAGACAAATGCTATATGTCAAATATCATTGTCATATCACAGGCATTTTTTTCAGATTACTTTGAATACCTAATTATTTATGATTTCGTTCTTTAAACGTATTAAGCGGGAAGTCAGTAATTTATTTTTAAACTAGCCGAGTCCCCGCTGATGCACCCGCGTTTCATATATACCCTTCACTGAATTTTAATTTCTTTATACGGAAACCCTAAGTATCTTCCACATTTTTTTTTTTTCCAAAATGGTACTAACATTAAGCGAAGATATTTGTCACGAATTCAAAAAGAAAAACCGGTCAGTGAAACTGTGCCTTGAATCAGATTTTATTCATAATTTCATCGAGTTTTAATTTCTTTTTATGCGCGGAACCCTATTTATTTTCGTAAACATAAAGTAGCCTAAGGTACGCAGAGTAACTTTCAGCTATCTGGCAAAAAAACTAAGTCACGTCACGTAAGAGTAAATAACAAAAAAAATATGAGAAAGGCTCGTTGGAAAAATTCCCCGTCGAATGTTAGTAGTTTCATCCCCGATATGTTCCTTAATTTTGAGGTGATGGTGCCTCAAAGGAAACATTACTTCCCTTAAATGCGTATAGATTACATAGATCGAAATAAAAATAAAAAAAACAATTTAAAATCATTATATTTCATATTTATTATTTACATTATGTGTGTGTGTATATATATATATATATATATATATATATATATATATATATATATATATATATAGATTATATTATATATCATTCGTTACAATATTTCCTTGTTTTATATTTCCTGATTAAATTGCATCCGATTCGATTTGTGATTTCCGTATTTATTAATATATATATATATATATATATATATATATATATATATATATATATATATATATATATATATATATATATATATATATATATATACAAGGTATGTCTCATCGATATCATTAATGTTACAGAGGCGGGGCGCATTCCTTTTATTATTATTACTGCAGCGAGACATAGTGTCTGGTCACTGCACAATCTGGTCACTGCACTCTCCTTACTATCTGGCATCCTCTAGATTTCCGATGGAATTCCTATATATATATATATATATATGTACAGTTCTTAGAGGTTTTCGTGCAGGAAGTGGAGTAAGGTGGCTTCATAATGCTTCGCAGCGTGCATCGCCCTGAGGGAGTGTCTCTCGCCTGGAAAGACCTGGAGAGGATAAAAAAAAAATATTTATAGAACCGCCAAAAGTAGTCAAAAATAAATTCGCGACTACCATACACTTGTTAAAATACCATCACGGTTACATATATAGGGGCATCGCGTATCCAAAATAAGGAATTTTTCCGATTCATTTGAACCAGAGATGGTGGAACGCGTGAGATTTCCTTGTGAGAGCTGGTGGTGGATTACCTGGACCCTGTGCGGTTTCCCGAGCCTCACCAGCTCGGAGACGAGCGAAGCCGTGTGACAAAAGTGCACGTTCTCGTCTGCTAGACCGTGGATGATCAGCAGCCTCCCCTCCCTGTTCCAAAAAAATGTTATTTTTAATTATATCCTTACAACCACAGAGTAAACTTTGCCTTAAGATTATCAAACTCAAAGGTGTTAGTTAGTAAAGCGGGCAGACTCTCTATCACCAATTCCCTATCACCATGTTATATGCTTTCACCAAGACGTTTTTCTTCAAAGATTCAAAGCTACTTTAATAATAATGTGGTTTCCGATCACAGAAGAACTAAAAGTTGAGTTCAAAGATTCAAAGCCACATTAATATCATTGTGGCTTCCGATCACAAAAAAACTAAAAGTAGAGTTCAAAGATTCGTAGCCACTTTAGTAACAATGTGGCTTCCAACCACTGAAGAACTAAAAGTTGAAGTCAAAGATTCGAAGACACTTTAATAGTAATGTGGCTTCCGATCACAGAAAAACTAAAAGTTGAGTTCAAACATTCAAGGGCACATATTAATATCATTGTGGCTTCCGATCACAAAAAAAAAACTAAAAGTTGAGTTCAATAATTCAAAGCCACATTAATATCATCATTGTGGCTTCCGATCACAAAAAAAAAAACTAAAAGTTTAGTTCAAAGATTCAAAGCCACTTTAATAGTAATGTGGTTTCCGATCACAGAAGAACTAAAAGTTTAGTTCAAAGATTCAAAGCCACTTTAATAGTAATGTGGCTTCCGATCACAGAAAAACTAAAAGTTGAGTTCAAAAATTCAAAGCCACATTAATATCATTGTGGCTTCCGATCACAAAAAAAAACTAAAAGTTGAGTTCAAAGATTCGAAGCCACTTTAATAGTAATGTGGCTTCCGATCACAGAAAAAACTAAAAGTTGAGTTCAAAGATTCAAAGCCACATTAATATCATTGTGGCTTCCGATTACAGAAGAACTAAAAGTTGAGTTCAAAGATTCAAAGCAAAGTTAATAAGAATATGACTTCCAATCACTGGAGTAATAATGGTCGATGTAGAATAATCTTAATACTAACTGGTCTGGGAAGAAAGGAGCGTGCGCGAGGACGCTGGCCCGCGTGTACGCGTGAGGCGCGCGAGCCGGCACGCCCATGTACCGCTCAGTGTACGCCGTGTCGTAGAGCCGCCAGCACGTCACCGGCGCGCCCGCCACGCACACCTTGAAGATATTCGGACGAGTCGCCAGCGCCAGCAGCGACAAGTAACCACCTGGAACACCACAAACGGGACACTCTAAAAACCCCCACACACCACCCTTTTTTAAATAGGGAAATAAATTTATGCACCCCTGTTCCATGGTGTTCTAGCAGAACCGATGTCCGATTCTGCTAGTATGCTATGGAACTTTATTTTTACAAGTAGTAAGTTAAGAGATAATTTAATTTAGTTGTATTTTTTTTTTGTTATGTCAGGTATATTGGGTATGCTCCGATAGGGCTGGCATACACTAATGTGTAAAAGCCGTTTAAAAAAAAAATATGCACCTCCTTCCTATACGGGGACAGAGAGGGGAATGTGGTACTAACACGAGAGACCGCAACTACTCACTAAAACCCTATGGTTGACAGTCGTCTACCGGCTGGGAGTCAACCCGGCCAAGAAGGCAGAGGTCCTAATCCCGGAAGAGAACCCCGGCCAGCGCAGGCTGTCTACTCGACAGCCTCTATTCCTCATTTTAGTTAATCGCAATCTGTGTAAACACAATTTGTGCCAGTGTCATGTAGGTAAGGCAAATCGATGGCCCATCCTAGTCGAACTTTCCATGGAGCTTTGTCGACACCTCAGAATAAATGTTACACGGTTATCTTCTATGATAAACTTAACTTGTACGCAATAACTAAATTATATCACACAGAACGCCACTAAGATTACATGATATAGAGACAAATAAACAAGTTTAATGAATTTAAAAAAAAAGCAACTGCTACATGACATACCTTAGTGTGCTTACCATCCTGGACCACATCGTCATTTAATATCACGAAAAATTGTAGTCAAAGCGTTGAAACCAAACAGGTATATAAAATGAGATTATTTCTGTAAGTTACCAAAACTTAAGCACGAATTTTAAACATTCATGTCTGTCTGAATGTCAGTTTGTTTATTTGTTCGGACTTATCTCGGAAACGGTTGAACCTATTTTGAGGAAATCTCATTGGCAGATAGAGGACTTTTCAGAGAATAGTATAGTCCACTTTTAGTCAGCATATAATAAATGATATAAAACATTGATATGTTTATGATCACAATTATTCGAAAAGAGTGCTTTTTATTGTATGCGCTCAGCGCTTTGACTAGAATCTGACTCGGTATTAAGTGATTAACTAAACGTCGATCTAAAACCTAAAATCTAACATGGAGTTTTTGTGACATCTCAAAATTAAATAAGCACAAACACATAAATAGCCGTCTACATTATGTAGACGGGAAATACTGCAATGTAAACTATTACAAATATAGATTACTAGATGACAGATCAAGATACCGAAAAAAAACGTTCTGTTTTACGCATAATACTTCCATTTACAAAGATAAATGTCACGTGAAACGGAACGTAATTCCAATGATTGTTCCTACAACTCACCATAACTCCACCCGTGTATAGCAACCCTCTCCATATCGATGCAGCCGGTTTCCTTCGCCAGCCACTGCAGCACCTCAACCTGATCACCATACCAACAGGTCACTATATGATTTTCAGGATATGCCGCAGTTGGTAGTGCGACCGGATTCCATGTCAATGGGTGCGGGTTCAAACCCCGCCCCACCCCATCCAGCTCTAAACATGAGCCTGAGCTTTCGGTGAAGGGAAACATTGTGAGGAAACCATAGCATGGTGGTAGGGCATGACCACCTGGGTAGCTACCACCCTCAAGTATTGTCTCCAAATAACACTGAGCATACGGTGTAAAAAAAAAACACAAAAGTGTGACGACCACTGGTCTAAACAATGGAACCAAAATGGAAGTATTAAAAATATTTTTAACCGCCCCCCCCCTCACCCACAAAGTTTTTGACCGAGTCCACGCCTGTCTAAACTCCTACTTCTATAAATGGTTCATAATTCTTGTCCGGCCCCAATGCCCCAAAGGTTCCAGCGAAGGGCAACATTGTCCCCACACCATAATATGGTAATAATTTGGTTAGCTACCACCATCAGGATTGGAATATCCATCGCCAAGTAACTATGCGTATACTCTGGCAGCATCTTAACCGTCTTGGATCACATCGTCACTTAACATCAGGTGTGATTGTTCTCAAATTCACCCATACAGAAATAGACGTGCAAGAAATAGATTTCAAGAGAAAACATCAACGATGAAAAGAACGAAAAAACATGCGTACATAGTACACGTATCAGGAGTGAAACTTCTTCGGCAATCGTTTGCTTATATACATATGTATATAGGGTTTGAGAAAACGATAAAACAATATATGTGCGCTTACATTTTAAACAAACAGCCATACGCACGTTTCCTTAACAACGAATAAACCACAAACAGAAGAAAATAATGATTCTACAATCCAAAAGTAACAGCGTATTTATTGTTTTTTCTCTCTTTCTTTACCACTGCGTTTTTTAAAATCATGACGCCCAGCGTCATAATATATGACACTTAGTGTCAGATTTTCTGACGCTCATCGCGTGGCCTTGAAATTTTACTCTCATCCCGAGCAAAGAAGTTTCACACCAACATGAGATAAAAAAAAGATATGGCGAGAGCTGTATAACCTGATCATCCAGCTCGATCTGGCCCAGTTTCCCCCGAATGGCAGACTCCCAGGCCCGACCGCGATGCTTGGAACCGCGGGAGTCCACTGCGACCACGTTGAAACCCCTAGCCGCTAGCATATGCATGCGCAACTGTCTGATACCCTACCACATACACATCATAATCTATGGGATCGTCCATTAATCACGTGTGGCTTGTTACCGAGTAAGGTGTGTTCGGACACAATCACGAATTATCATAAGAGGAAACCAAAACCCCACCACGTACAACCAGAAATGATTTAAAAAGTTGATAAAAACATATATAGACAAAAACTTTATTGCACATAAACTTTGTACGTTTACGAGCTTAATGCCATTTGGCATCTTCTTCCAGCTAACCTGCGGTAGTGTTGTTGATACAAAGAAGTGGGTAGTGCGTTTTAATGCAATAATGTGTTATATTATAAATAATTTGTAGGTACTAAAAAGTCAAAACTGAATAATATTATAATATAAATAAATAAATAAGATACATAAATATTAAAAAAAATGCTATTTTATAGATAAAATATAATGCTATACAGTTTCGTGTTCCTGTTCATTAATATGTAGATTACCCATAAAAGTGAGACAATAGGAAAACAATAGAAAGCTGGCGTAAACGCCAAGTTAGTGCTCGAGGGGGTTAAAGTAAAATTGATGGAGTTTGGATTTAAAATTGTTGATAGTCTTATCATTTTGTGGGTCAAGAGTTCCACAATCGTGTAGCTGTAAATTAGTTACAATGTAATGTTGTAGTGTGTTCAGGGATACAAACATCACATGATTAATGGACGAACCCTGATTTGCGTTCACTAATTTTATCTAGAATAAACGACAACAATAAATCGACATAAAAACAGGAAAATATTTTCACGAATTACACTATTTTTTTTTATTTTCACACCTATAATGCGTCTGGCGAGAGAATACGTTTCTGACACAAGTCACATTAGCTACGACAAATAAACTACGACAACAACTCGTATTATTTTTTTCCTTATTTTTTTTTAATAAACTGGTTACATAAAAATAGTATTTTTAATGTTTAAGTTTCATTTGTTAATTGAAATTGCTGACATAACCTAAAATTTAACATTTGTCTGGTTTGTTACATCTATTGCCGTTTCGATTAATAGTTATGTATCTCTGAGCGCGCCATTTTATACTTTGGCATACTGTAGCATGTTGACGTGTGACGTCAAGCATTGTTAAATCTGTAAGTTGTCACGCCAGCGAGAATCGCTCAACGCCGCTAAAGAAGTTTACACATAAAAATGATATATCACTTGTAGACGGTACCTTGTAATTGTTAGTGACTATCTGGACTTCAGGACCCCCATACACATGTAAGACGGTGGGATTTCGACCAGTTCGTCCGCATCGCCATAGCGTGCAGTACGCGGTCAGCCCGCAAGATAACCTGGTCTCATATATCTGAGCCGGTGGGATGTCCAAGGCGCTCAGCGAATTTTCTATAATATAATATTTCAAACTCACTTAAAATCATGTGAAATTGTGGTCAAAGCGTAGAGTCTATATATATACCAAAAAAAAGTACACGTGTCAGAAGTGAAACTTGTTTGGTGATCTTTAGTTTAATTTATTCTTTACACTGTATAAGCTCACTCTGTGTTGACCACAATCTTGCTTGAGTTTAAGTGATCACGCGATCCAGGATGCGATTAGTGTAAATCTATTATGTTTATCATCCTGGACTACATCGTCACTTAATATCATGTGAAATTGTGGTGAAAGCGTAATCTATACCCTAAAAAAAGTCCACATGTCAGAATTGAAATTCGTTTGGCAATCGTTAGTTTATTTTTTTTACACTGCATAGGCTCAGTGCGTTGACCACAATCTTACTTGAGGTTAAGTCACAATTTGGTCTGGGATGGTAAACGCACTAAGCCTAGAGGTGCTGGATCTCAAGTGATGCTACCGGAAGACACTTATTGGTATTTGGCGACATGTTTTCAAACTAGGGGGTGGTAGCTACCCAGGCGGGCATCATTATGAAATGCTATAGTTTCCTCACGACGTTTTCCTTCACCGAAATCCCAAATCTATAAAAGAGTTGGTTAAGCGGGTTCAAATCTACGTCCATCGAAGCGAAATCCAACCACACTATCAACTGAGCCATCGTCGCTTCGAAATAGCTAATAAGAAAAATCACAATGTCACCTTTTATTTTCAACAAGGCAAAGTAAATTCATATACAGGCTGACTTTGAAATCAATGGCAATAACTAAACGGGCGCTTATAATTATGAATCTGAATAAGTGTACAAAGAAAAAAATAATATAGTGAATAAATTAATTAATTTAATATTGTATTTATTTTATTTATTTATTAACTCGTATATAAAAAAAAATACATATAAACTAAACCGATACATAAAATTAAGAGCCAAAAATGAATTTATCACTAATTAAAAACTTATTACAAGACAATGTTTACATGCGTGAGTGTATGTGTGTGTGTGTGTGTGTGTAATGTGTATAAATGTGGATAATTTTTTTTGATTAAAGTATAAAAAACCGTGCGACAAGTATTGCGCGGACAATGAACCTCACTCGCGCACCTCTCAGATAATTTACCTACATATTTACAAAGTCATCGACCGCTGCAAAACGGCTACGGATTTTCGGATACTTCAATTGCATTTATAATACACGTTATGTTTATAGTTTTGTCTTAATATTTTTTTCCCGTAAACATATTTAAAAATATTTCTGAATATAATTTACAAGCTCCCATTTAATAATTATCGCAATTAATTTCGATATCAACCTGTATATTCACAGAGATAAAGGGCCGTAGAAATTTTATATATGCTCCAATTAGGGCGCGTTTTTTTTTTTTGTTGGCACGGGGTTCGCGGGAGAGGGCGTCTGAATGTTGATTATGTTAGTAATATTTCATAATTAATCTTGGTTTTTTTTTTGTAATGAAACTTCTTACGGGACGGTGTGAATGTGATTTTATGAAACGAAAATGTGTAACGAAATAGACGCCACAGTTCCATCATTAACTAATAGATGTCTAATAGCTGAAAAACGTTTTTGCTTGTTAGTACTAAATAAACAAACTAGATGTCACTAAAACGAACGTTTCAGTTCTAACGCGTGTCAACTAGGAATCAGTTTTACTTTTTAAATTATGCTAACAGTTACATAATCATGGGGGGGGGGGGGGGGGAGATCAAAAAGGTTATGAAAGGCTCCTTTCTGGTTTGTTAATTTTTGAGATCATCGGGGACGGAGAAGATTGAACTGTGATTACGTACATTTAATTAAAAATAAGCGTTTTGTTTAAAATACTGCCTCGGTGGCGCAGTTGTATTACGGTGCGACTGCCGTTCTGAGGTCTCGGGTTTGATCCCCGGGTCGGGTCAAGTGGTATTGGGTTTTTCTACTCAGTATCATCCCGGAGTTTGGAATTTGTACCCGATATGGCGACAGGCTCGCCCCCTGTCTCACCTGAGACGGAACTAAACTCGGCGAAATGTGGGTGGTGTAGTTCGCTACATCATCTCTGCCTAACCCTTCGGGGATAACAGGCGTGAGCTTATGTATGTATGTTTATGTTTGTTTTGTTTTTCAAAATAATGCTAATGCTTACGTAAGTATGGGGGGGGGGATATAAGCTTACTATTGCTGACAATTGGGGGAGGGGAGGGTTACAAATGTCCAAAACTTTACTTAAGTAATTCTTAAACGGCCTGTTTCTACTTTGTTTATTTTTGATAGCATGGGAGACGGGTAAGACTGAATAGTGATTACGTAAGCAATGTTTACTTACATACTTTTAGTAAACAGATTTCTTAAAAACTATGCTAAAGTTTACGCGCCATTGGAAAGGGAGGGAAGAAACCAGACTTTATGCCTGAGAAGGCAGTCAAAAATCACGTTCACTTTAACGAGCCCTAACATAAGGACGAGCGTGTGCAAAGAGTATACGTGGCAGAAGTGAAAAGTCTTTGGCAAACGTTTAATTTAAATCTGTAAGACAAATTATTAGTAAGGGATGGATAAATCAGAGGTAGATAGAGAGAGAGAGAATAAAATAAAAGAGTTAAAATACCTCGGATCAGTAGCGTGGTTTCATTGCAGTCTATATCCTCAGCGTCAGCAGATCGACTGTCCCATGAACCGTTGAAACTACGGGACTCTGATAATTCTGTATACCAGAGGAAAATATATTAGAAAAACAGACGATAAATATCCAGAAGAAATGGATTCGACATTGAGGAAACCATAGCGCATTGTAGTAAGACATGTCCGCCTGGGTGGTAGCTACCACCTTCAAGTTTGAAAACCTCTCGTGAAGCACCAATCTGCTGCACCACTGGGCTTAGTGTGATTACCATACTGAGACACATCAATACTTAACATTAGGGGTCGTTCATATAAATTCGTTCGCATTTAAAGGGGGGCAGGGTAAGGGATGGGGAGGGGTCCAAGGGAAAGTTTTGAAAAAAAATATATATATTATCTTAGTTTAGATGTAAAATATAAGTAGATTTAAGCTCACATTAGTGTCGAGTACCCATAAAAATAAGACAATAGGAAAACAATGGAAAGCTGGCGTAAACGCCAGGTAAGTGCTCAAGAGGTGAATTAATTATGAAAGAAGGTAACTGCATAGCTGCATGAAATATTATAGAGAATTTTTTCTCACGCAAGTCGAATTAAACCTCCAACATAAAAAAGGTGTGGACCCAGAGTCCGCAGAATTTGTTTTATTTTAAAACAAAAAAAAAAATCAAAAAAAGGGGAAAGTGACGTTCGCCGTTCATTATTTTTCTTCATGAGCACTAGCTCTGTGACGCGACTTTAGCTGCGTTGCGATCCGACACAACTGGTTTCTTTTCTTTTCCAATACTTGAGAGAGTAACGTTTCCACGTAACCTGCCCTCTCGATTCAGTTACAAATTAATACATACTGTTTCTCATGTACTTGTTATATTATATCCTTCGAACAACAACAGCAGCTAGATATCGGCTCGGAGTAAAAAATACATATCGGGAAATAAGAGCTCGCTTGAGAAGTGAGCTCTTATTTTGTACAGTTCGTTTGAAACACGGCCAGTGTAAACACGCTTCACAATACCGACGTTTATAATCATAAGTTGCAAAAAAATGCCCGAAAAAAAAAAAATTAACTTACATTCGGTAAGCACATGAAAAATAAGTTACATTGTAAGCTTTAAACTAACAAATAATATTAAATTTTTAACAAAATTACCGATTTTTAAGATATAATTAAATTTTATTATAATAACTAAATAAATATTTTTAATTCTCAAAATTTGTGTACTATCATTTGAAATATGTCATATGACTATGGACCCTGACGGAGGAGGAGGGGACTTTAGATTTGTGACGAAATATTTCTAGAGGGGTCACAGAAAGTGTGACACTTCGTGACAATATAGGAGGGGCGGACGTGAAAAAAGCTGATTTTAGCGTGACGTATTTTATGAACGGTCCCTTAGATCAGATTGTGATCAAACCGCTAAACCTATATGAAAAGAAAAAAACAAATCACACCAAACTTAAGTGGATAACATACGTACGTACCGAACCGCTGATTTGGTACGGCGGGCGGCCGAGCTTATCAGTCGCCTAAATAGGGATGGATAAGTAGTTAATCTTTTACGAAAAATATCGATATTTGAATCGATTCGAATCTAAGCTTGGTCAATCGATTCACAAAACGTGTAAGTTCAAAAGATCGATTTTTCAAAGTATCGATTAGTGGAGTAGTACCTATCCTTTTTGTTTCCTATGATATAATGATCATCTGTACTTAGGAAAGTCATTTTTCCTTAATAGGTTAGGCGTTTTTTATTGTTTAGTTGGTATTGCCGTGTGGTGCCAGCTTAAGAATAGTACCACCCCATATCGTTCCCGTGGGTGTTTCAAAAGGCGACTAAGGGATACACTAGGGGATGGGCACCGGCATCTTCTAAGGACAACAAACCACTACTGCGATCGCCAAGCCGCCTGCCAAGCAATTATGGTAATTCCCCCCTTATCTTTGGGGGAGACCTAATCCAACAGGACGCCTTTATGGTTGGATGGATGGATAAATTTTAGTGCTTTGGATATTTTTTTTTTTAACTGGTTTTACTATCAATGATGATTATAGTCTAATTTCGACCACTGAAAGAATAAAAAATCAAATAAAACAAGTGGAAAATAAATTAATCTCTTGGACCTCGATGTTTAGTGAATCGATTCAAAAATCGATTATTTTGAAAAAAAATTTACCCCATCTCTACTTAGGCGATTGATGACCCCAGCCATACCATGTCCGCGGTCCGATCCGTACGTGTATCAACAGTTTAACATATTAAAAAAATGCTAAAAATTACTACTGAAGTTAATGTCTACTGCATTATTAGGTAATTAAAGTTATTCCCCGCGTTCGAACTTATGATATGAGGGGAATCCCCATTGCCGGTAGTTCAACAAGATATCATTGCTTGATGAACCTTTTAAAAACACTATTGAAAATACCTCGAAATAAATGCATTTGCAGAATTGAATTCGCTAAATTACCCTACTAAAGTTCCCGATCCGCATAAATAAATAGGTGAACGAATTATTATAGTTTCACGAGAGGTTTCGATATGCGATCTCGATCCGTTTTACCCACTGCAATGCGAAATTTGATTGTTGGTTTTTTTTTTTTTTTTTTCGAAATTCTGAAAAACCGGTTTTTATCTTTTGTCTGTAAGGACATATCTTGAACCATATTAATAAGCTAGAAATTTTCCATTAAAAGAAAAATGTGTACAAGAGGAAATTTACTCACCGGATGAGGTTCGCTCCATGAGGGTGCCTTGCGAGTGAAGCCGCGGGCCACTACTATGCGTGATACGGTATACGCGGGTACAGGGCACACTAACGATATTCGAGCTTGTTATAACCGCCGTACTGCATTCCTAACGATTGACACAGTTAACATTATAAAGGTGTGCACACACCGCAAGACATACAACGCGCGTTTTAAAAAAAAAAAAAATTTTTTTTTTGAAGTGAAAACATCTTTGGCGGTATCGAGCGATCCTCATTTAAGGAAAAACTTATAGATTCGCGTTACCAATACTATGACGTCACCCGTCAACATGCTACAGTATATCAAGTTTAAGTGCTGGCGCTCGGAGATAGATAATTAAATGTATACTCAACGTCAATTTACAAAGTAAACATTACAAAACAGATTTTTTTTTCAAATTTTCGAGCTTTCATTTCTCTCTGCAGCCCCCATGGCTGGTTTCATTTTTTTTTTTATATCCGGTCCCACCTCAATATATGTTATATTATTGACTAAATAAAATTAACTTTTTCTTTGCGGGAACTTCTACCGAGTCCGGGGGCGATCAAAATAAAAAAAAAACCCATCGAGATCAATCAATCCGTTCTCGAGGCATCATCATAGGGGCCATTTTCCATGCATATGAAACAGCATCCGTATAGAAAAGTAATACATTTCTTAATCTATATATATATAAGGAGAACGGGGTTCATTTGTCGCGCCATCACTTCAAAACTACTGAACATATCGGCATGGGACTGCTACGATTCGACGCGGAATTTTTCCTAGATGGTTATAGGCCCTATTATACCCTTTCTCATTTTATTTTTCGATTAACTCTTGTGTACATTTTTCCCGCACTAATAAAAAACATTCATTTGTTTCTTTAGGATAGGTATAAACGAAATCCTTCTTCTATAGTGGGGGCGGGTTCCTTCCTCTTTTCTCTTTGCCCACCTCCGCTCTGCCCCCTTCTTTCTTCCTTCTTATGGGGGGCAGGAAGTATATCCTGCCCCGCGGACTGTTGACCGTTGGGTCATGCCTCCCTTCGGGGCGGTGGGCGAAGAGGTGGAGGCATTCTCCCCCCCCATCCCCATTAGGCCATTGCACGGACGAGGCCCGGTGGGTTCGCCGCAGGGGGCGACGCGGTGCTTGCGAAAGCCATCCCGTATCGCCCCCATCCCAAATGCGGCGGACGGCCCCGGGGGGTTTCAGTGGGTATTCCCGGGCGACTCTCGCCCGAGCGAGACCCACACTGACACGGAGTCGTCCCTCCGTGCCCCCCTTACCTATTGCATTGGGGGACTCCGGTCTCACTAATGCAATGGGTAAGGGTAGTGCGTAAATGCATTTCTCCCCGAGGTATAAACGAAATGTTATATATGCACTTTTTCACTAACACCTAACGAACATAAAAAACGCGGGCGGAGCCGCGGGCACACAGCTATGTATATTACCTCATCAATATCCACGGTGCAGGAATGTCCGACTGTTGTTAATAACGTGATACCGTGGGCACGAGCACCGTCAAATGGGCACGCGTACAGGTGCCTCTCGAGGGGAGTTTCCCGAAGACCGACGAAGTAGACCAGATTCCTGGCTTCGTCCACCTGTGAGGGGTTCATTGAAGAGACCATAAAGGGGCTGTCCATTAATTACGTGAGGCATTTTTGAGAATTCTTCGAAATTCCCGCCCTCTGGTGAGATTTCTTAAGGTTTTCCTCAACTGACAAGTTATAACTCCCTCCCCCCAACCCTAATATCACGCGAGATTCTACGGAAATTGGATTATTGAGAACAAAAAAAAAACACAACTTGTTCTATTACTTTTAGATGAAGACTAGCTGCTCTCGGCTATTTTTCTCGCGTAGTTCCCGTTCCCCTAAGATTTTCGGAATAAAGAATATCCTATGATACTACCTGAATTTCAAATTATCTCCATACCAAATTTCATCGAAATCGGTCAAGTAGTTATTAAGTTTATTCGTAACATACAAACACACAAATCTTTCCTCTTCATAATATTAGTATAGACTACCAATAGCGAATACGACAAACGCTATTGTCTCAGATTTGGCCATATTTTACTGTAGAAATATTTTTTCACGCAATTTTACACCGTTTACTGTTAGAAAAAAAAACGTGATATTTGCTACAACCCCCCCCCCCTGCCCTCGTCATTAAGTAAGATTTGGAAAGAATTAGCTTGATGCCCTCCCCCTCCTAGAACACCTCACGTAATTAATGGACGTCCCCTAAGTTATATATAGATGTTTATCGAAGGGTATAGGTTTTAACCACCACGCACATAGTGAAAATCCCATCCACAGTGACGCGTTTCGGTACGTCATAAATCAATATACTAATAAATAAAATTGAAGTGTCTGTTTGTAATGCCAAAATTTTTTTTTACTAAGTAGATATATGAATTGTCTATACGATACCTATACAACAAATACAATTTTTAATACATTTTTTGTCTATCTGTCTGTTTGTTTTTTCCGGCTAATCGCTCGGAATGTATCGACGGATTTTCACGGGATTTTTTTTTTCGGTACATAGCTAAAGTTACACCGCGTAACTAAGGGCACTTTTCATTTTCAAAAATAATTAGGGTTTCGCGTAAAACAAAAAAAAAAAACTCAGAAATTCAATGCACAGTTTTACGGGTAAGTGCTTGAATTTATAATAGCGCTAGTTCCCGTATAAACAAATTAAAACGTAATAGGCTTAGCGCTTTGACCACAATCTCACCTGACATTAAGTGACAATGTCGTCCAGAATAAAATAATAGATATCAGTCAGTTTCTTTTTTATAGCATGACAAAGTATTTGAAATTATGTCAATACCGTTAAGCCATTTGTTCTAATTATAACGGAAGTTTTTTTTTTTTACACTGCGTAGGCTTAGTGATTTGACCACAATCTCACCTGATGATGTTAAGTGATGATATGGTCCAGGATGGTAAATAACACTAGAGGTGCTGTTTCTCAAGTGATGCTGACGGAACACACCTATTGATACTTCGAACTGGGTGGTTTCGTCACGATATTTCACCGAAACCTGATTATTAAGTTAGATAGGTGGGTTCGACCTTTTTTTATTTTTTGATTTATTTTTTTATTTTTTTTTTTTTTTTTACGAGGGGAACGCATTAATTCACTTGCTGTCCAACCTAACCCGGGGCAAAGCCCAGGATACGTCCACCTAGGGGCAGGAGTATATCCTGCCCCGGAATGTTGACCGATGGGTCATGCCTCCCTTGGGGGGGGGGGGTGAAGAGGTGGGGTTGAGAAATATTCTCCCCCATCCCCATTGGACCATTGCACGACGAGGCCCGGTGGGTTCGTTGCAGGGGGCGACGCGGCGACATGCCTTGGCAACCCCGTATCGCCCCCATCCCAAATGCAGCGGACGGCCCCGGGGGGTTTTAGTGGGTATTTCCGGGCGACTCTCGCCCGGGTGAATCCCACACTGGCACGGAGCTCGTCACTCCGTGCCCCCTTATCTATTGTATTGGGGGACTCCGATCCCTCAAATACAATACATAAGGGTAGTGCGTAAATGCATTTCCCCCGTCAAAAAAAAAAAAAAAAAAAGGATACGTCCACCTAAGTATGACCGTATGAAGCAGTATATTAACCCATATTTTCCGGCCGAGCACCTCCCACTCGCCGGCCGTGATCGCCTCCTTGCTCACTATGTTCGGTCCTATAGCGTTGCTCTCATCGTCTGTGATCATTTCTATAATCGCTGGAAAATTAACTATTCATAGAGTCTGTTGGCTATGGTCTTATTAATTTCGGGTTTAATTAAAAAAGCTCAAAGGGAGGGCTTATGCTTGGGGAGATCCGCAGAAGAACCAAACTAACCGACGTTGCATGAAGAATTGCCAAATTTAATGTGGCAATGAGCTGGTCACAAAAGGACCTTGAATAGTATCGGAAGACGTAGCATGGATGTCCAACCCCTAAATATAGACGAACCTGATGAAGGTCGCGGGAATTCGCTAGACGCGGGTACCAAAGACCGGTCGTCGTGGAGATTTTGAGAGTGTTGACCTATGCCCAGCAGTGGACGTCTTACGGTTAAATGACTACTTTAATCACATATTAAATTGTTCCAAATACTTCCGTCGCAGTGAGTAAAACATTGCCATAACTCGGAGGAGCTATTTAGAGTTGCCATGAAAAAACGCATCTCTATGTCGAAACTCGATCAAATTAGTTCAGTTGTTTAAGAGTTGTCAAGGAACAAATAAATAAACAAACGATCATGTAAGAGATAACACAAGATTTTTTTTGTTTTATTTTTTTTTTAAATTATGTACAAGACGCTTATTAGAAAGTAAACGACCGTCATACTAAAATATCATCGAATCACAAAAACTGAAAAAAACACAATTTTTTTTTTTTATTTATTGTCACTGGACAAACGTCCTTTAAGCCTAACTTTTTACAGAATTTTGCACACCGTTTGTGACTAGACCCAACTTAAGATATAGCATAATCTCAATTATTGTTTTTATATGATAAATAAACCCGAACAACGCCGAGTAGGTTAGCTAACCTATACTAAATAAAATTAAAGTGTCTGTTTGTAATGTCAAAGTAATTTTTTTTAAACTAAATACATTACTTATCCTATATATGAGTCATATAGAATCAAAAGTGGCTATCAACACTTCAACTCGTTTTTGGCAAAGTGGAAAAAAAGTTGTGATTTGAAAGTCGATGAAACGAAAAAGCGACAGTACGTTTCTGATGGAGGTCGGATTTGTTCATCAAATCTTTTAAAGCGTGGTTAGCCTTGTGGTCTAATCCGCGCGTCTCATAGACAGTACGGTACGACGACTGAAAGGTTCGAACCCAGGGTGGGTAATATTTTTTTTTAAGGTTTCACATGTTTTTTTTTCTAAAGTACAGCAGTAATTATTGATGAATTATTATAAACTGTATTTTAATCTATAGGTAGTTCACTTATATAGCAACATGAAGTTAGTGGCACAAAGTTTAAAAAAAAAAAAAACAATATTAACGTTTTTTTTTTTGTTGGCAACTGTAGGTAGCCGCCTATGATTCTATACGTCTCAAATGATACCTATACCAAAAATATAATTTAAAAAATATATATTTGTCTGTTTGTTCCGGGTAATCTCCGGAACGGCTGGACAGATTTTGACGGAACTTTTTTTACTAGGTAGCTGAAGTTACTCCGCGTAACTTCGGATACTTTTGTTTTTTAAAAAACAATTAAGGGTTCCGTACAAAAAAATAAATATAAAAACGCAGTGAAGAACGCGGGCACACAGCTAGTACGGTATAAAAAAAAGAGATAATTTCTAGAACATTAAAAAAGCATATCAACTCACAGGCGGACCTCTCCCGCTTCTGATGTTTCAACGCGCAGGTGATCACGTACAGGTGTAAATGTCCGGTCTCCTCGGAGGCCCATATGAAGCTGATGCTGCTATCCTCGTGACTTGGAGACGGAGGTGACGGCAGGAAATACAGGATATCGTGAACGTTGATCCAGGCGTCTGGCGCTGTCTCCGACACCAGGACCTGGATCTCCTGTACAGGCTGTGGGGGGTACAGCGGTTAACCTGGACTTTTAATCCTCTTTTAGTCATCCAATGGCCTATTCGGAACCCTAGGCATTTAAGAGTCTGTAAGAGGTTTGCTAACAATTATGAAAATGAACAAAATTCTATTTATCTATACTAATAAATAAAATTGAAGTGTCTGACTGTAATGTCAAAATTAATTTATAACTAAACAGATATGAAAACCTATACCAGAAATATAGTTTTTTCAAAAATTTTGTCTGTCTGTCTGTTTATTTTTTTCGGGTAATCTCCGGAACGGCTGGACGGATTTTGACGAGACTTTTTTTGGTAGATAGCTAAAGTTACTCTCGGTAACTTAGGGTACTTTTAATTTTCGAAAACAATTAAGGGTGAGCGTAAAAAAATTAAATCTCATAAAAAATTGAATAAAATCCAATCCAATGCACGGATTTACGGGGCAAGCGCTTTTTTGCAAAAAAAAAAAAATAGAGTCCCGTATAAAAAAAGTAAAACAAAGTGAAGAATATATGAAACGCGAGCGCTGCCGCAGGCACACAGTTTATGTACCGTATAAAAGGCCCCTTGTACAATAGAGCAGCGACCTTGGAATTTTATTCAAACTTAAAAAAAAATGCCTTCAACAAAAGAAAATGAAATGTATACTAACACGGAAGTCGTGTTGCGTACAGCCCGCATCGTTTGCGTGCGCGTGCGCATCCGCGTGCGCGTCGTGCGGCGCGTGCTCGTAACTACACGGCGTACTGAACTCCGATAGAGGAATAAGAGCTAACTCGAGCCTCTGCTGCTTCCTATCCAGTAGTTGCACCCATACACTATGTAAAAAAAGGTGTGTGTGTGTACTAATGTACGCACGCAAGAAGTTATACTTCTCTGACGTAATAATAGGCCTCTAGGTTACCTGCCTAGTCTGTTTACCATCCTGGACCACACTGTCAGTTAACATCAAGTGCGATTGTGGTCAAAGCACTGAGCCTATTCCGTGTCAAAAAAAAAATAGAAAAAAAAATCAAAACGTTAACAGCTAACTTCAAGGTGTTGGGTTTTCGTGACGGTGTACGCGCGTATCGTGTGTTGACTAGCTAACTTCAGGGTGTCGTTTTTTTGTCCATCTGCTTTTTTTTGGTAGATACCAGAAGCTACTAATTTTCTAAAATAATTAAGAGATCCACGTAAAAAAAATTAAAGCTCCTAAAAAAATTAATAAACTCCTATTCAATGCGCAGTTTTACGGGCAATTGTTTGAATTTGTGACAAATATTTTCACTTTATCCTAGAAGTAAAAAAAAATTATGAAAACAATTAGGGTTGCGTATAAACAAAATGTAACGAAGTAAAGAACATACGAAACGCGGGCGCAGCCGCTGTCATACACCTAGTATCAAAAAATATAACAAAATGTATTCTAAATTGAAAAGACAATTATTTTTGCCTCTTTAATTTAATAAATCGATATAAATCCAGTGAAAAAATTAACTAATCATGTTCGGTCTTTATTATTATCGCAGGAATCGCACTAAATCAAACATTTCTATAAGGTAATCGCAAGACTACATTCAAGCTAAGCCCAGTAGGCTTTGTTAACCCCTTGAGCACTAACCTGGCATTTACGCCAGCTCTCCACTGTTTTCCTGTTGTTTTATTTTCATGGGTAATCGACATCGTATCGTACACAATCGGTAAGCTTACTATTACAAAGTGCACGTTATTTTCAGGGAGATATTTATTGTGTTATATTATTTTACACAGCGCATATTTATTATAACACGTTTGTTTATTATTCACGTACAAACGTACGTACGTACGTACGTTTTGTAGTATGTAATTATCAATGTGTGATGGTGACCCGTGTGGTCCCGGTCAAGAGTATTACCACCCCATATAAACCCGCGGGTGTCGTAAAATGCGACTAAGGGATAAAAACCAGGGGATGGGCAGCAGCATCCTCTGAGTATCACAAGCGTTTACTGTGATCCCATATGCCTTTTTTTTCTTTTCTTATTGACGGGGGGAAATGCATTTACGCACTACCCTTACCTATTGCATTAGTGAGACCGAAGTCCCCCAATGCAATAGGTAAGGGGGCACAGAGGGACGAGCTCCGTGCCAGTGTGGGACTCGCCCGGCCGTGAAGCGCCCGGAAATACCCACTAAACCCCCCCGGGGCCGTCCGCTGCATTTGGGATGGGGGCGACATGGGGTGGTGATCCCATATGCCTGCCAAGCGTGCCGATTATGGCAAACCCCCCCCTCCCCCTTATTGGAAAAGACGTATGTGTCCAACAGTGGACGTCTTTTGAATCGATGGACGGATAGTCCGGCCGTGATGTACGTACCACAATGCCCCGTAGGCCTGCAGCCTCATGCTGAGACAGGGACCTTTTCGACCCCATGCAACATTTTTTTTTAACTTTGTTATTTTATGAGATAATGCTATTATGATGTGTTGTATGTATAATATATCGATTTTTTTTTTGTTTTCTCGCTTAATTTATGATATCAAACATACATTAGTACATTAAAATATATAAAAAAATATTTATTTATAAAAAAAAAGTAATCATAAATATATCTTTTAATTATTGATTTAATTTAATTATATTATTGTTTAATTTATTTTTGAGATTTGCATGAATAAAAAATAAAAAAAATAAAAGTATTCTATCTGATTCTCTCATACGTGAAACTGTATGAGTTTGTCTCCTTTTAATGTCGCTTTTTCGTTTCATTAGAAAAGTCTTCACTTCAAAATGTGCTTTACAGAGTTCACAGGCACCTTTTGTTCGGCGCTTCACTCTTATACTGAATGTCTATTAAGAGGATGTGCGGTCGGCGACAAATTTGAAAAAAATAGTTATTTCAGAAATATATTGCTATCGCGTCGCGCCCCAAAGAAAGAATAGGGACAACTCGGCAGCTCGGGCTGATTTTACCTTATGTGAAATAGTCGAAAATATTACTTCCTAGTACCCCGTTTCCTCCTCCAAAAGAGAACTGATTTTTAATTTTCTTAAGAGAATAAGAAAGATTTTTGGCTATGCCTGTGCGTTGTTTTTTTTTGTCTTTATTTATCAAATTTATTTCACTAACGTATGAAAATGACGGTAAAAATCGAGCATTTTATTTTTTATTTTCAAAGGCTCGTAGTTACTACAATAATTAATTTACGGAAAAATGGCGGTTGTGGGTATATATTTACCATAATGCCATTACCCAGTAAGGGAGCGTTCAAGTATCACGTAACGAATTTGGGGAGGGGGTTCTGAAACGTTACGATGCGTTACAAGAGCGGGAGGGGGTTTACAAAAATCTCCAAAAATTGCCTTACGTAATACTTCAACGCCCCATTAGGTAATAAGGGGTTATGTTGGTATGGAAAAAAGGCCGCTCGCATATCCTCCGAAATCAAGTGTTAATTTTGAACAAATATAAATACAGTATTAGATTAGGGTGGTATTAGGGGATTTGATGTTGGTGCAGTATACTCACTACTGGCCGCACGGTGTCCAGCCAACCCTCGCCAGGTATTCGACCCAGGGGAAGGTCTCCTTGAGGGGTTGCCTCAGCTCGTACCACCGGATGTCCGTCACTTCCATCGACTCGTCTGTGTTGTCCGTCACTGGGGAGGAAGGGGGGATAAATTTATTCATATGAGCATCCAGTAACGGGGCGAGACTATAATTTGATGTGGGCGAAGTATATTTTGAGAGGTTAACACACAACCCCTCCCCCATTTTCAGAAGCCATCCCCAAACCCCCCCACTATGAGAGGCCAATCTTAACCCCCCATTTTGCGAGGCCGACACCCAACCCTCCCCCCCATTTTAAGAGGTAAACTTCCCACTCCCCCTCCATTTTAAGAGGCTAACTCCCAGCCCTCCCATTTTCTGAGACCAAACACCCTCCCCTCCCCCCGCACCGCCGTACACACCCACACACACAGTGGCAAACAACAATTTAAAAAATTCAGTTTTTGGTAACGTACATACATTCATATCTAATTAGAGAAACAATTATATATATATATATATATATATATATATATATATATATATATATATATATATATATATATATTGACATTACAAACAGACACTTCAATTTGATTAACTCACGATGTGAATCAGCTGATCCCTCCTGGTAATAATCCAGGACTGTGGACGGAGATGCCTTCTGCAGCCTGAAGGTGACCATCTTCAGCGAAGACTTCGCATTCGGTGTACCGGCCCGCGGGAATCTGCCAACATTGTAACCCATTACTAAATAATGAGGCTTCTCCGTCACGATTTACGTCAATTACGAGCCGTGGACACAGCCTATCTAACAGACAATAAAAAAATGTGAAATATTATGTTTTTTTTTTTAACACGATATAGGCTCAGTGCTTTGACCATATTCTCAGATGAAGTTAATAGTCCGAGAGCCAGGTGAAAATTTGGTTAATTATTTCTTCTCTAGAGATAATTGGTGATACGCATCAGACAATAGTATCATGACGCCTTATGACCGTCAGCTGCGGCACGGCGGGGGGGATGAGCATTTGTAACCTCCCACGCTCGAAGAAAAAAAAAATACATTCACTCATTTCCTCTCGGCTAAAAATTTATCAAATTATGGCTAACCCAATATCTCTGGGGCATATATATATATATATAATATGAGGGCACTGGAAAACATTTTTAGAAGTAGGAAAGAAAGGGACTAATGTACGTTAAGAATAGACGAGCAAGCGTAGTAGTCAGACGAAAAGAATATTCTAGAAACATTGTTGTAGTATCATCAGCTGACTTACAATACACTATGTTATAGCCAGCTGATTTTTTATTTTGTTGAGATATTGGGTTAGCTATAATTTGATAAATTTTTAGCCGAGAGGAAATGAGTGAATGTATTTTTTTTTTTCGAGCGTGGGATGTTACACCTGCTCATCGCACCCCCCCCCCCCCCCCCCACCGAGCCTTAGCTGACGTTCACGAGACTTTTATAGTTCCATTTTCTGATTCATTTTACTAATTATCACTTGAGAGGTAATTCGTCATATATTTCTGTTACTGGCTCTCGGACTATAAGTGACGATGTGGTCCAGGTTGGTAATACACACTAAACCTTTTTTTTTTTTTTTTTTTTTGACGAGGGGAAATGCATTTACGCACTACCCTTACCTATTGTATTAGTGAGACCGAGGTCCCCCAATACAATAGGTAGGGGGGGCACGGGAGTGACGAGTTCCGTGCCAGTGTGGGACTCGCCCGGGCGTGAAGCGCCCGGAAATACCCACTAAAACCCCCCGGAGCCGTCCGCTGCATTTGGGACGGGGGCGACACGGGGTGGCTTTCGCAGGCACCGTGTCGCAATACACACTAAACCTAAGTACTGGTTCTAAAGTGATGGTGCCGGAACACACCTATTGATATTCGGTGATAGGTTTTCGAACTTGAGGGTGGTAGCTACCCAGCCGGGCTTGCCTCACCACCATGCCGCTATGGCTTCCTTCATCGAAAGCTCAGGCTGATTTTATCATTACGTGGATTTGAACCCGAGTCCATTGACGCGAAATCCGACCCCACGCCATCATAGCTTTTGGTATACGTTCCGTATATACATTCATACGTGTTTACTAAAAAGTTATTTTTTATATGACAAACTGACAATTCAGTCATATTTCTATGTATAGATATAAATATACGAGTTAACGCTGGTGGTTTTTTTTTTTTTTTAAGTAGAATACATGTATAATGTGCCTCCGGAGGCCCTGTCATCTTTGCGCCGGTTAGGGACGTGGAGTGTTAGTCAGTCGGTCTCGGCCAACTTGGCACGCGGGTCACCACCACGAGAGGGGTGTCCCTCGGTGACCTTGTCTGTGGCGAGGATCAACGTATGCAAAAAAACTGCGGTTTAGTGCATACGTCCGAGCGTTCAATGAGCAGATTTCAACCACATAAAAAAAAAATGGTGGTTTTTTTTTTTTTAATTCAAATAATTATTTATAAAATTTAAGTGTAAGAAGTCAATAAGTGTTTATTAATTGCAATAAACTCGGTAAATTTTGTTTCATTTTGTATTGTAATGTTTGTTGGAGTTAAGTTAGAACGACGCTTCTTGATCTTACACTTTATTTAGATTCCGTTACAGAGTATATATTTTTCACAGACACAGAGTTAAAGTTTTATCTAAAGAATTTGCCACCTTAAAAATATAAATGTTGTTTTTAATAGTAACACCAATAATGACACTTAATTGTGATTGTTTAAAATACATTTTGCAAATGTGACTATGGAATATTTTTTTGACACTGGCAAATGCGTAAACCGTGCCTCGGCAAACAAAAAAATTACCCTCCATCTATACTAATAAATAAAATTAAAGTGTCTGTTTGTGATGTCACATAAATTTTTGTCTGCCTTTTAGTTATTTTCTGGCTAATCTCCGGAACGGCTGGACAGATTTAGATGGTACTTTTTTTTGGTAAATTGCTGAAGTTACTCCGCGTAACTTATGGTATACTTTTAATTTTCGAAAATAA
This sequence comes from Samia ricini, assembly GCA_014132275.2. Classification (NCBI taxonomy): domain Eukaryota; kingdom Metazoa; phylum Arthropoda; class Insecta; order Lepidoptera; family Saturniidae; genus Samia; species Samia ricini. Next base: position 5,666,957 of record AP028167.1, read on the forward strand.
TTAGGGTTCCGCGTAAATACAATAAAACTCATAAATATTTGAATAAAATCCGATCCGATGGACAATTTTACGGGCAAGTACTATAATTTATGAGAGGCAGGTGCAGCCGCGGACACACGGCTAGTATATTATTAAAAAATTTAAAATTGTCACCTGAATTCTTCCACCTCACCACTGCTCGTCTGTGATGATGGAAAACTGAAGATCTTGACTTCGCTTTCATCCACTTCCTCATATACTATCCGGTAAATATCATCTGTGAAACAAAAATATGCTTTCACCTAAATTCTATCATAATAATAAAGCACGAGAGAACTACAATTTTTGAAAAAAAAATTCTTAGTCCATCATTTATAGTCCGATGCAATCTTTATGGCGGAATGGTCGGAAGTTAGCCGCAAGCGCTAGTACAAGTAGTCAAAAATTATTTCACCCAGTTTATGCATTGATTTTTTTTTTAATTTCGAAAGTTTTCACGAAGTAATGATGCATTTCGAAGCGATGATGGCGCGGGTTCGAGCCCACCTATGCAACTATAAATTCGGCCTGAGCTTTCGGTGAAGGACAACGTCAGGAAACCACAGTATGGTGGTAGGGCGTGACCGCCTGGGTAGCTTCCACCCTCAAGTTCGAAAAACCTGTCACCAAATACCAATAGGTGTGTTCCGGTAGCACCACATCGTCACTTAACATCAAGTGCGATTTTAGTCAAAGCACGCAGGCTATAATGTGTAAAAAAAAATGAAGGAACAAAATAGAGTGGATAAGATGTAAGATAAATAATGGAAGTAACTAGAACAGTGTAAAGTATGAAAGTGGATGGATATAGAGTCAGAGGGAGACAGAGTGTATGGATGGGTTGTGTGTATGTTATGTGTATACAAGAGTATGAGTGTTGAGATGAAAGCTGAAAGAAGTATGAACTAATATAAGAATATAGTTTACCATCAGATTTCGGCTGCCACCAGAAACCGGTATACCTGGAGAACTCCTCCTGAGTGACATAGCACGGTACACCCGCCTGCTGAGGGTCATCAGCTAACCTGGAATAGACCACTTGCAACTGAACATAAAAAAACAACAATATGAATGGAGTCATAAACACACGCTGATAATAAAAAAATTGTACGCTATATAGGTTCAGAGCTTTGACCACAATCTCACCTGACAATGTGATCCATTATAGTAAAACACACTAAATCTAGAGCCTAGGTTCTAGAAGCCCCCTTGTAGAAGACCCAGACAAAATCAGGGTGCTTTTCGTTTATTTATGTAATTATTTTTACATAATAATTCAATTAGCAGTAGATAGAAGTTGATAACACTTACTTCTGTAAATTTCTATTTAATAATAAGTATTGTAATAAATATATTTAAAAAAAAAAACATTTTGCATTAATACGAAATTTAATTTTGACAAAATAATACAAATATATTACAGAAATCGTGAAAAAAGGCAACAAAAAAATTGTGCAGTAAATTACATGTTACTGCTTTTTGATTTACGACAGTTAAATACAAAAAATGCACTTATTTGAAATCACTCTCTATAAATGTATGTACAATTAATTATAACAAAATTTGCCGAGTGATGTCGGCTTAAGAATAGTACCATTTTTTACGCGGAACCCTAATTATTTTCGAAAATTCAAAGTACCCTGAGTTACCCGGAGTAACTTCAGCTATCTAATAAAAAAAGTCCAGTCAAAATTGGCCCAGCCGTTCCGGAGATGACAAACAGACAGATTTTTTTTTAAATAGTATTCTTATTATAGGTATCGTATATACATTAATATCTATTTAGTAAAAAAAATAATTTGACGTTACAAACAGACGCTACAATTTTATTTATCAGTATAGATGTAAGACAGTACATACCTATCAGGCTCATGGCCCTTGCAAGCGTAAGTGAGTCTCGTGGGACGTCGCAGCGCTCCGGCCGCCAGCCAGATGTCGCCGCGAGCCGCGTGCGCGACCAGCGACGGCGAACGAGGGCACATCGCCGGAGTCAGAGGAGCTCCGCCCCCCGTGTTCAATGAACGGGGCACTAACGGCGGCACCTATAAAAAAAAAATTTGAACATCCAATCCTTGTGCAGCAACAAAACGGTTTTTTTTTTTCCTTTTCGATATATGGATGAACCCAGTATTTATCATTCTCCTAACGTAACCATGTGGACTACTGACAGAAGTGAAACCTCGAAGCTTTTTTGTTTTTTTTTTTTTCATATTTAATTTCATAATTTGTTAACTGATATTATTAACATATAACGTTTGTCTAGTTTTTTTTTACATCTTTTGGAGCAATAATTATGTACACTTTGATATAGATTATTCAAAATTAAAACATACGACAGCATGCGTGTGTGGTAACGCCATCTATAGGCGGTTTGTGAGGGATTGCTGGTGAGCTTTTGTGATCATGTCAGTATTATAACTGGGAAAGCTTGTAAAATTCTTGGCTTCGTGCTTAGAACTGGGAGGGATTTTAACCAACTACTCTAATACTTCTTTATAATGCTTTGGTTCGTTCTCTATTAGAATATGGTTCAATAATATGGAATCCACAATATAACAAATACATTAACCTTATTGAAAGTGTACAAAATCGATTTATTAGGCACTTAACGTTTAAATGTAAATTGTCAAATAAACCTCTGCCACATCTGCCATCAGAATGGACAGGATTAGGAATGAGCATATTAGAGGAAGCTTGAAAGTGGCGCCAGTAACAGACAAGTTAAGAGGCGGTCGTTTATCCTGGTATGGACATGTGATGCGCAGGGAGAAAGAGGATGTTGTAAGAAAAGTATTGGATATTGATGTGGACGGTTACATGGGAAAAGGAAGACCAAAGAAAAGATGGATGAACTGAAAGATGATATGCTCAGAAAAGGAGTGAATGCGGAGATGACAACAAATAGAGAGGAATGGAAGAGGAAGACATGGAAAAGGGTAGGGAGATGATGACAACTGCCTTCACTTACTAATCATCGATTAGTGAGAGATCAAATTTAAGCTTCTTAGAAATTTCATTGACTCCGTTTCTTGTTAGTGAAATTAATTTTAGGGTTCTTCGAACTAATGCCAGAAACCACTTACTTTTTAAAATCCCTGTTGCACGAACGAGGTATGTGAAGAACACATATTAATTTCGTTCGTGCGTTATACATAATAAGAATTTTATTGAAATTGGTATATTTGCATGCCCCACAGTTCCTTAAAAAAAATGCTAAAAATAGTTTTAAATTTCAAGTGTATGCCTTGACATTATAGGTTGTAATTATAGAGGTATTAGTATTTACTTTAGTATTTACTTTCATTAATTATAATTCTAGTGGAAACTTGACTGGTTTATGCAATTCCGTATGTGTATTTTATTAACTGTGTGTGTTCCCAAATAAATAAATAAATTTTGCTGTGCCGTTGAGTGGTGGCGCTGTAGTACCTTAGCTGGACTACTGCGCCGACCCGACGGTCGAGTCATTAGTGAGCCGTAACAGTTGGATTGTGTACTCGAGTTCGAACGCCTCCGCTACAAATATTGTATATACCGCAAACCAGCGCTATTGCAGCTGCACGCTTTTTATTATAATATTAATAATATATACGCTATAAATGGAAGTGAGTTCGAGAAAACCGTCCTGGACACTATACGCTAGCAGAGGGATCGGCTGCCGCCACCGTCGGTGATTAGATTACTAGCTCCTTTCACAACCGCATCGCTTAGGCTAGATTTTCCCGCCAAAACTACTCCTTGGGTTATTTACACGCCCTAATAAATTTTATGATTTATCTCTGAGCGCCAGCACTTAAACACCATCTTATATTCCACATACTGTAGCATGTTGACAGCTGACGTCCCAGCATTGGTAACGCGAACCTATAAGTTTTCCCCCTACCGTGAACCACTAAAGAGAGGTTTCACTTCAAAAAAACGAAAATTTAAAAACAAGGCAAAACACAAATAAATAAATACATAAAAATCATTATTCTGACCTCCATGCCATCTACAATAAACTCCCACCGAATTATGCGTTTACGTAATATATGAACGATCCCTTATCATGCCACTATAATGAGTTTAGAACAGGTAGCATCTTTTGCAGTTTTCAAAATTGAATATGTCAGCTTTTGGTTACAGTTAGCAACATCCCCCGTCCTCACCTGAGTAGGGCCTTCTTCGGCGACGAAGAGCGAAGACGCGCAGGGGAACAAAACCCGACCGGTTCTCGCGTGAAGCTCGTACGAAGCGATGCCCCAAGCAGCGACTCTCTGCCTCTCCCACAACAACTGTTCCTCCCGCGACCATTTGCCTGATGTGACGCCTAACGCAACATTAGACTCGATCAATGGTTTCCAGTCTAATCTGAAATGACATAAATAATTACTTGAACTATTAAACTGATTACTTTAAGTTTGAAAGTGGCACCAGTCACATAGAAGGTAAGGAGCAGACGTCTGTCTTGGTGTGGGCATGTAATGCGAAGGGAGGAACAAGGATGTTGTAAATAAGGTACTGGATATGAATGTGGGCGTGTATAGGGGGAGACCAAACAAAAGATGGATGGCGTGTGTGAAGGATGATATGCTTAGAGAGATAGTGAATGTAAGTATGATCTCAAATAGAGATGAATGGAAGTGGAAGACATGTTGCACCGACCCCAAATAAAAATGGGATAAGGGCAGAGAGATGATGATGATAAGTTGATTAAGTTGATGGTGCAGTTGGTAGTGCGGTCGAATTTCGCGTCAATGGATTCAGATTCAAGCCCACCAACTATAAAAATGAGCCTGAGGTTTCGGGTGAAGGAAAACATCATGAGAAAACCATAGCATGGTGACAGGGCATTTTCTAACAATGCCCACCTTGGTAGCTACCACCCTAAAGTTTGAAAATCTGCCGCCAATAGGTGTGTGTTCTGGCAGTATAACTTGAGAACCAGTAACTCTAGGCTTAGTGTGTTTATCATCCTCAAAGAAACATTTCTAAGATGTTAGGGCATTCAGGCTCAACCAAGTGAAAAAAATTGTCGAAAAAAATCGAAACTGTTAGTGACATCATTACACAGTAAACATAATTACTAGTATATTAATATTTTTTTTATAATGCACAGCACAGTGACTACACTGGACCTGATGGTAAGTACAGTACAATCTAAAACAGAGGTGACTGACACTGAACAAAATTCACTGCCAGTCACCGCTGTCATGCTGGCCTGCTTAAATACCTCTTCACGCCTCTTTTGAAGGACCCAATATCATATGAAGGAGGGAACACACTGACATATATATATATATATATATATATATATATATATATATATATATATATATATATATATATATATATATATATATATATATATATATATATATATATATATATATATATACATATATATACATATATATGTATGTGTGTATGTATATGTACTTATAATATCATATGTATTATCTATAAATGTCACATATTTTCTTTCTCTATTTTTCAATTCATCTCTATTCTCTATTATCACACCTACTTTATTTTATCTCTGCACCACCTTAAGGTTAACTGGTAGAGAATGCCTCTGGCATTAAGTCCGCCTTTTTACACAATTTGTAAATAAAGAATAAATAAATAATTAAAAAAAATCTCTACCTTATTTTCAAAAAAAATAAAGCAAAATTTGAAATACCCTAAAGCTTAAAAGATTCAGTGTCTATAATGGGTCTTATAAAGGACTAATTTTCTCTTTCTAGAAATCTTTTTTGGTATATCTAGAGCCAATTTCTCCAAACTAAACGCCCTTCAGCCCAAGCATTTGCCCTAGATGCCATTATTGGCTGAGTACCTTGCTCTAAGTACTCATTATAATACCCACTGAAATTGATAAGATATCTTAAACCCACTATGTATTCAAATCAGAAGGGAAAGAACAAAATATTGCTGTATTTACGATAGTCACATGTTTAACATCCATGAAAACTAAGATTATTAGTAAATTTATCTCATAAAAATCAAGGCCCTAAAATAAACAGAAAAAAAAAAAAATATGTTGACATTGAAGAAACAAAATATATAGTTAAGTATATATATAATAATTATGTTGTAGAACAACATGTTTTAAATATTTACACTAGCTGCGTGCCTGCGGCTCTGCCCGCTTTTCACATTTTCTTCACTCTGTTATATAGATTTTAATTAATCATCAGAAAATAATGTTTGATGATGCCTGTTCATTAAATTTCATCATATTTTGTTCACAATTTCATGAGTTATAATTTTTTTACAGAGAACTATTTTCCGATTTTTGTTTTTATGGTACTAAGAGTAAGCTAAAATATCTCACAAATTATAAACACATAACATAACATAAGCTCACGCCTGTTATCCCAGAAGGGTTAGGCAGAGGTGAAATCGCGAACTACACCACCCACATTTCGCCAAGCTTATTTCCATCCCAGATGTGACAGGGGGCGAGCCTGTCGCCATATAGGGCACAAATTCCAAACTCCGGGATGATACTGAGTAGAAAAACCTAATACCAATTGACCCGACCCGGGGATCGAACCCGAGACCTCAGAACGACAGTCACACCGTAATACAACTGAGCCACTGAGGCAATTCAAACACCTACCAGTAAAACCATGCATTGAATCACATTTGATTCATAATTTCGTTAGTTTTAATTTTTTATGCTAAACCCTAAAAAAAAAGCCTAAAATATCCAGAGCTATCTCTCTAAAAAAGTCTCATCGAAATTGACCCAGTCGTACCGGAGATTAGCCGGAAAAAACAGATAGACAAACAATAATTTTAAAAAATTGTGTATTTGGTTCAAATACTGTATATAGATCATGTAACATATAGACATATAGACTGTGTATTAGACTGTATATGGACATTCATATGTATATGGTTAAAAGATCTTATTTTGATATTACAAACAGTAACTTCAAATTTATTTATGTATATAGACAAGAACACATTTATTTTCAAGGAAAACAACCACTGAATATATTTTTTTTACATTAAGGTTGTAATATCTCATAATAGTATTGGAATAATTTAAATCGAGTTTTTCTTCAAAATACATTTTATTATAATGCACTATAGGTAAATAGAATCTAGAACTTGTTCATATATTTTTTGCTTTATATTTGACTAGATAAGCAAATGGGTAAATAGGTCAAAAGGGCCTTCAGTAACAGAGTCGAGGACCTAGATAATTACATTATATTTTTCATAATATAACGCATATTATAAAGCTTTAATATATTTTTAAAAAGTCCTGTAAAAAATTGGAAATTCATTTTTTTTAACATAAAAAATAAGAATTCCATTTTAAAGGAACTTTAAATATGAGAGTAGAGCTGAAGCCCCTACTAAAGTCTGACAATAGTGGCTAAAAATAGCTGTATGCCCACAGCTGCACTGCATTTCATATATTCTTTACTATGTTTCATTTTTTTTTTATGGAGCTTTAATTATTTTTATAACAAAATTTTTGATCTAGGATAAAGTAAAAACATTTTTTTCACAAATTCAAAGACTTGCGCGTAAAACTGTTTATTCAATTTTTATGAGTTTTAATTTTTTTATGCGGAATCCTAATTACTTTCGAAAATTAAAAGTACCCTAAATAACTTGAGCTATCTACCAAAAAAAGTACTGTCAAAATAGGTCTAGGCGTTCTAGAGTTAATCTGATACAAACAGATAGGCAGACAACAATTCTGAAAATTGTATTTTTGGTATAGGTAGTGTATATAAATTCATGTCTATTTAGTAAAAAATAATAATTTTGAAATTACAAACAGACGCTTTAATTTTATTTATTAGTATAGATAGATAGGTATTAAGCTTTTTTGGTTCCATTTATTCCTTTCTAAGGAAAAGGCACAGGCACTAGACTACATGCCATCAAGTCTGACTTAAGGAACATTATTATACATCAAAATAGTAAGTAAACATTTATTAAATCTTTCCAGAGAGTATTTAGAACATCTTAGTATTCACACACTGTATCATTATTTCCTGTAAAACACTACCAAAATTCATAAATTAAAAACAAGGACTACTATAGACCAAATTCCTACAGAAAACTAATAATATCTTTATACATGGTCATACAATCATGATAATTCCAATTTAGTAATAGATGTAATATAAATCTTGAGTATTGCAAAGACTGTTTACATTGAAATTCAGTTATTTGTAGTGCTAATTAAGTTAATCATTAGACACATATAAAATGTGAAAAATTTTCAAATAATTGAAGATCAAACTTTTAAAACAATAGATATGTATTTTTGCTCTTAATATTCAATTAAATCATAGTTTCGTACAATTGTTTTAGTTATGTAAACTTGATGGACAATAGAAAAGTAAATAAATTTACCTGGTGTTATTAGGCTGTTGAGTTGGAGTAACATCAGTATACAGTAAGGTGATCTCCCACCCATTCTGCGGAGTCCTCAAAAAGTATATCCGCATTTTCCCGTTACTCAATTTCCTAAAAGAAATTGCCATAGGAACCATTGTCGACAGAGATGACAGTTCCTTCCTCAAATCGTGAACCGCCTGCCTCACCTCCGCCCAGGAGTACTTCTTCGAAGGCACTCTGACATATTCGCCAGCCGCAGCGCCGTCCCCAGCTTCCCTGACTTCCATACTTTTGATTTTTATATTTTAAAATTTAGGTATTTACGTAAAGAAAACCCTGTCTCATTGTTCGATGTAAATCCTATTCTGGCAGTTTTATATCACTTTATGAATATTTATTAGGATGATATAATTATAAAGTAAAAATGAAAGTTAAATTAACTGTACTAATTATAAAGAAAGGCTAGCGCACTAATTTATTTTTTGCGCAAAAAAAAAATAGACTACTTGCCAAATGGTCACAGACCGATGTTGGATTTACTTTATATTTCGTAGGTAGTAGGTATCAGGGTCTCCAGATTGAGTTTGCGAAATTTCCCCATTGCAGATAAAAAAAATCCCTAAAATGATACTACTTCAAAAACTTTTCCCGAAATATATAAACTTATGTATTTCTTAGTATCGTTTTTTAACACAATATAAAAATACAAGTTCTAATAAAATGGAAGATATTTATTAGAAGATTTACTTGATACTATAAACTATGTATATAGACTTTTTTAATCAAGTAAAGTCGTTTTTGAAGTCTGTTAAAAATTATACTATCTATACTTTCTTACTTCTCATACTATCTTTAATTTAACATAGTATGTAAAATGTATGTAAAATTTAGTAAAATGATTCATATTCAAAAAGTAATCACAATTATTTTAAACTTAATTTGATTTATTTATTTTATTATATAAAATTTAATATTGTAATCACAAAGAAACAATTAAAATGAAAGTGGTAAATTCTAATGAATAAGGAAGCACAAGATTCGATACTTTGTTTGCATGCTAATGGTTTTATCAGTGTATTCCCTGTTAGAAATTCTATTATATAAATAAACATTTACTTATAATTTATAACAGGGTAAAGCAAGAATTGTAATTATATCTATTATAAGTGACTTAACATTTGCATCTTTATGATAATTATATAGGTATATAATTACTACATCAACAAGGCTAGGTATTTAAAATAATTCCCCAATTTTAAACGTACAGAAATTTCTTTCCCTAAGCTTTTCCCCAAGAATTTCGTTTTTCCCCAAAAACATATTTTTTTCCCAAAATTGCGAAAAAAAAAAAAAAAAACCCCAATCTGGAGTAATTGTAGGTATGGTATGTGAGTTTTCGTTGGCTACGATAATTATATGTATAATTTTTGTCTGTGTCTTTTTTATAAAGTTAAAAAGGGAGACGAGTAAATTAAGACATGTGTCAAATTGTGAAAGTGTAGTAAGCGAGTTTGCATTCGAATCCATGGACAATTTGTTAAAATGTTTCAGAAACATTATTAAATAGACAGTATATTTTTTTATAATTATTACTAAAGAGAAGTAATAAAACATTTGAAAATGTTTAAAATAAGATATATGATCCAAATGTACATATAAATTAATGAATGCATTCGTTTTTTAGCTTGTATACAAGTAATAGCACGTTAGCAAACATTATCTTCGGAAACAGATAAAATAACAAATTTAGATTGTGCTCATAGAGAATAAAGGTAAGGAAAATCATCTGTGTATATGAAGAGTGTCCACCGAAATGCATTCAATCACATTGGCACCACTTTAGCATCAGGGTAAATTCTAAAAGAAGCGCCCAAGTAATAAGCGTACTATTTACAGTTTACGAAATAAAATCACTCTATGTGCACGATTTTTGATAATAATTCTTTAGGGTTATATTTACTACATTATTTTGGACATTGAAATTTTCAATACTTAACAACTTTAGTCGACAAAGATATTAAAAAAGTAGACAATGATCTTAATTTTTTTAACTCTGCATACTTCAACGTATCTTCTATTGCTACATTCATGGAATACCCTTTGCCTAAACCAGTGCGATTGTGGAAGGTTTTGAAACTGTTATTTATAGCAGATAGCTGGACACTTTTTCAACAATTGATGAGATTATTCTCCTTACCTTTATTCTCTATGATAATAAAATTATCACCAGAGATGAATAATAATTATCACATTATGACAGTAAAAGCAGAGAAGTAAAAGTATCATAAATAAGTATTATGCCACAGAATATACAAATTCAATAAAATCCGGATGTGACATTAGGTTTATTTGAAACTGCCGCAGTTCCGGCAGCATTTGCCGCCGAACTGTCAAACGCTCCAAACATGTCCGTGTAGTTATCGATGTATCTCATTGTTTTCTTTACGTGTTTTTTGTTGAGTGAAAATGGCTCTAGTGTCTCGTGCGTTACGGACTTGTGGTTTTATAATTTATTTATTTTATTATGTGAACGCTACGATAAATTATAATTACGGACTAAGGATATTTTCAATGAAAATTACAAGTAAATTGTGTGATGAAATGAAATGCAAATACTCAATAAACGTCCGCGGTGGTGAATCCGTGGGTGATTATTCTTGGAGGTTGACCTCGGCGGAGGGTGCTTGGGGTGGCAGGTGTGACGTCATCCACCCCAATTACGAAATAAAAGAAGTGGAAAGTGCGCAGTTTTTTACAACGCTAGAAATCTATTTACCTAATGTGAATGGTAAATCTTACTTCTGTTTACACGATAATGCTGGCAAAAATGCACCGTTCAGCGATGAATGGATACACCAGGGTGCTGAGTTCTATTTAGACCCGAAAAATGATGTAATTTCAGATGCAAAAATGTAAGTGCTAATTGTCGATTTTTTTTGTCGTGATGCGACACCGAGTCAGCTTTTTTTAATAGCTTAAGTTTTATTTGTTGCTTATGTTTATAGGATTTAAATCGGTTTTTTTTTTATATGACTACGGTTTTAGCATTAGAGGCCTTTGCAGCTTTGTAAGGTTTGTATGGCGATCCTATAGGGCTATAGTCATGGCTACCGACACCCAGTATAAAAGTACAGCAATGGTACCTCGAACGAACCTCGGCTCTGGAATTGGAGAAAAGTCTTTATTCCAGAAAAATAACTGTTACACATCAGTGTAGTTCGGGAACCACACATGCCAATTTTTGTTTTTACTTTTTTTGATTATACATACACCAACAATAATTTTGTAATTGATTATAATATATTATTAAAATTCAGATTTAGCTGAAACTTGCGTTAATTTTCGGTACCTAATTACTTTTAGTGCCTATTTTTTTATATTACATAATCCAGATCTGTTTTGAGGGTTAGCATTTTTTTTTTTTACATTTAATCTCATTACATCTCCGACATAATCTGAGTTTTATTTCCTTTTTTTTTGTGGCTTTATTGTTTTCATCTTATTCTATTTCTTATCTATGTGTTCCTATTGCATTATGGTTTACCATTCCTAACTGTCTGTCGTTACATCATCGCTATTTTCAGTACTGATCACAATTTCACCTAATGCTAAGTGACGTCGTGATCGAATATGAACAAGGCACTGAAATACTTATAGGGTTTCTGTTAAAATATTTGAATTTTATATTCCAACACCTCCTTGTCAGCAATAGTAAGCAAAATTCTTAACACCCCCAATATTACGTAAGCATTAGCATAATTTCGAGCAAAAAAAAACTTACCAAGACTAACAAGTAAAATATGTTGCTTACGTGATCACCATTGAGAACCCACCGTATCATCAAAAATAAGCAATGGGTATACCTACCTCCCCTTTTACTAATATTTATTTAACATTTGTACGGCCGGTAAGTACTTGCCAACAGGAAGCCAGGCGAGAAGATTTAGAAAATAATCTACCACTAGAGAATACGCTGTCATTACTATTTTTTGTACACTGTATAGGCTCAGTGCTTTGACCACAATTTCACCTGATGTTAAGTGACGATGTGGTCTAGAATGGTAAGCACACTCAGATTAGAGGTAATGGTTCTCAAGTGATGCTAACGGAGCACACCTATTGCTGTTTGGTAACAGGTTTCTAAACTTGAGTGTGGTACCTGACGGCTGTTATTTTACGGTTTCCTCACGATGTGTTCCTTCACCGAAAGCTCAGGCTGATTTTTTTTAGAGTTGTATAGGTGGTCTCGAACCCGCGTCCATTCACGAGAAATCCGACCGCACTACTAACTGCGTCATCATCGCTAAATGTTCTGTAATTACAGCCTTGCGTGCGCGACGTTCGCGTATCGTGTGTAACACCTTTATATTATAATCACTTGTAATTATTATTAGTAACTAGCCGTTACTGCGCCTGCGTTTCATATGTTCTTCACTGCGTTTTATTTTATTAATACGGGAGCATAATTACATTCCCAAAAAACTTTTAGTACTGAGATAATGTAAAAATATTTCTCATAAATTCAAACACATGCCCGTAAAACTGTGTATTAATTTTTAATAACTTTCGAAAAACAAAACCCCCCTAAGTTACCCGGAGTAACTTCAACTATCTACCAAAAAGATCCGTTCAAATCGGTCCAGCAATTCCGGAGATTATCCCGGAACAAACAGGCAAGAATTTAAACTTTGTATTTTTGGTATACGTATCGTACGATTCATATATATTTAGTAAACAAAAGTGTTATTTTGACATTACAAACAAACACTTCAATTTTATTTATTAGTATAGATAAAACTAAAAACGTGCGTATAATGCTTGCAAAATGTGCGGCACATTTACAATCGCACAAACAATGGATCAAAGGATTAATAGTCTTCTATTAAATCGTTTGTTTTATTTTAAAAAAATCTCAACTTTTATGATGAATAATGAATGTTATTTATGCAATAGATACATAATGTTTGTTCGTATTATAGTCTTATTTTTAAATTACCTTTCATTTTTTTTCCGATTGCGTTAGAGCGCGTCATGCCGTTTACCGTCACGGCTTACGATTCGTTTTTTTATTTATAAATATATACATACATATGCTCACGCCTGTTATCCCCGAAGGGTTAGGCAGAGGTGAAACAGCGAACTACACCACCCACATTCCGTCGAGCTTAGTTCCGTCCCAGATGTGACAGGGGGCGAGCCTGTCGCCATATCGGGCACAAATTCCAGACTTCGGGATGATACTGAGTAGAAAAACCCAATATCATTTGACCCGATCCGGGGATCGAACCCGAGACCTCCTCAGAACGACAGTCGTATGTAAAACAACTGCGCCACCGAGGCAGTTTTATTTACGGATTTTAAACGAAAAGAAAAATAACATGAGATTTTGGGAAATGACGAAAATTTTTAAAAGTTTGGACTTTAAAACTAAAAGCTTTTAAAAGTTGTTTGGTAAACATATAATTAATTTGCTATAAGCCGTGTGGTACCGACTGTACCGTGTGGTGCTGGCTAAAAATAGCACCAAAGTCTTCCCATGCGTTTCGTAATAGGCGACTAAGAGATCATCAAGGGAATGGGTTGCAGCATCCTCTGAGCACCACAAACACTTGACTGCGATCGCCAGCCCAATGCCAAGCTAGCCTATTGGGGGAGACCTATGTCGAACAATGGATGTTTTATGGTAGAATGAATGAAAAATTAAAAAATAAAACAAAAAGTTGCTGTATACAACATACCTGTTTGAAGGATTCATTAATGGTTGGAACACGTCGAGGCGAGTTTACTATTGAAGAGCTGACGCTCAGTTCGCGTCGGCGTGATGTCTTCTATAGAAATATCGCGCTAGCGTCTTGAACCGACATTTGTGTGTTACAACCATTAGAGATATTTTACGAGTCTAACTCAATATCTCGGTTTTTGACATGAACCAGTTTTATTCTGAAGGTGCAATCTGTGTAGTTGACACGCTGTAGAAGTTTAACCACCTTCATAGAATTGAACCTGTAAATACTATAGTCCACTATACCAGACTTTTTCTCTTAGTAGACAACGTGTAGGGACGCTACGAAGCACCATACAAAAACCAGAACCACGAATATAAGAAACACTTAATAAATATATTCTATCTCATTTTCCCTCGCATTAAATCCTTTAGATTTACCTATGGTTTTTTTTAATTCAACCATAAGACATCCACAGCTGGACATAGGTCTCCTCCAATAAGGAGCGGATTACCAGAATCCCCACGCTTGGCAGGCGGGTTGGCGATCGCAGTCAGGTGTTTGTGGTTCCCAGAGGATGCTGTTGCCCGTCCCCTGGTTTTTATCCCTTAGTCGCATTTTACGACACCAAAGGGAAGATATGGGATGGCATCATTCTTAGCCGGCATCACACGGGTTTTAGGCCGGAAACGCTCGGGTTTTTAACCGGCACCACACCTATGTGTTTGCCTTTTATTAATGTCGCTTTTACGTTTTGTCAAGCTTCAAATCCCACGGAGACTAAAGAAGTATTCACTTCAAAAAAAAATATTACGTAAACAAAACCACATACAAACTCTAGTATGTATAATACTTTTAACGAGCAATAAAATATTTAGACGTAAAAACACGCATGAGCTTTTGATGTGTTTTAACGTTTGTTACTCTCACGTGTTTGGTTTATTCATAACTCATTGTTCGAAACCAGGGATATTAATCTATCAACGTACTAGATGGAGCATTCGATATGATCGCTCTGATAGCGTTAAACTGAGGGTTTAGAACCACATCTGAAGTAATTAACTTGCATAACATTATTGAATCATATTTAAAAAAAATACTTAATTTGGCTAATAAAATTTTAAAACAAAAGTGTTTATAGTGTTAACAATATTTTCGTCACTCATCCGGCGGTGCCTTAAGATATTCAAAATCAATCAAAAATCAAAATTTATTTATTCAGTTTAGGCCCTAAGAAGGCGCTTATGAACGTCTAAAAAACACTACCACCGGTTCCGAAAACAACCCAGTCGAGAAGAGCCGGCAAGAAACTCGATCTGGTTCTTTTTTTTTTCATAAATATAATATATATCATTTTTTTTGTCATATAAAAAACTATACAAATTGTAGTTTTTAGTGGAAGCACAGAGATGTGGGTTATTTCCAGACATCACTATCGTTCACATAATGATCCACCCTGTAATAACCTTTTGAGATTAAAACTTGCTTGACATAATACTTGAACTTATTGTCAGGTAAATCGGTAATGTTACTTGGGATCTTATTGTAAAACCGAATACTATTACCTATAAAGCTTTTATTACACTTACTTAACCTAAAGCGTGGGACGGCCAACTTGTGTTTACTTCTAGTATTAAAATTATGACGATCATTCACTAGATCTATTATCCGCCTACATCCGGTGGGGCTCTCACTCACCTGCCAAATGTGAGATCGCTTGGAATGACTATATAAGGTTCTGTAAAGCCGACACAAACACAGATACCCGTTTGGTAAGCCGAAGTGTGCGCACGCACGCTAAGGTCGCTCGCACAAATACGTTTCACGTGTTCGATCTCGTTATCGCCGCCTTCGAAGTTCGTTCGCTTGCGTAGCAACAGCCGTTAAATTTATTTAACGGTTGAGGTGACGCAAGCGCGCGCGCCGCGTCGTGTACCCGGTGTGGGTTTCCCGCGCTGCGGTATTTTTTGCGAGCGTTAAATACTCGATTTTATAAATCTCATTTATAACTTCGTGTATTTTTTCGAAAAACGTACTTTTCAGTACGCGCGCGTTTTTACGTATACTCACCCTTTAGGTGAGGATACGTGTCGCTTCTCGACATTATTAAAACCCACTCTCTCTTGATTGTGGTCATCACCGGAAACCTAACGGTGCCAACTTAAGGTGGTGTAGGGTTTAGCAGGTTCCCTGGGGACCCCCTTCTGGGGTCTCCAAATACCGGAATCTGGTGTGTGATCACACCGGGTTTCCTTTTTTCTTACCCGACTTCCGCTCCTGCGTCACATCCATCCCCTGGGTGCTGTTTGGGCGTCTGACCCACGTCCTCGGCCCTAGGGCTTGTTAGGGCTTCCCCCTAGGCTCCGTAGGATCCAAATTCCGTGAGTCATTGCACTTCGACTCAACGGTCTTTTGCGAGACTCGCGAAGTCTCACTAGATTTTTGGCGCGCCCCCCTGCCCCTCAGGCAGGGAGGTAGTTCACCCCCCCCTGCCCTCTGCCATCGCGGGATGGCCGATTTCGTAACAACGGAGCGTCAGCTCCTTAGATTCGTAAAGGTTATGTTGTCGAAGTCTCCCGAACTCGCTCGGGAGTTCGCGACATTCAAGAATAGTTTGCCGAGCACATCCGCCGCGCTCCCTCAACGCGTCCGTAAACCGGTCGCAAACATCAACGCTCCGGAGCGTTCTCGCGCGCGTTCACCACTCGCGTCTCACTCGGGAAGGGACTCCTCCTTCTCCGACTGTAGGTCTAGGTCGCGTTCACGTTCCTATTCACCGCGTCGTCCGCGTTCAGCGGACATTATTAATGTGTCTACGGGGAATAGTTTTTTCCCCCTTGTCCCCCCAAAACTCGGCTGACAGGCGTCCCAGCCTAATGCCGAACTTCGCCACCACCTCCGCCCAGCTGTCCGGGTCAGACTCGGACAACATGGAGCTGGAGTACCCGCCGCTCGGCAGTGACGGTTTTGTCGCTGCTAGGCGGAAAACCAAGAGGAAGGCGACGGCTTCTCCGCCGCTTTCATCATCACTCTCTGGTCCTAAGATCCTCGCTGCGGAGGATTCGGCCAAACAGCCCACTCCGGTGCCAGTAGCGGCACCGAGAGTTCCCAAGCCTGCAGCTGCACCGTCTCAGGTGCAGCCCAGGAAAGTGCGTCCCCCCCCCCCTGTCACGATCCAGGACAAAGCCTCCTGGACAAAAATCTCTGCGGCGTTAGCGAGCCGCAAAATACATTTCTCCAGCGCGACGAATGTTCGCGATGGAATCATGGTGAAGGTGTCGACCACGGACACCTTCCGCGACCTCACGCGGTTTCTCCGTGAGGCGAAATATGCCCACTTCACTCACGCGCTGGAGGAAGAGAAGTCCCTCCGCGTTGTGATCAAGAGAGTTCCTAAGGAACTCTCTTGTGAAGACATAGCTGCCTCCCTTAGGGAGCAGGGTTTCCCCGACGCTGAAGTGCATCGGATGCACGATCAGCGAGGCAGGAGACCATATAACATGGTCCTTGTATCACTCCCCGCCAACGAGGTTAGCAAGAAGGTCTTCGGTCTGAAGACCCTCTGCGGCCTCTCCCGCATCTGTGTGGAAGTCCCACACAAGAAGTCTTACCCCTCGCAGTGTCACCGCTGCCAGGGGTACGGGCACAGTTCTCGGAGCTGCTTTATGGCTCCGAGATGTGTCAAGTGTCTCGGGGATCATCTCACCCCCGACTGTCCCCGTCCCAAGGACACTTCCGACCCTCCGAGCTGCGTTTTGTGCAGGCAGGAGGGTCATCCCGCCAATTACCGAGGGTGCCCGTGTGCGCCCAAGGTAAGACGCAACCAGCCTAACAAAGGCGGTAGACGCGTTCCTCAGAGGAACGCTGCCCCCCTCCTCCTCCAACCTCAAGTGCCGCCTATGACACTGAGGTCTTTCCCGTGCCTCCCAGGCACGTCGGCGTCGCCTTCAGCGGTGCCGACCCGTCCCGCCGCCCCCCGCCCCGCAGCCCCTCTGGCTCCGTGGGCACCTAGGTCCCAAGCCAAGGCGCAGCCGCGCCTGGCTACCCCCCCCCAGGCCCCTCAGGCCAACCCAACCGGCCTTGACCGGGTTCTTTTTCTCCTGCGCGTTCACGACGTGCAGGAAGTAGTCGCATTCAACGCGTTGTTGAATAGCGGCTCCGGTAACGCCGAGCTTGAGGCCATCGCGCGTTTCCCCGCCATTGCCACGACCCTTCAAGGTCTGGCCCGCGTTTCCCGAAACCCGTAATAAATGGCTAAGATAAAGCCACGCGGTTTGTCCCTTTCGTTCTTTAACGCACGGAAACTAGTTCCGCAGCGTGAACTCGTCGCGAACTTCCTCCGCGATCGTCAAATAGACGTGTTTCTTGTCCAGGAAACCCTACTAAAGCCCAAAGATCGCGATCCTAAGATCGCGAATTATAATATCGTTCGGAACGATAGATTGCCCCCAACTAGGGGCGGTGGTACCTTAATTTATTATAAGCGGTCTCTGTATTGCACGCCGCTAGACCCTCCTGAGCTAGAAAACTTAGAGGTTTCTATATGCAGAATCGGAATGACCGGCCATCAGTCGATTGTTCTGGTGTCTGTATATCTCTCGCCCAATAAGCGCATCTTAGCTTCCGATTTAGGGAAACTTTTCTCTCTCGGAGACTCCGTCATTATCGCGGGTGATCTCAATTGCGGGCACACCCTTTGGAACAGTTCGAGTAATACCAGTAATGGGATTGCTCTTACTGTGCTGATGGATGAGCTTGATTTTGAGGTCATCGCTCCTTTAGAGCCTACCCACTTCATGCCGCACTGCCGCCCGACAGTGCTAGACGTAGCTATTTTCAAAGGGGTCCGGCTTCCTGTGCGTCTCATACAAGTCGTACACGAACTCGACTCCGACCACCGCCCAGTAATTTTACAGTTAGGTCATTCGGACGACTCTAGCCCGCCAGTTGTAAAGGTCGCGGACTATTTCAAACTCGGCAGATATCTCAAGGACCATCAGTCCTCCCCCCCGCTCGACTTGATCCCCGACGTACTGGATACGCCTGCGGACACGGATCTCGCGATCGCTTCTCTGGTTGAGCATCTCAACACCGGAATCAGGGAGACCTCGAAAGAGGTACAAGCGGCGAACGATCGCCGCTTTATACTCCCTGATGACGTGAGAGCTCTGCTCACCCAGAAGAACGCCGCGACCCGTGCCCACGACGCGTATCCGACTGAGGAAAATCGTGCACGCTTACGTTCCTTGCGTAGAGCGGTGAAAGACCGCATAGATCAGCTCCGTGATAACAGGTGGAACAGTTTCCTCGAGGAGCTGGTACCTTCCCACCTCGCGTACTGGAAGCTTGCACGATCGATGAAGACGGACCGCTCCGTCGTTAGTATGCCCCCCCTGGACAGAAACACTCAGGGTCTTCCACCCGCATTTGACGATGACGACAAAGCCGAGTGCTTAGCCGATAGCCTCGAGCAGCAATGTTCCCCCGTCATTGACTACGTTGACGTCCTCCACGTCTCAGAAGTAGAGTCCTCGGTACAGGACCTAGACGCTCTTTCCCCGGTTGTTCCCCTCACACCTGTCACCTGTGATGAGGTCATTACAACCATTAAGGGCCTTAAGCCTAGAAAATCTCCCGGTCCGGACGGGATCAGGAATGAAGTGCTTAAGCTTCTTCCGCCCCGTCTCATCGCGCTACTGGTCTGCATCTTCAATGCGGCCATCAAAAACCACCACTTTCCAGCCGCCTGGAAAGAAGCGATAGTGATAGGTATACACAAGCCTGGCAAAGATGCCAGGTCTCCCGATAGTTACCGCCCAATCAGCTTGCTAAGCACAATAGGTAAACTCTACGAGCGGATCCTTCTGAACCGACTCCTCGTAGTGATAGAGGACAAAAATCTCTTGCCTCCCGAACAGTTTGGTTTCAGAGCCAGACACTCTTGCGCGCACCAAGTGCAACGCCTCACGGAGCACATCCTGTCAAATTTTCATCGAACCCCAAACACACCCTGGCGTACGCTCGCTGTCTTCTTCGACGTCGCTAAGGCATTCGACAAGGTCTGGCATGCCGGCCTTGTATTTAAACTAGTTAGGTTAGGCGTCCCTGACACATTAGTACACATCCTACGAGATTACCTTTCGAATCGTAGTTTCCGCTTTAGAGTAGAGTCCGCTCTCTCTTCAGCCCGCCCGATCCGCGCAGGAGTCCCCCAGGGCTCCATTCTGGCGCCTGTCCTCTTCAACCTTTACATAGCGGACTTACCAGACCTAAATCCGAACCTGAAAGACGACCCGCTCGAAGGAGTGGCGCCTAGTAAGGTTCATTTAGGTCTCTATGCTGATGACACGGTCATCTATTTTTCGTATAGACAAAGAGACACTCTCAGATCCCGCGTCCAAAAGGCTGTTGACATCTTAAGCCTTTGGTACATGAAGTGGCGCATAGCGATTAACCCGGGAAAGAGCACCGCGATTATGTTCTCCGTAGAGAAATCTGACCCTCCTCGTCCAGTCACTTACCTAGGAGTAGAGATCCCATGGGCGACCGAGGTCAAGTACCTCGGTGTCACACTAGACGCCCACATGACTTTCAAATCTCACGTTTTGAAAGTCAGAAACCGTGCCAACATGGTTATGGGACGTCTTTTCCCTCTTTACGACGCTCGTAGCAAGATGGCCGTCCGCCATAAAATTACATTGTATAAAACGGTAGTTAGGCCCATTCTCACTTATTGCGCCCCTGCCTTCGCTTATACAGATCTGGCCTCCCTCCAAGTGGTTCAGAACCGCTTCACCAGGAGAGCCGTAGGTGCCCGGTGGTACGAGAGGGATGTGGACATCCACAGAGACCTCAACCTACCATCCATTCACTCTGTCATCAAATCCCTGTGTCGCGCATTTTTCGATCGCGCAGAGACACACCCGAATCCGCTCATAGCGAAAGCCGTCGCGTACTCCTCCGACCCGCTAGCTCCGAAACCGTTTCGGAGACCGCGTAACGTTCTCACCGATCCCGATGATAAAATCACGTGCGAAAATAGGATCTTTCCTTTCCAACCGATTCAGTATGCGTGCCAGCGCCCACGCCCGCGAAACCGCCGTTCCCGCCGCCGGGGACAGGCGGCTAATTTTGCTCCCGCACACTCTCCGGGTCCCCCTCAGGCGGCGACCCAAGACGTGCTTCGTTCCCCAACTGGGGAGGCTCTTGACGTCGCCGCCAGCGCGATACAGTGACACACTGCCCATGCATTGAGCATTACACGCACAACACTGCAAACACACTCTTGCACATAACATGCAGGTACATAGGTCCTGTAAGGAACCTTTTTTTTTTTTTTTTTTTTTATTATATTAATAAAAAAATGTAGGGAATAGCTAGGTTCAAACTCGCGAGAGAGTTTTACACTCAGGTGACGGCCAAGCCGAGGTTCGTACCACTTTGGTAACCCTTGAGCTAGTCACCTTATTGCGGCTGAGTGCCTTCAGCACTCGCCCCCAAAGTTCGGTGAAGCTGTAAAGGCCCTTCCGGTCAACAGCATTAGCTAGTTTCGAAAAAAAAAAAAAAAAAAAAAAAAAAAAAAAACACAAACACACTTGAGTTCTATCTGCTAAAGTGAACGTTCCTGATATTGCAATATAATAAAGTGGTGATTTGAAAGTGACGAAGAGCAGGTGCTCTATCCCTCTCCCCCAAACGAAAGTTGGTATAGAATTTTGTACGAAACACGTCAGTATAGCACTGGTACTATCTCTCTTTGTAGCAAAAAAATTAAATACTAGTTCCTCGTTTTGATTAATTTTTATTTTCAATGATCAGATCTATTTACAGATATTTATTATGGTGTATTTATATGAGGGAATAATCAGTCAACATCACTATTGGGGTGTCATTGTGCCCGAAGCTCACAAAGCACCACAAAGCTCAAATCAGTAAATACTATTTAAGTTTAATAAGTTAAATAGCGAAGTCAATAATAGATTTCTACTTTTATATTGGGATTCTTATCCAAAGACACCCATTTACCTCAGTCTTTTGCTATTAGGGACCAAATTGAACCAGCGGTAATTGGTCGTCGTCTACTTCTTTTTCAATGTGGACCATCTCTGATCTGTTAGCCTGTAGTTAGTAGTTAGATCTGTGACCTGCTTATTTCCGTTTAAGCTTTTGTGCTAATCTCAAAGCATCTATTTTTTTTTGTTATTAAATGTCTTATTTTGTTTATTTTCTTAACCCTGAGCATGCTTTTTCTAGTCCTCTTTGGTGTGTGATGATTTTACATACTTATGTAAAGCGTGGCCTAAATAATGCGTGTTTATTAGGTATATGAGTGACAATTGTTTGTTCCTAACGTATAGCTACGTTCAACGTTCCGATTGGCTATTCTAGTGCTCACATTTATCTCGTTGTTGTTTGAATCTTTGCATCTATAATTTTACCATTGCTTTTAGATGATATCATACTCGCAAAATATTATTATCGATTCTGTTACATGTAAAGAGTGTATTGTAGAACTAAGTTTCGCAAACAGTTCTGTCTGTATTTATTGTCTTTTTTTTTTTTGTTTGTTCTGTTACAATCTCTAGAGTATAGGGCCAAAGGTTGTATCCAGAAAATGAGATTGGTTATTATATCTCTCACTAATTGATAGCTGTTCTTAATATCGTTGATTAATATTTAAAGCGTTTCAGTGAATAATATTAATGTGTCGAATACCCATAAAAATGAAACAATAGAAATACAATAGGAATACAATGGAAAGCTGGCGTATACACCGGGAAGGTGCTGAAGGGGTTAACAATAGGAAAATTAGAAAATGGTAGTAACCATGCTGTGATTTCCTCATAATGTTTCCTTCACCGAAAGCTGAAGTTCATTATAGAGTTGGATAGGTCAATTCGAACCTGCATCCTTTGACGCAGAATTCGACTGCACTACCAACTGAGCCATCACCGCTTTTAATTCAAATTAAAACAAGTATTAACTAGTATATTCTAGAACCTTTCTACTAACCCTTGAGCAAATCAAGTCACCTGCAGGTATTACAGAACATAGAGGTCTGATTAAAACGAAGGGATGAAAAAAAAATAATACAATGATACTAAGGAATGCGATTTAACAAACAAAAAGAACCTTTTGAACCCACGTCTGTAGAGGATCAAATAATCCAATATCCTTTGAACCAATGGGTTTGAATACAGTTTACTGGGAGAGAGATCATCCTATATTGGAAATAAACCCATAGAAAGGAATCTTACTTTAATAAATTTATACTAACAAATAAAATTGAAATGTCTGTTTGTAATGTCAAAATATATTTTTTTGTACTTAGTGGATATGAATTTATATCTATACCAAAAAAAAAACAATTTTTAAAATTTTGTCTTCTTTTGTCTGTCTGTCTTTTTTTTACACGATATAGGCTTAGTGTTTTGACCACAATCTCACCTGATGTTAAGTGATAATGTGGTCCCGGATGGTAATGCGACAAGTGATGCGACCGGAACACACCTTTGGTATTTGGCGACAGATTTTCAACTTGACCCTCAAAATAGCTACACAGGCGGGCATTATTAGCAAATGCCCTACCACCATGCTACGCTTTCCTTGTATTGTGTTTTCTTCATCGAAAGCTGTTTAGGGTTGAATGAGTGGGCTCGAACCTGCGTCCATTGACACGAAATCTGGCCGCACTACCACTAAGTCAAGCTCTCTGTCTGTTTGGTCCGGGTAATCTCCGGAATTGTTACACCGATTATGACGGGACGGGACTTTCTGCGTAACTTGACTATTTTTATTTTGCAAAAAATAATTAGGGTTCCGCGTAAAAAAAAATTAAGTCATGAAGTTTAACTGGCAGGTGTAAGAACTTGTGAGAAATATCTTTGACTTATGTTAGTACTAAAAAATAGATAGGAAAATAATTAGGGGTAAAATCACACCATAAGAATCTACTGTTTTAAGGGCATCCGTTAATACTCCCGTTTGGTCGTCAGCCAAAATACACGACGCAACGCTTCATAATAAATAATTAACATTCTGCATGATGCATATTGCATACTGGTTAAATATAAACTTGGCTCGAACTATGTGTTCTTGATTAGTTATACTTTATAGGTAATACTTCCGTGCAGGTGGGACATGTTCGCTCACTCCCTGGAAGGGTCGATTTGCGTCAAGGCCAATACGTGTTATTCCCATAAAGACATACGTAAATAAATCGCTGGTTTAAATTTATTACCACGACGGTTCACCTGCAGTTATTTCTATTTTAAACAGTAATTCACTCTTCAATATTTTATGGTTTATAATTTATTTTTGTATGAGAACGTGATGTAACGTTAATTAGTTTTGCTGACTTTAGCTGAGTTTACTTTCAAACCTGTAAACATATTATTAGCGACTAGCTGCGTGCCTGCTCCTGTCCCCGCCTTTCATATATTCTTCACTGTGTTTTAATTTTTTTTTACCGAACCTTAATTTAATTGTCGAAGAACAAAAGCACCTTAAGTTACTTGGAGTAACTTCAGCTGTCTACCAAAAAAAGTCCCGTCATAATCCGGAGTTTACCCGGAACAAACAGGCAGACAAAATTTTTAAAAATTGTATGTATATTTAGTATAGGTATATCGTATTCAATGAAACAAAATTTTTTTTTTGACATTACAAACAGACACTTCAATTTTATTTATTAGTTTAAATAATATATATAAATAAGGTAATCGTTAAAGATGGAATTATAATTGCATAATTAGTACTTAATTAACTCACTGTATTGAATGACAGGCGGATGGAGCAGCTGGTCGCGATCTGTATAACTATGCTATGCATAATTACAAATTACTACCGCGGTGGCGTAGTTGTATTACGGTACGACTGTCGTTCTGAGGTTTCGGGATCGATCCTCGGATCGGGTCAAGTGATATAGGGTTTTTCTACTCAGTAGCATCCCGGAGTCTGGAATTTGTGTCCGATATGGCGACAGGCTCGCCCCCTGTCACATCTGGGACGGAACTAAGCTCGGCGGAATGTGGGTGGTGTAGTTCGCTATTTCACCTCTGCCTAACCCTTCGTGGATAACAGGCGTGAGCTTATGTATGTATGTATGTAAATTACAAATATATTTACTTTACCTTTGCTCCGTGGCTATGTCCGAAACTATTCGCAGTGTTCAAAAAAAAAGTCGCATGCCGCGTTTGTCTGTTTATTCGCTAAATCATTCTAAACCCTGCGACGAATTTTGTTCTAAGTTGTAAAAAAAAAATCATCAAAAAAAGACACACACATGATTAATGGACGACCCCTGATATGTATATTTTTATGTATGGATTTTCGCGCTTAAATATAAGTCCGAAGCTAATACGTAGATTTGTGTTTTTATTCATGCGGTAATCTCTTTTAATTATAACTAGACTATACCCGCGGCTCCGCTCGTCTATAACATTAAAACTGCATAGAATCTGATTTTATTCAAATTTTTATGAGTTTTATTTTTTTAACGCGGAACCCTAATTATTTATAAAACAAGTATCCCAAGTTACGCAGATTAACTTCAGCTATTTACCTACCAAAATAGTCCCGTTCGAATCGGTCCAGCCGTTCAGGAGATTACCCGGAACAAACAAACAAAAAAAATATTTAAAAATTGTTTTTTTCGGGATACCTATAGATTCTGTATATACATTCATATGTGTTTAGTAAAAAGTTGTTAATTTGATATTACAAACAGACACTTAAATTTTATTTATTAGTATGAACTAAAAGAAACATTCGCCTAACATGTTTTGACATCGTATATGGATTATGGTGGATATCTATCTAAATAAGGAAAATGGGGTTCCTTAGACGCGCCATCACTACAAAAGTACTGAACATATCGGGATGGGATATGATCGGACTACCATTCGACGCGGTTTACCATTGATGGTGAAAAGCTATTTATTTTTTTTGGATTTCATCGACCCATTCTCATTTTTTTTTTCATTTCACTCTTATGTCCCTTTTTTTCCGCGAATAACAAGTAAAAACTTTCATTTTTCTTTATTCATTTGTTTTTAGGTACGCAGGGAAGAATATATGAAACGCAGGTGAAGTCGCGGGCACCAGCTAGTATGTGGATAAACGAAAACGGTTTTCGTAATGAGTGAAATCTTGCGTCACGTGATTCCTGGTTGACCCTTAAGCGTGTATTAGCGTTAAAGCCAGGTGGTCGATCGTTCAGCGTGCATAGTTATCAGAAACGACCTTGACACAAACTATGCGATAAAAATGAGCGTAAACACTGACCGAGTGATGACGTACTTAGTAGCTCATTGTGTAGAAGCGAGCGATTGACTTATAACGTTTTGTAGTCGAATTACACCGAGAGCTGAACTATTCATCGTTCACATTTATATTAAATATCAAGGTTTTCTTTTGATAAGAGTTAAGGATTAAAAAGTACGATCGCCATTAAACATTCATCATTATCTGTTTAATTATATGACTAGCTATTGTAGGGAATTTTATTTATTATTCATTCCATTCCATTCAACCATAAGACGTTCACTGTTGGACATAGATCTCCCCCAATATGGAGGGATTGTCATAATCGCCACGCTTGGAAGGCGGGTTAGCGATCGTAGTCAGATGTTTTGGTACTCAGAGGATGCTGCAGCCGCCTATTCCCTTGTTTATATCCCTTATACGCCTTTTTCGACACCCACAGATAAATATCAGGTGGTAGGCTCCACACGGCTCCTATTTGTTTACAAGAAATTCACATAGTACCTGTTTTAGGTATGTTCGTATTGAAACAGGCAGAAAGCTGATTTGGGGTATTTCACATGCGGATATAGAATAAGCCACCAAACAGCTAACAAAGTTAAAGACAAATTGTCAAATTTCTGCTTTAAATAAATTCGATCTCCTGTTTTGTTCGATCTATTCAATGAGATTTTTAATTATTAATTTAATATCTTTGCGGCCTATTTAGTCACCCAAAGACTTTGAATTTGACATGCCTGGTCTAGATTCTTTGGATCTTCGTGGAGACATTGAGTCTCGTGTTTGTTTTCTAGTGCATTCATAATATAGTTTTTTTTTTTACTTTCCGTTATGGGCTAATACACCATGTAAGTGCTAGTAATACGACAATACTATGGTACTCTAGAGATCTTTTTACCCAGTACAGTTTTCCCACATGCGACTCTTTAAGAAAGGACTGGTACAGTCCAAGATCGGTAACGTATCCATAATAACCCTTGTGTGAAAATCTTCATAGCCAACGCTAACTATTTACCACTAGATGACCGATCTGTTTGTTTGCTATTATGTTAAAAGCTTAAAAATAAAAACAAATTGGAGGTCTTTATGTTCGCCCACAATGCGGTCCGAACGTGACTCGCTAACGTTCGTCAAACTGTATCAAGTCCATCGCCTTAAAATAATTTCAACTTAAGATATTATACAAATAAGCAGTAGTAATGACGCTTTGAGATACGCTAATCACATTAACACGTATCTGCTAGAACCAACTGGATCTTAATTTTGTCATTATAGATGTAGATTTATCATTGGACATATTAGACAGGATTCAATTCGCGAGAAAGTTTGTACACTCAAGTAACGACCAAGCGGAGGTTCGTTCCATTTTGGTGACCCTTGTGCTAGTTACCTTTTTGCGGCTGAGTGCCTTCAGCACTCGCCTCCAAAGTCACGGTGAAGCTGTAAAGGCCCTTCCGGTCAACAGCGTTAGCTAGGTTCGAATAAAAAAAAACATTGGACGTCATTTGATATCAATGAATTAAAATATTACATTTTCAATGGTTTATTATTGAAAAAGATTTTTATGACGCCGACTTTTTTACACGGTATAAACTCTGTGCTTTATTCAAGATTTCACCTGATGTTAAATGACGATGTGGTCAAGTTCGGTAAACACACTAAGCCTTGAAGTACTGGTTCTAAAGTGATGCTGCCGGAACATAACGGTTGGTACTTGACGACAGGTTTTCATACTTGATGGGTGGTAACTGACTACCCAGACGGGAATTATTTGTAACCATCTGTTTACTCGCAGCTGCGCCTGCGGTTCTTATATTTTTCACTGTGTAATATAGTTTTTATTTTTTTTTTATACGGAATCCTAACATTACGCAAAGATTTTTCTTACAAATTCAAAAACTGTGCATTGATACAGATTTTATTCATAAATTTCATGAGTATTAATTTTGTTTTCGCGAAACCCTAATTATTATCGAAAATCAAAAGTACCCTAACTTCAGCTATCAAACAAAAAAAGTACCGTCAAAATTTCGGAGCTTACCCGGGACAAACAGACATGCAGACAGACAAAAAATTTAAACATTGTATTTTTGGCATATGTATCGTATACACATTTAAATGTACTTATATAGTAAAAAAATGTTATTTTAATATTACCAACAGACACTTCAATTTTATTTATTAGTATATATTATATATATATTAAAAATATATACATGCAATTCATTGTATAAAGTCAAAATTTTATAAAAAATCTTTATTCAATTTAAGCCCTAAGAAGGCGCTTATGAACGTCTAAAACACTACCACCGGTTCGGAAAATAACCCAGTCGAGAAGAGCGCAGACAACAAACTCGATCTGGTTCCTTTTTTTTCATAAATATAATATATATAATTTTTTTTTTTGTCATATAAAAAAACTATACAAATCGTAGTTTTAATAATGTTAGTGGAAGCACAGAGATGTGGGTTAATTCCAGACATCACTATCGTTCACGTAATGATCCACCCTGTAATAACCTTTTGAGATTAAAACTTGCTTGACATAATACTTGAACTTATTGTCAGGTAAATCGGTAATGTTACTTGGAATCTTATTGTAAAACCGAATACTATTACCTATAAAGCTTTTATTAGACTTACTTAACCTAAAGCGTGGGACGGACAACGTGCCTTTACTTCTAATATTAAAATTATGACGATCATTCACTAGATCTAGCTTGTTTAAATTTTTACGAATATGCATTAAGTTATCGAAGATATAAATAAGTATACGTGTACAAAGATGTTACTAAAGAGTATTAACTACTACCATATCTACCAAATCTCATCCAAATCGGCTTAGCAGTTTTTGCGAGGTCAGCAAACAAATTAATATAGACAGAGAGACAAAAATTTTTCAAACTATCGAAATGTCTTCTGTACTCAATTCTGAAACCCCGCATTGTATTTTTTTTCTTAAATACCTTCAATGTACAGATTTCGTCTCGTTAGCCTTTTATTATAGGTATAGATTAGTAGATTCGAACCTACGACCATCGATGCGGCCCCCATCGGATTCCTCCACGCTACCACTACGCCATCGTCGCTTCAGTTGTAATGTTTTTTGTAGTTTTATGACTCCAATAATCGGTGGACGATGTCTATCTCAAGGCGATTGCACTGTTCGTATATTCCTTACAATAATCCATCTGGCTTTCTAATGACGTCACTGACGGTTAGTATAATAGGGTTGCCGCGTATTTCTACCAGTCTTACTTTAAAAAAAACGTTAAACTTATTACTGATATTTTAGCAAAGGTTTTGGAAAAATTACCTATCGTTGGTAAAAATGAGCCATATTTTCGGGGTATCGTGTTTTAACTTTCTACAGGTAACCGCAATTTTTTTAAAGCTTACTAACAGAATTTTTTCATACAAATTCAAACACTTGCCATTAAAACTGTGCATTGAATCGTTTTTTTTTGTTTTCACGAGTTTTGTTTTTTTTACTCTAAACTACTATAAGTAATTATTTATTCTTCAAAAATGAAAGTTACTCCCCTTATCATTTCAGCTATAAAGTCCCATCAAAATCGGTTCTGCCGTTCCGGAGATTAGTCGGAGCAAACAGAAAGTTAATAATAATATTAGCCTTGTTTATTCCATGCAAAAATACAAAAAAAAAAAACATAAATTAAATATTTTAACACAAAACTAAAATATTATTTTTAAATGATAAAAAAATAAAAATTAAAAGCCTCCTCCAAGGTGTACCATGTTTCTTTACCTTACTTATTCTAGAGCTAGATGGGCCGATGGACAGAAAGGTAGACAAACAAAAAAAAAAATTAAAATTATGTTTTTGATATAAGCTAACGTATATTAACATTCCTATGTATTTAGTAAAGAGCTGTTAATTTGATATTACACAAACAGACACTTAAATTTTATCTATTTCCATAGATATGTTTTTTTTAAATAAACCTATAGGTTATTGTCTTTGAAGGATGTTAACCATTTTTTTAATATTAGTGAAATGGCTTTACACACACACGCATACACTCCGGAGACGGCTCAAGGCGTGCTTCGTTCCCCAACTGGGGAGGCTCTTGATGCCGCTGCCAGCGCTATACAGTTACAATAAACATGCATTAAGGATTACATGCACAACATTGCACACACACACACACACCTGCACATAACACTCAGGTACATAGGTCCTGTAAGGAGCCTTTTTTTTAATTATTAAATAAAAACAGTAGGGTTTAGCTAGGTTCAAAATTTTTTACACTCCGCTAACGGTCAAGGTGTGGTTTGTACCACTTTGTTAACCCTTTTGTAGCACCTTTTTGCCGTCCTAGTCCCTTCAGCACTCGCCCCAAAATATACGATGAAGCTGTAAAGGCCCTTCCGGTGAACAGCGTTAGATAGAAAGAAAAAAAAAAACTTTACGCGCAACCAACTGACCCCGCGAACTGACCCACTAAATACAGTCTCAATGGGGGTCCCCCAATGGGGACGACACGACATCAATCTGGCAACGGTGCGTATTCTTTTTTTTTTTAACGTGGGAAATGCATTTACGCACCCTAATTCGCCATCTCTAACCCGGGAGTAAATTGTGCCAACCCTAGCATTATATACAGGCCGTTTCGTTTTTATCGTATTGCGTGTTCTAATGTTTTGACTTGTATGATTTTATTTGTTTATCTATATACATATACCGTAAAACTTTTACGACTTTGGGTGATTGCGTTGATTATAATTGATCCTTTTAACCGCGAAGATAGTACGTATGATTTTCAAAGAATTATTTTTTTTTATTATTATTTTTGAAGTGAAAACTTCTTTAGCGGGTGTTTAGCGAGTCTTGGTAGGGGGGAAACTTATAGATAATGCTGTGACGTCAGCCGTCAACATAATACACTATGTCAAGTATAATATGGCGTTTAAGTGCTGATAAATAAAAACATGTATTCTTACGCAGCCTATCGTATGTTTTGATTATGATTAAACTATATGAAAATGTGCATTATAATGGTTTTTATGCATTATAATAGATGAAAAAACCATATTAAATTACAATTTAACAAATTATGAAACTTAAACTTTAAACAAAAATTAAGTGTGAGTTCACACGCGGTAGAAGTGAGACTTCGTTTTAGCGCCATCTACTTTGTTTATTTTGTACTAACAAACAAAAGTATTGCAGTTTTTAGGTGTATTATTTAGTGACATCTATTAGTTAATGATGGAACTGTTGACTCTTGATCGTTACATATTTTCGTTTCATGAAATCCAATTCACACCATCCGTTCGTTTTCGGATTATACTACCTTTTGGTAATGTTTCTCAGATGCTAATATTGTCCACAGACAAACAAAACATCACGAATCGACTGCGAAATCCCAACTCGACGCGAGTAAACCGGAATGGAGCGATCTGTCTCACGATATAGACGTGAACTACCTGCCCAACGCTCCGAGATTGACGCGCGAGGAACGGAACGATCTGGAAATCATGATCGGCGATAGAAATACGCCTCTCAGTGAAGTGGGACAAGGACGAAGTTACGCCGTCGATGGTTCGACGAACAGTAACGGAAGGTGGAAGAGAGATGGCGATTCGGACAGAAAACTCTATGGTGATTTTTATTTGTCTTTATATCATTACTCTTGTTGGTTTGATTTCTGTTATACTATAGCTTTTTTTTCTATAGAAATTTTATATGTATTGCTTCTACGTGTGCATGTGTTTGTAAGAGGGAACATGTTGGCCCGTAGGTTTGCTCGCTGTAGTGATAATTTAAAGATCTGTATGTTCCAATCATACTGCCAATGCTTCTACACGAGCAGCCTATGAGTTACCTACAATCAAAAGACTTTTAGTGCCATGCGTGTCCAACACAATAACGTTATCAGAGCACTATTTGGTCTACCGCGATTTTGTAGCGTATCTGGGATGTTTGCCCGCGTTGATGACTTCTATGCTATCATACGCAAAAGAGTGGCATAAACCCAAAGTAGGCTTTTTAGTAGTAAAAACACGATCATGAAGACAATTATTGACATGAATAACAGTCCTTTTAAAAAGCACTGGATGTCGGTGGTTGTTCGATGGTATTATGTCACGTATGGTATGCCGCGTAAGGTTATTTGTAAAAATATTTTATTTTACCATAGTTGTAATTTGTCATTATTTTATTAGTTTTAGTTATGGACCATCGTTGTCTTCAATTAAAAAAGTGTATTGCAAATATTAGGAACCGTTCAGGAATTACGTAAGCATAAATGCGGGGTATCTATGCTTTGTATCAAAGCAAAGACAAGCATGGGGGTGGGATCTGAATGGCGATTAAGTAAACATTAATATCTAATTTCTTCTGACTTGTTTCTTCAAAGTTACGCCAATGCGTACGTAATACTTGGACGGCCCCTTAATACAAAATACGAGGTCACAAAAAAGGTTCTAATAGTAGTCCGTCATTATTTATAGTTCAATAGCGGTTACTCAGTATTAACCATAATGCAGAAAAAAGCACATGCCGTAGCCGCCGCGCTTTGTGTTAGCAATATATGTATGGGACTCCCACTGGGGCGACCATTTTCTTATACTGTTATTGTTATCTCTACCTACCTATCCAACTCTATAATGAACTTGCGCTTTCGGTGAAGAAAAACATGATGAGGAAACCATAGCATGGTGGTAGGGCATGCCCACTAGGGGATGGCTACTACCCTCAAGTTTGAAAACATGTCGTCAAACCCCAATATGTATGTTCCGGTACCATCATTTGAGTATCGGTACCTCTAGACATAGTGTGTTTGTCATCTTTGACCACATCTACACTTAACATCAGCCTATATAGTGTAAAAAAATTATCTCGTGTAGTGTGGAGTAGGGAAAAATCTGTAAAAGTAGTGATATATTTTCTGGGAAAAATCTGGGACCCTTTTTCCACCTACTTCCATCTTCTGCCTCTCTTTCACGAGCAATGGAGCACTGGTACAATTCTCAGGAGCAGAGACACAGTTGTTAACGCCAGTTGTTTCTTATTCCGATCATTAGAATTGCATAAATAAATGAAAAACGTCATTCCAGAAGAGAAATCGAGAAGATCACGACAGGCTATAGAAGAGTTCACCAGCGTCAAAGCTGATCCTGTAGCTATTAATATCGAAGGCGTCAGGATCGAGGACTCTGAGAAAGAGCCGGACATCGTTGACGAAAGTGTACCGAGCGTTTTAGCTGACACCAGAGTCACTTTGAGGTATTCTTCTCTTAGGAGAACATCATTACATGAATACACTGGAAAATAATTTAATTTGGTTAACAAATTTGTAAGATAGCGTTTAAAGTTTTTGCTTGGGGACCTGAGATTCGGCGCTATGTCCCTTTCGCTTAAATCTATTTCTATACTAATAAATAAAATTGGAGTGTCTGTTTGTAATGTTAAAAATTAAATTAAAACATGTAATGTTTTTGTCTGTCTGTTTGTTCCGGGTAATCTTCGGAACAGCTGGACGGATTTTGACGGAATATTTTTTGTTAGATAGCTAAATCTACTACGGGTAACTTAGGACACTTGTGTTTTGTTCGCCACAGGGGGCGACGCGGTGCTTGTGAAAGCCACCCCGTGTCGCCCCCATCTCAAATGCGGCGGACGGCCCCGTGGGATTTTAGTGGGTATTTCCGGGCGCTTCACGCCCGGGTGAATCCCACACTGGCACGGAGTTCGTCCCTCCGTGCCCCCTTACCTATTGCATTGGGGGACTCCGGTCTCACTTATGCAATAGGTAAGGGTAGTGCGTAAATGCATTTCCCCCCGTCAAAAAAAAAAAAAAAAGAAAAAAAAGGACACTTGTATTTTTCGAAAATAATTAGGGTTCCGCGTAAAAAAAAAAATAAATAAAATCCTATTAAATCACAGTTACATGGGCAAGTGCTCCAATTTATGAGAAATATATTTACTTTATCTTAGTAATATAATTGTTTTAGGTAAATAATTAGGGGGTTCCGTATAAAAAAATTAAAACATAGTGAAAAACATATGAAACGCGAACGCAGCCGCGGACACACAGCTAGTTAAAGTATAAAACTCGTATGAAATTCTTACAATGTGACGTCATTACGTACATTCTCTATGATCAAATTAAAACGCTTATAAGTTCATTGTTTTTGTCACCCTTATTTATGGTCTGTTTTTGATGAGGCAATCAAAAATAATCAGTCAACATCCCTATTCTGAGGAATGAGAGTTTAATGTGTATTGTGATGCGATGTTCTGTCCTTTTCACCTAAAACCAGTACTGATATAAATGTCGTATGTATCGTAAATTAAGATGCAGTTAACGCCATCTATTATCATATATATTTACTTCTTATTCTAAGTTATTTTTTATCTATATTGTCTATACGCCTCTGCTCTATTTAGTCTATGTATGCACTATTCCTTCCTATTCCCATTCAAAAACGGAATGGCAACACGCAACCGCCGTCGCTGTCTCTAGTAATTATATTTAAAAGTCCACATTCATTATCCGATTATATTACTAAATTACGAGAATATAGAACAATCATAAAGTGAGGTGAGGTGGAAAGTTAACTCTGAACCAGCTAGATCGAAGGTAGCTAATAAAGGTAAGTTCCGTTTGCTCCTTTGAATATCATCCTTCTAGATATTTACACCACCAGATGCCGATAACTACCTTTCAGATTATGTTTTTGGTGAACCGTTTAATTTGTGGATTGGTTTTTCATGTGACAATAAAAAAAAACAATTGGCAATCAGTAAGGGCTGGAGACAAAATTGATAACTTAAAACTGTGATATTACATTGTCATTGGATATCCATACGCTTCACTTCTAAACCATAGTGGTTTCGTCATTCCACCAAATGTAATTAGTACAGGATTTAACAAAATAGATTTTTTCTACCAGAATATTCGGTGAGGGGCTCACGTCAAGGACCGTCATAGCGTTCACACATGAGGATAAGCAATACGGACAACCCTGTAAATTCCTTCTAAAAGGGGAATATATGGTAATGCTATTATAGAATATTATATTTAATGTGAAGCTTAACGTGGTCATGTCGATTATCTTTCGCATTCTCACTTATTACAATATCATCAACATATACAATGGGGTATAGCAGCGTAGGTAGACACCATTTTTACGTTACAAAAGAGAGCTGTTCGAGCAATATACAATACGGTACATCACTAATCTCTAAAGAACAAGTTTCAAGAATATGATACTTTAACTTTGCCCTCCCAATACATCTTCGATAACTTAATGTATGTTCGTAAAAATTTTGACAAGCTTGATCTAGTGAACGATCGTCATAATCTTAATATTAGAAATAAAGACAAGTTGTCCGTCCCACGCTTTAGGCTAAGTAAGTCTAAAAAAAGCTCTATAGGTAATACCTGTCTGTTAGTTTTACAATAAGATCCGAAATAACATTACATAAGTTCAAGCACTATGTCAAGGAAGTATTAATTACGATCATTGGATCATTACGTGAACGACAGTGATGTCTGGAATTTACACAGCTCTCTGTGCGCACCCGCTAACATTGCCTATGATTATATTATAGTTTTTATATAAAAAAAGAGATATATATATATACATATATATACATATATATATATATATATAGTTTCTTGCCGGCTCTTCACTAGGGCCTAAAATTGAATAAAGAAATTTTTGATTTTGATATGTATATAAAAATTTGATTGAAGATAAATTAGTCCAAACGTAAAGTTTTAGCGCAGATGAATCCCAACACCCACTAGTCTCCCTATTTCGCTAACACCGACCTTATACCGCAACCCACTTTGGAGAATGCTGACCTAAATTGATTCGCTTCGGCATATAACCTTTTATATTTCAAATGTCGTGTCTTTGTCCCATTATTTTTCTAGACTCTAACCCAAATTACATATTATCAATTGTGATATTAAATATAGTTGCCTATATAGTATAGCTAAAGACCGTCGAGAGACGAATAGTTTTTTTTTTGTGCTCACCTTCTTTGCCCCAGATAAATAGACTTACCACCGTCAAAGTATCTGAAGATTGAGACCAATTACAAAAAAGCAATTTCTGTTCGAGAAGTCGTTTCTTCCAACGATTGACCATTCCTTAAAGAACGTAAAATTGTCACCATTGAAGTGTTTATATACGTAATAATAATGCCACCAAATTAAAAGGTCACGCTAGTCAAGTGATGTTAAAAATTCGTTGGATATTCTCCATTTTTTCATACTGTAATAGAATTAGCGCTTGGACTACAATCTCATCTGGTGATAAGTGATGACGTGGCCTAAGTTCGTAAATAGGCTAAGTCTAAAGGACTTCAAAAAGGTAGATTGCTAAGTGCTACTGTCATGCTATGGTTTCAACACAAGAATTTTTTTCACTGAAATTTCAGGCTTATTGTTGAATAGGATAGGCATATTCGAGTCAACCCCCGTCTAAGCCGTCCACGATAAAATCTTCCATGTATATAGATACTACAATTATATAATAGAGCTTTCTTTTTAGGTCAAAGAAGGCTCATTGAGACCGAAAACGGCTCTGTTTGAAATCACAGCCCCTGGACCAACGACTTCCTCAAAGCTTTATATATGCGCGAAAAATCTAAAACCAGGACTAACGGATCCATTGAAAGACGAAGACAAGTATATCCATCAGGGCAACGAAACGTGGAAGCACTTCGCTTCACACAACTCCCTTCTGCCTCTCTGGTTCTCTCTAACACTGATCCTGGTCTGTCTGATGTTTTCGGCATTATTTTCGGGCCTGAATTTAGGTTTGATGTCGCTGGACCGTACGGAGTTGAAGATCATATCGAACACTGGAACAGAGCAGGAGAGGAAGTACGCCAGAGCTATAATGCCCGTGCGTGATCATGGAAATTACCTCCTATGCAGCATCCTTTTGGGCAACGTCGCTGTTAACTCCACCTTCACGATATTGTTGGACGAGCTAACGTCTGGTCTTTTTGCGGTGATATTTTCCACGTTGGCGATCGTTCTGCTTGGAGAGATAACTCCTCAAGCTATCTGTTCCAGACATGGGTTGATGATTGGGGCGAAAAGCATCATGATTACGAAGGTGAGGATTCTTTTTTTTTTTGGAGTGCCGTTACTGAACTTTTCTTGCGTTATGGCAAATATTATCGTATTTCTTATAGAAGCCATTATAATTGTATGGTTTGACACTTAAGATTTTGAATAGAACATCGCTTTCTTAGAAGTTTTTTTACAACACTTAATTTCTTCATTTGCTAATCTCTGTCCTTACATCCTAGTATCAAAAAAAAAATACTTAGTCTATAAATTTTGCATATTATTATTTATATTTATCCTGATTGAACTAAATTTTGAAAGAAATGTAAAATAAAATACCTCCTATCCAATGTGTACTCAAAGATAATATTTTACCGATTGATTATGAAAGCGCTAATATAATTTCGAAGGAAGCATCAGCCAAGAAATTCGACCGCAGAAGTATTACCATCGTATTTTCTGGAAAAAGTAATGATCAGGTTGCTATGTTCTCTATTGAAGCGAATGGTTGGCAAAAGTCAAGTGCAAAGAAGCGTTCCATTATTAAACTATTTACTTCTGCTACTTAACACATTCAGCCCTAATTTGCAGGCTGTAATGGCGTTAACAGCTCCAATGGCGTTTCCAGTCAGCAAACTCCTGGATTACTTCCTAGGCGAGGAGATCGGAAGCGTTTACAACAGGGAACGGCTAAAGGAACTGGTAAAGGTAAACAATTTGAACATCGAAGAAGTAACTTAACCGATAAAGACATATCAAGCAGTTTGCAGCGATTAGACCAATGTTAACACTGATTTCGGGATGATGATGGATCAATAAACCTTCTAGATTACTTCGTGAGCCACCAAGCTTAAGTTGGAAATCAGCTATAGTTGTATTTTAAGGCTTGAAAATCAAACTATTTTCTAGGTATAGCATATTACCAATTTCAAAAGCAATCGCTATGTCACACCAATTTAGATTAGGTTTAGATTTGGGGAATCCTACAGGAATTTCAGCCGAAACGAGAAGCATCAGATTTCCATGTCCTTCCTGCCCCAGGGATCTCCTAGTTTTAAATCTAGCCTAAGATTAACCTTAATTTATTTATGAAACCCTTTTTGGGAAGACAATTTCTTCTTGAAGGTTGATGTTAAAATACTTTAGTTTGAAGTTCACGTTACGTGATGAGCGTCAGTTATTCTCTTGGATATCAACCCCTTGATCACTAACCTGGCGTTTACGCCAGCTTTCCATTGTTTTCCTATTGTTTCATTTTTATGGGTATCCGACATATTAATGGACGGATCAAAATACGTAGTGGAAGATAAAGAGAATAAAGAAGTTTATGCATGACTGTATTTTGGAATCTAACTAACATATTTTGTATCCCTTTCGTAGTCGGTGATCAAAGTTAGTATTAATTTGTATTACGGATACTTAAACTATAAATTACCAAAGAAATTTCATTTCTGACACACACACACTCCGTACACACGCCCTAGCTGAAGTGAAACTTCTAATGGAAGAGCTTTGAAATTCTGATCCGTAATCTTTTTGTGTGACGAAAAGTGGTGGTGGGGGTAGACACTATGTAGGTAGAGTGGGAGCTAAGCGCGCACACACACACACACTCTTTTCCTCCATTTTTTGCCATCCTCCATGATTCCTTGATGGTACCGTATTCAACATCACGTGTAGTCTCGTCTTCCATGTGTTTTTTTACCTCTAAAGTTGACGACGGATGTCAACGATTTGGACAAAGACGAAGTGAACATCATATCTGGTGCGCTGGAGTTAAGGAAGAAGAAGGTGGCAGACGTGATGACGAAACTGGAAGATGTATTCATGCTGCCCATCAGCTCGGTTCTGGACTTCGAGACTATGTCGGAGATCATTAAATCTGGTGAGTAAGCAAGTCAAAACTAAGGACTGTCAGGCCCAACTACGTCTTTGCCACTGTACATATTTAAGAACCCGTTATAGTGAAAAGTCAAAACTGGTCACGTGTCTACGATCAGCAAGTGTAGATAAGCTTTTTTCAGGGTGGCAGGGTAATTGAACTCTACTAAATCGCAACCACTGTACACTTGTAAAAACCCGTTTTAGTGAAAGATCTAAACTCGTCACGTGTCTACAATCAGCAAGTGTAGATATAGCTTTTTGCAGGTTGGTAGGGTAATTGAACTCTACTAAATCGTAACCACTGTACACTTGTAAAAACCCGTTATAGTGAAAAGTCAAAACTGGTCACGTGTCTACTGTCAGCAAGTGTAGATGAGCTCTTTTCAGGGTGATAGGGTAATTGAACTCTACTGAATCGCGACCACTGTACACTTGTAAAAACCCGTTATAGTGAAAGGTCAAAACTCGTCACGTGTCTACAATCAGCAAGTGTAGATATAGCTTTTTGCAGGTTGGTAGGGTAATTGAACTCTACTAAATCGTAACCACTGTACACTTGTAAAAACCCGTTATAGTGAAAGGTCAAAACTCGTCACGTGTCTATAATCAGCAAGTGTAGATATAGCTTTTTGCAGGGTGGTAGGGTGATTGAACTCTACTAAATCGCAACCACTGTACACTTGTAAAATCCCGTTATAGTGAAAAGTCAAAACTCGTCACGTGTCTATAATCAGCAAGTGAAGATATAGCTTTTTTCAGGGTGGTAGGGCAATTGAACACTACTGAGTCGCGACCACCGTACACTTGTGAAAAATTCGTTATAGTTAATGTCTACCGCGTACCGGAAGGCGCAGCGTGGGTGTTCGCCCTTCACAAGATGGATCGGCAAGCTGGTGAAAGTCGCGGGAGTCCACTGGTCGTCGTCGTGGAGAGTTTTAGGGGAGGCCTATGCCCAGCAGTGGGCGTCTTTTAGTTGAATGGATGTATGAATCGCGACCACCCTCACTTGTAAAATCATAGACGCTAAGACGAGTCCCGTAGTTTGGATCATATCGCCTATAGGCTTTACCTTATTAGATTTATTCTGGCATCATAATGTCGACTATAGATAGATATTCACGCCTATCTTGTGACGTCATCATTATAGGACCCTGTACTTATTTAACACAAGCTGTGTGCCCGCGGCTCCGCCTGTATTTAATATATACTTTACTGCGTAATAATACACATTGGAAATTAATGTTTTGATGGTGCTGTCCATTGTATAGTATTTTGTTCGTAATTTCATGAGTTTTCATTTTTTTTAACAAGGTACTCTATTTTCCTAAAAAAAAATAGTACTAAGAGAAAGCAAAGATATTTCTCACAAATTCTAGAACTTACTAGTAAAACTGGCCATAGAATCATTTTTTTTACAATTCCTTTTTGTAGATTATTTTCCTATTTTTTTTTTTTTTGTTACTAACAGATAGTGTAGTAACTTTAGCTATCTGCCAGAAAAAGTCCTGTCCAAAATCGGTTCAGCCGTTCTGTAGATTAGCCGGAGCAAACACGATAGACGGAAAAACAATCTAAAAAATTCTATTTTTGTTATAGATATTACGTATATATATTTACCAAAAAGTTATTATTTTGACATCACAAACAGACACTTCATTTTTATTTATTAATAGATTGAGATAACGTCTCTGAAGTTTTTACCTCATTGTCTTTTACATTCGCACCATCATATTGATGCGAATATAATAATCTAATTAACCAATAAATTATCTTTATAAATAATTTATTAAGATTAATCTCTTTATAATGATTATTACATATTAGAACGTATGTCTGTTCTTTAGTTTGTTTATACTTCGAAAAATACTAAACTGATTAGGCTACATTTTATTCCGTTAAGTGGACAAAATTGTGACCTTGATTTTTTTTTTTTACAGAAAATTACACTGACTTTTAGTTACGCGTCAAACATGTGTAGTCAATGATGTTTTATATATATATATATATATATATATATATATATATATATATATATATATATATATAGACACGTCATAAACTAATAATCTACATTAATAATTCCATCAAGGGGTACCGGAGAATCGATAGAAACCTTACCTGAATAAAAAAACATAAAAAAAATTATGATTTCGAGTCGACAATATATATCCGAAAAATTCGGATTGTCGAATATTTAATGTATTTATGTAATGGTGCAAATGGCAGTCGCCATATTGACTTGATATATTGATATACTAGCTGTGTGCCTGCGGCTGCGACCTCGTTTCATATATTCTATACAGCGTTTTTAAATTTTTTTATACTGTATGAGCGAAATAGTGGACTGTTTTTGGTGTGATGCAAACGTTACGCTAATGGCAACGACAAATTTAGGATAGGAAAGATGGGTACTTAGGTGAGATGATGCCGATGCAGGGTTCTTCCACGGATCCAGATTAATTAAACAAATTAGGTACACACAATACACTTATTATTAGGTGATATGTACGAGCGCACGAGTTTACGATAACCATCAACGAAAGCGATTTAACGACGAGTCAACGACGAGAGCGACGAGAGAGTAACGAGAGAATGACCCGTACATCTCACAGGAAAGATATTGGAGCTGGGGGGTTTGGGGGGTGGATTTACGGATGGGACATTAGCATATCTATTTGCAATCACCAATCGACAATTACGCCCAACCAATACAGAACCCTAATTTTTTTTGTAGTATTAAGATAAAGTAAATATATTTCTCGTAAATTCAAGCATTTGCCTGTAAAACCGTGCATCGAATAGGATTTTATTAATTTTTTTAGGAGTTTTATTTTTTACGCGGATCCCTAATTATTTACGAAAATTAAAAGTAGCCTAGTTACCCGGAGTAACTTCAGCCATTTTAACAAAATTTGTCCCGCCCTCCCGGAGATTACTCGGGACAAAAAGACAGACAGGCAAAATTTTTTTTAATTGCATTTTTGGTATGGGTACCGTATGTACATTCATACTTATTTAGTGAAAAAAATAATTTTGACATTACAAACGGACACTCCATTTTTATTTATTAGCATAGATTGACATCTTGAGTTCGTTAAGGCCGATTCACATGTATCAGTGAAGTTACATATGAGTCTCATTTCACCCAAGCGAAGCC
Organism: Samia ricini; assembly: GCA_014132275.2. Classification (NCBI taxonomy): domain Eukaryota; kingdom Metazoa; phylum Arthropoda; class Insecta; order Lepidoptera; family Saturniidae; genus Samia; species Samia ricini. The sequence goes on from AP028167.1 coordinate 5,709,415, forward strand.
AGCTTCTCTAATAAATTTAAATAAATAATTTTTAAATTTTTTCTAATATTCGCTGGCAATAACAAATACGTTTTCAGCTTAACAAGTGACCTCTAAAACTTATTACCACAATGCTATATTTCCACCAAGTTGCTTTGAACAAAAGCATCATGTTATTGGACGTCATTAAGGATTTATAATGTCCAGGGTACTCCAGGATACCCGTATATGAGAATAACCGCGGGAATATAGTGACGGTGCTGTTCATCAAAGATCTGGCCTTTGTTGACCCTGACGACAACACGCCGCTGCGTACCCTCTGCCAGTATTACCAGAACCCTTGCAACTTCGTATTCGAGGATGTCACTCTTGACGTCATGTTCCGGCAATTTAAGGAGGGTAAGTGAAGTAGAAAAAAAAGTAATTATGAGCAGAGAGGAACCGCATGTGGGTAAAATAGTAATGAATATGAATGTGGAAGAATGGTAAGGTAGAGGAAGGCCAAAGAAAGTGTGGATGTAGTGTGTAAGAAATGATATGAAAGAAAAATGAGTTAATGAAGAGATGGCGGCTGATAGGGACGTATGGAAGAAGAAAACATACTACGCTCACTCCTAAGTGAGTTGGGAACAGGTCATGAGAATGAAGAGTGAAATAACTATTTTACAGGTACAAGCTAAGGTTTTTAGGGGTTTTCTGGTGATAGTGTATGTCCATATTTATGGTATTACCGTAGGCTAAAAATTAATACAACTCATCAGTAGATATGAATTATCAGAAGAGACTGAGAAAAAAATAAAGAATACAGGTCGCAAGTTGACTCAAATTACTTGATTATTCACTTGAATGGCATATAGTCCAAAGTGTTGAAGAAAATAATTGGAAGCGATGGTGACTCGGTGGTATTTTGGCTGGATGCAGCGTCAGTTTACCCAGATTCAAATCTACTTATCCTATTCCATAGTGGCCCTGAGTTTTCGGTGTAGGAAAACATCGCGATGAAGTCATAGAATCGTAATAGCACCTGCCAATTTTAAAATTCGTAAATGTGTTACCAATTTCTTTGATATACATTTACACACAGCAATATCACTTAAGAGCTTTAAAACTTGTAAAGCAAATATGCAATCATTGCTTATGTAATCACAACCAAAAATGTAAAGAATCCCATATAGCGAAGCAATGATAGCGCAGTTGTCAGTACGCACGCATGTACGAACCCATCTACGCAACTTTATAATGAACCTGAACTTTCGGTGAAGGAAAACATCGCGAGGAAGCCATAGCATGGTGGTAGGGCGTTTTCTAATAATACCACCCTCAAGTTTGATACCCTGACGCCAAACACCAATATGTGTGTTCTGGCAGCATCACTTGAGAAACAATACCTTTAGGACTAGTGTGCTTGGGGCGACGTGGAGTGTGCTTGACTAAACCCGTTTCGTCCCCTAGAAAGGCAGCGGATAGTACCGTGGGTTTTAGTGGTTATTATTGTGCCTTCACGTCTGGCAAGTTCCACATACCACATTTCCCACGATAAAAAAGCTAGGCTATTTTTTTTATATTGAAATTATCTCTTAACATCGGATGAGATTGTGTTCAAAGCACTAAGCCAGTGTAATGACAGATAAAAGTACTTTGAATATAAAGGTAAGTGATAAGATAAGAGCTCCCTGTTTCCAGGACACAAGGGTCACATGGCCTTCGTCCACCGTATTAACAACGAAGGCGAGGGTGATCCGTTCTACGAGACCATCGGGCTCGTTACCCTGGAGGATGTCATTGAGGAGATGATCCAAGCTGAAATCGTGGACGAGACTGATGTATTTAGTAAGTAAAATTTCTTTGTTGGTTAGAACATGATCAAATGTGACGAGACAATACTTTATACTTCCAAAGACGCTCTTAGTTTTTTTGGATACTCCTAAGTATTGGTTCTAATTGGAGTATGTAAAAGTACTAGATGTCAAGTGCCTAATTATGACCATATGATGCTTCAAAATAGGAGCTACTCTGCTATCAAGATAATGGCAATTCATCGTTAGTCACCACTATTAGTCAGCCTTTTCGCAAATATTACCAGTTTAAGAGGATTCTGTTGGAGAATCGCATCTTCCATTATGTGGAAGAAGAAAGGGTTGCTATTGTTAGTTACTTTAATATTGACAAGGAAGGAAGGTACAATTTGCCAAATTTTAGTGGCAATAAGTGGGGCACATTGTCTGTAGAACCAATGCCCGATGGAGTAAACGGGTTCTCGAATGGCGAACATATATTGGAAGACGAAGTTAGAGTAGGCTCCAACAAGGTGGACTGACGTCTTGGTGAATCTGCTGGATGCCAGTGCCATAACACGAGTCGCTGTGGAGTCTCTTAAGGGAGAGATCTGTCCAGCAGTGAACGTCTTTCGGTTAAAATTATGATGATTAACAAGGATTGCATTTGAAAGCTAGCGTCGTTATTAGACTTAACCCTATAGTAACTTAAAAGTCATATGTGATTTTAGTCAAACGCTAGCCTAAAAGTTAATATTGTTAAATAACAGTGGATAATAGAAGCAAACGTCGTCGCAATCGACCACAAAACAAACTACAGGACTTCGCAGCTTTTGCAGAACGACATGAGAATCAGCGTATCCACATCTCACCGCAACTAACGCTCGCAACGTTTCAGTTTCTTAGTACAAGTGAGTATTCGGCTCGAAGGACCCTTTTCAAAATCCCCCAATATTTAGAATCAAGAAATTTTGCCAAAATCTATTATCAAAGTTATGCAATGCACTTAGCATCTTTTTAGTGGTTATTGCTTTATAAACTTTTAATCCTTTGACTATAGTCAGAGCGAAGTATAGAGAACTAGAATCAGGTTCGAAGGACCATTTCCAATATCTGTTCCGATTAGATTCGGAATACTGTTTTAAACAAATTAGTTATGAATATAATCGATGGTGTTCCTGAGAGTTTTTATAGATCTCATGATGAACAGGTGTAGATGCTTTCCGACCTGACACCGTATCCGAGACGGTCCTTCGAAGACTGCTTAAGCAAGATGTGATCCATCACATCAAGCTGAAAGGGAAGATGAAAAAAGACCCCACAACTTACGTCTTCCAGCAGGGGAAATCGGTAAGACATAGAACTTGTATAAATTAAGTGTGACGTAATATAGTAAATATTCTCTCACTCTCCCCTAAGAGGCCGTTTGGAGTTATTAAGTTAACATCAGTGCCGGGTGGTATATACTTTGCATACTATAGTCGACGCATTTTAAACTGAGTCATCGGGTAATAAATGTCACTGATAATAGGGATGTGCACGCAATGCAACCTGTTATCGATACTTAGCTACCTGCAAACGGGGTCGATACGTCATCGTGCCCTTCATTAGCACTCTGACTCCTGATTGGTCGTTACGAGTGAGGGTAGTTGTTTTTCTATACATATAAGACTTTTTTGTTATGACACTCATTACATTACTTACGCATCGTAACGCAATACGCAGAATGGAGAATTTTCGATTAATTATTTCGAAACAAACATTTTATCTTACAAATTGAAAACTTTTATTTTCATGCATACATACATACATATGCTCACGCCTGTTATCCGCGAAGGGTTAGGCAGAGGTGTAGCTTAGTCCGTCCCAGATGTGACAGGGGGCGAGCTTGTCGCCATATCGGGCACAAATTCCAAACTCCGGGATGATACTGAGAGTAAAAACCCAATACCACTTGACCCGACATGGGGATTGAACCCGAGACCTCAGAACGGCAAGTCGTACCGTATACAACTGCGCCACCGAGGCAGTCTTATTTTCAGAAAGCGTAAAATTATTCCTATTATTACATAATTTCGCATATCGATCGTAGTTATCCCGTTATCGATATGCAACTCTACAATTCTTACGCACATCACTATACCTCTCCATGAGACCAGTAAGTGCGAGCGAGACAGACAGATAAATATGATTAATGGCCTGAAACCACAGTTCATAATGCGTCGATTATAGGGAACCTGAGAGGACCTTTTTTTTTTTTTGTCGAGGGGAAATGCATTTACGCACTACCCTTACCTATTGCATTAGTGAGACCGAAGTCCCCCAATGCAATAGGTAAGGGGGCACGGATGGACGAATTCCGTGAAGCGCCCGGAAATACTCACTAAAACCCCCCGGGGCCGTTCGCCGCATTTGGGATGGGGGCGACACGGGGTGGCTTTCGTAAGCATCGCGTCGCCCCCTGCGGCGAACCCACCGGGCCTCGTCCGTGCAATGGCCCAATGGACATGGGGGAGAATACTTCACCACCCACCTCTTCGTCCACCTCTCTAAAGAGGCCAGACCTAGAAGGTCAACCATCCGGGAGGCAAGATGTACTTCCTGCCCCCCAATAAAACAGAAAAATGGGATAGATCAATGGCGGGCAAAGAAACAGGAGACGAAACCCGCCACCACTGAGAAGAAGAAATTAGGTCCCTCTCAACCTGAGAGGACCTGATAATAAGCAAAATGTGTTTTTTTAATAATGCCAATGTTTACGTTATCATGGGAGGGAAGAGCTTTATTTACGGGATTTTAGCGGGTTCTCAGTCTGTCATGTAGCAGTGATTTTCTTTAATTCATTAAACTTGTGTATTTGACACTATATCATGTAATCTTGACGGCGTTTTGTGTTATATTTTGGCTATTGCATGAAAATTTATTATAGAAACTAACGCGTAACATTTATTCTGAGGTACCGCACAAACCTCCATGGAAAGTTCTAGCAGGATGAGCCACAATTTTGCTGGAGCTTGGTAACGCTGATACAGGATTGAAAATACATCTTATATACATGACACTGGCATAAATTGTGTGTACACAGATTGCCATTACGTTAGAAGTAGAGTTTTGTCATGGGAACAAGAATATCCGTAAATTTGCCTCCGTAATTCTTCGAACGGCCTCTTAGGATAAAATTAAAATGTCTACAGATAGACTCCTTTTGATCAGACATCAATTTTGTTATCGGCCTTGCTTATGGTTTATTTTTTGATGAACCAACATCCCTATTGTGTCGTTTGTCGTCATGTCAGTTTGTCGGTACCGTTTCGATCAGGTGGACTACTTCGTCCTCATACTTGAGGGTCGAGTGGAAGTGACCGTCGGTCGCGAGAATCTCGTATTCGAAGCCGGACCCTTCACATACTTCGGGGTACAAGCGCTCACACAGAACGTTGGCCTAGGTAAGTCAACAAGCTATACTGATAACAAAATGCAGAGCTTTAGAATCGACTATAGCTTTTAAAAATTGTCAAAATTTTAAGCTTCAAACTGTTTGAATTACAAGCAGGTAAAGCCGCGGGCACAGCTATTATATCATACAACTCAATTACTAATAATCCTATTTACGTGGTTATACCTTTCAGTCATAGATAAATTCTGCGACCAGAATTTACCATAAATTTTGATACTTTAGAATCTGTGTGAACAAGGCTATAGAAATAAAAGTGATCCAAAAAAAATGGCAATCAGTGTTACCAATTTATTTTAGAAACTCTAAAAGATGTCTAAAATATTGGTAGAATTTAAGGATTCAAATAGTGGTATGTAGGAAGGAGAACTTCAACAAAAATATATCCTAAAGGCAATGTGCACGAGGCATTTGGCCATTCACACTGTAAATTGGAGTTTTAATGTCTGACTGTGCGTTTAATGTGTCGAGTACCCACAAAAATAAGACAATAGGAAAACAATGGAAAGCTGGCGTAAACGCCAGGTAAGTGCTTAAGGGGTTAATATAGTTTTGAAATATAGGGCATCTGTTGCGAAAAAATAATTAAAATAAAAATTCATATATTTAGGTAGTAGTGACAGATATTTCCAATCGCGAAAATAAAGTAATTTTATAAGTTACGATGTCACCCATTATCTTATCTAATGTTAAGTTATTATGCGCTTTACTCTGAAAACATACATGATCCTAGAAACACCTAAGTGGTACCTCACCCTTTTCACCAATTTTTATAGGTTTTTGGCGTTTTGCAACAATCTTACCTGATATCGAATAATTATGTAATTCATAATGGTAATATAGTAGCCTAGAGGAATGCACTTTAAAATAATACTGTCAGAATGTTTTTATGAGATCTGCACTGGCCATCTGATGATTAATGAAGACTGATAGACTAGGCTGATGTCCAGATAGGTGACTCTTCGATACACTTACTTGATTGGGCACGCGGTGTGCTTCATCATTGCACTATTTATCGTGTGTATAGTGGTCGCAATCCAGACAGGTTCAGTTTCCCTAACTGCTGGATTTAGGACCTGTTGGTTCCGAAATGTATCACTATGAAGGGTTTCTCATCATGTGCAGGGTGGTGGTGATCTATTCAATCCCTACTATCCTGTAAAATTTGCTTGGGAACTTTAAACTTGAGGGTGTTAGGGGAGCCTGTGGACTGTGTTTTTTTCCCCTGTAGCTCAAACTTATCACTTATAGCATAAACAAGAGCTTTTTTTTAACGTGAGAAAATGTATTTCCCTATCCCTCTACCAACTTAACCGGGGAGTAAATTCTCCCCGGTTAAGTTGGTTGGGGGTAGTGGGACTCGGATGGGGTGAAGCACCGGAAATCCTCACTAAAACCTCACGGTGCTGTCCGCCGCCTTCTTAAAGCCACACGTGATCATGAATGCTCCGCGTCAGCATATATAAAACCTTTCAAATTGTATTGATCAAAATGCTGGGATGTAGTGGAAATACATGAGATGGATGTGTCGTGTGACAAGGATGGTCAGGGTCCGGAATGAGTATGTTTGTTTGAAAGTGGAGCAAGTGATAGAAAAGCTTAAAGGGAATCGTTTATCTTAATGTGAATATTTTATGAGAAGAGATTAAAAGCACGTGGAAATAAAGTGGATGCTATGAAGGTTGATATATGTAGGAGGAGAAGTCGATCGAAGAAATGTGAGAGGAAATATATGAAAGGATACGGGATAAATGAAGAAAAGATGGCTGATAGAGATGTCAAAAAAAAATCAAAGTCAAAAAAGTCTTTATTCAATTTAGGCCCTAAGAAGGCGCTTATGAACGTCTAAAACACTACCACCGGTTCGGAAAACAACCCAGTCGAGAAGAGCGCAGGCAAGAAACTCGATCTGGTTCTTTTTTGATATAAATATAATATATATCATTTTTTTAATGATGTGTAGAAGAAGACATAATGCACCGACTCCAGATAAATAAAAATTGGAAGCAGGGTAATGATGTATTCAAAATTATTGAAGGGATTTGATTTGTTTTGGTTTAGCTGAGTCCCCGACGCCATCAGCGATGGGCTCGCTCCAGAACATTAATATGGATTCGATGCTGAAGCACACTTTCGTCCCTGACTACTCGGTGCGGGCGATCACAGAACTCTTCTACCTCACCGTTAAAAGGTCAGGGTTCGAAAAAATAGATATAAAATTAGGCATCGTCAATTAATCACGTGAAGCTCAAGGAGCGCTTTCGCAAACATTACAACTATTTGAAAGGATTTAATGCAGTGACATATCACATTACCTTGGCTAGCCAAAATTAATATAGGTTATAGAGGCTGCGTAGTGCTGGCTACGAATAGTACCACCCCATATCTTCCCGTGGGTGTCGTAAAAGGGGACTAAGGGATAAGCCAAGTGATGGGTAGGAGCACACTCCTGCTGCGATTGCCAACCCGCTTTATGGCCCCGCCGATTATGGCAATTCCCCCCTTTTTGTAGGACATATCCAGTAGTAGATTCTATCGGCTGACTCAATCAATAGGGGTTCAAATATTACGTAAGCATCAATGAGGGGTTTATGCTTTGCTTATTTTTGTTGGTGGGGGGGGGGGGGGGTGAATGAACGGTGATTAGCAAGTTAGCAAGATTGATTTATTAACATGCCTTGTTTTGTTTGAAATTATGCCAGTGCTTACGTAATCATAGGGTAAGAGCTTTGCTTACTTTTGCTAAAAATGCAAAGGGGGAGAGCCAAAAATGGCCTAAATTTCACTTACGTTAATATTTGTATGGCCTCATACTTGAATTTGAAGGTAAATTTTATTGTGAAAATTTATATGATAGTTTGTTATTATCATTCACTGCTTTTTCTTTCATATCATTTCTTACACACTCCATCCACACTTTCATTGGCCTTCCTCTACTTTTCCATCCTTCTACATTCATATTCATTACTATTTTACCCACATGCGGTTCTCCTCTTCTCATAACATGTCCATTCCACGACAAACGGGAACATTTCAACTTTTCTACCATTGACGCAACTTTCAAACTCCCTCTAATATATTCATTTGATAGTTTGTACCAACAAAAACATGTGTGTGTTCTTTGTTAGAGGTGCATACCCTTATAAAAGGCAATTTATCTGTCTGTGTCTCCATTAATTGCCTTATAACTCGAGAATCACTAAACCCATGTATACAATTTTAAACTTAGGTTTTATTACTCTGCCCAATTATGAAGATAAATATGGAGTAAAGAAAAAAATTACCACCAGCTTATACTTCAACTAAACAATTGATTATTATTTAAAAATGTATATAATGCATTGAAATAATTTACAAAGCTAATTATACGCGAGCAAGGCCGCGAGCACATAGCTAGTCGTTTATAAGTTCGAATTCCCCGTAACAAGTCTCCACTCTCCGAATTCGAGATACTATATATATATATATATATATTTCATAATCGAAAAAGTTACTCAATATGTCCAATAAATAATACTGTGCCTATTAAAAAGTATGCAGAATTCAGTGACTTGAATATGAGTCACTTTGTCTATAAAATATCGTTATGTTTCAGATCCTTGTACATGGCAGCGAAACGAGCCACGCTGATGGAGAAGGGCGCTCTGTCCAAAGGCTCTACAAATGAACAGTTCGATACGGAAGTCGATAAAGTGAGTCACTTTGTTTACATTAACGGTATCGATTGAAATCGATTATATAATTTAATTTTGTTATAAAGGGTGTGATGAAATATTCCGTCCTCTTCATTGGTAATTAACTATCTATACCAGAGATCCTATTTTTTTTCTTCAAATTCCACCCCTGTTCCAAAATGAACTGATACAACAGACTACCATTGCAAAAGTAATGCGTCTCTATACGTATTCAGAAAGAAATACATTATTAATATTCGAGTTACCGATATTACTCATAAGCCTGTTTGATTTTACGATAGAAGTCAGGTATTTCAAACCTGGACACCCAATGATTTACACTAAAAAACAATTCCAGATATTACCAAGACAGAATATAATAGAACTGATGCAAATACCACAGACCTACTCCTCTTTGGAATCTATCGTTTGCGTTGGTTTTGACAAAGATACAAACCAACAATCTAACGACAAACGCTGGTTCAAAATACATACTTTGTCGAACACGTTGACCGAACGCGAAGCGTATATCCCCCGTCAGAATTTCTTACACGGGTACATCAGTAGCGAATGACGTGGGCGTGTCAGAATTTCTCGCAAATGACGTGGGCGTGTCAGAACGTTTAACGAGTGACGCGGGTACGCCAGAACGTCTGATGAATGACGTTGCAGTGTCAGAACGTCTAACGAGTGACACGGGTATGCCACAACGTCTGATGAATGACGTTGCCGCGTCAGAACGTCTAATGAATGACGCAGGCGTATCAAAACTTCTGGCAATTAACGTGGGCATGTCAAAATTCACGCCGAGCCATATTGATGCGAACAGTTGTGACGAATGCGTTAGAAACAACTTTTGGTTGGACGGAAGTATTGTGAATGATAATTTTAACGATGCAGAGACGATTGGTTAGTTTTTGTTATTTGTATAACTGTTATTAGCGCTGTGCTCCAATTGTGTAACAAAATGAAAATATGAAAAAATCTGCTAAAAAAACTAATTAGTACTGTTTACTAAACAAAAAAAATCTTTCGATAAATTTTACATTGATGAAATTAATATTTGTATAACTAGACAAGGTACAATGCCATTTGGATATTTTTTTCTCTCTTTCTGTTAGTTAGCCTCTAATTTAAAAACAAATGGATATATTTACGTGATTAAAAATAAAAATTGTTATAATCTGTACTGTGGTTTAGTATGAGTGCCGATTTTTCTACATTAAGTTACAAATTATGAACTTTCGGTGAATGAAATCATGGCAATGATGTGGTAAAGCTATCATCTACCACATTCTAGTTAGAAAATCTATCTCCAAGCGCTTATAAACGTGTCCCGACAACATCACAAGAGAGCTGACAGATATGTGTTTAGCATTAACCACCCTGAATCACTTCCTCACTTAAAATCAGGTGAGATTGTGGTCAAAGAACCTATGTCAATATTGACAGTATAAAAAACAATTTATCCTGAGAATTGACAAGTTTTAAAGATTCTAAATAAAACTTTTCTAGAAAGAAACTATTTAGATAGCATGCAAATCTTCCTTTGTATTGTTATTAGATTAAAAATATAGATAAACAGATAAAAGAATAATCATATTTTATCTGTATTATTGTAGATATAAAACGTGATAAAAGAAAAAAATCAACTTTCCATAAAGATTCCTCTCTCCTGTCCTTCCACGACGTATCCTCGATGAGTAGCGAACAAATCGATTATAAAACGAATGATAATATCGATTTAAATCGACAACGTTCAGGATCTTCTAAACCGAATAATCAAAATTCAAATGCGAACATCGACTGTAAACATCGAGAAATTGATTCGAAATTTAAAATAGATGTTGATAAACCGCGATGTCATGTTCGAAAAGATTCGCCTAAAGCAAGTGTAAATATAAGCAAAAACGATTTACATTCTTTCCGAGAAATTGATAAGACTAACCCTCCATTACAATTTGATGGTGCATTTACTAATAGAAATGAAGCGAATGATGAATATTTAAGACTAAATATCGATTCAATTAGCGGAATCATAGACGATCCTATACCAGACAATAGATTCGATATTCTAAAAAGAGAAATGATATACGATAGAGAATGGAAAGAGGTTACAGTTGCAACAGAGAAGAGATTATTGGAAACCGAACGGAGAATATTGTCGCAGCTTTCAAAGATTTTGACAATTTTGGAGGGTGATCAAACTTGAGGGCTCTGGCTTCAAGCGTTGCAAATGGTAGACATATATTGTAATTTCTGTTATGTTCAATTTTATCTTACTCTCATATAAATCTCTATGATGACCCTGAAGTTTTTAGTGAAGGAAAACATCGTGATTGAACCTTAGTAAGATTTTAGAACATTGCCTTATGCTCGTCTTTCTAGCTAGCACCTTCAAGTTGGTACCGAAATTAGTGTGTTCTCTCAATTGTATTCTAAAAGCAATGTCCTTCTTTAGCGAACTAATTAAATGCTGTCGATCGGAAAGGCTTTGTTAGTTTTGCAAAAATTTGGAGGTGAGCGCTTAGGGCACCGAAATGTTACGGACTTCGGTTCAGGTTTCTCTATTTGTAATGCCTAAATTCAACAGAATTTGGATATGCTAAACCTATGACGGTTTACAAAAACTATGGATCTTAAGGTCCCTTACAGCATTCATGTACCTTCGTGTAGGATGCAGCAGTGCGTGGTGCTAGTATCACGCTGGCGGTGGATACAATAACCTTCACAGTTTAAGGAATGGAAGACGTAATACAACGGTTCGGGAGGGGGATCCGGAATGTCAAACGGTGCCTTACATTGCCTTATCTGACTACATTGCCCTTAGTTGTCAACTTATATAGAATGTTAAAAGAACGTAATACTTGGCTGTGATATCTTCCTTTATATTCACAGTTACTTCAGTCTGTTGATGAGGATATCAGCGTCAGCGGAGAGCATAAGACTCCATCACGACAGGTGAGAATCTAAACAGACGTTAAGTGGTTTTTTGATGGAATTTAGAAATTCAGGTGACTCTGTATAACTAGGATAGAGGCATCAGACAGAATTGTCTATCTGGCCCTTCAGCTCGTCACGTTCAAGTAATATTGCAGAGAATTAGGGTAGAATATATATTTGTCGCCAATAATTTCTTTCAGACCTAAAAAATACAGCGCTGCTGCTGCTCAGGAGAAGATATATCATGCCAAAAGCTAAATAGACGGTTTTTTTATGCATGTTATTTAGCATTTAGACTGCCTCGGTGGTGCAGTTGTATTACGGTACGACTGTCGTTCTGAGGTCTCGGGTTCGATCCCCGGATCGGGTCAAGTGATATTGGGTTTTTTCTACTCAGTATCACACACATCAGTGTCGCATCTGGGACGAAACTAAGCGGCGAAATGTGGGTGGTGTAGTTCGCTATTTGACCTGTGCCTAACCCTTCGGGGATAACAGGAGTGAGGTTATGTTATGTTTATTATACCCTAAAAGGACGGATAAATTGTTTTTAGCTATACATAGTAAAATCTCTCAAAACTTGCAAAGAATTCGCTTTTTTTACTTTTGGCAAAGATTTTATCGTAGTCCTAAAAATGTTTGTAGCATATTTTCAAACATTGATAATTATGTTTTATTTATAACAAAAGGCTCGCTGAACAACTAAATTATGTAATCGAATAGATACAGCGTTTTTTTTTTTTAATGTATTAGTAACTTAATTTTTTGACCATAACTTAAAAGATTATTTTTTTTTCCCTCGATATAGGCTCTGTGCTTTGTACCAATATCTCACCTGATGTTAAGTGACGATGTAGTCCTGAAAGGTAAACATAGGAGCTGGTTGTCAAGTGATGGTACCGGGACACACTTATTGGTATTTGACGACAGGTTTACAAACTTGAGGGTGGTAGTTACCCAGACGGTTATGCCCTACCGCCATGCTATGGTTTCCTAAGGATGTTTCTTTCACCGAAAGCTCAGGCTAATTTTAAAGTCTGATAGATGGGACCGAACTCACGACGATTCACGCGGAATTCGGCCGCACTACCTGCTGCGCCATCATCGCTTCAGAATTGATACATTAATTAATACATGGTAAAATTGTTTTGAAATAAGGTATATCCCTTGGATTTGGATCATCATACAAAAAAACCATAAATTCCAGGTCTCCCCTCACCCATTACCAGTGTCGGCATCTACGCACACGCGGGCCTCGTTCGCCTCACCAGACCGCAACGGAGACGTCTACGCGGCCAGGGACGAACAGGAGAAACTGCTTAAATAGCACTTATACCGCTTATAACGAAACCCGTTTAAACCGAAACTCTCGATATAACGAAATCAACTAATGATATTTGTGTAAATGTGAAAATAGTCACGTTTTTAACACAAGTCTGTTTATAACGATACCAAGTTATGTCGACAGTGCAGTTATAACGTTTTCAAAATATGAAACTAATTGCGCTTTAGTTCAATTTTGTTTGAAAATTTGATTTATAAAAGAGAAACAACTGTAGTGACTTTTGAAACGTTTCACAATCTTTCAGTGGTCACCACTGCGACGGTCACCATGGAAAGGTTGGTCACTATGCAAAAGATTAATTTATATAAAATTAACCGTATAAATACTTGAAACCTGCTGATTTTTTATTCGAACGAGATATCTTAACATGAAATGTTATATTTGTCTTTAAGAAATAATAATCTTTTTATGTGATAAATACTATATGTATAGTGGTTGCGTATACAAAATAATTTTTCTAAATGTTCTGAAGTGAAGTTTTCATTTTTTGATGACAAAAAAAATATTAGATTCTAGTATCGAAGACCGCATCTCAGTGAATTGATAGAAGAATTACACCAACTAGTTTCATGTCAGGATTATCAGACACTATCGGAGTATCTACTCACACGTTGTCGATTTTAGATACATTTCGGAAATGGAATTTTGTTTGCTTTTTTTAAATACAATCTTACCTGATGTTTAGTGACTGTTTCGTCGAAGATGGTAAGCTCACTAAGACTAAAAGTATTTTGATGACACATTTTCATGTTTTTCTTCATTGAAGCTTCGCTGAATTTAGAACAGGATAGACAGATTTGAACCTATGTTCATCAACGTGATATTCAACAATATTTCTACCGAGCCATCATCGCTTATCATGCGACATAATGATGTATGGAACTTAGTTTTTGTATCTGATTTTTTTAAGCCATCTAATAGTCTTAAATTGCGTCCGTTAAAACCGTGGTCTCCATACACTAGTTGTTCCTTATATCTAGATAAGATCTAAATTCGCATGTTTTTAGTACATTAGACAATAATACCCGCCTGGGTAGCTACCACCCTCCAGTTTGAAAACCTGTCGTTAAAGATCAATAGATGTCTTCCAGCAGCATCACTTGAAAACCAGTACTTCTAAGCGTAGTTTGTTAACCATCCTAAGCTACATCATCACTTAACATCAGGTGAGATTGTGGTCAAAGCACTGAGACTATCATCATCATCATCATCATCTCGCTACCCTTTTCCCATTTTTTATTTGGGGTCGGCGCAACATTCCATTCCTCTCTATTTGTTGTCATCTCCGCATTCACTCCTTTTCTGAGCATATCATCTTTCAGTTCATCCATCTTTTCTTTGGTCTTCCCCTTCCCATGTCCCGTCCACATTCATATCCAATACCTTCCTTACAACATTCTCTTTCTCAATGAAACATGAATTTAAAGCACTGAGACTATATAGTGTGAAAAAAAGATGCGGAAAAGTTTGTCATTAGTTAGCATAACGGTCGCCGCTGGTTTTTATTATCTGTCAACCACCACATACTGCGTAGTCACTTTCTTCTCTTATAATATTGTGTTAATTATCTTAAGTTTTGTGTGAAGGGAACTAATGTTATAAAACCATAACATGATGATAAAGCTAGATACCTTTCAGTTGGAAATCTGTCACGAAATAACTGTAGGTATTATTATCAATAGTAAACTATAGGAAGAGTCTAATAGCATCACTCAAGAAATTATTCCAAGGTTAGCAACCTAAACCATATTTTCACTTCACATCAAATGAGATCGCAATCGGTTTAATTCAACAGCACTTACACTAAACAGCTCTTTCACAAATACTTTCCCTACATACCCAAAAGAACAGTGAAGTCATGGCCCATATTAAAATAAGTTGGCCGTCACGGAATACTATTTGGTTTAACCGCCAAGACATATCAATCACGTTCACGCCGAAATAATTGTTGTTTCGTTTAAACGGTTCATTAAATGCTTTTTATTGTTATTATTTACTTAACCCCCTGAGCACTTACCTGGCGTTTACGCCAGCTTTCCATTGTTTTCCTATTGTCTTATTTTTATGGGTACACGACACATTTAATAGAAGATATTGGCATTGGAAGATATTAATCTGTCTTATAGTAGTTTTGTGTTTAAATTTTTGATATTCGATTCTAAATTTATATGTATTCTTGTTGATAGTTCACATAACATCGTTTGTATCTATTGTGAAGAATACGCTCCGTTCCTATTGGAAATAATAACATGGATGGTTAACTCCTGTGGTGTCACAAAAATTATCCATCTAATATACAAAATTACCTATGTCATTATTACTGGTGAAAAAGACGTCATTTTGCTAAAAATAAAACGAATACGATGTAACTGTATCGAAGAGACATTAACTAAAAAAAATATACTTAATTTTTATAATAAAAAATATGAAATAAATTACTTGATATTGCGTAATATAATAATATTATATAAAAACTTAAACGTGGTTCCCATAGCCAAACGGTATTAAGGTTGATTGAAATGAAAAAAAAAAACCCGTTTATAACGAACACCCGTTAAAACGAAATTGTCAGTATTACATACGAAAGTGTTTACGAATTTTAATTTAAAAAAAAAATTGACACATTTTAATGTATAGGTCTATACGTAGCTCGAGGTTACTTGCACTTTATGATTTATTGTAATTCGTACATAGTGTGGGGTCAAGCGACAGAAGCGTGCGGGATTCAATGCGACAATGCTATAATATAGGTGTACTAGCTAGGTGCCTCGGTGGCGCAGTTGTATTACATACGACTGCCGTTCTGAGGTCTCGAGTTCGATCCCCGGGTCGGGTCTAGTGATATAGGGTTTTTTCTACTCAGTATCATCCCGGAGTTTGGAATTTATGCCCGATATGGCGACAGGCTCCGCCCCCTGTCACATCTGGGACGGAACTAATCTCGGTGAAATGTGGGTGGGGGTGGGTGTAGTTCGCTATTTCACCTCTGCCTAACCCTTCGGGGACAACAGGCGTGAGCATATGTATGTATGTACTAGCTGGTGCCCCCGAGTTACATATATTCTTCACCTAACTAAAAAAACAAACGAATGAGTAAAGTCTTTTTATTAGCGCGGAAAAAATATGTACATAAGAGTAAATCGAAAAACAATGAAAAAAGGTCGACGGAATAAATATAATTATCTTTTTATTGTTAAAAACAAAAAACCGACTTCATAAGAATACACAATAAAAATACACTCAAAGGTCAATAAATAATTACTTGATTAATCTGCTTCGTTAGTTTTGTAATCGGTGCCGGCTTACGGATAACAAAGCGGTGTAAATGTACGACGCTAATTATTTTCAATTTTGATGGATTGTTCTTTGAAAATCCCCCCAGTCCTTTAAGCAGATTAATAAAGTAATTATTTTTAGACTTTTTAGTGCATTTTTATAGTTTATTCTTAAGTATTTACTTTTAGACATAGCTGTGAAGCCTACTTCATAACTTTGGAAACGAATACATGAAACACGCGCTAGCGTCTATAATATACGTGGGGTTCTCTCAATTTTCCTGAGTTCCATTGATCAGATCTCGATCTGATGGAAATGGGATAACCTCGGAAGTGTACTCTTTCGATTCAAAAACAATTTTGCAAATCGGTCCACAAATGACGGGGAAATTGAGTAATAAAGATACAAAATTAAAAAATAAATCGTCCTCCTTTTTGAAGTCGATTATAAAAATTCCGCGTCGAATGGTAGTAGTCCCATCCCGATATTTTCAGTAGTTGTGAGGTGATAGTGCCTCAAAGAAACCCTATTTTCCTTATAGATGATTTAACTTAGATGTAAAACTCAATCGAATATCAACATTGACCCCATAATATTATAACAAACGTGTTTCTGTCTGTACGTTAATCAAAACGAATTAACGTGATTCCATTTTTTTTCTTTCAAATTATAAATCATATAGCTACATGTTATAACCTACTTCAGTGAAATTTAACAAAATGGGAAGCATAATTGGTATTCGTTAACATATTTATTACCACGAATTAATTGTGTTTCATATTCAAAACACATGTAGGTACATTCTAACTGAAGATACATGATTATGTATCTTTTATATATTGTGTTATGTGTCTATTATGTATTACTCTATTGTTTTAATCATATTTTCAATCATAATTTCAATACACTTGTCGGCCATCTTGTTTGCCATTATGTTAATTTCCACTGATGGAACGTATTGGATCTTTGTAAATTCCGTTTGTTAGTAAAAATGTGATTGTTTTTTGTTTATTTTTTTTTCTTTTATATAAATGATAATAATTATGTAGAAAATTACATTTTAAGCATTTACCCAATTTATTAAGATATATGTACACAGATGTAGACTATTATTAGGTATTACTTAATGTTGAATGTTTTTGTATTCTAATGTATTCTAATGTATTTGTTTAACAAATAAATTATTTCATTTATACGATTATTTTATTTGTGGACGTAGTTGCTGTATATTTGCGCGCGACTGTTGCCTTCTTGGATGCGGTCGCTGCTTTTTGGCCTCTCTTTACGAAAAATTGATTCATCATGAAATCATTTATCGACACTAAAAAGACGACACTTATGCAACCTGTTATACTAGACTGTATTTTATTTTTTTAAAGTGACATTTTTTCATCGCCTCAAATTTTTTCGTCCAGCTATCGCATGTCGCATTACAGCCGCCCGCGGAGTAGGGGTAAAGTGAAATGCGTTCAGCAGAGCAGCCGACGCCAATATGACTCGCATCAGCTAACCGTCTAGCATTTATAATCTCACTCATTCGTACAACTGCTTCTCGGCATTTGTGTGTTTTGAAATATTTTATGATAACTAAAATATTTATACAATGATTTATTTTTACTTGAAAAGATTTACTTGCATCGTGGTTTCATAAAACCATACAATGTGTTTTTTTTAATATCCTAGTGATCCTGGCCAGGATACTGGGACGAACTTATAAAATGATTCTATTGTCATCGGTTCTTGATAAGAGTGCACAGTTTCAAGTTAATCCGATATTTTACGGTGGATGAAAATCCTGTTTAAAAATTCCGTTAGATAGACGGAAGAAATAAAAACATGTAAAAAAAGCTATGTAACCATGGGGACCGCCGACAAAAGTGAACTGACATTATTAACATAACACAACAAATAATTTGTCTGGTTTTTAGATCTATTTGCGCTCCGAGCAATAAATATGTTCCTTTTTACTTGGTTGATTCTTACTGAAAACATACAATAGACTGTAAGTATATATATTATTTATCTCTGAACGCTAGCACTTTTTTTTTAACCTAGCTAATGCTGTTGACCGGAAGGGCCTAAACGCCATCTTATACTTGACAAACTAGTGAGTTTGACGTCATAAAATTGGTAACACGTATCTGTAAGTTTTTTATACAACTGTCAAGTTTGGAAATCTGTCACCAGGCAACTTTAATTATTTATTTTCTAAAACGATATCGGCTAAATGACTGCACTTGTCATATGATTTGACATCCGATAGATATGAACCTAGATAGTCATATGATCAAACCGGCTCCACCCGCGAATAATTTTATATTTCACATAATTATTCACTTAATAATTATAGTTTTTGATATTTGCAGAAAGCAAATATATATCATCAAATTGAAACACTCTCGCCAGTAATACTGACCAATTGACCATTGAATGGGACATTGTACACGATTTTATGAATTGTAATTTTTTACGCGGAAATCTAATTACTAATTTTTGTATTGAAACATAATACTAAGATATTTCTCACAGATATAAAACACTCCCCATTCAAACTGACCAATTAGTACAAAACAGACACATTCAACTTTATTTATTTGTATAGATTACAAAGACAAAAGTAGTGCCTAAGTAAAAAAAATTACAACGAACACATTATTGTGTACAAAATGTTAAGAATGCTATTGAATATTTGAGAAGAAGAAAAAATGTATATTTGAGCAATAGAAATATTATATGCGATCGAAACCACGCACATCAGCTAGTTTCTATACATGCAGATGTATCCGTGACAGATTCTTTACAAAATACCGTGACAAAAGATCGTTACACTTCAAAACCTCACATTTATTTCAATTAGAAATGCTCTACTGTTATTTATTAGTTTTTAAGAAACTGCAAGAATACATTGTAAAGATAAATCGGCATTTGTAATAAACTGACAATCCTCCTTTTAAATGTGATTCTTCAAAGGATTCAAAAGATCTCGAATATCAATTGTTAATAATGCCAATAATAATTATTTCGTACAATTGTCCAATCCCTATATATAAAGAGGTAAGACCGAATACCGGCAAATTAGTCTGTATCCTGCACACGAAGCTATAGTCTGATCTGGAATCATGGCGAAATTGATTGGATTCTTCCTTTTTTTCATCGTTCTTTCTGTTTTCACGGTAAATTATTAATTTTATTTATTTTTTCAAACTTACTGACACTTTTGACCAGAAGGCCGTTTATAACTTCAATTACTAAATACATATAATGAATGTATGTATATAATACGATGGGTGCAAAAAATTATACTAAAAAAATATATTTGAAAAAAAATGTCTGTTTGTCCGTCTGTCTATTCTGGCTAATCTCCAGAACAGATGGACGGTGTTTGACGGGACTTTTTCCGGTAGGTAGCCTAAGTTACAAGGAATAACTTACACTAATTTTATTTTAGGAAAATAATTAGGATTCCGCTAAATTTATAAAAAAACTAGCTGTGTGCCCGCGGCTACACTCCGCGTTTCATATATTCTTCACTACGTTTTAATTTTCTTTATACGGAACCCTAATTCTTTTCCTAAATAAATTTTGGTACTAAGATAAAGCTACAATATTTCTCATAAATTCAAGCAGTTGCCCGTATAACTAATCATTATATCGGATTTTATTCAAATGTTTATATGCGCTTTATATTTTTTTACGCGGAACCTTAGTTATTTTCGAAAGTCTAAAGTACCCGGAGTAATTTCAGCTGTCTACCAAAAAAGTTTCATCAAAATCGGTCCAGCTTTTCCAGAGATTACCCGGACAGATTACAAACAGATACACAGACAAAAAAATTAAAAATTGTATTTTTGGTAAGTATAGGTGTCGTGAATACATTCATCGGTATTTAGTAAAAAAAAAATATTTTAATATTACAAACAGACACTTCAATTTTATTTACTAGTATAGAAATGTAGATCCTGAGTACAGACAGCAGGCAAGAGCATTTAAAAGTTGTTTTAACTTTCGATATATTTTTATTACAAACTAACAAACCTCGAATAATTTTATTTCAGATCGCAAATGCAGCGTCGGCAACAGGTGAGGCAAATTATTTAAATTATATGCGGGTAGTGTGTAACTTTTTATTATTTAGGCTCGGCGCTTCGACCACCAATATCATCTGATGTTAAGGGACGATGTAACCTAAGATGATGGCATTCTAAACTTAGGAGTACATGCTCTCAAGTGACGTTGCCGGAACCATATAGGTGCATACTGTCAGTCTTCAAACTTGAGCGTGGTTCAAACTTCAAACTTGGAAAACCAAGCCCTACCACCATACGAACTTATTGGGACAACCTGCAAAAGTGATGATGAGAAACAGAGCCGACTTTACCTATAGTGCCCTGGTGTGCAACGCACACTCTCCGGGTCCGCCTTCGGAGGCGGCTCAAGAAGTGCTTGGTTCCCCAACCGGGAAGGCTCTTGACGCCGCTGCCAGCGCGATACAGTGGACACTGAACATGCATTAAGCATTACACGCATAACACTGCACACACACACTCCTGCACATAACACGCAGATACATATAGACCCTCTAAGGAACCATTTTTTAAATATAAAATAAAAATTGTATGGCTTAACTAGGTTCAAAATTACGCGAAATTATTTACATTCCGGTAACGGCCAAGCCGAGGTCCGTACCACTTTAGTAACCCTTGTGCTAGTTACCTTTTTGCAACTGAGCGCCTTCAGCACTCGCCCACAAAATTACGATGAAGCTGTAAAGGCACTTCAGGTCAACAGCGTTAGCTAGTTAGAAAGAAATAAAAATAATTATGCATTTATTATTCTGAACGGTTTCTGGATTTTACTATATACAATAAGATTATAAATATAAATTCATAATTTCCACAGATTCCACGACAGAAACGAACGACAACGGTGGAAGCACAAAAAGCAGTCCCACTACGAAAATGGATTTACTAGGAATGTTCAACTTTGAAAATATATTAGGTTGGGGAAAAAGTCCGTTCGCATTTTTTTTTTCAATGTTTATTTACGTATAATTACAGTATATATGTGCCATTTTGTTCGATGAATTTCTTCCATCTTGTATATAGTGGCATGTTCTCGTTACTGTGTTTTGGCACTTCTGATTAAAAAAAAACAGAACAAGTAGGTTTAGCAGTCCGTTAAGTGTAGTGCGTAATTGCATTTCCCCCCGTCAAAAAAAAAAGAAAAGGTTTAGCAGTCCTTTCTTGATGTTAACCTGACACTGCCTAAAGCATTTTGAAGAGACCGAAACAGATAGAAATGTGAAGGTACTAGGTCAGGACTATAATGTGGATGCATTACCAAGCTGAAGCGATGGTGTCTTAGTTGGTATTGCGGTCGGATATCACGTCAATGGACGCGGTTTCAAACCCACCTATCCAACTCTAAAATCAGCCTGAGCTTTCAGTGAAGGAAAACACCGTGAGAAAACCATAACTTTAAGGTAGGGCATTTCTTAATACTGCCCGAGTGGGTAGCTACCACCCTCAAGTTAGAAAACATGTCGCCAAAAAACCAACGGGTGTGTTCGGGCAGCATAGCTTGAGAACCAGTTCATCTAGGCTTAGTCCGTTTACCATCCTGGACCACATCGTCACTTAACATCAAGTGAGATTGAGGTCAAAGCACTGAGCCTGTATCGTGTAAAGAAAACACCCCTCAGCAAAAGATAATATGTTGAGTAACAATACACACGACAATCATGATGACTTGCACTCATTCTCACAGCTAACTATAGGCAATTCTTTCAATAATGTGTTTGTTCATAAATCTAACCGTGATTTGTAAGGGGGGGAAAGTTATATATGTGTTTGTGGTCCTCAGTAGATGCTGCCAGTAGGGATTAGCTAGGATTAAAATTCCGCGGGAGTTCTTTACATCCTGGTAACGGCCAAGCCGAAGTTCGTACCACTTTGGTGCCCTTGTGCCAGTTACCTTTTGCGGCGACTGCCTTAAGCACTCGCCCCCAAACTTACGGTGAAGCTGTAAAAGCCTTTCCGGTCAACAGCATTAGCTAGGTTAGAAAAAAAAAACCAAAGATGCTGCTGCCCATCCCTTAGTCGCCTTTTACGACACCCACGGGTAGATATGGGTTGGTACTATATAGTAGATATGGGGTACTTAACCCGGCCCGCACGGTACCTCCCCCGGCCTCGTTATAACAAGGACATAATTAGGATTCGCGTAAAAAAATTAAAGTCCTAAACATGTGAACAAAATTTGATTGTGAATGGTCAGTTGTATTAGAAAATGTTTGAATTTATAAAAAATAATTTTTGATTTCTATTGGCATCAAAATTATTTTCTAATGATTACAATTTAAAATCTATATTACGCAGTGACTAATTGTTCGAATAAAAAAAAATGATACGAGGACAGCTAATATCACATAAAATGCCATCAATAACCACCAATAATACAGAATCAAACATAACAAGATGCCGTCAAAAACTCATATTATCTTTGTTATTCTCAATAGAAGAGAGAGAGAAATAACTTGAACTGTCTTACACTTTCTTATGTTTTAGGTGCAATGGGATAAGAAAAGGCGGAAATATCCACAAACACAATATCACTCCTTTGACATGCATAAAATAACATTGGAAAAAAAAAACAAAATAATGTATCTATGTAATTAAATCTGTGTATGTATGACTGTACGTATGTATTATTTATACCAATCTATTTCTATGCTAATAAATGAAATTGAAGCGTCTGTTTGTAATGTGAAAATATGCCTTTTTATTAAATAAATATTAATGTATATAGGAAACATACATCAAAAATACAATTTCAAAATTTTTGTCTGTCTGTAATCTCCGGAACGGCTGGACCGATTTTGACGAGACGTGTTTTTGGTAGATAGCTGTGTTACTCCACGTAAAAAAAAAAATAAAGCTCATGAAGTATCACTGGCAGGTGTTTGAATTTTTGAGAAATATCTTCGCTTTTTGTTAGTATCCAAAACAATTTCAGGAAATTATTAGGGTTTCGCATATAAAAAAGTGTGTGTGTAAATATGTACGCTCGTAAGAAGTTATACTTCTTTGACGTAATAATAGAAAAAACTAAAACGTTGACCGTTAACATCAGGGTGTCGTTTTATCGTGACGGTGTGCGCGCGCATCGTAAAAATTCACTATCATCATTTTCTCACAAAAGTGTAACTTCAAAAAAAACTATGAAAAAAAAAATGATCAATCGTCAGTTTTACTGGCAAGTGCCTTGAATTTGTGAGAAGCATTTCTGCTTTCTTTTAGTACAAGATTGTTTTTTAGGAAAATAATTAAGAGTTCAGAGTAAAAAAATTAAAACTCATGTTGTGAACTAGATGATACGATTTAAGGGACGAGCACTATGAAAATATTATTTTTTCAATGACGTCATTACATTTACTCTGATTATAAATTGGGAATATATATTGACAAAATAAAAAGAAGTCTATAACCTATAAGTCTCAGGGATAATGTATCGTTCTAACGGTGAAAGAATTAACAAAATTACAAAAAAAACATCCAAACTCACAAACTTTACCACTTTATAACCTATATATATAAACGGAGTTTGTTTGACGCGCCATCACCTCAAAACTACTGAACATATCGGGATCGGAAAACCACCAATCGACGCGGAATTTTTCCTAGATGGTTATAGGTTATACTCTTATGTACATTATTTCTTCATTCATTTGTTTTTTTAGGTTTCACTCACACCTAAAGAACATTTGAAACGCGGGCGGAGCCGCGGCAACACACGCAGCTAGTTGTTAGTAAATAAAAAAAAAACCACAGTATAATTCTTTCAAATCGTTTATTATCATAACGACATACATCATCATAATCTTGAACTTGACATCGTCGAGAGCTGATGATTAGGGGGACAGAGAGGGGGAAAGGGGATAAGGAGGGGAGAGGGGAGTTCCTCTCTAATCTGTATCGCTCGAGTCTGAAGCCGCTTCTCCGACTTCCACGTTGAACTTGTACTCCTGATCAGCTCCAAGGTACGAGTCTGACATGAAGTAAAGCGTGTACGTGTGCCGGCCGGAACTGCCGCAGACAAAATCTAGACGTACCTGTGTCACGGATTAACTATATGTAGGGGGGAGGCGTCACTCTTTATAAAGTTAGAAAACTCATAGATTCGCGTCACCTAGAATACTGTGATGTCATCCGTCAACATTCTACAATATGTTTATTTTTTTTCAATTTCTCGGAGCGCAAATACATGTAAAATGCAGATAAAAAAATTAAGTTATGTTAATAATTTTAATTGACATTATGACAACACATTCAAATTATGACAAAGATAAAAAAAACAGTACTAAAAAAGGAAAAAAAAAAAAAACGATTGGAAAGTTAGAAGAGGGTTAATATGGCAATAATTTTTTGTAGTAAATTCTAGACTGACCTTAGCATTCCTTGCGAGGGAAACCCTCTTGATAGAGAGTAATGTGTTACTCTTTGGTTCTCCGATAACGACCCCACCAGCCCTCCTCGCGTTTTCTATACGCAAATATATATAAAAATAACATTAACACTAAATGTGACAGTTTAAAGGGTGTAGCGGTATTAATTATGTGACAGTTTAAAGGGTGTAGCGGTATTAATTATGTGACAGTTTAAAGGATGTAGCGGTATTAATTATGTGACAGTTTAAAGGATGTAGCGGTATTAATTATGTGAGAGTTTAAAGGGAGTAGCGGTATTAATTATGCGAGAGTTTAAAGGGTGTAGCGGTATTAATTGTGTGACAGTTTAAAGGATGTAGCGGTATTAATTATTGGACAGTTTAAAGGGTGTAACGGTATTAATTATGTGAGAGTTTAAAGGGTGTAGCGGTATTAATTATGTGAGAGTTTAAAGGGTGTAGCGGTATTAATTATTGGACAGTTTAAAGGGTGTAGCGGTATTAATTATGTGACAGTTTAAAGGATGTAGCGGTATTAATTATGTGAGAATTTCAAGTGAATAGCGGAATTAATTACGTGGGATTTTATCTAAATTAAATTTTATAGCACTAAAACTAAAAAAAAATCAAAACAATGCCCTTCTAAACCATTACTTATTATTATTACAACTTAATTCATTGCAAACCTCGTAACATAATATCACTTTACACAACAGAATACATTCTAAAAGTTCCTTCACGCAAATTGGTTTAGCTGTTCTCGAGTTATGTGCTACAATACAAACTGGCAGACACGCACACAAGCAGACACATATATTGCGTTTCAGTACAAAAGATCATTTATTAATAGCATGAGACTAGAAACGGGAGAAGAGATTTAAAAAAAATCCAGATTAGATTATTACTGTTTAATGACATATTTGATGAATATATTTATTTATTATGTGAATATTTATGTGTAATGTTGTTGGACTTCCAGATGTAATAAAATAAAAATGATGACATTTTGAAATTTTTTTTACTGAAAAATACACGTTTATTTTGGAATACTACCCTCAGTTTTGGACTTAGTCTATATTTAGGCCTTACCGCATATCACTAGGGGTGGGGGGAGTGGGGAGTGAGGGGTTATGTTATAAAGTTGCTGAAAACATTACGTGAATAATAGCCGACTAGTAAATTTACCCGACAAGCGTCAATATTAATCTAGAGGGAGAGGAAAGATACCGAGTGAGTGTGCGTTAGAGCGAGACAACTAACCTGCGGGAAGAAGGGCGCTATGACGGGTCCGACGATATCGTCCTCTCGCTCTAAAGACACTTCCACGACGATCGGCTTCCCGGCGCGGAGTCTACGTTCGTTCTTCACCTGGACAGATAAATAACTAAAAACGACCGTTTACAATCAGCCGACACTGTCTTCCAGTTCGCAAGGCGCCATGGTCACGATGCACTCTAATGCGAGCCATACCAACTCGACAATCGTTTGGGAGTATCTCGATACTTGTTTGTACACAGAGTATATCGACACGTGGCTGCTGTTGAACACTTAACATCGGGCAGATCTGACATCTGTTCGCTACGATAACCTTTTTGTTAGATCGATCTGATGATGACAGTGACTTAAATTGTACGTCGAGTTGGATCCACTCGTATGTTGAGTTTATTTACTCATGGCTACGGGTGACCATTTAACACAAAGCAGATCTGACACCTGTTTGTTACAATGACATAAAAATATATTCGATGTTTGATATGTTAACTGTTCGATCCTTGCGAGAGTAGGTTTTGAAGCCATATTTTGCATTGAGCCATATCCGTATCATGGTTGAAATAAATTTAAATCTCACTGTGAGTCGTTTGCGATATTATTAATTCATTTTTAGTAATTAAATATTAACTATACTGTAATAACTCAATTTACATTAAAAACTCGCTAAATTAGTACAATATAAAAGCTAAACTATTCATACAACAAACAAAACCATACACGTTTTTAACTGTTTGCGAGAAAACAAATTTTACCAGTTACAATTTTACATTATTTTAATTATACAAAATATACTTATCTGTATTCGCATTAACTGTTGCGGATGCGAATACAGATGTGCAAGTTCATGCGGATGCGAATACAGATGTGCAAGTTCATGTGAATGCGAATGCAGATGTGCAATTTCATGTGAATGCGAATGCAGATGTGCATGTTCGTGTGGATGCGAATGTAGATGTGCAAGTTCATGTGGATCCGTATGCAGGTGTGCAAATTCATGCGGATGCTAATGCAGATGCGCATGTTCGTGTGGATGCGAATGCAGATGTGCAAGTTCGTGTGGGTGCGAATGCAGATGTGCAAGTTCATGTGGATGCGAATACAGATGCGCAAGTTCACGTGGATGCAAATACAGATGTGCAAGTTCATGTGGATACGAATACAGATGTGCAAGTTCGTGTGGATGCGAATGCAGATGTGCAAGTTAATGTGGATCCGTATGCAGATGTGCAAATTCATGCGGATGCTAATGCAGGTGTGCAAGTTCATGTGGAAGCGAAAACCGGCAATATTACCTCCCATAACTGAGCTCGACGTTTGGATATCTATTGCAAAATCTCGCGACGTCCGCCATCTCTGTCGGCGACAGTTGCAATAACTTCGCGCGGGCGTTGTCTTCCAGTTCCATGACGTCGAACACCGTCTCAACGTTCTGGAAACATACACATAAGCTCACGCCTGTCATCCCCGAAGGGTTGGGCAGAGGTGATGTAGCGAACTACACCACTCGCATTCCGCCGAGCATAGTTCCGTCCCAGATGTGACAGGGGGCGAGCCTGTCGCCATATCGGGCACAAATTCCAAACTCCGGGATGATACTGAGTAGAAAAACCCGAATACCACTCGACCCGACCCGGGGATCGCACCCGAGACCCCAGAACGGCAGTCACACCGTAATAAAATGGCGCCACCGGGGCAGTTAAAACATTTAGAATAATAACATTATAACCTTTTAACGACGGGGGGGGGGGGGGAACTTTTTCCCATTATAAATCAACGACTGTGTATTTAATTTATAACATTATTTGAATTTTGTTTTTCAGAAATATTTCCTACAAAAAAAGTAAAAAAAAAAAAAAAAAATTGTTCACATTCGAATGCTAATAATAATCTATGGATAGTAATTTCTTGAACGCGAGTATCAGTCAAATAAAAATATATCTTTTCGAAAAAAAAAACTGGACTAGGATTATAGACGTGTCTGGAAACGAAAGTAACAGATTTGGTAAAATTAACATTAAAAAAAAAAAACCATTAAAAATATTACTAACTACATATAAATGAATGAATGAGGTTTTGAACAAACGATACGGGATTTTTTTTTATTTCTCAACTTGTATCCTTTTCTTTCTATAAGACCGTTTTAACAGATTATTAGATGTCTGTGTGTTGTCTCTTTTTAATGTCGCCTTTTCGTTTCATAGCATTTCAAATCATTGAGGCAAAGGTAAAATTCGAATGACCTTATCGTAGCAACGCTGCATTAGCTCCGGTGACAAGTACAGTGACAGACAAAGAGAGAGAGAGAGAAGGAGAAAGAGAGAGAGAAACTATCACAAAACCTATAGATATACCCAATATACCTTATCTCTCGGTTTACAACATATGTGAAACGTGTTCTATCTCACTCTCTCAAACACTAAACCTTATAGATGTTGTCTCTTTTTAATGTCGGTTTTTTCGTTTCGCGAAGTTTCAAATCACAGCTGGGGTACCTTATCGGAGCAACGCTGTACAAGTTCCGGCGTGAAGTGAGGCAATTGCCTGAGGTAGGAGTCCTTGGCCCACATCGCCTGCGTCACCATCTGGGCTAGCTCCATCGCAGCGACCGCCGGGGAGAGCCACCCACTGCTGGAGACCACGTCCACGCACGCCTGGATCAGCCTTATGGCCTGTGTACACCATAAAATAACACATAAAGGAATTGTCTAAAGACATGTAAAAGAACAGATCGAGAACGTTC
The DNA here is from genome assembly GCA_014132275.2 of Samia ricini. Lineage (NCBI taxonomy): Eukaryota > Metazoa > Arthropoda > Insecta > Lepidoptera > Saturniidae > Samia > Samia ricini. Next base: position 5,738,318 of record AP028167.1, read on the forward strand.
TGGAGAAAGGCGATTTAAAGCGATGTTGGCGCAGTGGAGAATACAGCCGGATTCAGCGTCCATGGACGCTGCTTCAAGCCCACCTATTCCTACTCTAGCTCCCGTAAAACAAAACCTCTTGAGGAAACCATAGCATGGTGGTAGGGCATGTCCGCCTGAGTAGCTACCACCCTCAAGTTTGAAAACCTTTCGCCAAATACCAATAGATGTATGCCGGCATTATTACTTGAGGATAACCAGTACCTCTAGGCTTAGTGCGTTTACCATCCCGGACCACATCGTCACTTAACATCAGGTGAGATTGTGACCAAAGTACTGAGCCTGAAACGTGTAAAAACCGCCTTAAGTAGTCAAAGGGGAGGGGGCGGGGCTCGAGGGGGGTAGAGAGGAGGCACAAGAGAATCGCTTTTAAAAAAAAATTGAATTTGTGTTAATGATAGAACGGCTCCTTATTTTCCAATGACCGTTTAAAAAACCGAATTACGCAGTGGCGGGAGGAGGGGGGGCCTCGGTGGATATACGAAACGTAAGCGGAGCCGCGGGCGCAGAGCTAGTTTATAAATGAAATGTCACCCTGAAGTAAGTACCTTGGTGAGGACGGTACCGGTGTCCGCGTGCAGTTCCGCCGGGAGCTGCATCCTGGAGAGATGCGCCTGGAGGAGCACGTGCGCCTTCACGTGCGTGTCGTTGTACCTCACCGCCCCCCCAGAGGGGGCTGTCGGCTTGTGGGGCACTCTGAAAAACAACACAACACTCAATGTATCGCAAATGCGCACCCTTGTATGTTACCTAATCTATGTATTTACGTATATAGTACGTTTATATATAAATACTAGCTGTGTGCCCGCGGCTGCGCCCGCATTTCATATAAACCTTCAACTGCGTTTGAATTTTTATTTTCATACGGACCACTAATGAATTTCCTAAAAAAAATATTTAGTACCATGATAAAGTGGTAGATTTTATTCAAAGTTTTATGAGATTTAATTTTTTTTACGCTGAACTCTAATTAAGAGTACTCTAAGTTACCAGGAGTAACTTCAGCTATCTACCGAAAAAAAGTCCCGTCAAAATCGGTCCAGCCGTTCCGGAGAAGACGCATTACAAACAGACAGACATCAATTTTAAAAATTGTATTCATACTATAGGTATCATATATACGTTCATTTCTATTCAGTAAAAAAAATATGATATTACAAACAGACACTTCAATTTTATTTATGCATGTATGTGGGAAGTGTATAGATTTTTTTATAAAAAAAAGATTAGACTAATATAGAGTTGAGCCTGATACACTTGTATTCACGACTGTAATAGATTATAAGATATAACAAAAGGACTTGTCAATAAGATGTGTTACGTCTACGTTCCTTGTTTACGACGTAAGACTATAAATAAAAGATTTCAGTTTGAAAGTGATCATTTCCCACCTTATTCCCACATGTATGTATATTTAATAAATTTATAAAGTTATTTCTTCTTTATTTTAAGCAGAATTAATTTCTTTAATGAATTATTTCTACATTAATGCCGGTCAGCTGGAAAACGAAAATGCCTTGTGGCATTAAGTTCGCCATTGAACATAATAATTGGTAAAATTCATTCATTCAACGAATAGACGAATAAAAAAACCCGGCAGCCATGGGACTGGACTACCAACGCAAATGAAAAATCGAAACTTTGACATAACTGTTGTTTTTTGGTTTGTTACATCTAATAGTGCTCCGAGCGATAATTATTTATTCTGTCACATAGTTTATTCATAATTAAGACTGCGTGAGTATACATTTAATTATTGACCTCTGAGCGCAGCACTTAAACGCCATCTTATACGTTGACAGACTGTAGCATGTTAACGGGTGACGTCACAACATTGGCAATTCAAGCAATTCAGGATTTCTTTCGCGGAACACTAATTATTTTTCAAAAATAAAAACAAGTACGCGAAGTAATTTGAGTTATCTACCAAAAACAAAAAAAAACATCCCGTCCAAATCGGTCCAGCCGGAAACTAGTCGGAACAAACAGACAGACAGACAGACAAAAATTTTAAAAACTGTGTTTTTCCTATAGGTGTTGTTTGTACATCGATATGTATTTAGTAAAAAGTTGTTATTTTTACACAACAAACAGACACTTCGATTTTATTTGTTAGTATAAGATATGACGGTATCAAAGCGAGAAAAGTCGATATGAAAAACGTAAACTATCGACTTTAGTATAACGCGCCAACCTCTTGAATATTTGCGAGATAGTACAGGTTGAAAAGTAATGGAGAATCCAGTCACAGTGACTGTGTTAATTGTTGATCGTCCATTGTACAATGCTCAAGGAAGTTGTTTTGACTGTTTTTTTTTTTTTCATTTTAACTAGAAAAACAATTATATGTATGACACAATTTCTTAGAATTCTGTGAATTTTTTTTTTACAATATATAAATTCAGTTTATTAATCATTCTAATTACCCCCCCCCCCCCCCCCCTCTTTCATTATCGGTATATATATGTTTTGTCCGCGTATTACCTAAAAGGAGTCATTATAACTGGTTTTGGGTAATATAAGGTGTATACTGAGTTTCAGCCTTTCTAGTGTTAATGTTAATGAATGAGAGGGGAGTGGGGGTGGGGGAGGGGTGCTTGGCGCGATTTTGGTTTGCCATGTAGTCGCCCCCTTATTTTTAATTAATTATCTTACGCTATTTCCACTATATATTATGCAATTTTAGTGACATTTTACTTGATATAGTGTAGTCATGATGCACAAGTGTAGTGTGAAGTGAAAATAATGACGCGGAGCGTGAATTCTGGAAAGTTCCAAAACATTCACGTTGTTAGTAACAGAACGCCGCCATAAAAATTACCGCCATTTATTGACGGTGTTCTTGACGTCTGACTTGGCTGTACGGTCTACTAGTACCTTTGCCATTTCCCTAGTAAGGAATGAACAGAACCAGAGTTTTGGCGGTATCTCAGTCTGTCATGTAGCGGTTGTTTTCTTTAATTCATTAAATTTGTCATTAAACTCTATATCACGTAACCTTGGGGGCTTTTTGTTTGATGTAGTTTAGATATTGTGTACAAACTACATTTATTATAGAAGATAACTCGTAACATTTATTCTGATATGCCGTCATAGTTCCATGAAAAGTTCTAGCAGGATGAGCCACAGTTTTACTGGAGCTTAGTAACGCTGATACAGGATTGAAAATACATCTTACCTACATGACATTGGCACTAATTGTTTGAATACAAATTGCCATAATCGAAGAAAAAGAGAACCAAAAAAAAGAAATTGGAATGATAACGTGTGGCATAGACTAACTTGGAGGCCAGTGCCTTGATGATGTTCTCCTCGCGATGTCTGATGCAGAGGTCTGAATACTCCGCAGCTGAGGATATTATCTCCAGGAGGCCGCGGATCTTCGTTTTACTGGTCAGCGAGAGGCTGAACAACTCTGTGAAACATGGTCCTGATTAGTAAACACACTAAGCCTAAGGGTTTTGTCTCTCAGATGATGGTAACAATTCGAGACACTCGAAAAGCATATGTTTTTTTTTTAAACTACATGTCCTGATTTCACCGATTCATCAACGCATACCCTGAACCGCTGTAACGGTTAGTTTTAATTTATTTATTTATTAGATTCCGTAAAGGGGGCCGGTTTAAATGTTCCGACATTTAAAAATTTCAAATTACGAGAATGAATAAAATTTTAATTTCATTAAAAAAAGGGGGGGTCGAGAGTGAGAGGATGTCACTATTTATTGGAATTTAGTGGAAAAATTATTAATTACAATTTGCCATTTATGATTTATTTACATAGAACGTGACAATTTTATCAACCAATTTTTACATTACGATATAAGTAATGTAATCACACACACTATGAGTGATGAAGAACGAGCGACACTCGACAGGGAATTTATTGAATATAACAAATTAGTATGTCGATTACCCATAAAAATGAGACAATAGGAAAACAATGGAAAGCTGGCGTAAACGCCAGACTAGTGCTCGAGGGGTTAACGGACAGTAAATGATCCGGCACGATTATTCCTTAGTGGTACGGCGCGCGGCCTAATGGACTGTAATCCTAAGATGGCGGTGTCCCTACTTAATCAAGTCCGTTGAGGAAAATACAACGCACAGTATCTGGAGTTGGTGTCCTTTCCCCCAGCGTCGACGTGGCGTTGAGGGCGAGGGTCCGGGCAATCCCAAGACGAGAGAGACTTCTTCATCAGCCAGTGCTATATTTCGCGAGTGCGGGTGCGCGTGCGACGCGTAAGGCGTTTTTGCTTGACTAACTCTTGCGGTTTCAAGAAAGGGGTAAAAGGCAAAGGGGGGGGGGGAGTTAGGAGGGCAGGGTTGCCGTGTCGAGCCAGTCAAATTTCGACCAAACTCGAGGCACAGTAACATTCCATTTTCCCCAGCGATGTTAAATTAAAATTTAATAAATTTGACTGGCGTAACCACTTAGTCCAAATTTTAATTCAACTGTCCTCGTGACACCGCTGATGCTATTAACTTGAATTAAATGCCGTTTAGATTTAAGAATCCAATGAGGAATTTTTGAAAATATCACCCTTAAGGGTGTAAAATAAAGGATGAAATACACTCGCATACCCCACTAGATTACAATAAATTCCAATTTGTTATATTATATTATACTGATGCCCGCGTGAAATTCAGATCATTCGCAAGCCTTACTTCAAAACTAACAATCTTTCCACTTAAATGAGTAAATTTAACACTACTCTGATTCACACTCTTAAAGGTAGATTTTAGAAAAATGCCGCTACACGTGACCATTTATTTCTAACCAGAAGCATGTATGTATGTATATTAAATTTCGTGCTTCTTAGTTTCAAAATCACGGACTTTCATACAACGGTTCATCCAGGATATTACCACTTCGGTTTGATATTTCTAAAAATTCTTAGTGTTTGATTACATCATAAGAGGTTCACCTATTGCCAAAATTTCACGTTTATAGGTCCAGCGGTTTAGGCGCTGCGTTGATGAATCAATCAACCAGGACAAGTAATTTTATATATATATAGATATTACTTTAATATTATTTTAATATGTTACAAACGGACATTTCAATTGTATTTATGTCGCATCCGGGTCAATAGTTTGGAATATCAACGATACACAAACGTCAAAGTGACGTGTACAGAGCCTAGATTGGAGAGGGTTAATAAAAGAACGTGCTGTTATATGGAACTCTGAGCTAGCTTTTTTAAAAAAAGAATTTTATACACACTGAAATGTTAATATTGTTTATTTAAATGCGTTTAAAATACAACTTAAATATGATTATAATTATATAGAATCACTATAGGACCGTCGTGGATTGAGTATGGATGAGGACTGAGGACTTATGAGCCGAGAGACGAAAGGAAGGGAATAAGAATCATGTGTCAGCAGCATAGGCAGCTGACTAGGCTAGAAAGGGTACAATAGAAAGATATAACAGTGCACTCTGTATTCGATTATTACGGTACTATCGGTTGAATAAGCAACACTAGCCTAGGAACTGTACTGTGTATATTGAAAAGTATTTAGAGTCAAGCTGTATTGTGATTTACCTACACTCTGTAATAAAAATTAGTATTTGGAACATACGAAGTATTTATTTCTCGCCCGGATCCCTGCTGATGCCCACAATGAGCGACCGTGAAGATAACGAGTCTCCGATATATATATATATATATATATATATATTGTATAGACATCAATAATCGAACATTCTCGAAACGTAGAGTTCTACGGAGAAGAATTAATTCTTCATATCGATAATATTATTTATTTTTATTTTTTATAAAAACTCACCTATGGTAGTATAGTTGATGTAATAATACGAAGCGATCATTCCCAAATTCAACGGCTGGACGTCCATCTCGTCTTCTATCGCGATGCATTTAGACTGTTCCAGGTCGTTCAGCGTAGACTCGACCAGTTCTGACAGGTGGTCTGACAGGTGTCTGGTGGTTAAAAAACAATATTATTTATTTCAATCATATATGTTAAGATATATCGATGGACGCAAGTCCGTTTATAGGCTTGCAAACTATCTGTCTGTATCGTTAGTGACACTGAACCGGTTTACAGAATTGTTTTAATAAATTACTAGCTTTTCCCGTGGCTCCGCTCACGATATCCACATAATTACTCACTGTATTAATATAGTTTTCAAGTTATGACTGAAAACAATTATCCGTGTTTAGAGCCTTAATTATTTTTGGTACCAACAGAAAGCAAAGATATTTCTCATAAATTCAAACACTTGCCAGTGAAACTGTCCATTTAATCGGATTTTGTTCACAATTTTTTAAAGTTTTAATTGTTTTTTCCATGAATAAAAGTTCCGCCCTAAGATTAAGACTTAAAATATCTATGAAACTATAAAACATGGGTCGTAAATTCAATTAAAGTATCAAAAACCAGTGAAGGATATACGAAATCCGCGCGGTTACAAGACCACTAATTAAAAAAAATTAAAGAAATCTGTAAAGGCCTCAAACTAACATCATCGTCTAGTTTCAATAAACGCATTTAAAAAAATAAAAAATTTCCATCTCACCTATGAGTGACTCCTTGGAGGTTATAATAGTTGGGATTCTGAGTGAGTCTCCGATAGAGGAAGGTCCAAGTGAGGTAGTCGACAGCGTCCTGCTTATTCTCTATGGTCTTCGTGACAATCTCAGCGTTCAGGTGATCGTGTAGCCTGTGGTCCAAGTGGCTCTGGAATAAAAATTTAAAAAAATTAACCCAACCGTTGCAGACAGACAGACAGACAGACAACAATATTAAAAATTGTATATTTGTCGTTAATTTCATAGTCAAGGATCGCTCTTATCTACTATGAAACTATCAGCCTTTATGAAATAACGTAAGTCTGGCTGTCGCTGGCTCTTGGACTATATTACCCAAGATGATCAAGGTCCAATTTTTCCTTATTAACCCCTCGAGCACTGGCCTCGAGCGTTTACGCCAGCTTTCCATTGTTTTCCATTATTGTCTTATTTTTACGGGTAAACGACATATTAAATATAAAATCCAATAAATTATTTACATCGTAGACACATAAGATATTATAATGGTACATTTAATTAATACAAAAACTCGAGATGCGGCTCTAGGTCAGTTTTTTTTAAGTGAAATCTTATAGATTCGCGTTACCAATGCTGTGACGTCACCCGTTAACATGCTACAGTATGTCAACGTGCAAGATGACGTTTAAGACGTCAATATTTAAATTTATCATTATTTATTATTACGCATATTCTCGTATGATTTTATTATGAATAAACAATTTGATAATGTACAGAATTATCGCTCGAAGCGTCTGTTAACAGTTACAATAAAAAAATTATGAAATTTTAACCATTAAAAAAACACCACTTCTACACATTTTTCGAGTTTTCCCATGCCTATGGCTATCAAGTTTGAAAAAAAAAATTTTATTCTCCTCTTCGTGACATATAAAAATTCCTTTTTAAATGCTATCGATACCGAAATACATATAAAGGTTCCAATGTGTAGTGTACGGCGATTGACTCACCTCGAGCGGTAGACAGTCGTTGAGGAGTTTAGTGAAGAACGTCTTGTGGTGCGCGGCGCACATGAGAACGGCGACCGAATGCTCGTCCTCGAGCGGTCTGCACGCCCGCCCGAGCATCTGCAGCACGGTCGTTATCGGGTACTGCTCGTAACTGTGCATCTTTCCATTGTACCTTTGCAAATAGTATATTCGCTTTTACAATAACATCCCGAGTAACATTACCGATTCAACATACATACATAAGCTCACGCCTGTCATCCCCGAAGGGGTAGGCAGAGGTGATGTAACGAACTACACCACTCGCATTCCGCAGATGCGACAGAGGGCAAGCCTCTCGCAATATCGGGCACAAATTCCAAACTCCGGGATGATACCGAGTAGAAAACCCCGAATACCATTCGACCCGACCCGGGGATCGAACCCGAGACAGCAGAACGGCAGTCGCACCGTAATACCACCGCGCCACCGAGACAGGCACCGATTTACCTGACAATAAGTTCAAGTATTATGTCAAGCGTGGCGGAGGCTTTACGATTTTAAATACCTTAGATTTATTATATTTTTTAAACTATTTTAGAATTTTTTTTTTCTACACTTATACATGTTCTTATAATGTACAAGAAATAAAAGGCTTTTTTATTATGTCAAGCAAGTCTTAATCTCAACAGGTTATTACAGGGCGGATCATTACGTGAACGATAGTGATGTCTGGAATTAACCCACATCTCTGTGCGCACCCGCTAACATTAGTTAAGACTAGGATTTGTATAGTTTTTTTTTATATGGAAAAAAAATGACATTATACATATATATAAAAAGACCAGATCGAGTTTCTTGCCTGCGCTCTTCTCGACTGTGTTGTTTTCCGAACCGGTGGTAGTGTTTTAGACGTTCGTAAGCGCCTTCTTAGGGGTTAAATTGAATATAGAATTTCACACATTCATTCTCATGCTCTTGTTCAGGCAACATTTTTATGTATTAACTAGCTGTGTGGCCGCGGCTCCGCCCGCGTTTCGTATATTCCTCACTGCGTAATTAAATAATCATTGGAAAAGAATATTTTGGTGATGATGTCAATTGAATCGTGTTCTGTTAAAAATTTCAAAGGTGTTAATTTTTTTTTAATTATCCTAATTATTTTGGAAAAAATAAAAGTAGCAAAAGTAACTTCGTAAGTAAGAAATAACTTCCAACCATGTACAGTAAAAAAGTCCCATCGAAATCCATCAAGCCGTTCCGGAGATTACCCGAAAAAACAGACAGACAAAAATTTTGCAAAATTACATTCTTCGTATAGGTATCGTGTATACAATTAAAAAAAATGTTTTTTTTTTTTTTTATATTATAAAACAGACAAATAGACAAAAAGATATTACAAATTTTTTATCTGACCACACCACCTCAGCGCTGTCTCTATTCCCTCTAATTTTCTCTGGGGATTCTTCCTACGTCTCAACGGGGTACCTTATCCCCCCACGCTGAAAAACCGGGGGGAGGAGGGAAAAAACGGAACCAATAGGCCTCTTCCTACTACTCAATGGGGCATAATCCCCCCACGATTAGAAACCTAGGGATAAATGGGTGGGGGGGGAGGTTGGGGGGGAGACTCACGTGCACGTGTCGGCCACTATGACGGTGTGCAGGTGGGCGGCGAGCGGCCACGCGAGCTCGGCAGCGACAACGCACAGCTGTATCGCGCCGCACTCGAGCAGCTGCTGCACGACGCGCCGGTCGCCCGGCTCCACGCCCTCGTGTAAATACGCCACTCCCGCGCCCAGAGTCTCTTTTAACATCTACAAATTACAATCAATTTGACACACATATATAATATATACATCAAATTTCACATCTCGCACCATAGCCTGGGCGATCCGAGCTAAGCTCGGTTTTTTAAGTACTTGTTTATAGAATCATAAAATAAGACATGTGATCAGATCCGTTGATTGTCATACAGTTTTATAAGTCTCGTATAATGTCACAAAATCTATAAAAATTAAAAATATTAAACACCACCACCCCCAACCCGAAAATAATTAAAAATAATCGAAGTTTGTCCCGTTTCAAGCAAAAATATTTTGTTAACGACAATCCACGAATAACCAACAAGGTCATACAAAATTGTGAAAAATTTACATTTATATGACACGTGTAACTATGAAATTTCTTGAATTAATTTATAATGTACCTTTATTGTAAACAATTTGTATTTATGTGTAAACCAAATACGTATTGAATAATAATAATTAAAAATGTAATGGAACGGAATAATTTATGTTGTTTGTTGACACCTGTTGTTGCCTAGCAACTGTCGGCCATTTGCAAAAATACAACGGTGTAGCTCACTCTGCCCTCTTTTATTATGTGTTTACATCAACACAAAAATGATAACATGAAACGTATGAATCCAGATAAAATGAGAAAATAAAGCTTTAATTATATGTAAAGTTTTATCCTGATCGATACAGCGGATCACGAGAAATCAATTACATATATATATATATATATATATATATATATATATATATATATATATATAAGCAAAGTTTTTTTGTTTTGTTTGTCCGAGGTAAACTCGAAAACTACTGGACCGATCAGCGTGAAACCGCAACCATTCGACGCGGAATTAATCGTAGATGGTTATATTTTTCAAATTCTATGAGCCCATTGCCATGTTTTCTCAATTTGTTTGTTTATTATTCCTTTAACGCACCATCACCTCAAAACTACTGAACACATCGGGACAGGACTAATACCTTTCAACGCAGTATATTTCGTAGACAGGTATTTTTTGGATTCCACCGATCCTCTCTCATTTTTTTTTTATTTACTCTTTTGTACATTTTCCACTTCAATTTACGCTTTTATACATTTTTTTCCGCTAATAAAAAAAATTGGTTATTTTTTTTTTAAATTAGCTATAAATGAAACGTCATATGCACAGAAGATATGAAACGCGGGCGGAGCCACGGGCACCAGCTAGTATACATATATACAAGAACTGCTCGCTTTAGAGTTTAAGATGTGTATATTTTATAAGGAAAATGGGGGGGTTTTTGAGGCACAATCTCCTCAAAACTACTGAAACCATCGGGATGGGACTACTACCATTCGGAGCGGAATTTTTCCTAGATGGTTTTAGGAGCTATTTTTTGGACTTTTTTTTCAAATTACTCTTATTTTTTACAAGGATGGAAAAGAACCGCCAAAGAAAGTGTACCACGAGTTTGTAAGGAATAATATGAAAGAAGAATGTGTAGGAAAATGAAGAGATGGCTGATAGAAACGTATGGAAGGAAAGTACATACTGCGTCGATTTGAAATGTGTTGAGAACAGGACGTGAGAATGATGACGGTGATGGTGATGATAGTATGAAATGACCTTATCCTGTATACGCTTGAGGAACGGCTGCACTAGGTCCGGCTTCGCGTGCAGGAACCTCGCCGGGCGGCGCTGCGCCGCTGCCAGGGCGAGCAGGTCGGCCGCCAGCAGTCTGGCGTGACGGCGTGACGGCACGAACACGGCGCACGGCTTCGTCCCGGCGTGGCGCACGACCGCGTTGTATATCGGTTTCGTCATCGCGGCGAGGCGGGACGCGGCGTGTGATATGTTAAAGCCCTACGAACAACAAACACACATGGTTTTCTTGACTATGCGCTGCCTGCGGATTCACTCGCATATTTCGAAGCACAGACGGTCATTTTTCACAAAAAAAATCATAAAGCTCCTCCGCGGACTGAATTTTAATTATTATTACCTTATAAGAACAACTTACCGCTTCGAAGATCTCACAAAGAATGTTCCTACTGGTTTTAGTTTACTTAGTTATCGATATCCATGAAACCCAGTTATCGATATCGATGAAGTCCGAGTTATGAATATCTATGAAGTCTGGGTTATCAATATCGATGAAGTCCGAGTTATGAATATCTATGAAGTCTGGGTTATCAATATCAATGCTGGCCGAGATATCAATAACGATGAATTCCCAGTTACCAATATCGTTGAAATCCGAGTTATGGATATCTATGAAGTCTGGGTTATCGATATTGATGAAGTCCGAGTTACCTGTATGTGCAGCTCTAGCGGCAGGGGCCTCACGCTGGGATGGAAGTTGAAGGTCGCGTTGGCGTTACAGCCCAGCCACTGCGCGACGTCACGCGCGTCCGCCAGGGGGAGTGACAGAGCCACTATACGTATCGGACGACCTGATAACAATTTAACACAAATTTAGTCATATTTTATTAACCTCAAGTAATCTAAGATAAAAATATTAAGAAAAAATAAAAATACTGACCAATCTGCGAGGAAATATATCTCATCCTCGAGCAGACGACCTCGAGGACTGGGCCCTCTTCGCCCCCGAGCAGCTGGAGCGCGTCGACTATGAACAGCGAGACACTCTGTACACTCTTCCTGACTTTCCACCTGGAAATTAACAATCGAATTCCCGGATTAGTCCTAAATTAGTATTTTCTTATAATACACTAGACTTTACTGGATGTTTAATCTTTTGTTCAAACTAACAGACAAAATAAACAACATGATTTATATTACTAATGCAGGATTTGTCTGTAAATTTATTTATCTATTTATTGCAATTTTTGTGACAAACGCCTTTTTTTTACGCCATATCTAAATATAACATTTTAAAAAAATTGTCCGTCTGTCTGTGTGTAGGTCAGGATTTAACCAAAGAAAACTGCTTAAACCGATTTTAATGAAACGGGAAATATATTCGTAAAATATTTCTATCAATTATATTTTTCTATTCTATTTTTTTATACTGTATAGGTCCAGTGCTTTGACTACAATTATGGGAATTTTGATTGTCTGAAATTAATTAACTTGCGTATTTGGCGTATGTTATTTCGGTGGCGTTTATTATAGTATAGTTTGCACTATTGTGCGCAATATGTGAAGTGTTTTGAAAATAATAACGCGAAACGTTTATTCTGAGATGCCACGAAAACTCCATAGAAAGTTCTAGCAAAGAGATGTGTCACCGCGTCGCTAGAGATTAGAAACTGTGAAACAATATGTATACTAATAAATAAAATTGAAGTGCCTGTTAAAGTAATGTTAATTACTTAATGTGAATAAGTGTTAAGTGTAATGTTAAAGTATTTTTTTTTACTAAATAGATATACGATACCTATACCAAAAAGATAATTTTTAAGATTTTAGTCTGTCTGTCTCTTTGTAATGGATAATCTCCGGAACGGCGACGCCGATTTGACGGGACATTTTTTGGTAGATTTGGAAGATAGTCCGAGTAACTTAGGGTACCTTTTTGTTTTCGAAAATAATCAGGATTCCGCGTAAAAAATTCCGATTCAATCAACAGTTTTACGGGCAAGTGCTATGATTTATGAGAAATATTTTTACTTTATATTAATACTGACATTTTTTTTTAGTAAAATAATTATTAGGTACCGTATAAATAAAATTAAAAACGCAGTGAAGAATATTAGAAACGCGGGCGCAGCCGCGCGCACACGGCTAGTTTTAAATACATATCGTTATCCGCATGATTGTGGGAGAACTATATAATTGCTAGATTGTTATTAAGTAAACAGATGAAGGAGAATCCTCACCTTCTCGATAGTATATCCCATTTGTCAGCTGTGGTGATGATGATCTGACCCTTGTTCAGGAGTTTGTGATCTGTCGCCGTCTCGCCGGTCAGTTGGACGACCTATTAAAGGAGGGGGGGGGGGAGCAAAAATTAACCTTACATCAACTATATCAACATACAAAATGCAATAAATAAACTATTACAATATTTACATCAGTCACATAACGTGAAAAATATCGTTACCGGTAAGGGAACGTATAACCATAAAGATCCAGAAAGTGAGACAAATGAAATAAAAAAATTTTTGACTCCTACTAATTTGTCTCTATTTATTGCATAAGACTGCATTCATGCATACATTATAAATTTAAGTAAATTAAATAAATTATGAAGAAAAACTAATGTAAATACACATATTGCTACCGTAGGTTAATTTACGATAACAACAATAGTCTTCTGTTTAACCCTTTGCAATAAACGCCAGATTAGTGCTCAAGGGGTTAATATCGCGTCTCACACGTCTTCAATGAATACGTTCCCGGCATCAATCCACTCGGATACACCGTTGATCACGGGGCCAGTACTATCAGACTGTAAACTCTAAACCACACAACCCCCCCCCCCCCCCCCCGACCGCTCTTTTCACTGAGCATAGTATTTTGAAGCCAGCCAGCCCCCCCCCGGCTGATCTTTTCACTAAGCATAGTATTTTGAAGACCCCCCTCCCCGGCTGCACTTTTCACTGAGCATAGTATTTTGAATACCCCCACCCCCCCTCTTAAACGGGTCACGTAATATGGGTACGTTTCCTGATGTTCAAAATTTAAATGTAATAACCCGAAAGTAGCGGCTTATTTTCCGTATAAATATACCCTACGTTTACACAATTAATAAAGTGGAATGTGCATGGATGTGTGAATACTATTTTTTTTTTTGACACTGTATAGGATCAGGACTTTAAGCACAATCGCACCTGATGGTAAGCGATGATGTGGTCCAGGATGGTAAACACACTAAGCCTGGAGGTAGTGGTTCACACCTATTGGTATTCGGCGACAGGTTTTCAAACTTGAGGATAGTAAGTACCCAGGCGGATAGGCCCTAACAACAAGCTATGGTTTCCTCAATTCCGACATTTTGCTACCGGCTTGTATGAGCAAGTTCTCAGTGTGCGTGTGAGTGTTTTGCGATTTTTTTTCTAGAAAGACTATAAGAAATCTGGTTATAGGAGCGCCATTAAAAATCGAAATGTCACAAATTAAGTATATAGCGGCACCACAGTCCGTCATAAAAGAGGCAGCTCCAAATATTCAGTAAAGCAAAACCTTAACGAGGATATGCGAACGGTGTTTATTGCATACAAACGTGTTCCCCTGTTTCCTCTCTAGGTTTTTAGTAAATCATTAATTATACAAAATAGGAGCCTTTGAAAATGAGAAAAAATGCTCATATTTTACCATTTTACATAATGTGGTACAAAACACAAACCATCAAAATATTATTTTAAATATGACTGTAAGTTTGTTTGTTTGATATGTTTGATGTTCCTTGATAACTCGAAAATAATTGAAACTATTACAGTGACATTTGGGCCAGGGGTATATTTAACCTTGCGAACGCATATAGGGTACATATTATAGCTCTAAATAGCTCCGACTAGTACAAATTTAAAAATTTCAATTTACCTTAAGGTTAAACTTGGTACCGAACTTGTGATACCAATCTGCGAAGACGATATCAGCCAGGGCATCTTTCGGGAGTAAGTAGACCGCTCTGGCCGAGGAGTTGGTGGAGAGCAGCCTCAGGAGTGCCAGTTCAGCGATCAGCGACTTCCCTGAACCGGACGGAGCTCCGACGAATACGTTATCGTCAGAATTGTATACGGCGTTGAAGACCTGATGATTTTAAGGATCGAGGGTTTGCACCATCATACAATATAAGCAATGAAGCTAGTTTTTCATATCTATTGGCGCTCCGAGCAATAATTATATACATTCCAAAACATACGATAGTCTGCGTCAGTATACATTTTGTAGCGATAATGGCGCAGTGGATAATGCAGCTAGATTTCGCGTGAATGGACGCGGGTTCGATCCCACCTATCCAACTCTAAAATGCCTGGGCCGTTGAAAGAAAACATCATGATGAAACCATAGCATGGTGTTAGAGTATGACCGTCTGTGTAGCTACCACCCTGAAGTTTGAGAAACTCTCGCTGAACACCAATAACAAACCGGCAGTATAACCTGTAGGCTTACTATGTTTACCATTCTGGATCACATCGTCACTTAACATCAGTTGGGATTATAGTCGTCAATGAGTCTATACAGTATTTAAAAAAAAAAAAAAAAGTGAATCGGACTTCAGCTATCTCTTTCTTACCTGCGTCTGTACGGGATTGAACTGCGGGAATGTTTCCGAGTACAACTCTTCGTACTTGCCATTCCTAAGAGCCGATATCGGCAGCGGCTGAAGATCGAGCAGTTCCGTCGGTGGCAGATTCTTCTCCGGGAGTATCAGATGACGGAACGACACCGGAAGTTGAGTTTCAGCTGCTATCCACCTGTTTAAAAAAAGAAAATAAGTAATAGTTCAGTGGTAATTTAGTTAAATATGGCGTTGATTAATTTCGATTCGAATCCTCTAAAGCCGAGTATCGATCAATCAGTCACAAGACCATACAAAAATTTAAAAAAAATCTTTTTTTTTGTTTCGAATATTGAGAGATATAACACTTCATATTAATTGAATATTGACAGAAGGTAACTTCGAAATTAATTTTTAAAAAGTATGTGTGTGTGTGTGTGTGTATCGTACGTGTGTATTTCACACACGAAAAGAAAAGTAACACTCTCAATTTGAGACTAGGTTTTTTCCTAGAGCCTCATCTTATTTTTTTTTTCGCCTTTTTTAGACTATATATTTAATGTACCCACGCTCCCCTGCGCTACTCTCAATGCCCACTAAATTTTTGAAATTGAGGTTTTTTTCTTCCAGATAGCTAAATTCACGCAGCGTAACTTAGGTATTTTTTTTAAATGAAATGATTATTTAAATACGCATATTACGCAGTGGAGAACATATATAACGCGGACGGAGTAACGGGCACACAGCTAGTAGATAAAAAAAAACAGATCGAGTTTGTTGCCTGAGCTTTTCTCGATTGGGTTGTTGTGCGAAATAGTGGTAGTATTTTCACGTACATAAGTACCTTCTGAAAGACTAGATTTAATACGTCTTCTTTTTATTTTGAGAGATAGTTCAGTTGATAAATATAGCTCACCTATCAGAAACGACCCTGAGGAAGTATTGAGGCGGGAGGGGTTCGAAGACAGGCACGAAGAGTTTCACCTGGTGCTCGTCCTTGCAGTACTTCTGCTTCAGCAGGAAGTACTCGTGGTGGAGGACCACCTCCGAATCCACGTCCTCCACGAGGATCCAGAACGCTTCGGACTGACCGTGGACCTAGAAACACGCGTAATAACAAATTACAACCAAAATAATTGAAGAGTACATATAGTTGGATAAAACTGACAGCTGTCATAATAATAAATAATTACTAATAATTAATGTCAAAGACGCGTAAAAGCTACAAGTCGAGACAATTTAAAAATACACTGTAGTCTTGAAAAGTTTTGATAGGACTGACAGCTGTCATAATAATAAATAATTGCTAATAATTAACGTCAAAGACGCGTAAAAGCTACAAGTCAAGACAATTTAAAAATACACTGTAGTCTTGAAAAGTTTTGATAGGACTGACAGCTGTCATAATAAATATTATTAATTTTGCTGACGTCACTGGGTTGAGGACTACGTGGTGTTTGGTTTTTAGTGTTTGTGTGTCGACGGCAGGTTCCGCAAGGTCAAGCAAGTCGTTAAATGAGATCTCGAGTAGACCTTAACGAAATTCTTTATGGAGCGATTACGTTTATAGAATATCTTCTATAGAAACAACGTGCTAGCGCCACGACCCGCCCGCTATGTGCCGAAACCATTAAAATTTCAAAACAGTTGAGATACAATGCATTCTTTTTATTTTCCCACCATAAATGCACTTTTTTTTTTCCAACTATATTTATATATATTCGCCGTTTTCAAACGCACGCACTGTGTGGATAACAACCCTGTTTTTTGAGTCAAAGAACCCGCCCGCAATTACAACAGTCAGTTCAAACATTGACAATACTGCGTCCTCCACCACAAACTATATTAGGGACTATAAGTCGTAAGGAGAGACTTTGTTACCTTGAGTCTGTTCTAAAGTTTGTAAAATGGGTCGTGTTCTGATTCAATTGTTCGACAATATGCCAAGCCACCTAATTTCTACTATCATACAGTTATACCCCCGAGGTGCAAGGCGTAATGCCTACGCCACCCTAATCTTAGTAACGTCATCACATCAGTCCCAGTCAGCATTAGTTATCATTAGGCTCTCCCGGTTGAATCCGGTGAATCAGTCAGTCCTTCTCCAGGCTAGGTCCGCGCAACCTCATAAAGAGTACTTGCATAACATTGTTAATTATAAATAATGAATAAACAAATAAATTCGAATAGTTATACGAATCGTCTTTAAAACAAAAAAGACTTCAGTGTATACCCGTATACAGTACGGTGTGTCATAGGCTGGGAGTTCACCCTCGCATCTTGGACCCTAAATGGTCACGGACAGTGCGGTGCCAGATGAGTTCCCTCCCGCAAATGACTCCGATCTGAAATGAGCTCCCGGCGCCCGACTGCTGTAGTGAAGTTTACTGTAGTGTAGTGTACTGTAGTGTAGTGTGATGTAGTGTGCTTTACTGTATTGTAGTGTGTTGTGCTGTAGTGTAGTGTGTTGTGCTGTAGTGTGATGTGCTGTACTGTACTGTGTAGTGTGCTCTAGTGTAGTGTGCTGTACTATACTGTGTAGTGTGCTGTACTGTACTATGTAGTGTGCTCTAGTGTAGTTTGCTGTACTGTACTGTAGTGTAGTGTAGTGTAGTTTGCTGTAATGTAGTGTACTATGCTGTAGTGATAATGTACCTTCTCATCCCAGTGGAAGTCCGGTGTGATGGTGAGCTCGACCCGGAGCGTGGAACGCGTTATCGGCTGAATGTGGGTCGAGAGCTCGAGCTTCGGGAACTGGTGCACGTATTTGTGTATCATCTTGCCGAGTTTCGGCGCCCGAACCAACTCCCCTATCTCGTTCGGCCCGAGCTCGTACAGCTTCTCCCACGGGAAGTTCTTCTTCTCTAACTTCTTCACTACCTAGCGGGGGAAACGGGGAGCTGTTATTTAATATGAATACATGTAAATCACACGTCCAGGAAGCGTTTTTAGAAAAACAAACAGAAACTACCGAAATTCGGCGAGCTCCTTAATACATGCAGAACACTCACCTCCTCGGGCATCTTCCGGAACTGTCTCAACGGTGACATGGACTGCCACATCCTGCGATCCACCATCTTGCACAGAGCCAGGGGTCTTGTCAACCAGCTGGGCCCAACCTGACAATAGTTACATCTGTATCATTCGGCCCTTTAACCACAAACTCAACCGATGTTATGTGACGATGTGGTCCAGGATGGTAACACACTAAGCCTAGAGGTACTGGTTTTCAAGTGATGCTGCCGGAACGCACCTATTGGTATTTGGCGACAGGTTTTCAAATTTGAAGGTGGGTAGCTCCGGGTAGCAGGCGGGGATAGTCTGCTATGGTCAAAATATGGTTTTTTTTTGTTCCCAGCTACCCCCCCTGAACCGGCATGCCATTTGGGCGGGTCTGCCGCTGGAGCGATGAGGAAAATGCCGTTCAATTCCGTGTCGCCCCAGGAAGGTGGCGGATGATACCGAGGGTATTCCCGGCCCTTCACACCAGGGGAGTGCCACATATCCCCCCTGGAATCTCTACACCCGGAAAAGCACTTCCCGCGTAAAGAAAAAAGGGGTATAACAAATCGAGGTGCAATTGTTCCTTCCACGTTTTTATAACTCTTTCACTGGACCATTTCATTTTAAATGCATCTATTTCAAATTATTATTTAAATGAAAAGTGTTTTTTTTAAATATTTTGTACCGATCGTCTTACTGAATGAGCGAGCGAGATAGACATACATCCGTTTCGCTCACACGCTACGTTTTAAGGTACTCACCCCTGTGGAGAACAATCTCGAAGATGGCCCTGAGCAGCCGGCAAGCTGACTGGGTGACGTAGACCATGTCAGCCATCAGCGCAAACCCCTCCAGCTTCAGCTGGGATATGTAAGCCTGGAGGAGGACGTTGATCTTCGCTGATGGTTCTTCTATACTCTCCTTAATTGGTATCGGGACCTTGAGAAATAATGGGAAAAAATATAAAATAAAAAAAAACTAGGCAGTCATGGGATCTGCCGACAGAAGTTAAAACTAACCTAAAATAAATAAAATTGGAGTGTCCGTGTGCAATGTCTAAGTATTTTTTTTTACTGAATAGATGTGAATGTATGTATACACAGACGATAGCTATAACAAAATTGAAATTATTAAAATTGTTGACTGTCTGTTCATACCCCAAGAGGGTATTACGAGTCGCAAATAATGAAGACTAGGAGAGCCCTCACCCGTTCCATGAGCTTGTGCAGCTCGAGTTTCTCCTCCTCCCGGACGGCGATGTGCCGGAACTCGCCGGAGAGGGAGAACACGCGGAACAGCTCGATCTCGCCGAGGGTCGGCTTCAGGAGCTGGTTGTACGACTGCATCGTCTCGTACGTGCAGTAGTAGTGGGACGCGATACGGCCCAGTTCCGTCGGTTGGAAGTGACCGGACTTGCGTTCGTATTTGATCAGTCCCGCCCTGGGAATTATTTATTTAACCCACTTGAGCAAGATCCTGGCGTTTACGCCAGCTTCCCTTTGTCTCATTTTTACGGGTAATCGGCATATTAAAGGGAAAACAGTTCAGTTTATTACACATAGTACATTATTTATCTATGTTTTTGTGTGTGTTAACTGTTTCAGACATGTAGTTAGGCTTTTGATTATATTGTTTTCAAAATTTCCTATTTGTAGATAAGATATATCAATTCAATGAGACATTTGACGTTACCAATGCTCGTCAGCCGTCAACATGGTACAGTATGTCAACGAATACGATGGTGCTCAAAGGTAAAAAAAAATCACACACTATAGGCTCAGTGCTCACTTGATGTTAAGTGACGATGTGGTCCAGGATAGTAAACACCAAAGCCTAGATACTGGTTCTCAAGCGATTCAGGTTTTCGAACTTGAGGGTGGTAGTTACCCATACGGGCATATTCGGGTTTCCTTCACCGAAAGCTCAGGCTGATTTTAGAGTCGGATAGGTAGGTTTGAACCCGCGTCCGCACTACCCACTGCGCCATCATAGCTTACACTTACGCAGCCAATCGTTTAATTTTGTTATGAATAAACTATAACAAAATGTAAGTAATTATCGCTCGGACCACGAATAAATGTAAAAACCAGACAAATGTCTATATGTTAGGTTCATCATCATCATCTCCCTACCCTTTTCCCATTTTTATTTGGGCGCGGCGCAACATGTCTTTCTGTTCCATTCCTCTCTATTTGTTGTCATCTCCGCATTCACTCCTTTTCTAAACATATCATCTTTCACACAGTCCATCCATCTTTTCTTTAGTCTTCCCCTTCCCATGTAACCGTCCACATTAATATAGGTAATATAGGTAAAATAATAAAGGTATTGACCTTTCTTACAACATCCTCTTTCTCCCTGCGCATCACCTGTCCATACATCAAATGTCTATATGGTAGGTTATGTTAATAATTTTTGCTTAATATTTGCTATTTCAATATTGTTTTATATGTTACTATAAATCTATGGAATAAACATATGACTAGAAACATGGACGTGAAATGAGTCAGTGACTTAACGAGGAACGGAAGTTTTTTTGACAAACAGTATTAATTTTACGTTCATAAGGATCCCAATACAATAAACATTCATTCACCAGTAGAATGAGATTTACCATAAAAATAAACACTATTTGAATTTAGAGTTGGAGGCAAACGTCACTGCCAGAACAAACCTGACAAAACTGACCTGTACAGTGAAAACTAATTGTAGGCCAAATATAATAGAAGAAAAAAAAAGTGATGACCGGGCAATACGGTTTAGGGATAGTAATCTATATATATATATAAGCAAAGTTTGTTTTGTTTGTCCGAGGTAAACTCGAAAACTACTGGACCGATCAGCATGAAACCACAACCATTCGACGCGGAATTAATCGTAGATGGTTATAGGCTGTATATTTTTCAAATTCTATGAGCCCTTCGCCATGTTTTTTTCTCAATCTGTTTGTTTATTATTCCTTTGACGCACCATCACCTCAAAACTACTGAACACATTGGGATGGGACTAATACCTTTCAACGCAGTATTTTTCGTAGACAGGTATTTTTTGGATTCCACCGATCCTCTCTCATTTTTTTTTTCGATTTACTCTTTTGTACATTTTCCACTTCAATTTACGCTTGTATACATTTTTTCCGCTAATAAAAACAGAATACTGTAACTTTTATTCATTTATTTGTTTTTTTAAATTAGCTATAAATGAAACGTCATTTGCATAGAACATATTAAACGCGGGCGGAGCCGCGGGCACCAGCTAGTGGGTACTATATACGGACTGTTATATAAGTATTATCGTTAACTGACTTGTCGAGTAAGCTGGCCGCTGTGTGTATGAGGTCAGCTCGGTGCAGCTCCAGCAGGTTGTCCTCCTGCATCTTCTCCGGCGAGATCCCGTACAAAGCCGGCTGACGCAGCATTCTTATGTACAGATACGTGTAACCTGTACCGATATATAAAAGGAAAATTAAGTTCCTTTGTGGCACCATCACCTCAAAACTACTGAACATATCGGGATGGGACTATTTATTTTTTATATTCCATCGACCCTTTATTTTATTTTTTTCAAATTAACTCAAACATAAACAAAACGATTCTCATTTTTCTTTATTCATTTGTTTTTAGGTTCGGTATAAATGATTTAAAAAACGATATTACGCAGTGTAGAATATATGAAACGCGGGCGGAGACGTGGACAAACAGCTAGTATTTTAATAAAACGTAATGTATATATTTTTCTATTCCACTCAGTAATATAGTTTATATTTATTAAAAATAATGAATTCTTATTTTTTTTTAAAAGTAAAACGTTCTTATGAGACGGTGTGAATTATATTTTATGAAACGAAAACGTGTAACGAATTTCAGTTCCATCATTAACCCAATAGATGTCGCTAAAACGAACGTTTTAGTTCTACCGCTAGCCAACTACACTCAATGATTATATTTAATACAGGCCCGAAATTATTTCTGGTACTAAGAAATTTTCGTTTTTTTTTCCTGTTATCTCCGAAGCAATTAACTTTACGAAAAAAAAAATGGAACTAGCAATTTTGTTGGAAATTTAATTTCCCATAAAAAGGTCCTGTAGACTTAGGTAAATTCCTTACATTAATATTTCCTGAGATATATAGAATCTTAACTCATTAGCGGTATAATTTTTTTTACGCTTTACTGAATTAAACGTTCAATTATTAAAAACATTAGTAAAGATTTTTGTACATTTTTCAAAGGAACGTTGAGCGATTTTCTTTAGGCGAAAACTTATAAATTCGCTTTACCAATGCTATGACGTCAGCCGTCAACATGCTACAGTATGTCAACGTATAAGATGGCGCTCAGAGTTGTACTTACGCAGCCTGTCGTATATTATTATAATTACGAATAAACTTTATGAAAATATTGATCAGGGCGCTAATAGATGTAAAAACTAGTAACATTAATGTTATATGTTCAATATTAGGTTATATTATTTACAATATTTCCCGTTTTGACGTACTGTCGACAGTCCCATGACTGGCTAAATTTTTTTTATGTATGGAGTGATGTTCATATCAACTGACCTAACCAGGTGACAGCGTCCCGGACGCTCTGGACCGAACCTAGGACTATCTCAGCGTTGAGCATGTCCGGCAGCTTGCTTATCATCTGGGACTCGATCGGGAGCTGTTGGTTCAACAGCGACAGGTAGTACTGGAGCTCCGAGTGGTTTGTTATCAGGATACCTTCAAACAAATTCATTATATTGTTACACTATATAGTACAGTAATAAATTGGCTGAATTATTCCTGATAAGGGAGTGAGGGATACACATGTGCATATGTAGACATTAGGGAGTTAAAAAAAAATAAAAAATTAAAGTATAAGTGTACGCACGTAAGGAATTATACTTCTTTGACGTAATAATAGAAAAAAAAAAACTAAAACTTTGACATAACTGCAGGGTGTCGTCTTTTCGTGACGGTTGCGCACGCAATTTAAAAAATTATTCTCATCATTCTTCCCTAACGCGCTAAAAGAAGTCAAACTTCAAATTTTTTTCTTGGAAGCACGCTTAAAAGTTTCAATTAAATGCTAAAATAGGCCTCTGAAACTATTAACGTTGTCAGCATCACACTTTCCGATTTCTCTTAACCCCTTGAGCACTAACCTGGCGTTTACGGCAACTTTCCATTGTTTTCCTCATTTTTATGGGTAATCGACATAATGAGAATAACACAGGAAAAATAATTATTATAATTTTTTTTTCCGATTGTTATAACTAATGAACGATAAATCGTTTATCGAATATTTTCGTAGAGAATTGAACGCTCTACAAAAAAGATCCTATGTCATTTTTCGATGAATAAACTCAGTAAGATTTTTTTTTCCATATACAGGCTGACTTCAGTCAATGGCAGTCAAAAGTCAATGGCAATAATTAAATGGGAAATTATAATTATGATTCTGAATGAGTAAAAAGTTAAAATAGTAAAAAAAATATTCAAATGAAAAGTATCAAAACCGTGCGACAAGTATTCTGCGGTCAATGACCCTACACGCGGTCGCGCACATCAGCTGATAAAGTTAGACACAATGGATACCGGGTTATCGACTGCTGCAAAACGATTTTGATATTTTAATTTATTGCCAATAAACTATGCTGTGGTGTGGTGGAGGATGTGGTGACCAAAATAAAGAAAGGTATGCTTAGTTGGTTTGGGCATGTAGAGAGGATGGATGAGAGAAGATTAACGAAATTAATTTATAAGGCGAGGGTGAATGGGCAAGTCGGTAAGGGTCGACCTAGGCGAACGTATCTAGACCAAATCAATCACGTGTTAAATAAAGGCCAGGTAAAAAGTACTCATAACCGACGAGCATGTATGAAAGCGCTCATGAAAGTAGAGGAAGCGAAAGAGGTGTGCCAAGATCGTAGCAAGTGGAAGGACGTAATCTCTGCCTACCCCCACGGGAGAAAGGCGTGATGATATGTATGTATGTATGTAACTATGTATTATTTCCACATCACCACTTTATTATATCAGAAACATTCACTTAAGCAGATAGAACTCAATTGTCCCTGTGTCGGCTCTACAGAGCCTTATATAGTAATTCCATGCGATCTGACATTTGGGAGGTGAGAGGGGGGACCCCACTCGATGTAGGCGGGTTATATCTTAAGGTGCCGCCGAATGTACGGTGAAAATATTGTTAACGTTTAGTTAAAAATATTTCTGAATATAATTACAAGCTCCTATTTAATTATGCCGTGTGGTGACACGTTGGGACACGACACCCCATGTCGTTCCCGTGGGTGAAATGACAGGAGCTACCTCTGAGCACCACGAACACCTACTGCGATTAAATTATGGCAATTCCCCCGCTTTTTGGGGAGATCTATGCCTGGCAGTGGAACGTCTTTCGGTTAAATCATCATCATCATCATTTTGGGATGGAATAACCTTAATATAAGGAGCAATATAAGCTTTTATAATCTTTTTAATGTAAAATGTATGATGATTATAATTATGTCGATTACCCATAAAAATGAGACAATAGGAAAACAATAGAAAGCTGGCGTAAACGCCGGGTTAGTGATAGAGTGGTTAAGTTTAATTTCATCTCTACATTTAACATACGGATTATTTTTCTTTGCACTTTTATTTATAAGTGTACATTTGAAGGGTTAAACATTTATAAATATGACCGTTTTTGATACTTTACCTTCTCCCTTGGAGTCGTACTGGGGACGGCCAGCTCGCCCCAGCATCTGGAGCACGTCCAGGGCTCCTAGCTCGGTCCACCTGCCCTTCTCCGGGGAATAGACCTGGGTGCCCTTCACCACCACAGTGTGCGCCGGTAGGTTCACGCCCCACGCTAACGTCGCAGTCGACACCAACACCTGAGTGCATTACATTAATTCTAGACCGAATACCAGCTGGAATTGGCAAACGTTGTTTTGCCATATAAATCATTTCCAGTGAATATGTTGATAGTTACATATAAAAAAATAACTAAATCATTGTAATTGGTCTATGACTGAAAGGGAAATGGAGCGCTGTGGACGATGGCGGCCTATAAAAATAAAATAAAAAAAAACACTATCCGTTCATTTTTTTTAAAATCCGGTACCGTTTTTTAGTTCGGTAGTGTCGAGTACCCATAAAAATAAGACAATAGGAAAACATTGGAAAGCTGGCGTAAACGCCAGGTAAGTGCTCAAGGGTTGTTAATAATCCTATATTTAATTAAAGTGAACATGTAATATATTTAAAATTATCTCTTAAAGGTTATATAAACATTAAAAAATGTTATTCGTATTTGCTATCATTAATTATGACAATAAAAAAAAAACAATATAAATCTATAAGTGCAGTGGAGTGTACGATGATTTTGCTGTTAAATATCGGTATTAAAAAACGGGGGTTGGTGGCAGAAGGGTGAAAATTAAGGATTATGTGTATTTTTTAATGCCCAGAACGGGTGGGTATAAACAAAAAATTCACAACCTATTCTCAGACCAACCAAATATACAAAAATAAATTCATATAAATCAGTCAAATCGTTTCGGAGGAGTTTGGTTACAAACACTGTGACACGAGAATTTTATATATACAGAAATAAACACTAAAACACTATCTAGACAATAATTAATTTGCATGATGGTTAAGCATTTTCTAAGGTGTGTTCCGGCAGCATCAGTTGAGGGCCATCATCAAGCTCACCTATACAACTCTAAAAGTAGCCCGAGCTTTCGGTGAAGAAAAACATCGTGAGGAAACCATAGCATGGTGGTAGGGCATATCCGCCTGAGGCGGGTTCCTTCCTCTTTCTTCTTTGCCCGCCTCCGCTCTGTCTTTCTTCTTTCCTGTTTATGGGGGGCAGGAAGTACGTCCTGTCCTCCCGGTTCGTTGACCAGTAGGTCATGCCTCCCTTCGGGGGGGCGGGCGAAGAGGTGGGGTTGAGAAGTATTCACCCCCATCCCCATTGGGCCATTGCACAACCGAGGCCCGCTGGGTTCGCCGCAGGGGGGCGACGCGGCGGCATGCAGTGCAATCCCGTATCGCCCCCATCCCAAATACGGCGGGCGGCTCCGGGGGGTTCTAGTGGGTATTTCCGGGCGCTTCACGCCCGGGTGAGTCCCACACTGGCACGGAGACGTCCCTCCGTGCCCCCTTACCCATTGCATTGGGGGACTTCGGTCTCACTAATGCAATGGGTAAGGGTAGTGCGTAAATGCATTTCCCCTCGACAAAAAAAAAAGTACATATCCGCCTGGGGGTAGCTCCCACCCTCATGTTTGAAAACCTGTCGTCAAACACCAATAGGTGTGTTCCGGCAGCATCACTTGAAAACCAGTACCTAGGTTTAGTGCGTTTACCATCCTGGACCACATCGTCACTTAACATCAGGTGAGATTTTGAACAAAGAGCTGAGCCTATTACACATTCTTTTTTTCATATTGGAAACAACACATCAAGTAAATAATTACATATGCTGAAAAAATAATAATTTCATAAATTATAACTGAAATGTAAAAGTTTTTAGGTACCGTGTGGTGTCGGCTTAAGAATACCACCCCATATCTACCCGCGGGTGTCGTAAAAAGCGACTAAGGGATACAGCAGGGGAGGGGCAGCAGCATCCTCTGAGTATCATAAAAACCTACAGCGATAGCCAACCCGCCTGCCAAGCGTGGCGATTATGCCAATTCCCCCTTTATATTTGAGGGAGAGCAAGTCCAGCAGTTTTAAAGTTTTGCATTGAAGTGATGCTAGATACAAGAATGTAAGTAAATTCTAGTTACAAATGCTAGTCTTCAAAAAAAGTAATGAAATATTTTTTGGTTTTTTTTTCTCAATAATCCAACAAATTTACAGCCAAAAAATAAATTTTGTACAAGTCCGCATACCTGTATATGTCTATCGGCGAATAGATCCTCGACGAGGGTCCTGTCAACTCGGCTCATGCCGGCGTGATGTATGGCGAACCCGTACGGCAACAGCTCCCGTAGTTCCGGGTTCTTAACCTGTTCCGACTCAGTCCGGAGTACTTCCATACTAGCTGAACCTTCCCTTAATAAATAAAAACAATTCTAAACGTCAAATTTGATTATTAGTATTATCTGTATACTAATAATAAACTCTGTATGGTTTGTCTGTGCATTTACAAGTATTGGCACAGCTATGCCATTGGAACTTGGAACTATGAAATATGGAACTATGGAAAATTGAACTATGAAACATGGAACTATGGAACAAATAAGCCAGACGAGTATTCTATGCATTAAAACACTATTAATCAAGCAAGTTCCATTAATTCAAGATGTTAGGAATTAATACTGATAACACAGAACGCTGATAAATCGCTATAGTTTATATAGATGTATAATAATAATAAATCTGTAAGTTTTAACAAAAAAATCTGTTCAGTTTTACCTCAAAAATGAGTTGACTGATTATTATTAAAAAAAATGTGCATAAAAATATAACAATATATTAAGTAGCGATTGAAAAGCTATAAAAATAATCAATATACTTTTACATAGAACTTTTTTTTTTAAATCTCATAAAAGGGCATAAATGAAATTCGGTTAATGCATCAATAACAAGTGGGCTGTGAAAAAACAAAACTAAACAGGACAACCAACATTTAGTCACTATAAGACAAGTAGACAAAGTCGCGGCCACCCACTAGTAATAAATAAATACTTACCTAAGAAATTGCCCAAGGGTGTCTTTCTCCAGGCACATATCGCGTATCGCGCGCGCCGTCTTCCCGGTCTCCTTACGCGAATGAACGAAAACTAGGATCTATAATAAAATGAACGAACGAGTGAATGAATGACTGTATGAATGTATCTTCAATACACGTTCTGTTCGCACACCCGAACGGTTTCATGCCATATATGTTTAGAAATTGTACAACTCTTGTCAGCAATAATAAGCGAAGATCTTAACCCCCCCCCCCCCTAAAAAGGTAAACATTAGCATAATTTTGAACAAAACAAAAATTAATATGTACATATTGCTTAATTAATCAATGTTCAAATACCATTCTAAGTCCCACATGTAATCAAAATTAAGCAAAGAATAAACACTCCCCCCCCCCCTCCTACAATGAATCCTTATGTATATTGAAATGGCCTCTACCAATTGAATACAAAGAAAAATCAATCGTCATTGAAGAAAAACAAAGATTGATTCGATAGAGAATTTTCAAAATTTTCCACTCGACTGACCTGATTCCTGCCGGCGTGTTCCATCGTCTTCTCGTAGACAATATCGTTCATGACCTGGAATCTCTTTAGGGCCTTCTTCTCCGTCACACCGATGTACTGCTGTTCGAGTGGCACCGGCCTGGAATTACACATTTTTGACTTGAAAACTTCTTTACCGACGTTATGCGATTCTTGGTAGTAGAAAAAAAATTATAACGGGTCGGGTCGAGTGGTATTTGGGTTTTTCTACTCAGTATCATCCCGGAATTTGGAATTTGTGCCCGATATGGCGACAGGCTCGCCCCCTGTCGCATTTGGGACGGAACTAAGCTCGGCGGAATGCGGGTTGTGCAGTTCGCTATTTCACCTCTGCCTAACCCTTCGGGGATAACGGGCGAGAGCTTATGTTATGTTAGAAAAAATTATAGATTCCCGTTACCAATGTTATGAAATCAGTAGTCAACATGCTACAGTTTGTCAAGTACAAGACGACGTTTAATTACTGACGGTCAGAAATAAATAGTACCATAAAATGTATCGTATATACATTAATATGTATTTAGTGAAAAAAATGGTTATTTTTATAATTTACAAACAGACACTTCAATGTTATTTAATAATATAGATAGTAAAGATGACAACATACCTGAATGAGTTATCAAAATAGAATAGTCCCGTTTCAGGCTTAACTCGTAGGAAAGCGGCGACGTCTGTGTAGTTCGGCAACGTCGCCGAGAGACCGACCAAGCGTACCTGTAATATGCAAAATGTTAGTATTCCGTGACGGCAGGCGGCATGACGTTCTCTTAAGCCATCAAGTCATCCCCAAACCACCGCTACATGTATTGATAAAGATACGAAAAACGGATTCTGGGTTACCACGTCAGGGGGTGTGTAGGAAAAAAATTGACGAAACAAATCTAGGAGAAAATGTAAAAGTAAGGTAATACTAGAGCGAGACAAAGCGACTGCAGTTTCGCCGTATCGTTCTACAGGGCGAGGCCCGTAAAAAGGGACGCGGTCCGCCGTCTCGCTCTAGGACCACCGCGTGGATAAGGAGTCGATTTGCATTGCCATTCAATAAGAAAAACCCGCATTGACGGAGCCATTCAATAAGAAACACCCGCATTGACCGAGTTGTTCAATAAGAAACACCCGCATTGACGAAATGATTCAATAAGAAACACCCGCATTCACGGAGCCATTTAATAAGAAACACCCGCATTGGCCGAGCCATTCAATAAGGAACACCCGCATTGACCGAGTCGTTCAATAAGAAACACCCGCATTGACGGAGTCGTTCAATAAAAAAACACCCGCATTGGCGGAGTCATTCAATAACCAGTGTAACAGTATCTAGAAGATAAACATGAATCCGGACTCGATCAAGATCCAAACATTGAATGATATTGTGGGAATACAAAAAGCATGGTTAAGTGGAAAGTTTGCGCCTACCCTCAAAGTGATATTACGGTGTGCTCATAAATAAATAAGTACGTACATTCTCCTGAGTTTGCTCCACTGTTCTCAGGGTCCTCGCTACCAGCGCTTCGAGTACAGGTCCTCGCTCGTCATGGAGAAGGTGGACCTCGTCAATGATGATCAGCCTAACGAGATTCGTGAACGATCTCTCCCCACCTAACAAAAATATACAAACTTATATAAATAAATAGGCAAATATGCAAATGTTGAGATGGATGTGTGACGTGATCAGAACGTGAACCATTTGAAAGTGGCTCCAGTGATAGAAAATCTGTAAGGGAATCTATCTTCTTGGAAAGGACTGTCATGAGAATAGACGAAACGCATGTGACAAAGGAAGGACGCCCTATGATATGAAGACAAGGGGGAGGGAGGGGGGTTGAATGAAGATATGGTGGCTGATAGACATGCATAGAAGAAGGAAACATACTGCGACGACCACAAAATAACAAATTGGGAGCAGGATGATAATAGCATAGGCAAATACAAAATAATTCAAGACATATTTTTTTGTTTGTTTGTCAGCATCGATGAGATATCTACGGTTTGCTTATTGCAATGAAACTTCTTATAGGTCGTTGTGAATTGGATATCATGAAACGAAAAAGTGTAACGGAAAAGAGACAACTATACATGCATTTATAGGCTTTAGGCTGTGTGAGAAAGAGATAGAATGCGTTTCTATATAGTTTCCTTAGCCTTCGTCTGCTCTTTGTGCGATGATTCGTAGCGGTCTCCCCACTAATCCTATGCATGCCATGGAGTCCTCATTACATGCTGTTATGTATATTGAACTAGAACTACAAAAAAAAAAAAATTTGCTAACATAAGGGCTGAATGGTGATTACGTTAGAAAAATTTACTTATTAATGTTTCGAGTACCCATAAAAATGAAACAATAGGAAAACAATGGAAAGCTGGCGTAAACGCCAGGAAGGTGCTCAAGGGGTTAATTTTCATTTTCAAAATTCACAAAAGGATTATGGGGTTAAAAATGATGTAACTATTGATGATTTCAGTGGTAAACTTTTATGACGCAAGTTCTATAGTCTGTTTTTTGATCCGATATTAAGAATAATCAATCAACGTATATAGTGTCTGTGATCATATTCAAAAATTTTTTTTTGCAATATATATCATCAGATTTCACCGGCATCGATCAACTAACTATAACTGACCTTTCCTGGTGATGATGTCCCATTTCTCAGGAGTGCAGACGATCAGCTGGGTGGCCTCAATCTGTTCCCTGGTGAGCTGATGGTCACCGGTCAATTCTGACACCTTCATGTTGTAAACGGCCAGACGTTTGCTAAAGTTCCCCACCTGTTAACAGTACATATTACAATTCAAGATTATTTAGTTATTCTGTGTATAATATCAAAAAAAAAAAAAAACTTAATTCAATTTGGGCCTTTAGAAATCGCTTATGAACGTCAAAAAAAACTATCACATGTTCGGAAATTCGATATGGTTTTTTTAAGGTATTAAAATTCATACAATGTTACTGCCTCGGTAGCGCAGTTGTATTACATACGACTGCCGTTCTGAGGTCTCGGGTTCGATCCCCGGGTCGGGTCAAGTGATATTGGGTTTTTTCTACTCAGTATCATCCCGGAGTTTGGAATTTGTGCCCGATATGGCGACAGGCTCGCCCCCTGTCACATCTGGGACGGAACTAAGCTCGGCGAAATGTGGGTGGTGTAGTTCGCTACTTCACCTCTGCCTAACCCTTCGGGGATATCAGGCGTGAGCATATGTATGTATGTATGTAAAATTCATAATAACAATAAACGGTTTTAGCGGAAGCACAAAGAAGGGTGTCACTTCCTGACATCAATATCGTTCACGTAATGACCCCCTTTAATAACCTTTGGATTTTTTTTACACAGTATAGGCTCAAGGCTTTGACCACAATCCCACCTGATATGTTAAGTGACGATGTGGTCCAGGATGGTAACACACAATGAACCTAGGTACCAGTTCTCAAGTGATGTTGCCGGTGCACACCTATTGGTATTTAGCGACAGGTTTTCAAACTTGAGGGTGGTAGCTACCCAGGCTGACATCATTACAAAATGCCTTATTCCCCTATGGATATTAAAACATGTTTCACATAGTGCTTAAACTCATCTGTTTGTTGTAGAACCTAACACTATTGCCTGTAAAGCTTCTATTGGTCTTACTAAGCCTAAAGCAAGGGATGGCTAGTTTGTGATTACTTCTGGTTTTATTATATAGGTTTTTTTATTTATTTTATTTTATTACTTTTGGAAAAGCTTACAGACTAATATTACAATGCATAAAAATATACAATTGTTGACTATTGCTAATAAAAAGATTCCACAGATAAATAATAAAAATTAACCATATAAAATCTTA
This sequence comes from Samia ricini, assembly GCA_014132275.2. Lineage (NCBI taxonomy): Eukaryota > Metazoa > Arthropoda > Insecta > Lepidoptera > Saturniidae > Samia > Samia ricini. The sequence continues at coordinate 5,770,892 of AP028167.1, forward strand.
TATATAAGATAATATATTATAAGAAAGCGTTAAATTAAGAATTTAAATTTATTATGATTTGGCTTTAGATTTGTACTGGAATTTTAGATAAGTTTAGTATTTTATTTAGAACAGTAAAAAAAATGTACTCGGTTTAAAATAATGAAGTAAATAAATACTTTGGTTATGCCAAAGGAGTTTAAAAAAACACAGTACATATGCAATGTCTGTCAGTCTGACAGTGTGTCAGTGTGCTGCTTGTCTGTTAGTTATTAAAGTTCACTAGTAACGATTCACAGTGGATTCTATTTTATATTAAATTAATTTCGAAATGACATATCTATACTAATAATAAAACTTTGATTTTTTTGAAGTTTCATCGCAGAAGTATATTTTAGCTGTTGCTCATCTAAAATCTTACTGTAATTCGAAAACAAAATAGACCAATAACAGTATGAGCTATTATCGTAACAACTGCATTCCTTCGCAAGTATAATTGACAGCTGTCAGAAACGAATACTACCGACTGTTGTAATAAAATATTCATATCAGTATGATTCACTCTCGTCTTTAGAACATCTTTGCTTAGTAACATCAAAATGACAGCTGTCAGTAACATGTAATACAGGCTGTTATCAATACAATGTCATGCTTATCCTTGAAATACTAATAATAACAGTGATCATAAATAGTCACGTAAAACTGACAGCTGTCAGCAACTTGTAATACTGACTGTTGTCAATAAAACATCTTGCTTATCCATAAAGAACTAATAATAATGAATTGTTACGTCAAACTGACAGCTGTCAGAAACGCACCGCGTCGGCTATGGTCAATACTCACCATCTCCTGTACCAGGGACCGCATCGGCGCTACGTATATAAGCTTGAAGTCGTTGACGCTGACGGTGCCGTCATCGTTCACATGCTTGCCCAGTTCCCGGAGGATGCACAGCAGCGCCACGTTCGTCTTACCAGCGCCGGTCGGGGCGCAAACTAACAAGTTCTCGTCCGACTCCAAAGCGGCTTTCGATATACGGCTCTGTGGGGGCCAAACAACAAAACCATTTCAAAGAGGTAGTTCCACCATAAATCTATACTAATTAATTAAATTGAAGTGTCTGTTTGTTACGTCATTTATTTCAATATATACATACTAATGCATATATGATACCTATATCAAAAACAGCTGGACGGATTCTCACGAGACTTTTTCCGTAAAAGGGAAAAGGATTCCGTATAATAAAAAATAAAATGCAGTGAAGAATATATGTAACGCGAGCGCAGCAGCGGGCACATAGATATAAATACCTCATATTCAAATTCAAACACCAATAAAATTATGACAATAGGAAAACAATTGGAAGCTGGCGTAAACGCTTGCTTGGTGCTTAACCAATAAATAAATAATCCACAAATATCTATTAAATCTCCGTGGTGAATGACGCATGCGATTTCAGTATTTATAAGATAAGTCCAAGTACATTTATTATTGTAGATATTATAAGAAACGAAATCGATTTACATTGGAAAATTGATAGTAATAATAACTCATTTCCCTCCTGAAGTGTACCATAAGTAATTGTTTTTGTAGATAAAAATTAATATATCTCTTTGGGGACGAAGGGTGAGGGTAGTAATGTCAGCTTTTTCATAAGTCAATTTCTTTCTTATATTAAAGGGTTATTCGATTTTAATATTCAAACTTGGAATAGATATTAATTCTTTTTTAAACTGCAATTGACTAACAATGAAGTAGGTCTAATAGGTAATTTTAATATTTCTATTTCAGGCTTCTATAGATTCCAAACTGACAATTTTAATAATATTTCAAAATTACTTGACTAATTTAGTTAAAACCTTTATTAGTATTTATTGTCCGTGGTCCTGGATCAAAAAGTACAGCGTCAAAGAGTTCTTACTAATTTAGATTAAATCAATCAGCACATAAGCTAAAACAAAACTGTCAGTTCTGACACATATATTTTTAAGTAGGTCAATTTCTGTCTTGATTCTATCAATCGAACTTAGGATCTAATAACAGCCGTCTAGGTAGTAAGCCATGGTGGGTGAGGTCTGGGTCTGGTAGCTCCCTCAAGTTTGAAAACCTATCACCGAATTCCAATAAGTGTTCCGGCAGCATCACTTGAGAACCAGTACCACTAACCTTAGTGCGTTTACCATCCTGGACCACATCGTCACTTAACACCAGGTGAGATTATGGTCCAAGCATTGAGACTATACAGTATACAAAAGTTACACACAGTTACAGTGACCAATTTTTTTGTGTTATTAATGCACTTAAGACCAAAGAAAAAAAAAAAAACACTGTATTATTGGTATTATGGTATATTGGCAGAGAGATATGGTATCAGGACTGACCTGGATCCTGTTCAAGGTCTTGAATCCTTCGAAGGCCGGTTGAGCGTACTTGGGCAGTTTGTCTATTGGAGTCATAGTCTCCCCTTCGTCGAACGGTTTTGGCTTCAGCGCTGGCACATGGACTTCCTCGTAACCTATGGTAAATTATCCATTTTAAAATGAAGAATCTTAATGATATTAGCAGATGCAACTTTGTATATCCATTCATCCTAGAGATGTCCACTGCTGGACATAGTTGTCGCTCATAAATCTCCACAACGACATCCACATTCTGCGGATTCCTTCGACCTTCCTCAGGTCATTGGTTAACCTTGTGGGGGCCTAACCACCCAAGCTGCGTCTTCCGATGCGGCATCGGGCATCGGTTCTGCGAGTAATGTGCCCAGTCCACTACCACTTCAGTTTAGCAATTCTCTGGGTAATGTCGGTTATTTCAGTTCTTCTACGGATCTCCTCATTTATGATTCTATGATGATAGTGATGTCTGGAAATAACACGCTCTCTGTGCATATACTAAAACGTTTATTTATGAATTCTATAATTTATACTAGATGTGTGCCCGCGGCTTCACCCGCGTTCCATGTGTTCTTCACAGCATTTAAATTTGTTTTTAAACGGTACCCTAATTTTTGTTTAGTACTAAGATAAAGTAAAAATATTCCTCATAAATTTCAAACACTTGCCCGTAAAAACTGTGCATTTAATCGGATTTTATTCCATTAATTATGTGTTTGAATTTTTTTTACGCGGAACCCTATTGATTTTCTAAAATCAAAAGTACCCTACGTTACTCGGAGTAACTTTAGCTATCTACTAAAAAAAGTTCCGCCAAAATCGGTACAGCCGTTCCGGAGATAACCCGGAACAAACAAACAGACAGACAGACAACATTTTTAAAATTGTATTTTTGGTATACGTATCGTATGTACATTCACATGTATTTAGTTAAAAATTGTTATTTTGACATTAAAAACAGACACTTCAATTTTATTATTAATTTTAGAGTGCAGATATTTTATACCACGATACAAAAACTGAGTTGTTGTTCCGAATAGCCTTAGACGTTTATAAGCACCTTATAAGGCCCTTAACTGAATAAAGAATTTTTGATAATTTTTTTTTTTTTTTTGGAGTACCCCTCCCCGTCTTAATTTTTTTAGTGTTTTTTTTAGACTAAATTTTTACTAGGATTTCTACTTCAACAAGGGTGCGTTACGTCCTCGTTCAGTACCTAGGATTTAAAATTAAATTTACAAACAGACACTTGCAATGTCAAAATATATATTTTTTTTACTTAATAGATATTAATGCAACGATACCTATTGTTTACGCGCACTGGCAGCACAACGTAAGAAGGAAGGTTTGAATTTTAAACTGTTTTGTTATTCTCTAAAACAATATTCGTCATTATAATTTTAGTTTTCCATATATATTCAATGAGGAGATTCGCAGAAGAACCAAAGTAACCGACATTGCCTAAAGAATTGCTAGACTTAAGTGGCAGTGGGCTGGACCATGCACCGGAAGACGTAGCATGGGCGTGCGCCCCCCATAAGGTGGACTGACGACCTGGTGAAGGGGAGATCTTTGAGGGAAAGCTATGACCAGCTTGGATGTCTTTCGGTCAAACGGATTCATTTTGCTTTACGAGTATACGTATTTTATTTTATCTCTTTCACAACAAAATAAACTTTCAATAAATGTTTGCATATCTGTGCGTTTGTGCCAGATAACCCCCGGAACTGCTGGACCGATTTTGATGGGACCTTTTTTGGTTGATAGCTGAAGTTAGGGCGGGTAACTTAGAATACTATTAATTTTCAAAAATTATTAGGGTTCCACGTAAAAAAATTGAATGTACAGTGAGGAATATATTAATATAAAGTGGTTTTTACCTTTCCTCTGTTTCCGGAATGATCCGGGCGGCAGCTGGCAGCGCTTGTTCGCCATGAAGTGCGACCCGGCCGCGAACACCAGCTCCTCCAGGTGTATCACCTTGCGCGCTCCCCCCACCTGCCCCCCACTCGCTGCCCCCTCCGCCTCCGCCTTGTGACGTTTCCGCGGCGCTTCGGACTGTTTCGCCATCTGGTCACACCACATACCATATCTATCAATTTGAGTTCTTGGCGCGAATATAAACTGCTCTTTACCCAAGATTCTCAGCTGATGTTAAGTGACGACGTCACTAAGCCTAGAGGTACTAGTTCTCAAGTGATGGTGCCGGAGCACACCTATCGGTATTTGGCGACAGGTTTTCAAACTTGATGGTAGTAGATACCACCATGCTACGGTTTCCTCACGATGTTTTCCTTCACCGAAATATCAGGCTGGTTTTAGAGTTAGATACGTAGATTTGAACTCGCGTCCATTTAAATCCGGCCGCGCTTTCCACTGCGACATCATCGCTTTATGGGTTCCGTTATGGGTTATTGATTATAATTATTCCTACTTGTGTACTTAACTCGTACATCATATATTGCGTTTTGTGTGATGTATAGTTTAGTTTTTAGTGTACAAGTTAAGTTTATTATAGAAGGTAACGCGTAGAACATTCTTCTGAGGTGTCGACAAAGCTCCACGGAAAGTTCTAGCATAATGAGCCACCGGTTTTGCTGGAGCTTGGTAACGCTGATACAAGATTGAGAATACATCTCTGTACTGGCACAAATTGTTTTTTTTTTTTTTTTAATTTATTACGGCCACTGGACAAAACATCCTTTAAGCCTAACTTTTTACATATGACATTAAATATACAAGTTTTTTTTTTTAATTTATAACATTCCTACAGTATTTATTATGTATTTATAAATAGATCTAAAAGATAATGGATTTGCTAAAACTAATTGCAGTTCATTTGGGATTGCATTATTTTCAGAAATGGATTCTAGTTCTGTCACGAGAATAAGACGTTCCATGTTGTATTTTATATAAGTAAGTCTATAAGTTGTAGTCTATAAGTTATACATTATCTGTATTTTATAGTATATTTTATATGTATGTTATAGTTCAAATTATTTTAATTTAAATCGTATTTATTAGGTTAGATTTATCTATGTATGTACCCAAAACGCCACTGATTCTTCTACATGGAACATATCCATCCAGAGGTTGCCTGGAAGAGATTGCTATTAGCAATAAGGCCGCCCTTTGTACTAATTTCACATTTCAAATGTATTATATTATATGTTTATAATGGTGTACAAAAAAAAAAAAAATATTTAAAAAAAATCATGACTATATATTCAAGGTCCGCAATTTCATAACAAAAGTCACATTTATCTTCCGTTACAATTTGTAAGTCTTGAAATCATCTGCGCAGGAGTTTTACAGTGACCAAATCTAAGTCTATTAATCAAAGTAATGAACTGTCTTTCAGAGTTTTTCAGGTTATGGAACCAAGGTAAGTGAGGCGGGGTACTCTGAATTTTAAGGCCCAAGTTATGTGTACACGGATTGCCATTATCTAAGAAGAAGAATATCGCCCCTCTTTAAATTAATAATTGTGTTTGAACAGGATGTCAGCACAATTATATGACATATTGTATACTAAAATTAAAATAAATCTATATAGTCTGTAAATAGCGCAATGACATATGTGTATTTGTAGGGTATAACTTTTTTTTTGTTATCAAGAGATAAGTCAACATTAACTTAGCATTTACATCCTCATCCCCCTTCCCAGTATCGAGCTGAGCGAGAATCTTCTGCAAATGTGGCTCCTTCGTCATAGCGTCCCTTATTGAAACCCTTTCGCTCTCAGACTGTGATGACGTCAGCTTCGTACAGTACAGAACTGGAATACATGCAAAGTTCACTGTAATATCTTGTACATAGAAACAAAAACAAAAAAAAATGTACAAACGTAAAAGTAAGTGTAAACTTAAATGTGAGTTTTTTGGCGGGATCTCAGTCTGACATGTAGCAATTGTTTTCTTTAATTCATTAAACTTGTGTACTTGACTCTATATCATGTAATCTTGGTGGCGTTTTGTGTGAAATAGTTTAGTTATTGTGTTCAAGTTAAGTTTATTATAGAAGACAACGCGTAGCATACATTCTGAGGTGCCGACAAAGCTCCATGGAAAGTTTGAGCAGGATAGGCCACCGTTCTGTTGGAGCTTGATAACGCTGATACAAGATTGAAAATCTTACCTACATGACATTGGCACAAATTGTGTGTACACACAGATTGCCATTAACTAAGAAGAAGAAGAAGAAACTTAAATGTAGAAATAAGTGTAAACTTAAATGTAGAAATAAGTGTAAACTTAAATGTAGAAATAAGTGTAAACTTAAATGTAGAAATAAGTGTAAACTTAAATGTAGAAATAAGTGTAAACTTAAATGTAGAAATAAGTGTAAACTTAAATGTAGAAATAAGTGTAAACTTAAATGTAGAAATAAGTCTAAATTTAAATGTAAATTAAAATTAAGTGCAAATTAAATTTAATGTAATTTAATAAACTTCAAACAAGTGAAACAAGTGAATATGATGATAACAAATGATAAAAAAAATTAAAACTCACTCATATATCGATATTTAATCAACAGCTTGACGAACTCGAAGCAATCGTATCCGAGGAGTAGTACGAGCCGGTGTTCCAGGTCCCTGTCATCAGCCGCATCGCCCAGGGCCGTGAGGACCTCACTGGACTTGGCCTGGGAGACCATCGCGTCGGGGAAGTGTCGCGAGAGCCGTCGCTGCAGCCAGTACGCGTCAATATCCATAGGGTGAAGGGTTGTAGCGTCACGTCGCTTCCGGCCTTGCTCTTCTGACAACTGTCATCACCCCCCAAAAAAAAACCACATAGCGTTATTTATATAGTCTAGTATACAAAAAATGAACGCTGATAAGCAATATATTGTCATCATCTATCCTAATAAATAAAATTGAATTCACTTTATCATGTCAAAATAACAACTTTTTACTAATAACATATCAATGCACACAGCAAAAACAGAATTTTTAATTTTTTTTTGTATGTCTGTTTATTCCGAAAATGCTGGACCGATTTAAAAGGGACTCTATTGGCAGATAAGTTAGGTTACTTTTAAATTTAAAAAAAAATATTAGGGTTCCGCTTACAAAAAAACTAAAACTCATGCCGGCTAACAATAGCATCACCTCATGTCTTCTCGCAGGGGATGGGCGGCAGAATCCTCTGAGTACCACAAACACCTGACTGCAATCGCCAACCCGTTTGCCAAGCGTGATGATTATGGCAATCTCCCCCCCCCCCTTATTGGGGGGGGGGGAGACCCATAGATCAAAGTGGACATAGTCCAGCAGTGGACGTGTTATAGTTGAATGGATGGATGGATTATGCAGTGAAGAATATATTAAACATGGGCTAAGCCGGGGCACACAGCTAGTACACTATAAAAATACTCACATTAGTATGTATCGCATTTTTCTTTCCTTCACCGTCACTATGTTCCTCACCGGAACTAGCTTTATTCTCTTCGTTGTCAGTATCGTCCCCTTCTTCCTTATCTTCTTCGGGGATCTTATAGAAAAAATATTAGATAAACACCAACCAAATAGGTACATAATTAAGGACATGTGTTTTGTTTATTGAAGTGTCTGTTTGTAACTTTTTTTGTATTAAATACATATCTACGATGCCTATATCAAGAATACAATTATTAATATTTTCGTCTGTCTGTCTTGTCTTGTCGGGACTTTTTTTGACAGATAGTTGAAGTTATTCTCTTATGTTTAAAAAATAATTAGGGTTCGGCGTAAAAAAAAATAACTCATGAAATTCTGAAGCGTCTCTAAAGGGATGATGGCGCAGTGGGTAGTGCGGGCGGATTCCAGGTGAACGGACGCTGGTTCAAATTCTCATATCCAACGCTAAAATCACTCTGAGCCTTCGGTGAAGGAAAACATCGTGAGGAAACCATAGTATGGTGGTAGGGCATGACCGGCTAGGTACCTACTACCCTCAAGTTTGAAAACCTGTCGCCAAATACCAATAGGTGTGTTCCGGCAGCATCGCTTGAAAACCAGTACCTTATTATTATTATTATTCGAAAAGGGGCTATGCAGACTTAAACAGTCCTGTATCACTGCGACCTAGTCAGATCTATTGTGTTCGCCCCTATATTGCTAAAGCTCACTGCCTAGACCCACAACCTGAATATACTGTAGGGTCTTTCTAGCAGAGAGCGTCTGTACCCCCTCCTCCATGCTTACCCAGAATTCGGTTATGTATGAGTATTAATGGATCACATTCACACAAGATGGCACTTTGGTGTTTCGTCTGCTATTTCACAGAACCAGCACTCTCTTGTGTTCTGGACACCGATGTTGTGCATATGCTTGCCCAAACAACAGTGCCCGGTTAGTGCTCTCACTAATACTCGTAGCTGATTCCTAGTGAGCATCAGGGCTTCTTCATCTTTGCGCTGAGTGAATGCTCTGATGAGCTCTTTGGAATGAATTTGCATATTTGGCTTGTTGTGTTTACAATCCGGGACCACATCGTCCTGTGTATTGTAATCCTGATTTTGGAGTTGAATAAGCGGGATCGAAACCGCGTCGATTGACGCGGTATCCGGCCGCACTGACCGCTGTGCTATCATCGCTGTCAAGAATGAGTAAGAAGACATACATCCCATCAAAACCTTGGTTCTTTAAATTTAGGTATCCCAGTAAGTTTGTTTGCTCTACCATTTGCCGTCTGCGGTTGGGTCATGCGTGTACACCGGTCCACTTAGCCAAAATAAGGATAAGGGATCACTCTATATGTGAATGTGGATTAGACGAAGGCACTCCAGACCATATCTTTTTTAACTGCCCAAATTTACGTGAATCTTTATACGATCTTTTACCTTCCAATATCCCGCGTCCTACTAACATTAAATGTTTGTTGTCATTAGTAAACACCCCCTTTAATAAAATAGTATGTAAATTTACAGAAATTAACAAAATGAAATTTTGATCTTTAATACTACATTTTAATTATTGCATGTGTTCTTGTTATTGTTTGGTTGTGCCTGGTGGTGGTACTATTCTACATGTTGTGTTGTCCTTTTTGTTTTAGATAACTCAGCTTATACGAAAAGTTTGGTTGAACAACTTCAATAGAACAGACCAGAATTTGTAACCGGCTAACCTCCTTCGTTTAAATTTTAACCACTTGACACTGGCGGAATCATGTATATCACATATGCCACTATTTTTATCAGAAACAAAACAGAGTTTCTCACCGGCTAATTTCATTCGTTCTAAAAACTAGTTATCTACTTGACATTGGCGGAATTGTGTACATCTCGCATGTCGCCATTCTCATAAGAAGTGAAGTGAAGTACATACCTCTCCGAAGGCATCCTCGTCATCTTCTTCGGAAGACTCCTCGAACTGCACATTGATACCGTATGTCTCGTCTATTTCTGTATTCCCTTCGTCAGATGTACTCATGTTGAAATCAGTTATCTTCTTACCTGGGATGTTTATTTGAAGGATTTTACATATATATACTAATAAAATTGAAGTGTATGTTTGTAATGTCAAAATATTTTGGGTTTTTTTTTACTTAACCCCTTGAGCACTAACCTGGCGTTTACGCCAGCTTTCCATTGTTTTCCTATTGTCTCATTCTTATGGGTACTCGACACATTAATAGATATGAATGTATATGCGATATCAATATCAAAAATACATTATTTTTTTATTTTTGTCTGTCTGTACTTTTATTTTTCGATAATAAATAAGGGTTCCATGTAAAATAATTAAAACTCATGCAAATTGTGATTAAAATTCGATCCAATGCACAGTTTTACTGGTAGGTATTTGTATTTATGATAAATATCGTAGCGTTACTAGCAAAAAATATTTTGGAAAATAACTAGGATTCCATAAAAAAAAAAATTCAGTGAAGAATATATCAAACGCGGGCGCATCCGCGGGCACACATCTAGTTTTAAAATAAAACATTCCTCGAATCCTCGAAGTTATAGATAGGTTTAACCATGACCCCTTCCCCCTCCCCGCACTTCCACAGAAATAGACTTTGAAGCGATGATGGCGCAGTGGATAGAGCGGCCGGATTCCGTGTCCAAGGAGGCGGGTTCGAGCTCTCCTATCCAACTCTAAAACCAGCTTGAGCTTTCGGTGAAAGAATACATCGTGAGGAAACGTGGTGTTAGGACATGCCTGCCTGGGTAGCTACCACCCTCAAGTTTCAAAACCTGTCGCCAAATACCCCAATAGGTGTGTACCGGCAGCATCACTTGTGAACCTGTAACTCTAGGCGTGTGTTCTAAGGTCTGGATCAAGTCGTCACTTAACATTAGGTGAGATTGTGGTCAAATCACTGAGCCTAAACCGTGTAAAAAACACAGCAGTACTTTGGTCCTCCTGTGCCAATTATCTTTCGCAGCTGAGCTATAAAAGCCCTTCAAGTCAACAGAGTAAGCCACTTTGAAAGAAAATAAAATAGGCAGTCATGGGGACTGAAGACAAAAGTGCAAAACTCGAAACTTTGGAAAGACTGTTTTTTAAGATTTAAATTTCATAATTTTGATTTTGATAATAGTAACAAATCAAAACATAGAATAGGCTAAGTACACAATTTAGAATTTATCTCTGAGCGCCAGCGCTTAAACACCACATTATACTTGACATACTGTAGCACGTTGACGGCTGACGTCACAGCATTGGTCACGCGAGTCTGTAAGTCCTTTTCCTACCAAGGATCGTTCACAGCCGCTAAAGAAGTCAGTCAAAAAATAAAACCACCAACATCTAAGTAAAAATAAACAATTTAAATATCTCACCCAAATTAACCAAGAGAGCGAATCTCTCATCAGGTATTGATCCAAGCAGCAACTCAATTTCCTTCTTCTTGTCCAGATCCTTTAGCTTATCATTCTTGAGAACCAACAGCACCTGTTGGTTTGTGCATTAGTAAAAAGGCATAATTTCACAAAATTTCACTTCAATTCATCGATTGGATTCCACTAATAAGCCATGCAAGTATTAAATAATTACAACCTTTTAACGACTTTTGAAATGCCTAATATGACCAATGGCATAATTGTAAGGTGGCAAAGTTGGCAAAATGCCCCGGTCCCCGAAGCTACGAGCTCAGAAGTATCTTAACATTTTTAAATTTAGACAAAACAAAATATTTAAACGCTTTAATGAATTATTAAAATCAAATTACAATGTGAGGACTTTTACTGAGGCCACAACCAATGAATTTGTCATAGATCTGAGATGGTATAGTTACGCCACAAAGCATGAAATCTAGAATAAGCAAAGAATATACGCCCCGAATACTTGAACGATTTAGAAACAAACAGAAGAATGAGCATACCTCATCACAAGCACCGCATAGAACATCTCTTGGCTGGTCCCCAAGTGCGCTTTGCATGAATGCCAGCAGGAGTTCATAAGCATGCCTAGTGTGTTGGGCTCGTGGCCTGTACAGCACTCCTGGAGTCTCATCAGCCCACGCCACCTTATTACTCTTGGATTTCATCAGTTCATATGACGCTTCATCACGTTTCTGGCGCCTGAGTCATGCATGGTAACAATGAATATTTGTTTATGAAACTTCTTTAAAGTATTAACAGACGTTCGTACCGGACCACATATATGGTACAGCGGTCGAACTAAATTATCAGTTGCCTTGTGTTCATGGTTATGTACGAACGTCATTATTCGAATCACGAAAAAATTATAAATTGCTATATATGCTAGTACCGTACTTGCAAATAGATATATAGTTCCTTTACTTGTGTGGATTCTTTATGGCAGCGTTAATGTTCTTATTACAGCATCAAGATTTTTTGTCACTTCGATGATGACGTCCGTACCTGACTGTGGCCGCAAGCCGACTAATAACTTAGGTCGACTGGTCCGGTCCACAGGTCTGTTAGGACTTTTAGGCGCGTTATGTGATTTTTACGTGAAAAACTTCAAAGTCGCGTCGCAAAAGGACCACTTCTAAATGGCCAGGACTTTCAGAAATATGTGTATATAGAACATATTATAAAATTTACATTTCGGATCTTAGTATAAGGTATTTCATTTTAATTTCTATAAGGTTAGATAAAATAGTGATAGATCTCTGTTGTCATTTGTGAATCCAGGATACCAATTAAATTAAAGGGCAAGATATATAAGTCCATCATACGATTTATCATATTGTATGATATCATAATGCTGGGCTAGTAAGATGTATCAGAAACAATTCCATAAATATATCAGAGAAAGCTTAAAAGTGATGCCAGTGGTAAAAAGTTGAAAGGGAATAATTTGTTATGAGATGAGAGAAAGGCATGTGGATGTATAATACCTATACTGAACAATATTTCATTAGATTAATATGCGGATTACCCATAAAAATGAGACAATAGGAAGACAATAGGTATACAATGGGAAGCTGGCGTAAACTCCAGGTTAGTGCTCAAAGGGTTCATAGGACTGTGAGATATAAGTTTTTAAAGGTTTTGATGGAAATAGAGTGTTTAAGATTCTTAAAGGTATATGATGCGCAGTAATAAATTTTTGTTTTTTTTTTATCTTGCGGTGTCAAGATGTACTCCAAAAATATGACATCAATTTGTATATGTTCTAATGTATGGAAAAATAAATACTACAAAAAGTACTATGGAGTTTTAACTGAACCAGTGGGAAAGGGTATATATACTAGTGACCTCACTGGGAAGGGCTCATGGTAAAATATACATAGAGAGATAATCTATCCTTTTTGCAAAATGAGGGTTAGTAAATAGAGTTCCTAAGAAGCACATAAGTATTATAGTAAATCATAATATTATGTATTTATTCTCTCTTGCAAAAAAATCTTATAAATTACTTATTTTAGAAATACCATTGATTTAATGGAGCTCAGAAGTAGAAAAGATTAAAAAATGATTTCATGCATCAATTTAAATGACTAAAAAAAATTAAAGCAGGATAGGTGCAAAACTAACTTGGCCTTCCTCTCCTCTGCTTTATCTGGCTTTGTACGCTGTGCTCTGTCCCCCATTTTTGGTGCCTCCGAGTTTCCCAGACAGGGAGAGCACCTCTCCAGTGGCTTCATCACGTCCACGTCTCTCTATCAATCTCACATCAGCTTGTAACACAAGATTCGAATTCTGGAATTAGAATAACATACTGATTCTAAATACAGAACTTTCAAATTCTTTTAGACCTGACCAATTACATAAATATGAAGAGCCTTGACAGCTACACCCAGGCTTTGTAGTAAGAACTCAGGGCACTCTTCTAAAAAATAGTAACTAACACATTTATGAAACTTGGATTGTATATTTCTAATTTCAGGTTGCCGTGCTGTGGTGCCGGCATAAAAATAATACCACTCCAAGTTGTTCCCATGAGTGTCATAAAAGGCGACTAAGGGATAAACCAGGGCTTGGGCAGCAGCATTCTCTAAGCACCACAAATATCTAATGTCATCTCCAACCCAACCCTGCCTGCCAAGCATGGGGAATATGACCAATACCCCCTTATCTTTGGGGGAGTAGTGCTTAGTTAAGTTAGACTCATCTTTCAGTAGTGGACATCTTTATGGTTGAATGGATGGATGGATTTATGTTCTCTATAAAACTGTTTATATATATATATCAGAATTTATATAACAGTTTTGTTCAAATAAAAAATGTAATAAACTCGGCAAATAAATAACATAATTAAAAACATGAAGGAATAAAACCAGATTGAGTTTCTTGCCAGTTCTTATTTCAAACTGGTGGTAGTATATGACTTTCATAAGTGCCTTATCAGGGCCTAAATTGAATAAAATATTTTCTAATTCGAATTTTATACACCTCAAAAGATATTTGACATCCTTGTCAAGGGTTTCCTTTTTGACCATTGTTATATATTTGTAAGAAAATAAAAATATGCAGCAATGTTTTACTTACATATTATAAAAATAATAGGTCTCCTGCCTGTCATTCAGTTGGCTAGAACCACTAAACCATTTATTATTCTCTTATCACAGTCTTAAATATATTATCTGACCCTGTTTAATATTATATGCTATTCTACAGTATATAAAGAAAGGCATATAATAATCAATGAAATCAGCAAACACAAAAATGACACTACTGTACTAATATTTGCAATATAATACAAAAAAAAACATCTTATCATAAAAAGCATTAATTATCAAGAAACTTTAATTTTCTTTTTGTTCTAGGTAAGGTCGTGTCGTTTAGTTTTACGCAAAGCTTTAGAATATCACAATATTAAGAAATATTCTCTTATTGTATTATTTTAGTTTTTTTTAGTAGTTTGCATATATTAGCTTCCTCCGTTGCTGATTAAGCAGACGTTAATTCATAATATTACAGACCAGGTAGTTACTAAAACATATATAAAATCGAGTGAAATAAATATCCATTTATAAACAAAATTACTTACAGCTTTATACTCATACTGCAACTGTCTAGCAGCCGCGTCGGCCATTATACGGTATTAGTTTACTCTTGAATAAAACGAAATAAACATACACACACATGTAATTATCATTAAATGTCATACAATAATATATTATCAGTAAATGCGCTTTAAAAAACAATTACTTAGGTTATCCCGCAGATATTAACAAAGCTGAAGCCATTTATGATTTGACATAAGCAATATAAGATATCAGTAAAAAATATTAATTTAGTCTATGACTACAGTTACGTAATAAAAAAGTGCAATTTAATTTTTCTCTTTTTAACTTGTTTATTTAATAAAACATTCGTGGCATTCAATTAGACATGCTATTATAGTTAAAGATTGTAAATTACTATAATATATTTTTTTTATATATTGTAAATATATCTAAGAGATATATCTCTGGTTATTAAACTTCGCTGCATGGTCTTATTATTTTTGCCTATTCTTTCCATCTTTCCGTCCATTCATCCGTTCAACCGAAAGACGCATTTCCTCGACCTTCACCAGGTGCTCGGTCCACCTTATCCCCCACCCTACCCACACTACGTCTTCGGGTGTGTGGTACTCATTCGAAAATCCGTATATTTTGAGCGTGAATTCTAAAGTGTCCCAATCATTCCCGTTATGGTCGTAACAGAAGGTCACCATTTTTGTTGCTGCAATTCATTTATTGATAGTGTTCCTAACATCTGACTTAGCTGCATAGTCTACTAGTACTTTTGCCTTTTCCTTAAGGAATAAATGGAACCAAAAAAATCTCTGGTTACAATTAATTATTTTTTACAGTTGGTAGTTCTGAAATTTATTCTCTATGATATATAAGTAAGCATTTATGGTGTAGCAGTACACACATTTTTATACAAAAATAACATTGCTAGTTAAATTATTTGTTTAGGATTTCGAATATACATATAACTGATTTATTACTGTAATTTAAAGTAACACATTTAAAAAACTGTCTGAAATCTACTTTACTATTTAGTAATCAAGATGCTTAGTTACTGAAAATCTCCGGTAGAAATATTATTCTATGTCGAAACTAAAATGCGAAAGAGCAAGTACAAAGTAAATATCAATCTAAAGGAAAGTAATAACTTATTTGACATAAATATACAAAAATATATTTGTAGAAAACTTTAAACCAATTTTGAAAAACATAAATGCTGATGATACTTTACGGTAGATATTTTATAATAGTCAAAACGTGTAATTAAATGTGTCGACGGATTCCTATTGAAATATGTTACATATTACAATTATAATTATACAATTGTAATATATATATATTACAATATATATTATATATTAATATATATTACAATTATACGTTATTAAAACTTAAGCTGGTTATCTTACAAATAATAATGCCTACTGAAAACTTACATATTCGTTAACATTGTTATACCTACTCATAAATAATTAAGCAGTGCAATTCTATTTTGAAAGTACGCTCAATATAATTATGTAAAACTAAAGTTCAACGATCTCAATCCGAGTTTATCACTCACAATCATTCAGGGTTACATTTATTACGTTTTATTAATGACGCATTTTTCAAATATTTGCTTCATTGACTTTATTTTGTTGATTAGTACGAATTATAAACCTTGAACTTTTCAAACTATAAAGTATATTATAGAGCGAAATGTCTCAAATTAATGATTGATCTCTTTTCGCTCCAACGGCGGAGCCAATGATTAATATAAGAAAAAAATATTGCAAAAATAATAAATGAAGAAAAAAAATTAATTCATACTTTAATACATATCAAAGTCCTTCAAAACAATATGAATGAACATATGACGTAAACATTTACGTCACATGCTTCGGCGCAACTGGAAGCGTAAATTTCTTAACATTTCCAGACATTCATGGTTGTCACAATTTTCTACTAACTATGTAAATTTTACAATATATTTCAAAGTCAAAAACAAATGCTTTCACGTACTTTCTATTGACCTATAATCTCTCTCAGAATATAAATTGATACATCCATTTATTCAAACATAAGACATCCTATATTGCACATAGATTTTGACCATTAAGGGGGGGTGGGATTGCCATAATCGCCACGATTGGCGAGCGAGTTGGCGATCGCAGTAATGTGTTTTTGATACCCAGAGGATGGTGCTGCCCATCCCCTGGTTCATATCCCTTAGTCGCCCTTTACGATACCCACGGGAAGATATGAGGTGGTACTATTCTTAACCGGCACCACATGACCAAGGTTGGGATAAATAACCATACACAAAAACATTAATTAACACATTCGTATAATCTAATTTAAATATAATTCTTAAAAAGTACACGTAACTACCAAAAATATGTAATATGACGTAAAAATATGTCATAAATATTGTGTACTTTAATATCGATGATGTGAAAATATGTTCATCTTATTAAAATCGTCGTTTTACAAACACGGAATCTCACGTTTATGGAGTTGTGGGCACAGCTAGTAAATAATAAAATAAGTAGTCTTAACGTAGGAAACTAATACTACTAACTACGCTATTTATTTGAAGAATAAAAGATTTGTATCATAAAAATTAAAAGGTTGTAATCACAACCATAACAATATGTATAATTTGCTTACGCTTTTGGATAAAAGCCCACTAAATAAAAACATTAGCTACTACTGTATAATAACATTTAAAACTAAATGTTTTGCTTTGTAAGGAACTTTGTATTCTCGAAAATCATGAAATCTCAGAAAAATGTATATTTATTTCAACGTTTTTTCAAATTAAAACTGCAAACAGTCATCGTTAGGTATTATATTAAAAAGATTATCAAAATGTTTTCAGCAGCCCTAACTTATTGATTCGAAGAAAAGGACGAAATTCAATTTTACTATTAGAGCGAGCAAGAAAGAACTACAGCTGTTTATAGTAGTGATGTTCGTGAATGATGAATCCGGCAATCAAAACAAAGCTGTGGCACTAAGTGCAGGTAACAACAAATACAGTGCTAATGTGAGTGATAAAATGGCGGCTCCTTCAAATGGTAGTGGAAATTTAGTGGAAGAGTTTGAAGAATCTTTTCAGGTAAGCTTAAACTAAGAAATTGTCTTTATTATCAGGAAAATGATTAAAAATATGCAAGTTTTGTTTTCTAACCTATAAGCAAAAAAGGCAAACGTCAAAATATTAGTCGATACTTGTACCAACATAACAAAGTGAATACAAATCGTGTCTAGTGTTGCTGTGTAAATTACTAGGAGCTGCGTATGTTTCATAAATATTTTCAATTTAGAAAATGTAAGGATTTCTGTGTGTACGTGACCCCAATACGCTTTTATGTAGCTTCGACCGGTCCGCGTAGAACGACTGTCGCGAGTGGATTTTGTTGCAGGCGCATCTCGTGTGGCAGCCATTTTCCTGATAATGTTTTCATCTAATTATCGTAAAGATAATATCGCGTGTTCTATAATTTTATTATCTAACAGACAATATTAGTTAAATGTAATTTTGATACTATTTTAAAATAAATACTTAAAGCGTGAAATTAAAATGGTGTGATAAGTAAATATTTGATATTGTGATGAAATTTTGTTGATCGTACTTGAGTGTCTGTGATTGATTGTAAGACAATGTCGGTTACCGGTGATGATGCTGGAGCGGCTGCGGGCGGAGTGTCTATACAGGTGTTTCGTCCCACATGGGACGAATTCAAAGATTTCAACAAATACATCCAATATATGGAGTCGAAAGGGGCACATAAAGCAGGTCTCGCGAAAGTGATTCCACCGCCTGAATGGGTCCCTAGGAAGTCTGGTTACAGTCTCGACCAGCTCGACGTTACGATCCCGGCACCCATCTGCCAGGTAGTGACTGGCAAACAAGGTTTGTTTCAACAAATTAATATCCAGAAAAAAGCAATGACTGTAAAACAGTTCGCTGTGTTAGCAAATTCGGCGAAGTACTGCACTCCCCGTCACAGTAACTACGATGACCTGGAGAGAAAGTATTGGAAAAATGTCACATACGTAGCACCAATATACGGTGCTGATGTTAATGGTAGTATTACAGATCCTGATGTCAAAGAATGGAACATAAACAGTTTAGGGACTATTTTAGATTTTGTTAACTCCGATTACGGCATTGAAATCGATGGAGTCAACACTGCATACTTATATTTCGGCATGTGGAAAACGACATTTGCATGGCATACTGAAGACATGGATTTATATTCAATTAACTATTTACATTTTGGTCATCCTAAAACATGGTATTCTATACCACCTGAACATGGTAAACGGTTTGAAAGAATAGCTTCAGGTTTCTTCCCAACCTCAGCTAAAACTTGTCAAGCTTTTTTAAGGCACAAAATGACACTCATATCCCCTCAAATCCTGAAACAATACTCAGTACCTGTAAATAAAATTACTCAAGACGCTGGAGAGATTATGATTACATTTCCCTATGGTTACCATGCTGGTTTCAACCATGGTTTCAATTGTGCTGAATCTACTAACTTTGCAGCACCAAGGTGGGTTGAGTATGGGAAACGAGCTACCCAATGCACATGCAGTAATGATATGGTTAAAATTTCAATGGACACATTTGTAAAGAGATTCCAGCCAGACAGATATGAGCTTTGGCTGAAAGGTCAAGATATTGGTTGTCACCCTGAGCAACCGGAGAGAATGGTTCCTGCTCCTCATCCATCAGGTCAAGATATACTGTGCAATAAGAACAATACAGAATTACCCGAATCTTTTATTGAAGCAGAAGTCGAAGGGTTGAAAAAGAAAAAAAAAAAACGTCATCCCCTTCACCTGAAAAGAGCAATGGCTAGTAAAAGTATTTCAGAAGGTGCAATTGCTGTTTCAATTCTAGGGCATGATGTGATGGATGATGATGAAATGACAATGGCTGAAGGGGACTTAGATATGATGACATCAATGAAAAGACCAAACTTACCTCTCCAGCCAGATGAAACTCAGCTGGATGCTCTGGAAGATATATGGTTGAAAGGTGATGAAATGGACCCATCTGAAGCACAGTTACCTGATGTTGGATACATAGATTCTGATAAGGACTCTGATTATGGAGCTCCTAAAGCTAGAAAAAATTCCAAAACACGGAAAAAGAGAAAGGACAGTGTTAAAAAGGAAATTAAACTGAAAAAAGAGGAAGTTAAAATGAAAAAAGAGGAAAGTAAATCAAAAAAAGAGGATGATGTTAAATCTCCAAAGATTGAAAATGTTGAAGAGATAAAGCCTACAAAGAGAGGTAAAAAAGTCAAAACCAAAAAGTTATCAGATGAGCAACTTGAGGTAATGGCTGCAGTGATTTCAAATTGGGAATCACCACCTCATGTCGAACAATCTATTTCACCACCAAATATAATTGCTGATCCTTTACAAGATGTACATCCTTTAGATGAGAAGAAGGAAACAAAAAAAAGAAAGTCCTCAAACAATCAGAATAAAGTTGAGAAACCTAAAAAAGAAAAAATAAAAAAAGAACAAGAGAAAGTTGTAAAACCGAAATTACCTGGTGAGGTCAAAAAAAAAAAAAGCGAAGAAAGACTCTGACTCCAAAAAAGGTGACTAATTTTGAGTACAATTCACCATTAGTGCCTGTTATGGATAAAGATCAGAGATTATATAGTCATTTACAAGGAAAACCTTCAACATCCACCGCAACACAGCCTAACACTTCGGCTTGTTCCTCTAAAACATCTTCTGTATGTCCAGTCCGTTCTAATGCTAATGCTATCCCGTCAACTTCCAAATCTCCGGAGTCCAAAACACTAACAGCTCTCACAAAGATATTACAAAGTAAATCTTCTAATCAATCCCCTAAGAAGTCTACAGAAACAAAACCTTACACGATCCCTGAAACAAATGTGCGCATTCCGAATATACCACCAATAAACAAAAACCCAAGCGCCTTTCAGAGCGAATTTCACAAATTTATGACTTTGAAAACTTTTTCGACCCCTCTGCAACAGGAACCAAAACCACCGAAGAAATCGCGATCTCCACCATCCAAGCCCAAATCCCCTCGTGCGAAACCTCAGACGACTCAATCTGATCATACAACGAAACATATTGACCAAACACATGCAACTATTGAGACAGCGAGACATAATGTTATAGTTCAACCGACTAACAAAGTTGTCGTTGAGAATATAGAAGCCAATAACAGTGAAGTTTGGCCGTTGCCTGTAGGCCAGTACAATGATTCAATCTTCCTGAACCCTGTTGATTACAGAACTTATAATTTACCAGAGAGGTTGGATTGTCCAATACCAATAGACAGGAATCAATGGAGACCTGAACAGCAGTACTATGAACAGAATTTAATCCATAATGTCCAAACGATGTATGGACAAACTTCAAACCAGTACTACAGAAGTCCATACCAATCTCCATGGCAATATGGTTATGATAAATAAATAGATTGTACAGTATTTTATTTAAAGCTAATATAATTTACATTGAGTTGACATATTGTGTTAAAGGGGATTATAAAAATTATCACATAAAAGTCACTTTTAATAATTTTCCACAATAATTGTAAATATTAATAGAAATACAACTTCATTTACACTATTAATGTATGTATCTAAAAAAATATTTGTATATTAGAAAAGTTTTTTTTTTTTATTTATTCCACTGTTGGGAAATCCCATACACTATCTGTCAAGTCAACTGAAAGGTTAATTTATTTATGCAATAAAAAATAATATTATTTAGCTAAAGTAATGAATGAAACATTTGTTTATAGAGAATTAGAAGAATTTGACTATGGCGAAAAAGAAAGTTGTTATTAGACGTAAAACAAAAAATTTACATTATATATTGTGAAATTCATTAAAAAAAAATTAAACAATAATGACAATATTTGAGAGAGAGCTTAGTTTTTTATAATCCAACAAAACATTGTTTACTAAATTTTAAATAAATTCCTTATTAGAGTACAGGTCCCAACTCCGCAAATTTAGTAAATAACTTAATCAGTTTATCATAACATTTTTGTTTATAAATCACTAAGATAATGTATAATTGTAAAGCTTTTAACTTAACGTAAATTGAAAAAAAACAGTGACAGTAAGAATGATTTATGTTTAAATACTTTAAGAATATTGTTTGTGTATGAGTTTTGACATTGGTAATATATTTTATAATTCAAAGTAATGATTATTTTATATAGTGTAAAGGTTTGACATTTATCAGTAATCTTATCAACATTTAAGTGCAAATGTGGTCATAGGATCCTTCATTAATTATGTGAGACTCGAGGGTTAGAATGGTTTTTGAAAAAAACACGTAATATCACATGTGATACATTTCACATCTATTTCAATTACAAAGTAGCGATCGACTTTGAGTCGCCGTTGCCTAGTAACAATATCCAAAAATTTTCAGAAGTAAATTAGGCAGTCATACTTGTATTTAAAGATAATAATTTGAAGTTTTATATAATACTTTGTATCAAAATTACCAGAAGACACCTGTAGGCGCTTGGTAGTAGATTTTTAACTTGACGATGAGTATTAAACAACGTCCAGTACCATGCAATTTTAAATTTTTATGTGTTCAGGATTAGGCATATTGATATATCTTAGTTAGTTATGAGATAGAAAATTAATACATAATTTTTTTAGATCAGTATAATACTGCTTGTGTAATCGGTTACCTTCTATAATGATTAACATTACCCAAGATTAACTATTAGTCTGAAGGACATTTACAGAAGCACCAGACTCAGCTTAAGTTGGCAATTAGCGCAAGAGTACCACAATAGTACAAAAACCTTTTGCCGTAAGCTACTTTCTGCATTGTTTTTAATTCCCTGGTATAAATTGACTCTATTTACAGTACCTTTTTTTTTTTTTTTTACGGGGGGAAATGCATTTACGCACTACCCTTATCTATTGTATTTGTGGGATCAGAGTCCCCCAAATACATCTATTTACAGTACCTAATAATCAGAATGTCCATATATTATTACATTAGGGATAAGTAATGACTTATTAATTTGTTGATTATCTTTAGCTAAAGAAAATAATAAACATTATATTTAATAACATCATTTTCATCTTTTTTCACTGTGTTTCAATTGATTTCAAATGTGATTTATAGTGGCAAAGGACTTTTAATTCTTTTTTCGGGGTGTCTCTTATTACTTTATTTTGTTAAATCAATACGTTAGTATCAATATATCTTAAATATGCAATCTAATAATTTTATAAATATTGAAATAGTATGTTTGTTTTTCATAGTACAACTCTGCAATGGATGTTGTATTTTAGAAGGATTTTTTAAAGGGAATTTTGCAATTCCACAATCAAACCACCTAGCTACGGCCCTGTTAACTTACTGTTTATTTTTTTAAATGGCGGATATTTTACAGACGCTATTTGACCGATTTAAATTCGTTGCATGGAGGTAATATACAAATAGGGTATAGTTCTGCGGATGTATGTTCTTAACCTTTAGTTACGCCAAGTAATGTTTCCTTGTAATCGTTTTTTTATATCATGTAATTTTAAGAAACCTAAATCTAATAATTGTGAAATATATAATTGAAAATGAAAAAGTTAAATAAATTATTTTATTTAACGTAATATTTCATCGCTCTTTTCAGAAATCGATCTTTCTTCCACTGTTGATGAATAGTATAAATTGCAAAAACATACAAATAACATTCGATTTATCATATCGATGAAAATATTAATAATCGAATCGTTTGTGTAAATGTTGCGTTTTTGTAGTCACGCTGGGTTTCAATATCAAATCTTAAAAGTGAGGATTGAGATCAAACCAAAAATTTATCTATTTTTTCCACCTAACTACTGATACTTAGGATTGAAATAACGGATTAGTACTGTATGTTAAAACTGTCTTAAGGTGATTAACCTGGTAGAAAAAGTTTACTTTTTGCGATTTTAATAATAGATCAATACTAATGTGGACGGATACCGTATTGACGACGTAGGTTTGAAATCCTAGTCTATAGTAAGCCAAAGTTTCCAATGAAGGAGAACATCGTGTGGACACCATAGCATGATGGTGATGCAAATCTATCACCAAACGCCATATTTTTTTTTACGTGGTTGAAATCTGCTCATTGAACGCACGGACGTATGCGTAAACCGTGGTTACTGCATACGCTGCTCCGCGCGACGAAGCCATCTCTCGTGGTGACGACTCTTGTGCCAGATTGAAGCCGACTGACTAAACACCACGATGTCCCTAGCTAGCGTAACGATGTCAGGGCTTTTGGAGACACATATACATGCATTCTTCTGAAGCCCTGACGACGCCCCACCTCTTCGGAGGTCCTGCGTCAAGTTATTTTACGAGGCTTGATGACCTCGATGAGCGCGCGTATGGGCATGTCCGACGCTGCGACGTCCGAGACGTCTAACTCTGCTCGGATTCACTAAGCGCTCCCTCTCTCTTTCTGCCTTCTCCTTTGCGAGTATGACGGACTCGCAACAGGAAGGGACAGTCGCTCAGATCCTAGAACTCCCGACCATCGCCCTTACGAGCGATGATAAGGAGAGGTCTCTACCTACGTCAGAGGCTAGATCCCTGAAGGACTCCCTCCACGCAGGGCACTCAACCATCGTGTTCTCGACTTGTCGACTCCGTCAGCACAGTGATGACAGCGCGGAGACAGTTCCTTGCCTATACGGTGCAGGTAGCTTCCGAAGCACCCGTGCCCCGTCAGCATTTGCATAAGGTGGTAACTCATCGCTCCGTGCGTCCTCCCTAGCTAGTCCCTAAGGTAGGGCCTGACGGCCTCCACTGTGGCGACCCCGGCGCCTTTCCCACATCACCAAACAACATTAGTTATGTTCCGTTAACATCACTTTAGAGTCACTTCGAGAAAGAAAAGACATTTATTACCATATTTTTTTTAAATTATTTTTTTAAATTTTAGGTTCATGTAGTAATATGTTGTAATGTAATAACAAACCACTTGATTTTTAATTTGTTACTTAACAGCGAGGACCTGTAAATGGCTTTTTGTTTCTAATGCGGCTGTTAACTAACTAATGTAAGATATAGCTGTTGGTCTTCCAACAAATAAATAAATTACAAAATTTACAAGAAAAACTACAATTATATAAACAAAAACAATTATGACTGTCATCATAAAACTTCCTAAAAGCCAGTCCTTTTTCCGGCCGCAACAAAAGAAATATATATATAAAAACATTTCGCGTCTAAGTTTTAAAATTACAAATTACGAGAGCAGAATAATAATAGGGTTACAAAAAAAAAATAAAAATATTTTCTTGAAAATTTATAAAACTCAACGGGTGAAGAAATTATTATTTTAAATAGGAATATTCATCAAATATAAATATAACTGAATGCGCTTCCTAGATTTTAACAAATTGTATATACCATAAAGCTATATTGTCACTAAAACATTAGGCCAGATTGTGGTCAAACAGCTGAGCTTATATATTTGAAAAGTTCGGTGAAGTTTCAAGGCCCTACCGGCCAACAGAATCTAGTCAGCTCGAAAACAAATTATATACCAGAGGTTCCTAAATTATGCGCCGCGACTCCCTGGTGATTCGTAGAAAATGAAAAAGGGCGCCGTGAAGCGATTCTCTTTACCGTTCTCCGAAGCTTCCAGTTAATGTTTATTTTATATTCTTAGATGTTTTTATTTTTGTGCATATCTATCTAACTAGTATCAGAGTACCTATTTATTTCGACCAGCTAGATAGATTAGGGCGCCGAGACAAATTAATAGTAAACATGTATGTGCGCCTCAGACTGAAAAAGATTGGGAACCCCTGTTATAGAGTATAATAAATTTACAATAATATAGTTACACTGTCTGTCTGCCCGTGTTTTATATATTCTTCACGGCATAATATTGTTTTTATATAATCATTAGAGAATAATGTTTTGACGGTGTTGACCAAAATCGGATCGTAAACACAATTTCATTCAGTTTTAATTTTTTTTAATGCGGAAATTATTTTTGTTACTAACAAAAAGCAAAGATACTTCTCACAAATCCAAACATCTGCCATTTAAATGGATTTTATTCCAAATTTATTGGGGTTTTATTTTTTTTTACGCAGTACCTTAATTCGAAAAACCAATGGTACCCTAAGTTACACGGAAGTTACTCCGTCAGCTACTACATAAAAAACCCGTAAACATCGGTCCAGCTGATTCGGAGATTTCCGGGAACAAAAAAAAAAACAGACTAAAATTTAAAGATTTTTCTATAGGTACATTCGTATCACTTATACACTTAATATTGTTTAGATAGTGTTTTTATAGTTTTTAGATAGTGTAGATCTGACTATTTTCTTTTCCGCTGTGGTCAAAATTCTTGATTGTGTAATATAATATAGGCCATTTTTTTAAATGTTAATGACTGATTTTATTTATAAGGATATCCCAAGAGAAATGTGTGTTTTATTAATTTTAAGTTTGTATTATAGAAGAAATTGCGTTTTTCTAGATTTTAATTTCTTGATAATAATAATGCTATGATAGTGAAGAAGGGATAACAGCTCGTTCACTTGACTCATGATTAGTTATGCGTATAAATATGTCAGACTTGGGCTATGAGAGATATTTGATTTATATAATAACTACCTGTGTATGGCCGTGGCTGCGCCCGTGTTTTAAATGTTCTTCACTGCCTTTTAATTTGATACCTATTTAGCCTAAAAAAAAACAATGAAGAAAAATGAGTTTTTTATTTTTAATAGCGTTAAAAATGTACATAAAACGTACTTGAGAGTAAATCGCAAAAAATGTGAAAGGGTCGATGGAATCGAAAAAATAAACAGCCTATAAGGGAACGTTCAAGTATTACGTAACGCAATTTTTGGAGATTTTTCACGGCCTTCCCCTCATGCAACGCGCCGAACGTTACGTAACTACCACCAAGTGACCATTTTTACCTGAACGTCACAATTATGTGGCGTAAAATAACGGAAATTCGTTAAAATACGTATGTTATTGTTTTAATCGCCTTAATAATATTTATTAACATTTGAATTGTCTTGTTTTTAAAATCAAGAGATTTGTAGTTTTTTTTTTTGTCCTAATAATTTTTCACTTAGCTTGGCCCTATCCTTAACACAGTTTTGCTTTATCCGCCATTGTTCACATGCATGGGACTGAATTATAACGCAACCATCCAAAGTGCAGTATTTTTTGTTACCTAATTTAACCCCTTGAGCACTTACCTGGCGTTTACGCCAGCTTTCCATTCTTTTCCTATTGTCTTATTTTTATGGGTAATCAACATTTTAATGGAGTTATGAGAAATCTATCACATCTGTTGATAAATATTAGGATTTTGCTTAGGAGTTTTATTAAAAATTATTAACTATTCTGCTTTAGCAACCAAGAAATTTTGTAAGGTAAAAAAAATTCAAGTGTTGGTCATTTCAAATTTTGAGGAAAAAAAACTACGCGACCGTTCTGAATGGTTAAAACAAAATGTTACGCAACACGCATTTCAAAGACTCCCTCTCCTCAAATTTGTAACGTAATACTTGAACGCTCCCTAACCATCTACGATAAAATTCCGCGTCGTAATGGCGTCGTAGTCCCATCCCAATACGTTTCTTTTATATACATATATAGATTTTATTATTATTAATTTTAAAGGAAATCCTAATACATACAAGATGTGACAGCGGTTGTGCTTGTTCATAAAGGTTTTTTTTGTCTTCTACAAATTTCTTTTATTGTATAAAATATGTATTTAACTTATAGTTAAAATAATGTAAAATATACAATGATAGTCGTTTTTCTATTGATGTTAACAGTAGTTATCCATGAACCTTGTTTTCTATACTATGTAAGGCAACAGAATATTGTATGCACACACAATAAAATATTTAAATCGGTTCAGAGATTTTCGAGTTACAAGGCCACTAACGTATAGACGGTCTGTTTTTATAATATACAAGTCAGCACAGTAACCGGAGAAGGAATTTTTGTGAAAGAAATCCGTGAGAAGTTTAATTTGTTGGTGTGTACGCAAAAACTTTTTTTTTTACACATTTATAACCATTTTTAATAACATAATAAAATAACACACATATTGCATATGCATTATTCTGTTTTAAGTTACTTGATAATATTACATAATACCCTGTTCACACGTATTAAGTGTCGAAGTGATTATCTTATTTTTAACTAAAGCGACGCGTGTAAACAACCATTTTAAAACTTTAGTCGTAAGTTGCAAATTGCTAAATCGTCATTTAGTGAACAAATAGAATAGGATTGAATCTATTTTTTTTTTCATTGAGGTAGTTGCTTTCCTTCCTTCACCTCGCGCATTCCCCTCTGCAGTCATGGCTTATTAATTAAATATTTTGACAAATGATATAGTCAAAATGTGTAGTGAAATACGCGTGGACGCTCGTCTACTTAAAAGAAATTGTAAAATAATCACTTATTTACGTGAATACTGAACTTTATACAGTAATAATAAGTCACATAGATTATCGATAAGTATTCACCATAATTTTATTTAATAATTGTTAAAAAGATAAGACAATAAATTCTTCAGACGCTTTCGAGATTATTAAACTCATGTTGTGTTCATATAACTGCATCCATCGTTATGTAAAATTAATGCATAAAGGCAAAATTTTAAAATAGGACTTATTTTTATTTATAATACCGAGTGAACAAGCTGTTATCTCTTTTGTGTGGGCGGAAATTATGATGGCTGAGGGAAAATATTGTTATAATTTCTCATGTTCACAGAATAATGTAGTAAGATGCGTATAGTGCTTGTGTGGAACTGCTCTGGAGTTCAAAATTATTCGGTTGCTCTAACGGTTAGCTGCAATCTGTTTCTAAGCATTACTCTTTTTTTTTTAAAATAAAATTACCGAGTTTCTCTGACATGATCAGAGATTATGAGTCTGTTCTAATTTGACTTGCTGTTTCTTTTATGTCGTTGTATTTAGATTGGTTTATTTCTCTCTCCCGGCTTAAAGTTAGGTGAAGCTGAAAATTCCCATCCGGTCGACAGCATTTAGTTAGTTCGCAGAAAAATGCCTGTAGTAGTACCTATCAAAAATGTTCATTTTATAGTTAGCGTAAATTAAAATAATTTGCATTTCCAAGCCCTTAGTTCAGTGGTCGTCAAACTGCGGGCTGCATGCTGCCTTTGGACACCGTACGGCCCGCAAAGTCTCAAACTATTCTGATAGATAATGACTCCAAACCGAGTTTATACATACATACATACATACATACATATATCATCACGCCTTTCTCCCGTGGGAGTAGGCAGAGATTACGTCCTTCCACTTGCTACGATCTTGGCATACCTCTTTCGCTTCCTGTACTTTCATGAGCGCTTTCATACATGCTCGTCGGTTATGGGTACTTTTTACCTGGCCTTTATTTAAGACATGATTGATTTGGTCTAGATACATTCGCCTGGGTCGACCCTTACCGACTTGCCCATTCACCCTCGCCTTATAAATTAATTTCGTTAATCTTCTCTCATCCATCCTCTCTACATGCCCAAACCAACTAAGCATACCTTTCTCTATTTTGGTCACCACATCCTCTACCACACCACAGCGTTCCCTTATCATACTATTCCTGACCGAGTTTATTGCCATACAAAATCTATGGGGAATTTGCGTTTGACAGCTCTTAAAAATATTTCAATTAATAGATGTTACCAACTACGCAATCTATAAGAGTGGGGCTCGCAGTGGTGTCTCACATTGTCCTATGCATCCCTTGACCAGAAAAGTCTGACGACCCCTGGCTTAGTTATTCTTTCAAATCATCGCTTACCAACAAACACGCTTTAAATTGTGATTCCTTCCAAGTCCGTCATTATGAGCTACGTTTGTCTGGTGTTAAGTTGGAAGTGTTTTGATAATCGTACGGTGTAAAATAAATCGTCTCTTTTAGTATTTAGAAATGTATACGAGACGCATACACAATGGCATTACTATTAGATATTTAATTTTAGATTTAGTAATTTATTAATTTCGCTTAGTACAACGAATAATTATATACAAAAAAATCGTGTTTTTTTTTCAAGATTACGTTTAGTGCCAATTAAGTTTAGGCCACCCACTCGTTCGAAACTGTTTTAGATATTGGTAGAGAAAAAAATTACTTCAGAGCGGTTGACACAAGCACTAAACAATACATACTGGAGAATAAGTAAGGATTAATAATAAAATATTAATACGGGGCAGCATTAGACATTTAGTTTGTGATTATATTTTCCAATATTCGCCCCATTTATTACGTCAAGACATCAAGCGGCCATGTTGCCGGAGCGTGCGATGACTTTTTTTGCCAGCCGTCTCTTTAGCTTTACTTATATATAGTTTAACAATTTTTAAACGTAATAAAAATATAACATGTAATAAATATTATGTGTTTTGTGATTTAAAATAATACACTGTTGGATTTTAATAAAAAAAATTATTTAAACTGCATTGTTTTTTTTATTAATGACTTGCATTTTCTTGTGTGATGTCCATACTTTTAAATACTTGTGGCTTGTATTAATTGTATGTAATATTACTGCATAACCTGTCGTCACAAAATAGAAGCATGGAGTAGAAATATTCGTAGGACAGGCAAAGGATTTATCTATCCATACTGTCAATTTCTAAGTTCAATCTACTTAATATAAAGTTCAATCTAAAGTTATATCATCCAACAAAACTACGGTCATTCTGCTACAAATTTCCGTTGAGTTTTCGTGGCACCTCCGAATAAATGTTCAGCGTAACTAATTACAATATATTATGTGCACAATAACTAAGCTATCACGTAAAACGCCAATAAATTATAAAACAGTGCCAAAACACTAGTTATTGAATTTAAAGTAAGAAACTAATACATGACAGTTTGATGTCCAGTCAATAACTCCACAAGAGGCTTGTTTTATAACTTTAGGTGTAGGGAGCAGGGTTATAAGGCCATTGATTGTAGGGCGACACTCATCACTACATGGGTAGTATGCTGTTCAGGGCGCCATTCAGGCCTATTAGAAAAATAATGACTGGGTGCATAGTTTTGGCGGAGTCTGGACTCTGCCGTATTGTCAAAACAAGGTGGATAGGTGGCGGGTCCTAAACCATCCATTGCACTGGGAAAGTTGACTGGTAGGAGGCCTGGTCGGGGGTAGTGCGTAAATGCATTGGGTAGTGCGTAAATGCATTTCCCCCCGTCAAAAAAAAAAAAAAAAAAAAGGAGGCCTGGTCGGGCCGGGGTGACCTTATCCGCGTGAACAGAATAGATTGCATCTAGAGGGAGAATATATGCTGTCTATTAGAATATAACTATTTAAAAACCACGCGAGCGGCACAGCTAGTTATGAATAAAAATCCTATTGCACTTTTTTACAGACAAGTATTTTAATTTGTGAGTAATATATTTGTTTAATGTACCTACTAACATTATTTTGCTACTAAGCAAAAAAAATGTTTTGAAAAATAATTAGACTACCATAAAAAAAAACTAAAATGCAGTGAAGAATATATGAAACGCGGGTGCAGCCGCGGGCACACAGCTAGAACAATATGAATAAAGATAAACGCTATTTACTCATTATATAAGTCTATATATGTAAAGACGCTTCCTCGCCTCGTCATCAGGATCAGTCAAAGCTTAGTATATTTACAAATGGCGGCGAAGGAATTGGTTGAATAACATTCTAGGCAAAATACCAATGAAATCAATAACGTAGTAATTACAGAATCGTTCAATGTATCAGTTGTAATTATTGTTAATACAAAATGGAATAAGATTACGAGGAACGTAGGCGATTCGTCGGACACGATCCCACGCTCGCCGTTGACGTTCGTGAAGAAGAGAAGTCTGTCACGTCACGGCTGCAGCGACCATCGACACGATGCTCCGCCATATTGCCAGCTTGTTAAATCTCGTTCCGACGTAATTCAAAAGAAGGTTATAATGACGCGCCGTCATATGTATAAAATGTTAGTACAGAGTATATACTACAATCATACCAAATTTCATTCAAAATGGTACAGTAGTTTTTGAGTGATTGGTGAACATATTGATAAACAGACAGATATTTTTTTAAAACCATCGAAATGTGTTCTGTTGTGGAGTTTGACCCTCTCATGGTATTTTTTCTGAAATATCTTCAATGTACAGATTTCGTCCCTCTAGCTTTTTATAGTATATATATTATATGTATAGATATATTATAATTTTCGTAGCAATAGTGTATCTTTCTATAGGTGAAATAATCTTTTCAAACAGTTAAATCGTTATGGGTTGACCCATTATCTGAGCATTCTAACACTCTCCCTTGTGAACAGAGTAGTAAGCAGAGGTCATACCCCTCCCCCATAATTACATAAGCATCGTCATCTCCCTACCCCTATCTCATTTTCATTTGGGGTCTTAATTACGGAAGCATTGGATTGATTTGTAACAAAAAATAAAAGTAAATATTGCATATGTAAACACCGTTCAGACACACCGTTAATCAAAAATAAGCAAAGCGTAAACTCCTACCATTGATGCTTACGTAATATGGTAGTTTAAAGCAGATATAAAAGTTTTTTTTTATACGGTATAGGCTTAGGAGTGCTTTGACCACATTATCACCAGATGTTAATAATGATGTGGTCCAGGATGGTAAACACACTAAGCCTACGTACTGGTTCTCAAGTGATGCTGCCGGAACACACCTATTGGTATTTGGCGACAGGTTTTCTAACTTGAGGGTGGTAGCTACCCAGGTGGACATACCCTACCGCTATGCTATGGTTTCCTCACGATGTTTTCCTTCATCGAAAGCTCAGGCTGATTGGAAGCTCTATTGGACGCGGAATCCCGCCGCACTATCCACTCCGGCATCATAGCTTCGAATGCCCAGTTAGTGTAGTAGGATTGATGTACGTGTGTTCAAACCTACCTATTCAATTCTATAATTAACCTGTGCTTTAGGTGAGTAAAACATCAGGCGGAAATCATAGCATGGTGGTAGTTATAGTAACAATGCCTTCTTGGGTAGCTATCGTCCTCAAAGTAAAAATAGATATCGCTTAAGACTAGTGCAGGTGCGTTCTCACCCTCCTGGGCCACATCCGCATTTTATATTATGTGACATTTTAGCCAAAGCTCTGAGTGTATTCATACACTAGCTATGTGCCCGCGGCTGCGCCCTCGTTTCATATGTTCTTCACAGCGTTTTAATTTTTTTTATTATACACAACCCATTTTTTCCGGCACTAAGATAAAGTAAAACTATTTCTCATAAATTATAGCATTTGCTATATCGGATTTTATTCAGAATTTTACCGTTTTAAATTTTTCACGCGGTACCCTAATTATTTTCGAAAATTCAAATTACCTTAAGATACCCGGAGTAACTTCAGCTATCTACCAAAAGAAGTCCCGTCAAAATTCGTCCAGCCGTCCAGCGGCATTCTAAGTTAAGACCGGTTAAATCGTGTTACATTAATTTATTTTTGAAGACTATAAAAATTTGTAGGTTTGATGTCTGGTATTTATTTTACTTGAGGTCATTTTTAACCACTAACGTTCAAAAGATGAGTTTCATAAACAAGGTAATGAGTAAACTGATATTAACAAAAGTAAATTCTTGTCAATCCTTTTGCCTCAATACGTTCGCAGTCATGTTTTGAATAGTTAAAATATACGCATTACATATTTTTTCAAAATTATTATTCGAATACCAAAATTAATGAAATTCGAATAGTGAAATACGGTGAACATTCGAATACCAAACCCTAGTCTTAGTATAAGCATGTGATGCGCAGGGAGGAACGAGGATGTTGTAAGAAAAGTA
This sequence comes from Samia ricini, assembly GCA_014132275.2. Lineage (NCBI taxonomy): Eukaryota > Metazoa > Arthropoda > Insecta > Lepidoptera > Saturniidae > Samia > Samia ricini. The sequence continues at coordinate 5,804,488 of AP028167.1, forward strand.
TTGGATATGAATGTGTGCGGTTATAAAGAAATACCAAAGAAAAGATGGATGGATTATGTGAAAGATTATATGTTTAAAAAGGGAGTGAAAGAGGAGATGAGAGCAAATAGAGAGAAATTAATAAGGAAGTCGACCCCAAATAACAATGGGTTAAGGGTAGGGAGATGATATCTTCATAATATTAGTTATTGTGTCAATATATTACAGGCATGCCTGAACGTATTGACGAAACAGGAGGCCTCCCCGTCCGTCGAGAAGGAAGAGGTCAAGGTTGAAGTGGAACGGTTCATTGACCTCGCCAGGCAGATGGAGGCGTTCTTCTTGCAGAAAAGGTTTGATGGAGTTTTGTTATTATAAAAATGTATGCATCATGGTAGGAGTGGATTTAAGCTTGTTACCGACATAGGCCCGTTGAATATGGTATCCTTTTTTAATTTTATTGAAATATCTGTCAAAATTCAAATATCAAAATATTTATTATTATCAAAGAAGTTCACTCTTGGATATAGGCCTCCCTCAAAGATCTCCATGACGATCAGTCTCGTGCATTCATCAGGTCATTGGTCTACATTGTTGGGAGCCTGGGACCCACGTTGTGTCTTTTTAAACGTGGTCACCCTTCGAGAACCTGTAGGCCTCACAAGGCATCGGTCTTCATTATCACCGTTATTTTTAAAATCTATTACACTTAGGCATCTTCCATTAATCACGTCATATTTTTGTACCCTTTTTGGTAAAATTTCCTCACGTACCCCTTATTGAGGGCTTAGATCAACCCCTCAAAGATCACGTGCATTTTCAAACGAAGCAAGGTCACTCGCTGCTGTTTTAAACATTGCTCGTTCCACCAAAAATAAATACATGTGACATCTCACTGCTCACCCCTCCTCTCTTGTGGTGTTTGGTGTTGTTTCTGAAACCTCTTTCTCCCCTTTCGGGCCTCGCGTGTTTAATGGACAATCCCTTACTTTACCGAGGTAAAATAAAAAGAAAAGTGATATGGACTTTCCCCAGGTTCCTGTTATCGGCCATGAAACCCGAACTGCTTGTGAAGGAAGACAATAACGAGTTGAAATGCGAGCTGCAGCGTAAAGATGAACTTCTTAGGCGCCATTACGACAAGATATCCCAATGGCAAAGCTTACTTGCTGATCTACAGGTACCGTATATATGTTTTTATAGGCTCAAGGAATGGGATGATGTATGGACCCAATGGGTTTTACAATGGCGATTACGTACGGCAAGACGCAGTGGGTAACCCCCTTCAAAGTGAACCTACGATCTTGGTAAAGGTCGCAAGAATCCGCTGGGTACGGATGTCGTTTGGTCGTTTGTGGACATCTTAGGACAAGGCCTATGCCAATCCAGCAGTGGACTTATTATGATGATTTTGAAATTATGATGATGTATAGGTGATCTTAGTTGATGTTAAGTGACGATGTGGTCCAGGATATTAAATAAATTAAACCTATAGGTGTTTAGATTTGCCTACTTATGGTTGGATGCTATGGTGTCCTCACGATGTTTTCCTTCACATAAAGTTCAAGGTCATCATAGAGTTGGATATTTGGATTTAACTCTACGTCTATTGACGCAGAATTCAACCTAACCATTATCGCTTCGAATATACAAATGATAGTTCATGGATAGGCGACTGTAGCTTTTATTGAAATAAGTAGTTCTTCCCGTGACTTTGTCCGCGTGGAATTCATCCCCACTTTCACTAATTTTGGATTAAGTTTAAAACAAATTTAACCTACATGATACTCCGGGACTATTTCTACTACTGAAATACAAACTTTAAAATCCCGAAAACTGAATTCCCATACAAATGTTCATTCATTTTTCCATCCCAAGTTATGCATGCACTAGAATATTATGGTTTTGTACAATTAATCTAGACTAATAAGATAAGCACTATTTATACGTTATATAGGTATATGTACATATGTATATACTAGCTGGTGCCTGCGGCGCCGCCCGCTTTTCATATATTCTTTGCATATAACATTTAATTTATACCTAACCTAATAAAACAAATGAATGAAGTAAAATAAGAGTCTTTTGTTTTTATTAGCGCAGAAAAAAATGTGCTTAAGAGTAAATAAAAAAATGAGTAAGGGTCGATGGAATCCAAAACATAAGAAGCAAAATAATAACTCACTTTTAATAAAAGGCACTTATAATAAAAGGCTTAAGGAAATAAATTTGTTCGTCAATCACGCAAAAACTAATGAACCAAATTCGATTAAACTTGGTACGATAGTAGTTTATACTCTGTAATAACATATAGGGCACTTTTTTGTATATATGAAAAAAATATGGGGCCCTTTTACAGACCATTACCTCAAAACAACTGAACATATCGGTACTACTACCGTTCGACGCGGAAATTTTCGAAGATGTTTAAAGCTTTTTGGATTCCATCGACCCTTTCTAATTTTTTTTTTTTTCAATTTACTCTTTTGTACATTTTTTCCGCTAGTAAAAACAAGACTCATTTCTCTTCATTCATTTGTGTTTTTAGGTTGATATGCACTTTTTTTTCACTCACACCTAAAGAACAAATGAAACGCGGGTGGAGTCGCGGGGGCACATAGCTAGTATAGTAAATATACATACATACATATATAAACACTCACATAAATTAGGACACTATGCTATAAGTAATTAGTTGACTGCAAGAAACTGAGCTAGTACGCGATTAAGGTGTCGACTATAGGGTGCTATAGGCCAAACAGTTGCTTATTCTGCTTTTGATGGTAACCCCCATATACTTTGTTGGTTCTACCCGGTTCAAGGAAACATTAAATCTCTCATCAGGGTCATACAGTTTACAACAAGTGCCAGCAGCAGGCGCCACAGACACCGCTCCAGCAGGCGTCCTCGCCTCGCCAGCAGCCATGCAGCGTCCAGCAAAGCGTTCAGGTAGGATCACTTGCATTACCACTCTTTTTCAGACGAACACAAGAAAATATAGATGTATTAGTTAAAATATTTGAGAGATACTGGTTCTTCTTCTTCTTGAGTACGTACAGAATTCTGTCTCAGTGCCATCCAACGGTGGTCTGAGGGAAAGGGTCGTAGGGGTCATAAAACGCCGTCCTCTCCAAAATCATACTCCTCGAATTGAAAAATCTCTTAAAAAGAGACAATTTACGAAAGCTTGCAATGAATTACCAACTTCCAGTTTAAAATATTAACAATGAAATAAAAAATGAATAGATATTCAAAATAATTGTGAAAAATGCATGAAACTCAATAACTCTCTCCCCTCTCCTCAAAAATGACCGAAAGACGTCCACTTCTTGACAGTCTTTGCGGTACTCGCGTCCACCGAATTTATGCGATCTTCACCATGTCGTCGGTCCATTTTGATGAAGGCCTGCCAACGCTGCGTCTGCAGGAAAAATGTGACGTCATACAGCTTGTGTTGCGAATATGATTTGTTTGGTTCCAGGCGCAGCAGATGGCTGCCGCTGCAGCTGCTCAGCAGGCAGCGTTGCAGCAGCAAGCAGTTCTGCAACAACAGCAGGTACCGCGTCCCGCCCTCCCCCCAGCTTACCCCGCGAACGTTCAGCGCCGGTAGACTCCCCCCCATATTAAACCACCGCAAGTCCTAAGGGTATTTCCAAGTATTACGTAAGATGAGAATCATGCTGATATTTGTTCGAGACGCTAAATTCGAAATGTCAGTTATTTTTAGCACACGATAATTATAACATTAGTAAGCGTCATTAAGGCTCGGGAGATCTTAATAGTGATTACGTTGGCACAAAGCCGTAGCCGAGTGGGTGTATTGTGGGGAAATGTGGAGGGGAGTCGGAAATGTCATAAAATTCAGCCTACGTAATTCCTAAATAATCTTTAGACTATTTTACCGAGCGGCGATTCCCCTCATATTACATTCGGAGTTGCCAAGTATTTTAACATAGTTTTACGTGGAAAATAGGTAACGTACAACTATTTTTTTTTTTTTGAGAGAAAAATTATGCGGATATTGAGAAGTATACACATATGTAGGTTTAAGTACGGACCGGATCGCGGACTACTGCGGGTGACCGAGGTTATCAGTCTGATGGGAATCCTTTCCGAAGAAAAAAAAAAAAAAAACGATTTTTGAATTCATTCGAATCTAAGCTTGATGAATCGATTCACAAAACATTAATGCCCTCAAAATCGATATTTCAAACTAATAAAGTATCGATTATTAGAGTGTCCTTTTTGTTTTCTATGATATGATGATCATCTGTAAATAGGCAAAGATAAAACAGTGTCATTTTTCCTTCGTAGGTTAGGCGTTCTTCATTTTTTGTTTAGTTGCTATTAATGACCTTTAGCGCTGTTAATAAATACAATTGGAAACAGTTTTACAATAAAATATTATTATAGTCTAATTTCGACCATTGGAAGAATACTATTTACGAATAAAAAGGCAAATAAAACAAGCCAAGATTGGTCTCTCGGTCCTCGATGTTCTATAAATCAATTTAATAAAATCAATCTTTTTGTAAAATCTTTTTCCTCACCACTACTTAGGCGACTGATGACCTCGGCCGCTCGACATACCATGTCCGAGGTCCTGTCCGTACGTGTGTTAACAACTTTAGATTAAAATTAGTTATATTTTGTATTATTATAAAAACATAACGACGACAGAACCGAAAAATTGAGAATCGATTCATATACCTATATCACATTATGCTGAGAGTAACTTTATACTGAGTTTTACCGCGTGTGTGTGGTAGTTGCGGTAATCATACTATTCTGTTTAATTTTAGTTTTTGAAGTAAAAACTTCTTTAGTATTGTTCTGATTCGAAAGCTCATGAAACGAAAAAGCGACAGCACGTTTCTGATGGAGGTTGGATTTGTTCATGAAATTTTTGAGAGCGTGGTTAGCCCAGTGGACTAGTCCGCGTGTTTCGTAGACGGTACGACTGACAGGTCGGAAGTTCGAACAGAGGGTTTTTTTGTAAAATAAATTCTTTTATGTATACGAAGACTGTTTGGAAAAATAATATATATATATTTTATATGATATACGTATATATTTTAATAATGTTAAGAAAAATGAAAAAGATTTATATACATACATACTTACGCATATATCTTTATTTACATATTGAAAATTCTTTAGGCCAAACTTTGTATTATTTTACTAATCTTCAATGCGCCGACAAAATGGCGGCCATTTGTTAAACGTTCCCAGGGAGTTGTTGGGAGATTTCAGGATACACGCTCCAGTTTCATTAAGTGCACAATAACGCATCCTATATCACGAAAAATACAACCAAATTACATAATACAGAGTAAAAACTGCAAATTAATGAATTAGTAACAAGAAGTACAATATGACAGACAAAAATTGGGGCCAAGAACTCCCTAATTCCTCCTTTAGGAACCGACTTAGGGTGAGGGCAAACGAGCGAAATTTTGTGAGTTGTGAGTCGCGTATTTTGCATTGCGTAACTTACGCTGTTTTCGGTTTCATATAAAAGTGTGTTTTGTTTTACACGACGACGCAAAATCAGTTATCTCTCAACTCACGTCCCGTAAATACGTATTACTGAATTTCGGTCATCATTTGCGTCGTTCTGGTACAAAGGAGTGAAAGAAACGGGCAGCTTAGAGTTGAATGCGAAAGAGTCAACACGTTTTTTTTATCGAAAATATGTTTGATACAGAAAGATTTATTGTTGTGGTTGCAGCATCTATGTATAAAAAAAATATTTTAAAAAATCACATACTGACAAGTTTTTGATACAGAATATATGGCGAGAAGTCTCTGAGAATTAATATAAAGAATGGAATAGTTTTTGACACGAAGACATTCACAGTTTCTCAAACTTATATTGCTCACCGCCTACTTTGAGGTTATGTTTTTTCTAAAGCCTCCTTCAAATCGTTTTTGCCTTTTACATATTATATTTTTAATCCGGCCAGGCCCTCTCCGTGATATCACAATGAGCCTAATTTTCTCTAGGTCTTCTATTTTCACAAATGGGCGTTATCGCCCACGTTTAGAAACTAGACTCTAAATCATAGATATAAACATCTAATGCTTCATAAATACATGTGATTTTTAATGATATCCTCACAATATACGATACAGACACCTTGTACTTACGTAGATATGCAACGGAACACCAGTTTGGCGTTCTAATCAAATTTGTATGATTGATTCAACCGAATGCGTCCACTACTAGGACATAAGTCTCTCCAAAATGGGGAGGGATTTCCATTTTTGCATTTGATACTCGGAGGGTGCAGCTGCCCATCCCCTGGTTTATCCCTTAGTCGCCTTTTACGACACCCACGGGAAGATATGAGGCACTATTTGAATCGGACGTAAATTACGCGACGGAAAATCCGCGCCTCACAACTCACTAAATTACGTACGTTTGGCTTCACCCTTAAGCCGAAGTGACTGCGGTACTCACTTCGAATACTGACGTGGTTTCGGCTAGATCCGCTGCAAGGCATAGAATCTTTTTTACACTGAAAATAGCTTCGCTTTGTTCACAATCTCATCTTGTTTTAAGTGACAATGTAGCCCAGAATGATATAGACACCGAGTTTATAGTTACTGGCTCTCAAGTGATGCTAGCAGAACGCACCACTAGATTGGCGATAGATTTTTAAAAATCACTTATCATTAGATGAGATTGATGGTCAAACTATTTATTTTTATATTACCTAGTAATTATTTTACTTCATAGTTTTTACTGCGTAGATAGAATAAGTGTAAAAATAAGCGCTAATTGTAATTTTGTTTACTTATATTTTTAATTTTGTTTAATTAGATTAAATATAGTTTGATTTCTTTTATTATTTTGTGTTTTATTTATTTTTCTGTCCTAAGTCATATTATTTATAATTTGCTAAACCCGTTAGCCCTTATAGAACAAGAGTGCACAAATAGTCAAGTAGGTATTAAAAAGGTCTCCAAGGTCAGCAACATTTTAGCGTTGAAATCGTCCTTAAGGTGACCATTTATCGCTTAATCAACCGTCTGCTTGTTTGTTGCCCTTAGACATAAAAACCGATCGAGGGACTAGGAGGGTGGCGTTTCCTGTAATCCAGCCACTTGAAGGTTGGGCACTGAGGATAGTTTGAGGTCGGGAGTTACTGGAGCTCAGTTACCCATGTTGACTGGACGTCCACATTAATTCTGGTATTCATATGCAGATGTACTAATGGGTTTTAAAGTAATGGTGACTTTATTTTAATGGTGAATGGGGTCTCTTTGTTTATTTTTCATGATATGCCGACGGGGAGTCTAAATGGTGATTACATAAGCTATTTTTAATCTTTCTTTTAATTAATTAATTTTTAAGTTATTAATCAATAAAGTAAGGAATAGCGTGATAAGAAAACGTTGTGGTGTGGTAGAGGATGTAATGATAAAGATAGAGAAAGGGGTGCTTAATTGGTTTGGGCATGTAGAGAGCATGGATGAAAGAAGATTGACGAAACTAATTTACAAAACGAGTGTTTTTTATTAACCTAGCTAATTCTGTTGACTGGAAGGGCCTTTACAGCTTCGAAACGAGTGTGACTAAGCAAGCTGTTAAGGGTCGACCTAGGCGAACGTATCTCGACCAGATCGAGAATGTTCTGGAGAAAGGCCGCGGTCAAACGTACCCGTAACTGAGGAGCCTGTATGAAGGTGCTTATAAAAGTAGAAGAAACGCAAGACGTGTGTCAGGATCGTAGCAACTGGAAGGATGTGGTTTCTACAATACCCTTATGGGTGACAGGCATTACGTTATTTATGTATGTATGTACTAACTGTGTGCCTGCGGTTCATATGTTCTTTAGGTGTGAGTGAAAAAATGAATGAATAACCTAACCTAACTAATCAAATGAATGAAGAAATGATTATTTTGTGTTTTATTAGTGCGCGAAAAGTTTACGTAAGAGTAAATCGAATAAAAAACATGAGAAAGGGTCTATGGAATCCAAAAAATAAGTAGCCACCATCTACCAAAAATTCCGCGTCATATTCGATTCGAGTATTTGTACTTTTGAGGTGATGGAGCGTCAAAGTAACCCCATTTTCCTTATAAATATATATTAGCCCGCCCCAGAGATTACATAATCATGCGACAGGAAGAGCTTGCTTATTTTTGCTGACAAGAGGGGGAGAGGGTCAAAACTTACCAAATACTGTTTAAGTAATATTCGAACAGCCCCTAAACATTGAACAAAAAAAATAATACCGCTAACGTAATCACCAGTCAGAACACGCAAGACCGGTAGGGCCTTGACAGCTTCACCTAACATTTGTGGTGAGCGCTGGGAGAGTGGTAGCTAGCGGTGCCAAAGTGGTAAGGACCATGGCTTGTCTTGCGCATACCTGAGAAATGTAAATTTCAATTTGCCCCGCGATAAACCTACACTGATTAAGAGAAACTAAGGATCTTAAGGTTCCTACAGAACCCATGTATTTTCGTGTAGTGTTGAGGACTGTGAGATGCAGTGTTATGTTAGTGTGTGAATCATGTCAGTGCCGCCTTTATCACGCTGGCGGTGGATACGAGTACATTAGGCTCCCGATTGTTTTATATCAGAGGTCGTTTGGTCAATATGAGGATACCACTGCGGGCCGCACTCTCATAGATTGGGTAGTTTATACCATCTATTAATTGACATATTTTTATGAGCTCTCAAACGCGAATTCCCCATTGATTTTGTATAGTTAAATAGCAAACTATAAAGTCCGTATTTTGATATCATAATTCATTGATTTCAAAGCAATCAAAAATCTAATTTGCAGTTAATTTAAAATGTTCGGGTTTCCAGTGTTAAAATGAAGTGTTTCAGAAAAGTTGTGTTCTGGCATTAATGGCTCATGGTGTCAACTAGATAATTCCATAATATTCTAAACATAGGAAGCATAATGGGAATAAACGTGAACACATAATGTATACTGGAAAAAGATAGTAACAATTTTCGTTTCAACATACACAAACATTAGGTATTTTTACTACGTAGGTTCCAGTGACATGTTCAAATGCGAATATTTAATTCATCATTTGCCTGATCATTTTGTTAGAAACTTCATAATATCAACCAAAAAGCAGGTAAGAGAGAAAAAAGGGAAGTTCGGGTCGAGAACCCCTTAGCCGTTGTCCAGATTTCTTTCCGTCAACCCGCTTACTGACTCTACTAAAAGTCAAGTTCCCATCCTGCATACTTCTATTTAATTAACTTTACAGTATTTGAATTCGGTTTTGAGTCATTGTCTATCAAAATTATTTGATAATTTGCGGGCCGCAGTTAGACGACCAGTGGCCTAAATTATTGAAATTTTAAATTTTATTGTTTCTCACCGCTCGATCAAGATAGATTATGACATCACTATTTAATAAATATTAATAGCGTTAGCTCTATAAGACCCTTCGCAAAGGCAAAATCTGTGGCAAGGTTTGTCGTTGAATATCAAGATGGCTACTAGGTTCACGACCAGGCGGAACGCACACAAGGATATCGTGGCCGACTACTATCGGTATAGAGTGTCTTATGCATAACAAATCATAACAGTCAAGTTGTGGCTTGGACTCTACAATGCCTTCCACATGAGAGCGGTTACACAGGCCCTCTTCCGGAAGGTGGCCGAGGCCCATCGGGTTGATAAAAATCTGTTTGTCTCCGAGCCATATGCAGAATTTGTCATGACAGACCTGTTCGCAGCCCATCTGAATAAGGTTACAATTAAAAACAGTTAAGACAGTTTTTCACATCTTTAGACTATCCCACATTTGGTTCGTCTAGGAGCAACCTCTGGCTTAAGAGTGGGTGACTATGAATAAATGGGAAAGATGCAATCAATAAAGGCATAAATCGGAAGGGCCTATTCTTTTTGATACGAATAAATGCTCTTTTATTTTTTAACTAAAGCAAATACAAACGAGACACCCACCCAATTGTGTACTTAATGATCTAGTGCAGTGGTGGGCTAACTTTTTTAATGGCGGGCCACAAAGTTTAAGAAATTCTAGAGGAGGGCCAGAATTATAGAAATAATGCATTTTGTGTTAAAGCTTTTAATCATCATCATCAGTCAGATCAGTATTACGCATCACAAGAACTACGCGGCTAGTTTAGCTCCACCTATGCATCTATGGTTATGCATCTATTATTCTATTAAATAGAGTCTACTTTTTCTTCTCGACCGCTAAAACGTAATTATAATGGTCCATACACTATCTATGTCGATGGACCCTCGGCGGGCCGGATTAAATACTTTGCCCATCACTGATCTAGTGTATTCATATATAATAAAAAACTAGGCAGCAATGGGGACTGCTGACAGAATTGGGTAATCGAAAATTAGGAAAAAACTGTTTTTAAATATTAAATGTCATAATTTGTTTATTTAAATGATTAACATAACTTAACATATAACATTTGTTTGGTTTTTTGATCTATTGGCTCTTCGAGAACCAATTACGTACATTCTGGTATAATTTATCCGTAATAAAAACATGAATCTTCTTCTTTCTTGATGACTTGTTTCGATTTACATTCTAGCAGCGTCATGTGTTATGTTTTAAATCTTGTGTCATCGTTCCTAAGCTCCACCAAAATGGAGCTTTCGTGGCTCCTCAGAATAAACAGTTCGCGCCATTATCTCCAATACCCTTCACCTGTGTAGAATAGCAAAGCTCTATCATTATAAAACACTACTACAATTACATAACATAGGGTACGCAGTTAATGGATTAAAGACAATAACTGCTACATTCGTACAATGGCGTTTTGATATATATTTTATTAAGCTATATGATATGTCATTGTTCTGCCAAATATTGATCTGTCGATCTGATAACGCCATGTTGTAACCCAGTACAGTTTGTGCCGGTAACACTCGATAATACTCTCATAAAATAGGTCATGAGTCGTTGGAATCGGTTGTTATTGGTTATCGGCTTATTAAAATGTTGATATCGAATATTGACATCGTTCAAAAACGTTGAATATTAAAACGACCATGTCTAATGATGCTAGCATTAGTTGTGGCTTAGTAAGTCTAATAAAAACTTTTTAGGTAATAGTCCAAACGATGATGGCTTTGTTAGTAGTGCGGTCGGATTGCGCGTCAATGGAGGCGTGTTCAAACCCACCAATCCAACTCTAAAATCAGCCTGAGCTTTCAGTGAAGGAAAATATCGTGAGGAAACCTTATCTTGTTGGCAGAGCCTTTTCTAATAATGCCCGACTGGGTAGCTAACAACCACAAGTTAAAAAACCTCTTGCTAAATACTAACAGGTGTGTTCCGGCAGCATCACAGCAGAACCAGTAAATCTAGGCTTTGTGTGTTTACCACCCTGGATCACATAGCCACTTAATATCAATTGACATTGTAGGCAAATCACTGACTTTATACAGTGTAAAATTAGGTTCTGCAACAGGGTACCGTAGCACATTACCGTTTTACTTCACGATAAGTTTAAGCACTATGTCAAACTGGTTCTAATGTCCAAAGTTTATTACAGGGTGGATCCATAACGTAAACTATAGTGATGTCTAGAAGTGAAACATCTCTCTGTGCTTCCGCTGAAACAGTTTATTATTATGAATTGTATTTAAAAAAACCAGATTAAGTTTCTTTCCGGCTCTTCACGACTGGGGTGTTTTCCGAACCGGTGGTAGTTTTTTGACGTTCATAAATGCCTTCTCAGGGGCTAAATTGAATATTGAATTTTTGTTTTGATGATTCGGGATTACTTGACAACCAGATGCAGAGCAGCCTCGCCCAGGGTATGTTCTTAGCCGGAGGACGTGGTGCGTACGCTGGAGCGACATTGCAGGGACCTCTTGCTTACTTGGAGAAGACCGCATCTAATATAGGTGAGATAAATTTGGACACTCAGTTTTTAAACTTCTTTAGCGGCGTTGACCGATTCTCAGTAAGGGAAAAAACTTATAAATTCGCGTTACCAATGCTATGACGTCAGCCATCGACATGCTACAGTATATCAAGTATAAGTGTGTGCTAGCTCATAGAGATAAATAATGTTAAATGTAGGGATAGCTAGGATACAACTCGCGAGTGAGTCTTGAGTACTCAGGTGATGGCCAAGCCGAGGCTCGTACCACTTTGGTAGCCCTTGAGCTAGTCACCTTATTGCGGCTGAGTGCCTTCAGCACTCGCCCCCAAAGTTCGGTGAAGCTGTAAAGGCCCTTCCGGTCAACAGCATTAGCTAGGTCAAAAGAAGATAAAGAATCAAATTTATAATTACACAGCCTATCGTATGTTTTAATTATAAATAAACTATATGGAAATGGTCATAATTATTGTTCGGAGCGCTAATAGATGTAAAAACCAGACAAATGTTAGGTTATGTTAATAATTTCCATAGACAAATTACATTAGACAATAGACATTAAAAAAACAGTTATCAAGTTTTTACTTCTGTCGGCGGTTCATTTGACTGTCTAATTTTTTTGACTATTCTATCTATACCTGATGCTGATTGACAGCTTCCATATCAATCTATTACAGTGAAAACGTTCGTTAATATATTTTGGCATACAATATATTTTTAAAACTAGATAAACCTGCGGCTCTACTCGCGTACAATATTTCTTTTCCTGTAAAAGTAATTGACTGTAATACACAAATGTTTTTAAAGGTTGAATGGTTTGTTTAAAATTCTAATTTATCCTAATGAACATGAGTGAAGGAAAACATCTTGGCTACCTAAAGGCCATTAAGCATTAAGGTCACTTAAATATTACGTAAGCAAAATTTTGATCATTTTTGACAACCCTCACCTCTTGTCAACTACAATAAGCAAAGTTCTTAACCCCGCTTTAATCATTGACATAATTTTGAAAAAAAAAGACGACCACTAATAAGTAAATATTTAATTACGTAAGCACTATTCGAATAAATCCCTTCTCCCATGACATCGAAAATAAGCGGACGCGGATTCTGAGGACGTCTCACCGTCTGATGACCGTGTCATCAGCATAAAGGCCTAAATGAACCTTACTAGTCGCCACTCCTTCGAACGGGTCGTCTTTCGGGTTCGGGTTTAGGTCGGGAAAATTCGTTATGTAAAGGTTGAAGAGGACAGACACCAGAATGAACCCCTGGGGAACTTCTGCGCGGATCGGAGGGCTGAAGACAGAGCAGACTCTACTCTAAAGTGGAAACTATGATTTGAGATGTAATCGCGTAAGATGTATACTAACGTGTCAGGGATACCTAACTTAACAAGTTTAAATACAAGGCCGGCATGCCAGATCTTGTCGAAGGCCTTGGCGACGTCGAAGAAGACAGCAAACGTACGCCAGGGTGAGCAGGGGTGCGATAAAATTGTGACGGGATGTGCTCCGTGAGGTGTTGTACTTGACGTGCTTGATGTATCTAACTCTTAAACTAAACTGCTCGGGGGGCAAAAGATTTTTGTCCTCTATTACTACTAAGAGACGGCTCAAAAGGATCCGCTCGTAGAGTTTACCTATTGAGCTTAACAAGCTGATTGGACGGTAACTATCGGGTGACTTGGCCTCTTTACCAGGCTTGCGTATACCTATCACTATCGCTTCTTTTCAAGCGGCTGGAAAGTGGTAGTTTTTGATAGCCGCATTGAAGATGCAGACTAGTATACTATATATAGGGTAGTAGTATAGGCGCATGAGACGGAGCAGAAGAAGCTTGAGCACTTCGTTCCTAATCCCGTCCGGACCGGGAGATTTTCTAGGCTTACGGCCTCTAATAGTTGTAACGATATCATCACAGGTGACAGGTGTGAGGGGAACAACCGAGGAAAGAGCGTCTAGGTCCTGTACCGAGGACTCTACATCGGTTACGTGGAGGACGTCAACGTTGTCAGTGACCGGGGAACATTGCTGCTCGAGGCTATCGGCTAAGCACTCGGCTTTTTCGTCATCGTCAAATGCGGGTGGAAGACCCTGAGTGTTTCTGTCCAGGGGAGGCGTACTAGCGACAGAGCGGTCCGTCTTCATCGATCGTGCAAGATTCCAGTACGCGAGTTGGGAGGGTACCAGGCTCCTAGTGGAGACTGTTTCACCTGTTATCACGGAGCTGATCTATGCGGTTTTTCACCACTCTACGCAAGGAACGTAAGCATGCACGATTTTCCTCAGTCGGATACGCGTCGTGGGCACGGGTCGCGGCGTTCTTCTGGGTGAGCAGAGCTCTCACGTCATCAGGGAGTATAAAGCGGTGATCGTTCGCCTCTCCCTGATTCCGGTGTTGAGATGCTCGACCAGAGAAGCGATCGCGAGATCTGTGTCCGCAGGCGTATCCAGTACGTCGGGGATCATGTCGAGTGGGGGGAGGACTGATGGTCCTTAAGATAACGGCCGAGCTTCTAATAGTCCGCGACCTTTACAACTGGCGGACTAGAGTCATCCGAATGATCTAACTGTAATATGACTGGGCGGTAATCGGAGTCATGTTCGTGTACGACTTGTATGAGACGCACAGGACGCCGGACTCTTTTCAGTATGGCTACGTCTAGAACTGTCGGGCGGCAGTGCGGCGTAAAGTGGGTAGGCTCTAAAGGAGCGATGACCTCAAAATCGAGCTCATCCATCAGTTCAGTAAGAGCGACCCCATTACTGGTATACCTCGAACTGATCCAAAGGGTGTGCCCGCAGTTGAGATCACCCGCGATGATGACGGAGTCTCCGAGAGAGAAAAGCTTCCCTAGGTCGGACGACAAGATGCGCTTATTGGGCGAGAGGTATACAGACACCAGAACGATCGACTGATGGTCGGTCATTCCGATTCTGCATATAGAAACTTCTAAGTTTTCTAGCTCAAGAGGGTCTAGAGGCGTACAATACAGAGACCACTTGTAATAGATTAATGTACCTCCGCCCCTAGAAGGGGGCAATCTATCGTTCCGAACGATATTATAATTAGCAATCCTAGGATCACGATCTTTGGGCTTCAGGAGGGTTTCCTGGACAAGAAACACATCTATTTGACGATCGCAGAGGAAGTTCGCGACGAGTTCGCGCTGCGGAACTAGTTTCCGCGCGTTAAAGAACGAAAGGGACAAACCGCGTGGTTTTATCTTAGCCATTTATTAAGGGTTAAGGGAGACGCGTGCCAGACCTTGAAAGGTCATGGCGATAGCGGGGAAAAGCGTGATAGCGTCCAGCTCGGCGTTTCCGGAGCCGTTATTCAACATCGCGTTGAAAGCGACTACGTCCTGCACATCGTGAACGCGCAGGAGAAAGAGGACCCGGTCGAATCCGGTGGGGTTGGCCTGAAGGGCCTGAGGAGGGGTAGCTAGACGTGGTTGCGCCTTAGCTTTGGGCGTGGGGCCCACGGAGTCAGAGGGGCAGCGGGCCGAGGGGCAGAGGGCCGAGGGGCAGTGGAACGGGTCGGCACCACAGAAGGCGCTGCCGACGTACCTGGAAGGCACGGAAAGCCTTAAGTGTCATTGCTGGCACTTGAGGCTGGAGGAGGAGGGGGGCAGTGTTCCTCTAAGGAACGTAGCTACCACCCTTTCTAGGGTGGTTACGCTTTACCTTGGGTCCACACGGGCACCCACGGTAATTCGCCGGATGCCCCTCCTGTCTGCACAAGACGCAGCTGGGAGGATCGGCGGTGTCCTTTGGACGGGGACAGTCTGGGGTGAGGTGGTCCCCCAAACATTTCACACATATCGGAGTCATAAAACAGCACCGAGAACAGTGACCGTACCCTTGGCAGCGGTGACACTGCGAGGGGTAGGTTTTCTTGTGGGGGGTCTCCATAGAGACCCCCGACAGGCCACAGAGGGTCTTCCGGCGGAAAACCTTCTTACCCCCTTCTCGATGGCGGGAAGCGAGACAAGGACCATGTTATATGGTCTCCTGCCTCGTTGATCGTGCATACGGTGCACCCCTGTGACGGGGATACCCTGCTCCTTAAGGAAGGCAAAGATATCGTCACATGAGAGTTCCTTCGGGACTCTCCTCATAACTACGCGGAGGGATTTCTCCTCTTCCAGCGCATGGGTAAAGAAACAGTATTTGGCCTCACGAAGGAATTTCGTGAGGTCACGGAAGGTGTCAGTGGTCTGGACTTTTACCATTATACCATCGCGAACGCTCGTCGCGGTGGTAAAATGGATCTTGCGGCTCGCTAACGCCGCAGAGATTTTGGTCCAGGACGCCTTGTCCTGGATCGTGACGGGAGGAGGCGGGTGAACCTTCCTAGGCTGAGCCTGATTTAAGTTTGTAATCCACGATGTCCTTATCTGTCACCGTCGACGCCGTGCGGACGGACCTGCCTATCGCGTCGTCTCCGTCGTCAGTGAAATAGACACAGGTTTCTGTGTGTCTAGGATACTACCACTACGACATTCTGGACGGTGTCATTGACTTTATACGACTACTACCGATGGGAACTTTAGTCCCTGGGCGTCGTGTATGGTCGAGCCGAAACCTATACTTAACTTGAAATTTTTTATCTTAACCCATTTAAAAAGAGATTCTGTGATTACAGATATGGTCGGATTGGGAGATGGGAGGAGGTGACGCGGTCGCGGGAGGGGCAGGGGTCGAGGTCGCGGCAGAGGTCGAGGTAAGTAGTGCCCTTGTAACTGAATTTTAAGTTATATGACAAATGAAACCACTCTCCGGGTCCCCTTCCGATGGCGGTCCAAGACGTGCTCCGTTCCGCAACTGTGGAGGTTCTCGACGACACTACCAGCGCTATACAGTGACACTGACTATGCATCAAGCATTACACGCATAACACGCAGGTATATAGTTCCTGTAAGGAACCTTTTTTATTATTATTATTAAGAAATCAAAAATGTAGGGTTTAGATAGGATTAACTTCCGCAAGAATTTCCAGGTACAGGTAGCCTAACCCTTGTGCTAGTTACCTTTTGCGGCGAGTGCCTTCAGCACTCGCCCCCGAAGTTACGGTGAAGCTGTAAAGCCCCTTTCGGTCAACAGCATTAGCTAGGATAGGAAAAACAGAAAAAAAAGAAGTTTTGCTATAAGTTGGCATTTGCCTGAGACAAAGGTTTTTGGTGTAGGTACCTTATATATTTACATTCATTCATATGTATTTAATAAAATGTTGTTATTCTGATTTTATAAGCAGACGCTTCAGTTGTATTTATTGGTATGGATGTTTTAAATTACCACAGGCGAATTACATGTTACGTTAACAATCACGAGAAAAAGATATATGTATATATAATCAAAAACAAAGGAACTAGTACTCTTCTGTTGTTAATTCTCAAACGGACGCTGCGACTGTCTGAAGGCTTGGGAGCTTTCGTCGAAGATTCGACAGATTTGCTCCCAACCTTCCGGGTCTTAATTAATTGGAATCCCGCATGTGACTTATACATATGACAAACCTACGCTATGATACGCCGTACACTACAATCTTGTATCACACATACTTACTGCTGAATCGATTACTTATAACTCTGAGGTAGATCGCCAGCAGTTTTAATTTTTAGCAACCTTTTTTCACATGAGAGATATGCATTTACGCACAACCTCGTGGCCCCACCGCGTGGGAATGTGTGGGACTAATACAGATCGCCGCAAATACCAACTAAAAACCAGCCACGACTGTGTCACACAAACACACGAAAGTCAGGGCGACAGAATCCAGCACCGTTTAGGTGGCAAACCAGCGATTCTAGCCCTTGTAGCACCCGTGTGACATCCCGAGCGACGCATCTTTGTAGTTGTTGCGAGCGTCGCTTAGCACCCCCCAAAACCTTGCGTCCGTGTGCGCTGCACGCCCTGCATTATAGGTAAAACCGGCTCTAGGGTGCCTACCTCCATTACTGGTAAGACAGTCTGGGTGACAGCCAGTTTAGGCCTGCTTGGCCATTCGCTGGTGGGCGGTGCATGTTTTGAGCATCCCTGCCGCAGACATTAAATACCTTAATTATTTTTTTCTTCACAGGTCGTGGCGCATCCCCTGAGTACGGTGGTGGCATGACGCCCCCATAGCCCGAACCCCTCCCGGCTTGGCCGGAGTTCCCATATCAAGAATATTGACACGCCTAACCCGCCATTTGTTAAAACACATACTGCGAATTTAAACCCCATTT
Organism: Samia ricini; assembly: GCA_014132275.2. Lineage (NCBI taxonomy): Eukaryota > Metazoa > Arthropoda > Insecta > Lepidoptera > Saturniidae > Samia > Samia ricini. Next base: position 5,822,556 of record AP028167.1, read on the forward strand.
TTATCGACTGGTATTCAGGTGAAGACTCTTGACAATGCCGCCTAAACATTGTAGTGAGCGCTTAGTGTACCATAATGACACTCACCTTAGCCCGGGTTGTCCCTGTTAAGAAGTTAAGTAAGCAACAGGGGGGGCTGCTTTGTTTATTTTTGATGATGCATGGGTTGGGGGAAGCTGATTGATGATTACGTAAGCAATATTTACTTATTGATCGTTGGGTTTTTTATTTTAAATTTTACGAATGCTTACGTAATCATGGAGGAAGGAGGAAGGTATAAGATTTGTTTATTTGTGCTGACAAGGGCTAGGGGTGGTCAGAAATAAACACAATGTTTGCTTACGTTAACACTTGAATGCCCCCTTTTATCAGCATAAACTACAATCCACTCACACGTATAAGGCTTTTTTCTACTTACCTATTTGCCATTCACAAAAACCAGTAGAATTAAATGGCAATATTTTACCTTAAATTTCCTTTAAATTCGTAGTACGTGTTATATTCATTCATTAGGGCCCAGTGAATACACAGAGCTGGATTAGCCGTATATCAAAGGGAACCCGCGCTTATAACATTAATAAGTGAGCATTTTTAGTTATAAAGAACCCGTAAAAATATTGTTTAAGAAAATTATTAACACCTTTCCCTCCTTTTGCCAGCAATAGTAAGCAAGCGTTTGGCCTCATGATTATTAATGGATTAATCGTAATTTTGAAGAAAAAATTAAGACTAATTAGTAAAATTTACTTAAGTAATCACCATTCAAACTGCAAGTCATCAAAAATAAGCAAAACTCGAACCCTCCCCCTTTGACGCCTATTTATTACTTGAAGGCATGTTTATGAAATAAAAATAACACATCATAGGAAATGCCTGGCGCAAAGTAACATAGAGTGTATGCACTCTAATGTCTGTAACAAATTTCACGGTGAAAGAACGGTGCACAATGAGTGCCGTAATGGGAGAAAAAAAGCATCAGAATGCATCCAATTCCAAACATTTTAATACATTACCGAAAAAAAAGACCAGAGAGATGTAGGCCCATTTTCTAAAATACGCATGACTGTATTAATATGCAAGTTTCATCAAGAACAAATATAGCACGAAGAGCACAAGATAATCTACACAGCGGTTACCAAACTTTACTTGACGAGGGACCACGATGAATAAGAAAACTGAACTGAATCAATACCAAAAATTGAATTTTACTAAAATGGCTATAGTGACAATAATTAAAAATACAATTTTTGCAACTTCTTCAAAAGTCCCTCAATTCTAAGTATAACTTGGTAATAGCTATTCTACTGAGCACCCTATTTGGATCATATAGACCACTGGTTGGAATGTTTAAACCATAAATTCCGAAACAATTTGGGGCAAGAGGAACTATTCCAAAAGTAACTGATCGAATGAACTGAACGCTTATCCACTTGTTGAGTCTTTTAAAAGTACGATAACTACAATCGTAGTCTTTCTTATAACAAGTTGTTGGTTGACTAGTTGGTTGGTGGTGACACAACTTATAGAGTATATTGAAAGTTTCAAATAAGAACTTGTGAATTATTAGAATTATTAGGCGTCGAGCACCCCAGAATTAGTTTTCGTTTATGTCGACCCCTTTTTTTTTTTTTTTTTTTTTTTTGACGGGGGGAAATGCATTTACGCACTACCCTTATCTATTGTACTTAGGGGATCTAAGTCCCCCAGTAGCTAAGTCCCCCAGTAGCTAAGTCCCCCAGTATCTAAGTCCCCCAGTAACTAAGTCCCCCAGTATCTAAGTCCCCCAGTAACTAAGTCCCCCAGTATCTAAGTCCCCCAGTATCTAAGTCCCCCAGTATCTAAGTCCCCCCAGTAACTAAGTCCCCCAGTAACTAAGTCCCCCAGTATCTAAGTTGTCGACCCCTAGATAATCAATATTGAACATAATCTCTGTTTAAATGCAATTATTTAACAACGGGTTTTCACGCGTTACCTTTCCCTTTTCCTATCCCGACGTTCCGGCTGGATGTCACCAACCGTGGTCACGGGCTGACTGGCGGTGCGCGGCGTCGCCTAACGCGTTGAGGGGTATTTTGATGAACTACCTCCGTTTGATCTTTATATTTATTATAGTGACAACACACAACACTAACAGTGTCCAATGACGATGCGTGTAACGATAAATTTCGAACCTTGACATTTAAAAAAATTACATAATCTCTGTTCAAGAGTAAAGCGTACTACTATTTTAGTCTCTTTGTTGTTTTTATGATGAATTTTTGAAAGTTCAAATGTCCAAGAAAAGCAAACGTGTTATAGAATACGGTTTTTACTTATATAAAGAAACCTGTGTCACAGAGTGTTAATATGCCACAGAGTAGAAAAGTAGAAGAATGTAGATAATAAATACAGTTTTTTTTAAATGATGATAGCATTTTAGTTTACTCACTGACACTCTTTCACTCTAATATTGAAAAAATGATACTAATTTTGTGACGCTGATCGCATCATGCGACCATGAAATTATAATCATTTTCATCGCGTGCAAAGAAGTTTCTCTTTAATGATAAAAGCTCACTCTCCCGGAAAACCTTGTTTTACTTATTTAGTATAGACGTGGGGTCTGTAGTGTAATTATACGGCTAATCCGCCCTGGCTTACAATGTCTATGGACACGTATAAATAGTAAATAAGTGATTATTGCACATTTCCATATCCCAAATAAGGTTTCCCAAAGCTGTTAACATACGAACGGTCTGAACCGCAGGCATGTTGTGGTCACCAAGTAGGAATGGTCCATGAGATTAATCTTTTTTCCACTGGTTTTATTTGACTTTTTATTCGTAAACAATATTCTTCAAATGGCGGAAATTAAGTATAATAATCATTTATTGTCAAAACTGTTTCCATTTTTTTTATTGATTGCGTTTATTGCTTGATTTGAGTTTGAAAGATCGATCTTTTGGATTTCGATGTTTTGTGAATTGATTCATCAAATTTAGGTTCGTATCGATACAAAAGTCGATTTTTTTTCCTAAACTGTTAACAATTTAAGACTTAAAATTTTACTTCAATGTAATTGCGCACGTTATCTTTTTAACTGTTTAATAAGGTGCGAAAACATTTTATCATAAGGAATCATAAGGAAGCTAGTATATAAATGATTGAAAATAGTAGCCACTGACTGGTTGATTGTTTTCGCACGCCATTCGTCTTGCCGGTCATGATTCCCACTATTATTCTAAATACCTCGCTTAACGCGAGGGATACGTTCCGAAAAAAATCGCGTTAACTGAAATTCGCGTACATCGAGATTTATGATTAAACATAGTAAAAATTTAATACAAAAAAATACAAATCATTTTAATCAATCACTTTAATTCTAAGAACACTTTATGCAATACATACTCTTATTTTTTACGGAAAAAAACATCTATTGTCTTTACATTATTTTTATACGCACTCTTTCGCGTAATGCGAGGCATTTGAGCGCGAAATTTCAAATTCGCGTTATAGTGAAACCGCGCGTAACGGGGTCGCGCTAAGCGGGGTATTACTGTATTTAATTGGCTTACGATTGTCTGTGATCGGTGTTTTGTCTCTCTCGAACACAAACTACTTAGTAGAGATGAGCTAGCAATAGTAACGAAATTAGGCGGTTTATTGTAGTTCGTCGACTATTCGATTAACTAGTTGGATTGTCGACTAACGTCGGTTTATCTAGACTAGTGAACGAAATAATTGAATTAGTAATTATTGAAAAATTGACGAAAGAACTGAATAAAAAAAAACACCGCACAAAAAAACGAGATTTAGAAAATAAGAAACACTTTATAATGTATTCCATCTCATTGTGTCGCACATTAAATCCTATAGATACGTGCGTTTATCTCTTTATAATGTTGCTTCTTCGTTTCTACGAGTTTCATATCACAATGGGACTAGAACCGTTTTCACTTCAAAAAGAACATAGGTTGGTAAACAGAGAAGGGAAAGGTACGGAATTGTTTTATAATTGCCTATTTGTAAATAGATTCTAGACATCAAGAATAGTTTCTACGCGGTATATACGGTACCTACGTGTCGATTAACGACCGGTTTCAATATGCGATCTGAATCAGTTTTCTACCAACTAAAATCCGAAATTTTAATCCATTATTTTTTCAATCATAACTTCAGATCCGTCAAGAAAAAAGTGTCTTATTTCAGGTTTGATCTCAATGTAAGTTAACATTCGATCTCGAAACCGACCGTAAAAGTCTCTGTTTAACTGTCTACGCAATAGTATTAGTCGGATCAAAGAACTGAAAATCAATTCGTTCGTTCGTAGCTCATCCCTACAGTCCAGTTGAATAATATTTATGTAAGTTATATTGGGGTTTAAATATAAATTATGAATAAAAATTGTATACGTAGTCAATAGTATATCATGTAGAAAAACTAGAGTGAAATACGATAATTACTACTTTAAATATATTAAGTGTGTGGTAATAAAGAGACTAGAAGTAATTTTACGTGTACTTTTATTTTCACATTAAATCCCATTAAGTAGCATTTAAAGAGAAAGTTATGTTTCCTTCTGCTTTGTAGCTGACGAGCATTGACAGTTAGTTTTTTTATGCTAAATCATAGAGAATAAAGATAAGCAGGAACGTCTCACATGTGGGGAAAGTTAAAAAGTGTCCAGCAGTAAATAACAGTTCAGTCCTCCGAAATGGCGCCAGTATAAATAAAAGGTATATTCCGCGGGAATTTTTACACACAGGTAACGGCAAAGCAGAGTTTCGTACCACTTTAGTGCACTTGTTCTAGGTTACCTTTTGCGGCGAGTGCCTTCAACACTCGCCCCCAAAGTTACGATGTAGCTGTAAAGGGCCTTCCGGCCAACAGCATTAGCTAGAATAGAAAAAAAAAAGAAAAGAGATCTGAGTTGAAAAATGTAATGTTAGTATGCGAAATCTAAACTAATTACGTAGTAAAGAATATTTTTTAGGAAATATAACCTAAAAAAAAACTGCTATGAAATTTACCCTATTAGTGTCACCCTAATATAACGTTTTCCGACGGTCACTTTTTCTACAGAGACATTCCTCCTTACTTATTCTCCATATTTTATTATTTATTTCTGGAGCGTACTATAGAGGAAAGGTGTGCAAGATGATCCCTTGACGTAAAATGAACTTTTTTAGTTTCAACAAAACTATTAGCATAAACTATGTGTTTTCTTAGGTAAAATAAGGTGGCCCCCTTATCTATTGTATTGGGGGACTCCGATCCCTCAAATATAATAGATAAGGGTAGTGCGTAAATGCATTTCCCCCCGTCAAAAAAAAAAAAGGTAAAACGTAGCTCCTGACACCCCCTCGCTTAGGTCAATAATAATAACTTGAGTGATGAGCATCTGTAATTTTGTGATGAAAACAAAAATGTCGTGTCTCTGATAAGTTTGACTTTAAGCTTAGATTACTATTGTTGTTTGCAATCAATTATAAAGATTGACTGCAACGACTCTGTGCAAAGAATGTAGTATTTCTGGCTTTGTACGATGGTCTATTTAGTATGTTAATGGCATTACAGCATTAGAAATTATTAATTATTATAATGACGAATTAAGATTAATTTCATTTTACTTTTTGTTTCCCAGAAAATCTCTTAATTTAATAACTTTTTGTAGGTACAGATTAAATATCGGTATTTTTATTGAGTTAACTTCAATCGATTATTTAAAAAAAAGAATAACCATCGTCTACTAAAATTTGTTTACTAAGTCGCGGGCTGCACAAATACCGACCCCAGGCCGCAGTTTGATGACACAACTAGTCTAATAGTTTACATATTGGTCTGACTAAACTGGGACATTAAATCATACACTCACACAAGACAGTCCTATAAATAAAACAGCATTATAGAGAGTGGAGTAATCTTTATTAATAAATCAAAATAATCAATACACATAAGCTACTACAAACGAATATTTTAAACTAAAATAACACAGTTTTTTATAATCATTATTTAAAAAAAAAAACAAAAAAGATGGCGATAAATCATCACATAATTAGAACATTATTAAAATATAACCTACGAAAACATAACCTATAAATTTGTACATATCAACTGAACATGAGTGTTGCCACATAAATTAAAATGCTACTAACTTTGTAATTTTTTTTTTCAAATTTATTATTATAAAATAATGGATGAGGATTTTTCGTAGTACATTACATATTATTATACATATATATGTATATGTTTTTATTTAGACGACCTTCTGGAGGTACTCGTCGAAAATGTACAGAGCGAGAGATAAGTCCTTATCGTTGCTTATAATAACACCTTTGAGGTCGTTTGTGAAACCGGCTAATTCGCGGATTGTCGTGGCGTGATCTTCGATGAACTTCTCCTCAAGGTACTGTGCGATCTGTGGATACAAAATGTATTAGAAATATTCCTAACAGGGTAGCTTAATTCAATTCATTGTAAAGTAGACGTCCCCGTGCAAACTTCGTACCGCATTAAAAAATCAATAATTATTGTTATGGTAATAATAACATTAGCAGAATTAGATTTAGATTTTTCTTTCAAACCAACGAGGAATTATTGCGAGATTTTTATTTGTTTGTTCTTTCTAACTCTTTCATTGGTGGGCGCAACGCGATAACAATAGATTTTTGAAATACTATTGATATAAATATTATTGAAATTTGTTGCAGACCCCGCGTTTCCTCTTAAGAGGTAATTATTTTGTATAAACAAATTGTGTAAATAACTTATTATATTTTAGTTCTGAAGGAAACGAGTTTTATAATATAGACCTCTTTAAAATCAAAAGTACACTAAGTTTCGCAGAGTAACTTTATCTATCTACCAAAAAAAGTTACGTCAAAATCGGTCTAGCTGTTCCAGAGATTACGCGGAACAAACAGACAACAATTTTAAAAATTGTATTGCTATTATAGGTATCGTACATACATCATATCTATTTAGTAAAAAAAGAATATTTTGACATTACAGACACTTCAATTTTATTTATTAGTATATATTACCTATGGATTATAGAAAAAAAAAAAATTATCTGACAACCCTTTTTTTAGATAGGGCTGTATCTTTACCATTCTCTACCAGTGGTAGATTATTGATACTTTGATTCTTAACGAAGAAACAGGCTAATGTTACTAAATATTGGACATAACCATTACTGTTAATAAATATGTAATAAAAAAATTACTAGCTATGCCTGCGACTCCGTCAGCATGGGAGTCCCTGTTTATAAATAGGCAGTTTTTTTTTTTAAATAATTATTTACTCTACTAAATCTCTTAAATATTCGTTGGTTTATTATGCTGTTAACACACGTACGGACCACACTGCGGACATGGTACGACGTGCAACCGAGGTTAACAATCGCCTAAGTAGGGATGAGAATCCTTTCCGATAAAGAACGATCTGAATCGATTTGGATCTAAGCTTGATGAATCGATTCCCAAAACTTCAAGGTTCAAAAGATCGATCTTTCAAACTAATAAAGTATGATTATTAGAGTACTTTTTTCTTTTCTATGATATGATACATCTGTAAATAGGCAAAAATAAAGCAGTTCAGTGTCATTTTTCCGTAGTAGGTTAGGCGTTCTTCTTTTTTGTTCAGTTGCTTGCTACCTTTGGTGCTATTAATAAAAAAAAATGAAAACTATTTTTGCAATAAATGATGTCTAAATTCGACCATTTGAAGAATAATATTAACGAATAAAAAATGAAATAAAACAAGTCGACAAATACTCGATCTATTTGAAAAAATTTATAACTCATCCCTACTAAGGCGACTGATGACCTCGGCCGCTCGGAGTGTCATATCCGCGGTCCGGTCCGTACGTGTATTAACACAATTAGTTGCAAGGAATACAATGGTGTTTTATTGTTGTCTCGACTTCATTCACTATTATACTCATAACTCGTCCTATATACTAAGTAATGTAACTAAACCAAAACCTGACCAGATAATATATTTACGTTTCAAAAAAAGAACCACGACGAGTCATAAGAGTTATAAGCCAACTAATTAACAAACAGAGACAGAATTAACCTTTTATCTAACGTAAAACAGGATTTGCTAAATATTTCTAAATCATTCAAATTATTATCATTTCTTAAAATCAATAATAATCATTTCATAGAACTTACCAAAAGCTGCAAAAACACTTTTAAAATCAATATAAAAAAAATACTTTATTCAATCTAGGCTCTTATAAAGTTCTTATGAACGTCAAAATACTACCAACGGTTCGGAACAAAAACCGAGTCATCCGGCAAAAAAACTCGATCTAGGTTATTTAAAAAGAAAATCTATCCAATTCCAGATATCACCATCGTTCACATAATAATCCACATTATAATAAACCCTTTGTAATTAAAACCATTATAATACACTCTAATGGAAGTTGTTATTTGAATGAACTTTCTGGGAAATAAAGTGTGTGGGGGGGGGGCGTTAAGTCAATTTTAGAATTATTAAACTCACCTCAGGATCGTGCAGATTATTGGCGTTCTTCGTAGCCTCACGGTGAATGGTGAAGGCGCGTTCTGCCAACTCCTTCTGCGTGTCCAGTGCCTTAGCTAGAGAGTCTAACTCGTGGAGTTCCACAACGTATTTCTTACCGGGTTCCGGATCGTAAATGCTACGTCTGGAGAAGTCCATGTTGATACCTTAACGAGTTCGGAATGTATTACTTAATTTCGTTTAAAATGTTTATAGTATTTTGTTTCTTGGTACTGTCAATCGATATTCGAGGTGACAGCAGACATGCTAAACCGCGTCGTATATACATAAATATACACGATGTAACTTTGAAATCAATGGCATTAATTAAACGGGAGTTTATAAGTACGATTCTGAATAACCACAAAGTAAAAAATAATACAGGAAAAAAAAAAATTAAATCAAAAATATATATGATTGAAGTATCAAAACCGTGCGATGCGTATACTTCGGGGGATGACGTCACTCGCGCTCGCGAACATCACCTGATAATTTTACCTACACGGTTACGACCGGGTCATTGGCCGCTGCAAAACGGTTACGCGATTTTAATACTTTTATTGCATTTGTATTGCATGTTTGATAGTTTTATTTTAATATTTTTACCAATAAACATATTTAAAAAATTTCTGCATTTAATTTTTGCCATTAATTGCACCCTGTATATCGCAGACCTAACTTATTTTTTTGTCTAGTGGCAGATATAATTCGGGATTTCTCGGACAGTACTTTATAAACATCATATGCTAAGTGCAGTTATTTTTCTCTGGTCAAAAAAAATAACGAATTGTCAAATGTACAGAAATTACTCGTAGCACTAAATAAAAGTAAAAATTATTACTATAACCCAAAAAAAAAACTGTAAATAATGAATCCCGTTCAGCTCGCCGCCAGACGGAAAAGTTCCGTGAAGGCTGGCCACACTTAATATGGATTCAAACAAAAGAATGAGAAATGAGTCCAAGTAGCTGAGATTCGAATGTGTGCTGTCACAAGAATGGATGTACTTATTTATGAATAAATATCGGGTGTAAAGGGCTTTTATAGGGTGTGGTGTCGGCTAAGACCAGTACCGCGCCATATCGTTCCCTTGGGTTTCGTAAAAGGCGACTAAGACATAATAAACCAAGGGATGGGCAGCATTCTCTGAGAACCACCTACTCGACTCTAAAATCAGCCTGAGCTTTCGGTGAAGGAATACATCGTAGGGAAATCGTGAGGAAACAGGGTCTGGGTAGCTACCACCATCAAGTTAGAAAACCTGTCGTCAAATACTAATAGGTGTGTTCCGGCAGCATCACATGAGAACCGGTACAGAGGTACTAAAGCTTAGTGTGTTTACATCTACTGCGATCGCCAACGCCTGCCAAGCGTGGCGTTTCCCCCCTTTTTGGAGACCTATGTAGCATAGCAGTGGACGTCTTTCCGTCGAATCAATCAATCTATACAAGAGGCAGTTTGAAAGTTACATCAGTCGTAGAAAAATTGAAAGGGAATCGTTTGTATCGTTTGTACATGTTATGAGAGGACAGGAAACGCACGTTAATTGTAATATATGATTGTGGAAGGGTGGAAAGAGGAAGGTCAATGAAAGTGTAATTGAGAGTGTGTCAAGAATAATATGAAAAAAATGGAGTGAATGAAGAGATGACGACTGATAGGGATGTATGGAAAAAGCATACTGTACCGACCCCAAGTGAGTTGGGAACAGGGCATAGAAACGATCACAAAAAAAAAAACTTACCTCTCATTGTGACGTGCTTAATTAAATCGATCGCCTTCTCCCAAGCTTCATCGGATAACTTCCTGAACATTTTACTAAAGCCAGCTCGATTTATTTTGTAATTGTTGAAATATGAAGCAGATAGCAGATATTCGTATGACCGCTTGAGGTAGAGGTTGGCGTAGGCCTGAAGTTCGCCAGCGACGTGGCTGTAGTCATTGTATTCGCCGTATTGCGCGTTACACTTGCCCAGAGCTGGGGGAATACGATATTACAATAACATAAAAAAGAAAAAATAACAATTTTTTTTTTTTACTAAATAGATATAAATGTTTATTTATTATGTTTTGTAAAATTTTTGTCTGTCTCGAATCAAAATCAAAAAATCTTTATTCAATTTAGGCTCTAAGAAGCGCTTATGAACGTCTAAAACACTACCACCAGTTCGGAAAACCCAGTCGAGAAGAGCGCAGGCAAGAAACTCGATCTGGATCTTTGTTTTTTAATAATAACTAAGTATACAAATCATAGTCTTAACTAATGTTAGCGGGTGCGCACAGAGATGTGGGTTAATTCCAGACATCACTATCGTTCACGTAATGATCCACCCTGTAATAACCTTTTGAGATTAAAACTTGCTTGACATAATACTTGAACTTATTGTCAGGTAAATCGGTAATGTTACTTGGGATCTTATTGTAAAACCGAATACTATTACCTATAAAGATTTTATTACACTTACTTAGCCTAAAGCGTGGGACAGACAACTTGTCTTTATTTCTAATATTAAAATTAAATTAAAACAGACTTGTTTGTTTCGGGTTTATCTCCGGAACAGCTGAACTTTTTGGTAGATTAGCTGAAGTCATTCCGCGTAACATTTTTCTAAAATAGTTAGGGTAAAAATATTATATGCCCCTAATTGCGAATAAAATACACTTGTATTTAGTAAAAAAATTGTCATTTTCATATTACAAACAGACATTTAGTATAGATGATTTTGCCGGCTCCTCTAAATCGGGGACTGAAGCCAATTAACGGACGGACAGAAAGACAGATAGCGACTTTCACTTTTATACATACATATAACTTAAAAACCTCAATCTTTTTTTTTTCATTTAAGAATAAACTACACATACATTTGTAAAAAAAAAACCGTCATATTGGTAGGTATCATGATAGGTTATATCGTATTAGTAAATATATATATCGCAGGATTATTTAGAAGATTTGACCTTAGTCTGAAATTATGATACAGACTAAAAATGGATTAACATCTTTATTTAATAAATACTTAAAAATTTTGGAAGTATTTTTATCGAATTTAGTTTTAAAAAAAAACTTGACAGCCATGGGACAGACTGCCGGTAGAATTGAAAACTCGAAACTATTGAAAAACTATTGTTTTTTATTGTTTAAATTTTATAATTTGTTAATTGAAACAATTAAGATAACCTAACATATACAATATATCTGGTTTTTACATCTATTTGCACTCCGAGGAACATTTTCATATAGTTTGTTCATAACCAAAACATACTAGAAGATGCGTAATAATAAATTTAATTATTTATCTCTGAGCGCCAGCACTTAAACGCCATCTTACACTTGACATACTGTAGCATGTTGACGATGGCTGACGTCATAGCATTGGTAACGCGAATCTATACCTACCGAGTTCCTACCGAGAACTGCTCAATACGGCTAAATAAATTTTCACTTCAATAATATGTTATTGAAATATCGATCTATATATAGATATGGATATATAAAAAAAATGTTTTTTCAATAACAAATATATAAATGATAATATTTGCATGAATGTAAATAAACAAATAACAATATATTGTATATTATATATTATAAAATATTCTAATTTATGGAACATAAAGACTTGTACAAGTGTTGAAAATGAAAAAAAAAACATAAATACTTCCAATAACAAATCTTTGAATAATGATTATTGACGCAAATAATATAATAAGATATTTATCATAATACTAGCTGCGTGCCCGCGGCTGCGATCGCGTTTCATATATTTTTCACTGCGTAATATAGTTGTTTTTTTATACCAGACCCTAATTTTTTTCCTAAAAATACTATAGAACTAAGACAGAGTGAATATTTTTGTCATAAATTCAATCACTTGCCCATAAAACTGCATTCAATAGGATTTTATTCAAGTTTCTATGAGTTTTAATTTTTTTACCCAGAACCCTTCGAAAATCAAAAGATTATAAACTATTTATGTTTTCGATTCCATCGACCATTTCTCATTTTTTTTTCAAATTTACTCTTATGTACATTTTTTTGTGCTAATAAAAACAAAAGACCCTCATTTTCCTTAATTCATTTGTTTTTTAGGTTACGTATAAAATATTTCAATATTGTAATAGCGGGGCGGGCCGGAGCCGCGGGCACACAGCTAATACCATATGCATGTAACGTGGTAAATAGATAATATAAACTCACACAAAGTTGTCGTTGTAGACACACATTCAGTTGTCACTCCTTCGTAACAACGGTCACCTGCGTAAACGCTAGACAGAGCCAGGAGACAAGCTACTGCGAATGTGATTTTCTTCATTGTTCTAGAAATAGATCGTATATTATATATAAGTGTTTTCTTTTATTCTGTATAGACTCAGTATCTAACTGACGTGGTCCAGGATGGTAACATAACAACATAACATAAGCTCACGCCTGTTATCCCCGAAGGGTTAGGCAGAGGTGAAATAGCGAACTACACCACCCGCATTCCGCCGAGCTTAGTTCCGTCACAGATGTGACGAGGGGCGAGCCTGTCGCCATATCGGGCACAAATTCCAAACTCCGGGATGATACTGAGTAGAAAAACCCAATACCACTTGAGCCGACCCGGGGATCGAACCCGAGACCTCAGAACGGCAGTCGCACCGTAATACAACTGCGCCACCGACACACAAAACCTGTAAAGTTCTGGTTCTCAAGTGATACTGCCGGAACACACCTATTAGCATATGGCGGCAGGTTTTCAAACTCGTAGGGGGTAGCTATTCAGACGGTCATGCCCTACCACTATGCTATGGTTACCTAACGATGTTTTCCTTCACCGAAAGCTTCGGTTGATTTTAGAGTTAAGTGGGCTCGAATCCGTGTTCATTGCCTCTGAATACGGCCGCATTACCAATTGCGTCATCGTCGCTTCAGAAGGAGTTTTTTTGATAGTTAATAGATATTTAATAGTTTCTCCACACAGCGGGCGGGTGTGTAAGTCCATAAATATTTAGTGCAAAGCTGTTTTGTTTTCAAATACAAAAAAACATATCAATTTTCTAAATCCAAATCCATACTATCCTTCATAAATCACGATATAAAAATGCTACAGTGTGAACAAACAGCACTAGGTTAAGTTCATTAGTTTCGCTACCTACATTTTATTTTTGTAAACTAGCAACATTTAGTAGCATGAATATTATTTTGTAGCTCGAATTATATTTTTTTAATTACTACCTTCATTTTTTAGTTTCACTACAAAGAAAATTTAGTGGAAGGAACTGTTGTCTTCTATTTATTTAATACTAATTTATATTTCTACCATTAAAATATTATTTTTTATCTATCCATCAAAGTGAAGCTTAGAGGTAGGTCATTAGTAAATGATAATAAAGTTTTTATAGGAAATTTAATTCGAAATAACATGGAAATCTCATCAGAAGATACTATGAATCGATTCTCTCAATACAGCAACAACACTATAAGGACACATACGGTCTTAAGACAAAAACAAAAATAAACTAGCGTTAAACAAGCTTTTCACTAAATGGTCCATCCATTCAACCATAAGACGTCCAGAACTGGACATAGGTCTCCTCCATAAGGGGGGAGGGGGATTGCCATAATCCCCACGCTTGGCAGGTGGATTGGCTATCGCAGTCAGGTATTAGTGATCCTTAGAGGATGCTGCCGCCTATCCCCTAGTTTATATCATATAGTAGCATTTTATAACATTCACGGGAAGATATGGGGTGGCTATATTCTTACCCGACACCACATGGCTAAACTACTTACTAAATGGTGTCTAAAATTTAAAATTATATAAAATATAATCTCTAAACAACCCTAAAACAGACTTTTGTAATTGAACTTTTTCTAAACATGTGTTCAGTTTAACTTTTCTGTAATAACACCATTAAAGTTTTTCTTTGTTGCAATGATTTCAATCCAATCCAGTTACCTACTATACTGCAATCTATAAATCTAAACTTATCTATGTCATTTACAAATTCATATAGGTACTTATTTGATAGGTAACATTGTATTGATATCTATTTAAATCCTCCAGTATTGGTCAATATTATTATAAGAGATAAGACAAGGCATCAATCAATATGTATGTACAATAAATCATTTGTTTGATAAAATGTGTATAATACAATGTTCAAAATTGTTTTGTACTGTATAGATTAAAGTTTAGTGTTTGGTGATAACCTCAGATGATGTTAAGTAACCTAGATATTAACAGACTAAACTTAGAAGTACTTCATTTCAAGTAATACTGTCAGAACAAACTTATAAGGTATTTGGTGACAGGTTCCCAATTTGAGTGGTGGTAGCTACCAAGGTGGACATTATTACAAAATGTCCTACAGTTTTGGTTTTCCTTCACTGAAAGCTCATGCCCATTTTAGGTTTGATGTGAATGTGACTGAATAATATTGGATTATAACTGATCCTGATCCTATTGTTTAAACTTATAACACACCACTTTTAATTTAATTTACATTATTTTTATACATATATTAAACTAGTATTTACAATTTTTAATTACATAAATATAATAATTTATTGCACAATTTTGTTACCTACACTGGCAACCTTATTGCAAAGAGGTAAGATGGTCATCATTTTCACCTGTCATGTAGTAGTCCTCAAATTTAATTTATTAACTTGCATATATAATTCTATATTATATAATTTGTCATTAAGTACATATAACTTATGTGACATAGTTTGGTTGTTATGCTCAAGTGAAGTGTTTTGAAAATAATGATGCATGAATTCTAAGATCTCACAACAACTCCCTTAGAATAGTCTTTAAAAATGGCTGCCACTTTGATAGACAACTAAAGATTAGTAAAATAATATTTAGTTGGGCCAAAAACTTGTATACAGGCCTGTTATAAATTATAAACAACAAAGGTAACATGGAAAAGGTATAGTGACTTAATGGAATAAAAAAAGATAATAAATAAAAATAATAAAAATTGAATCATAATTCAATATAGTCAATATGCCTACAAAATAGATACTTCATACATTTACATAAACACTATATTACTATCTAAATACAGATAGATATACAACTGTTGGCAAGAAAAGTCAGTTCATTTCATACTTTATAGGCAACAATAAACAGGAAAATCAAACATTAATAGGTAAACAATTAAACATTTAACAAATTATGAATTTACTTTCTAGATTGAAGTTTCCTATAGTTAAAATTTAAATTAGAAAAAAGGTTTGTGTTCTAAGTTCAAATTACTGAAATGAAAATAATTTTATTAAAAGAAAATGTAAAAAAAATGATATCTTACACAGCAAAGTTTTAGAAGATGTTTAAATTTTAAAATTATTTTTTATTTTATTATTACAAAAAAAAATACAAATATCTCATTTAAAAAAACTTTTTTTACATTTAAAAATACCTACCTACATATTAATGGCTTTGCCTAAACTAAAAAAAATACTGTCTTGTCATACGACATATAAAACTTAAGTTGGTACTACACAAACCAATTATAATATTACCCTCTTGCAATAAAAAAACAATACTCACCCAAGGCGATTGTGTATTGATGGAATTAAATTTATAACGCGAACCGTCGAAAGTGCAGCCTTTACACACACTGGCGCAGAAGGCGACTTCCAACACAAAGAGTACCTACTAGACCGAGATAAAAAACCTTCCGTACTGTATAGGTACAATACAGACGGACAAATACGTAAATAAATGTCTTTATTTTAACCGCGCAGCTATCAACGACGTACGAGAAGTGATAATAAAATTCAATCGTCATCTGTCACATGAAGCTGGTCGTGTTACGACTGGGGATACCAATGAATAAAAAAAAATTAACTATATTTGTACCAAAAAACTCATTGAAATTATCCAAACATTACGGTCGGTGAAAAATACTAATTATTTTATGTGTAAAATTCTTTAATTATAAGTTTAATAAGTTAGTATTATAGTTTTAGTAATATAATTATTGTTTAATCAATTCTCCACGGTTTCCTATTTTAAGGAATATCGTCTAATATTAGAAGGCTGGCATTATTATAACCCTTCGTCCCACTACACCCGACTCGATACTTTGAACCTTATAGTTCTATCTCATTCACGCAATACTGTTGAGGTTTGGTGTTTCTAGGAAAATATTTATTTATACTTACCTCGATTTAAACAAGCATTTATTGTTGTATCTTTATCTAAACAATAAAATCGTTATCGAAATTAATTGATTTTGCATGAAAACTTAAAGTCACAAGCGGAAAATATGTAGGAAGCTGTGATAAAATTTCCATGAGTCGTCTCGGAACACGAAACCTCGGCATAGTTCTTTGTTGTGCAACATTCAGAGGTATTTCCCGTCTCGCTTGCTCTTGCCATTTCTCGAAGCGTAGTTGTCAACACGACATGTTCTCGGTATCGCTGCGTAGTTCATTATTTTCGTTTAATCAAAGCCATCGACGTGAATAGTCAGTGTCTTTTTGTAATATTGTTATCAATTGTACAAGTCGCCTTCTGCACCAGTGTGTGTAAGGCTCGACTTGTTAAAGTTCTCTTCTTACAACGTCAATCTATATAAATCAATCGTCAAAGTATCTGTGATTTTAATTATAAAAATGAAGGCTTTATTTCTTGCAATCGTCGGTACCCTGGCTGTCTCTACGCCTGCTATCGCTATACAATGTGAGTAAAAAAATTCTGCATAACTGCTTTTTCTAATTACAAATAATATATAAGGAAAATGGGGCTCCTTTGACATACTGTCTCCTCAAAACTACTGAACATATGAATAGGTACTACCATTCTTTTTGTACATTTCTTTTTTGGATTCCATCGACTCTTGCTCATTTATTTTCGATTTAGCCTTATATATATTTATTCCGCTAATAAAAACAAAAAAACTCATTTTTATCCATTCATTTTTTTTTTTTTTTTCACTCGCACCTAATAAATATATGAAACGCGAGCGGAGCTGAGGACACAAGCTAGTTACAGATAATAGAAAAAAATCTTTTGTTTTTTTATTGATTCTCAAACATTTTTCATATCTATTATCGGAAATTAGACGTAGGTACGACACATGACAATTTAGTTAATGTAAGCTAATATTAGGAACCGTGTAAATTACCAAGCATGTACAGATTAAAAAAGCATTTAAATTGGAAAATGCTTTTGTGTTCTTCTTCTTCTTCTTAGTTAATGGCAATCTGTGTGTACACACAATTTGTGCCAATGTCATGTAGGTAAGATTTTTAATCTTGTATCAGCGTTACCAAGCTCCAACAGAACGGTGGCCTATCCTGCTCAAACTTTCCATGGAGCTTTGTCGGCACCTCAGAATGTATGCTACGCGTTGTCTTCTATAATAAACTTAACTTGAACACAATAACTAAACTATTTCACACAAAACGCCACCAAGATTACATGATATAGAGTCAAGTACACAAGTTTAATGAATTAAAGAAAACAATTGCTACATGTCAGACTGAGATCCCGCCAAAAACCCTGCTTTTGTGTTATCGCGTTTGTTCGTAAGTAAATTCAATTAGTTAAGTATGTAAGTACGTTCGAAAATATTTCTTGATACTCTTGTACTATATTATGTTTTTCTAAACATATTCACAAATTTATATCTAAAAAAAATTAGTTACCTACTCTTCACTATAACCTCCTTTATCGTATATTGACAATAATACTCTTATGTTATTTTGGTTAGGTATTTATGTACCTAGGATTCTTTTTATTAACTATAGTAGGTATGTATACTTATGTTTTTCTGAATAACAAAAAATACTCACCTAGCTTGATAGATAAACACGGAAACGTTCGATAAATAAAAACAATATACAGATATGATATATCAATATATATCCAATTACACTAATTGTGATTTATCGAACACAGAATATATTAAATTCAAGGTTTTGTCTTTTGTGCACGGTCATCATGTTCCAGTGTCCACTTTGATTAAATATATTACTCATGTAAAATGTAATGAGATATTTAGTTTAGACAGATAAAATAAGAATAGTTACATACATACATACATAGCATCTCGCCTCTCGCCCGTGAGGGTAGGCAGAGACTATGTTCTTCCATTTGCTACGATCTTGACAGACCTCTTTCGCGTCTACTTTCATACCTACATGGTCTTCGGTTATGGGTTTTTTTTTTTTTCTAACCTAGCTAATGCTGTTGACCGGAAGGGCCTTTACAGCTGCGGTTATGGGCACTTTTTATCGGGCCTTTATTTAAGACGTACTCGATTTGGTCGTGATTCACGGTTCACAAAATTCTACCATTCTCGGTCAAATACCCCAGGTTTATGAGTAAAAAATAAAAACCACTACGCGACAAACTAAGATTCCTCCAAAAACTTCCAGTGCGGGTCTAATATTACAAAGTTTTTCACGTTTTTTATATGACAATATTACTCAATTTTATAAAAGTTAATTGAGATATTATACTAAAAGTTGTAAAATATCATGCATTTTTTTTTTGTCTGACGCTGTTGATCGGAAGTGGCTTAACAGCTTCACCAAACTTTAAAATATATTTTACTATTTTTTCTAAACACGGTCCTCTCAAAAACTTTAGTCTAACCTCTGCTTTCTGACTAATCCGACACTGGTTTCTATCTCAAGGACATTTGTGATGTAGATTATGATCCCTTCGTGGATCTATCGAGCGAAGGTCATACACCCTCTACTCATATCTGCCCAAGTAACATGTTTTGACCTCTAGACGTACGTTGTACTTTCTAAGAGACGGTAATGACGTTTCGTTTCCGTCTTTATTCCCGTAACCGAAATAGTTTACAATAATTCGAAATTGTTGTAACCATATTAAAACTATTTATTATCAATTATCTTTATGTATCTTGTAAACGATGCAGGCATTCTGAACATCTCGCCAAATTACAAATAAACCATTAAGAAATCCTTTGTTGTCTCGTGAACTACCTAAGCACAGGTAGAATTTACGACCGCACCATAATAATACTTAGAAATAACAAAAGAAATATCTATTTTTTTAATATAAAAAGAGATGGACATGGCACCCTTATCAAGACTGCATTGTCGTATTTGGCCGACGGCCATTTTACCGTAGGTGTTTATTTAAGATTTTGACAGTTGGTTTCTTAACCATCACGGGCAAGATACTCGGTTCTTTCACCTCATTTTACTCTTTGTATTTAAAAAATAAAAAGTTTGTTTTAATAACTTATTTGTTTTGTTATAAAAATTTATATATTCTCTTATTGGAAAAGATAATTCTATAATTTTTTATATCATTAATTCAGACCAGTTACGATTATTGTATATACAAATATTATGTATTGATTATTTGGAAGTACCCCAGATAAACATTATTTAGTATAAATAAGTATCTACATTGTAACGCCCTGTTATCGAGTCCATTGTTCTATGTTGACATTTGTATGATCGATTACCGACAAAATGGCGGATGATATTATTTCACAAACATCTACCTCCTTGGTTTCGGGGGGAAAAACAAACCTTAAATGTTATTATTTTTAATTGTACATAAATTGTTGATAATATAAGAGCATAACTCAAACAAGTACGTGGAATTTAACATTCAAGTAGGTATTTAACCTTTGATCTTGGTATGACTGTTAATATTTTTTTTCACTTTAGTGCGTAGATAATAATAAATTAATTTTTATAACTTCATTCTAAACTCCAATATGAATGTCATAGAACATATTTTTTGTAATTTCTTGCGGTGTCGCAATAACTTACTATAGGTGCGTTTTTTTTCCCCTAACTAGCTAATTCTGTTGACAAGAAGTTACAGCTTCACCTTGACTTTGGGGGTGAGTGCTTAAGGTACTCAACCCCAAAAAGGTAATTAGCACAAGAGTTACCAAAGAGGTACGAAGTTACGAACTTCTACTTGGCCGTTACCTGAGTGTAAAAAATTCCGCGGAATTTTCAGCCAGCTAAGCTAGCTCTTTTATTTAATAATTATTATTAAATGGTTCATTACAGGACCTATTTTTTTTGTTTATTAGGGGCTTTTGACATTTCATAAAAATCATCTTTTAGTCAATTCACATAGCATTTTAGCAATCTCATTAGTAGGATTTACTAAAATGCTATGGAACATTCCTACATCTAATTTACTTAACCTAAACTTATCAATAAAATCTATCCTAACATTATAATTTGTAACACATACCATCAGAACGTGATGCACGTCATCAATAGTACCCATTGATATATAAAACCTGTGGGTTTTTATATATCAAGGATAGAACCGCATGCTGTACAACATGGCGATCTAACTATCTGCATAAGAAATTTAAATTGTTCTGATGGAATGTGCCCTCATCTTAAACCTATGCAATAAAACTACAGAACATCTATTTAATTCAACTTAATGTAATCTATTTAATACAGTACCTATGTACTTGCATTTTATGCGCTATGTTAACATCAGGTATGATTGCGGTTAATCCAATGAGTTCATAAAGAGCAATTGTCCGTAAAATTGGATTTTAGTAAATTTTTTGAGTTTTTAATTTTTTTACGCGGAACCCTAATAATTTTCGAAAATTAAATGTACCTTAAGTTACCTGAAATAAATTCAGCTATCTACCAAGAAAAGTCCGTCCAGCCGTTCCGAAGATTACCCGGAACAAACAGACAGAGAGACAAACATGTTAAAAATTGCATTTTTGGTATAGGTATCGTATATATCGTATATATTCATATCTAGTTAATAAAAAAAAAAAAATTGACATAGACACAGATACAAATACACTTCAATTTTATTTATTAATGTGTCGAGTACCCATAAAAATAAAACAATAGAAAGACAATAGGAAAGTGCCAGGTAAGTGCTCAAGGGGTTAATAGCTAAAAAAAGAAACAATATCTAAGAGTTAAAAATGAATCACGTAAATCGTTTCTGCATTTCTCAAATTATAACACAACTAGCTGTGTGCGCGCGGCGGCGCTCGCGATTTGTTATATTGTTTACTGTGCAATATAGTTTTTTACACGGAACCCTAATTATTTTCCAAAAAAAAATACGACTTACATTAAGCAAAGATATTTCTCATAAATTCAAATACCTGCCACTAAAACTGTGCATTGAATCGGATTATGTTCACAGTTTCATGAGTTTTAATTTTTTTTTTTACGCGGAAACCTAATTCATTAAAAAAATCAAAGTACCCAAGTTACGCGGAGTAACTTCAGCTATGGCGGATTCCGTATAAAAAATTATAGCTTAAGAAATTAAAAAAAAAAAACCATTTCATCGTCAATTTTATTGACAGTTTGAATTTGTGACAAATATATTAGCTTACACGTAGTAAAAAAAGATTAGGAAAATAAATAGGGTTCCGTTTAAAAAAATTAAAAATTATATTATGCAATAAAGAATTTATTATGAAACGCGGCTGCAGCCGCGGGCACACGGTCAGTAATAAACAAATATCGATTTATTTATATACGTAGGAACCTAATTGACTTAGGTCAATTCAATTATGTCGGGGATTTTATACCGTTAACTTGGTCTTATTTACCAGTCATTGTTAGTTTGACATTTGGCCGCGGGAATGCACTGAAAGATAACCACTGCATAGTTAGTGACGTAGGCATTATATTTAAACCAGAATAGAATCGTAAAAAAGGTATTATAATTCGATATCGGCGTTAATTATTTACACAAATAAATATAATTGAAGTGTCCGTTTGTAAAATCAAAATACATATATTTTTTTACTACATAAATACGAATGTATTATGATATCTTATACAAAAAAACACAATTTTAAATTTTTTGTCTGTCCGTTTGTTCCTGCTAATCTCCGGAACGTTTGGACCGATTTTGATAGACATTTTCACAGGCAGATAGTTGAAGTTACAAATAAATTTAAGTTTGGTTTTCATATGTTTATTTAAAAACTGCATTACGCAGTGAATAATTGTGCGGAATTAAAATATGATACGCGGGCGAAGCCGCTGGAACAGCTAGTTTCGAATATAACAATATTATGTTAGAAGTGAAACGTTTTTGGCAATCGTTTTGTTTTAATCTGCAATACAAATTATTAATAACGAGATATCGGATATCAGAGACCGACTAATATGGCCACTTTATAAAAACATGTGCATGCGCTTCCTAAACAAGAAATATACTATAACCGAAAATTATAGTACCATTAACTTATCTGACCTAGTGATGGTCTTGCTGTGATGCCTTTTAGTGTTACTACAGGACAGTAAATATTTCGCCCGGGTGAGTCCCACACTGGCACGGAGTTCGTCCCGCAGTGCCCCCTTGCATTGGGGGACTCCGGTCTCACTAATGGTAAGGGTAGTGCGTAAATGCATTTCCCCCCGACAAAAAAAAGGACTGTAAATATTTGGAATATCCCGTCAAAATCGCTCCATCCGTTTCACAGTTCGCCCGGAACAAACAGACCACCAATTAAAAATATTAAAAATTAGCCTGCTTCTTCGCCCAGTTTCATATATTCTTTACAAAGTTCTAATTTTTTTTTTTATACTGAACCCCTAATTATTTTTGTAAACTTTTTTGGTTCCAAGATAATGTAAAAATATTTCTCATAAATTCAAGTAGTTGCCAATACATGAAGTAACTGACCTTAACTCATTAAAATGTTAAAAATTTTACCAATAAAACTTACTACGATGATCCTACTGATCTTTGCCCGAGCTAAACTAACTGACTCACAGATAAATAAAATTATAAGGGCGCGTAGTCATAAATCGTGCTCAGATAAATATGATAGGTAAACATAAATACGTTTATGTCTCCAGTATATAAAGTGTGTCATATTAATTACTGAGCTGATATGATTTCCTTTTATCTCTTATTTACTATTAACCAATGAAGTTAATAGGTATATACAACAGATTATATAGTAATTTCTTGCTATTGTACAGTCATGTCGTTTGTTTATAATTTTGTTACGACCTTCAATACAAGTTCTTTGAGCCCACAGCTTGTTCTAACAAAATGGATGCACTTCATTAGAACTATTTATAATATATATAGAGACATTTTGCTTATAATTTATCCCATTACTGGTATAATGCTAAGGTTAGCATTGTTGTAGGGCATTTTATTAATGCCCATGTGAGTAGATAACATCTTCAAGCTTGAAGACCTATCGCCAAGAAGTAATATGTAGGTGTGTTCTGGCGCCATTAACTCTTAGCATGTTTACTCTTCTTGACCACGTAGTCACTTAACAGCAAATGAAATTGTGTTCAAAGCGCTGAAAGGTATATGGTATTTTAAAATTTTAATTCATTTACACAAATCTTTGATTAATTATTAACATAATCTTATCACTATAGTTTCGCTTTGAAGTTGTTAGTTTGGAAAATTCTGAAATATATTTGCCAGGACAAATTTATTCCATAGAGTTTATAAGGGCATACACTCAGTGCAAAGCAAAGCACTGATGCCCTGTAAGAATCACCTACGGGCATTGGTGAGAGCACTAACTGGACACTGTTGTTTGTGAGAGTGTAGGTTCTGTGATACTGCGACGCGGTGCTTGCGAAAGCCCCCATCCCAAATGCAGCGGACGGCCCCGGGGGGTTTTAGTGGGTATTTCCGGGCGCTTCACGCCCGGGTGAGTCCCACACTGGCACGGAGCTCGTCACTCCGTGCCCCCTTATCTATTGTATTTGAGGGACTCTGATCCCACAAATACAATAGATAAGAGTAGTGCGTAAATGCATTTCCCCCCGTCAAAAAAAAAAAGGTTCTGTGATACTGCAGACGAAACCCCAAAGCATTTATTGCTTCCAGGCACAGACAATCTGCTATAAAGATTCTCAAGTATATCCAGGATTTAAATCTAAGCAGTGTGCGGCGATCACAATAGATATATCTACGTCACAGTGGTACAGGACACAGGGTACTGTTCTAACCTGCATAGCCTCGAGAGTTTAGTTTATATGGTTAAGAAGGTCATGCTAGCCGTTATGATATTTTGATATATGTCAAATATGTTATAAATTATAATATTATTCTTAATTGTATTTTCAGTTTGGACTTGTAAAAAAAAACTTAAAATGTCGTTTCTTTATTATCGTTTATTTTAATTGTCCTTTATTTATCTTATATTTATATATCTTTATTTTATTTATTTATCTAATTCATTAATAAAACCCGTATTAGTTTATTCATGTTTCAACTGACAGTATATCTTACCTGTGCGTTCTGCCAATGTCACATGAGTTTTTAATCGATTAATTGTGGAAGCCGTTTAAGAAAGAATATTTAAAACTTGAATCATTGCGAGAAAAAATAAAATTTTAATGGCATTAAGAAAAAGGAGAGGATGGTGCCATCATCAAAATTTCAAGAGATAATAATTTAAAATATAATAAATAAATATAACACGATGAAGTGGGAGTGGACGTGAGATAATGGATAACGGAGCGATATTTAGACCAATTTTTAAATTATATAAAGTAATGTTATCAGATACACTATGGGTGATGAAGACCAAGCGACACTCAACAGGAAATTTATTAGATATAGTAAATTGTTGGACAATAAAAGATCCGGCAACACTATTACATTGTACCGTGCAGATATTTGGACGAGGCAATCGTATACAGGCGTACAGTTCTGACAACAAATTTTGCAATGCTATATGGGACGAGTTTCTATGCTTGCCAGGTTTATTATTACTTGGTATTTTTATACCTATTTTGTGTAGAAGGGAACCTTTGGTTTTTATAAATATTACACTATTTTCATATTTCTATTTCGTTTTAAATTTATTCCCTTAGCTAAATTGAAAAATAGGGGTTTTAACTGCAGCTTGAGCTGATTATTTGAATTGACAAAATCATTACTTCCTATTCCCCTTTTTCCCATCCAAAACGGGCCGTTTTTAAATTTTTCTTTCAATTATAAAATTACAAAAGTTTTGCTTTTTTTAGTTTTTTTTTTTTCGTTAAATTTTGTTTGAGGAATGTCTGAAAACGATAGTTTTTACGAGAACCAGAATTTTGTTTTCATTTTCGAAGGCTCCTAGTTTTTATAATAATTAAGTAATTTATGTTAAAAGTCTAAACGTACGGACATGCCGTTGGTGGATATTTATTGTATAGTTTTAAAACATTTATTATAATTATCCAGGAAAGAAACAGTGGAATACGTACGTATGGAATAAACTCCGTCCGCTCGATTTTTACCGTCATTTTCAGATGTTCCTCAAACAAATTTGATGGATAAAATTAAAAAACGCAATACGTAGAGTCCAGTTTAGCCAGTCTTTCTTATTCATCATCATCATCATCTCCTTACCCTTTTCCCATTTTTATTTGGGGTCGACGCAACATGTCTTCCTCTTCCATTCCTCTCTATTTGTTGTCACCTCCGCATTCACTACTTTTCTAAGCATATCATCTTTCACACAGTCCATCCATATTTTCTTTGGTCTTCCATATAACCGTCCACATTCATATCCAATACCTTTCTTACAACATCCTCTTTCTCCCTGCGCATCACATGTCCATACCAGGACAAAACGACCGCCTCTTCTTAACTTGTCTGTTATTGGCGTCACTTTCAAACTTCCTCTAATATACTCATTCCTAATCCTGTCCATTCTTGTTACCCCACACATCCACCTCAACATTCTATAACTGAAATAAAATTCAAAACCTGTTCTGTTTTGGAGATGGAAACAGGGTACTAAGAAGTGATGTTTTCGTCTATTTTTTAAAGATTATTAGATTATTAGATTTTAAATCAGCCCGAGCTGCAGTTCTCCCTATTTTATCTTAGGGGCGCAACGCGTTAGTGATACATTTCTGAAATACCTACTTTACAAATCTGTCGCTGACCGCATATCCTCTTATGATAAAAAATACCTTAAATCTTACGAAATCGGTGGCATATAGCAACACAGTTTGAAGTAGTCTCTAAATATATCATTATTGTAATAATATATCTTATCATATCATATACATACCTCAGCCTTTGTCTGGCTCGAGTGGTCCGATAACGCGTCTGTCAGCACGTATTTTTGTAATCTGTCATATTATTCACAGGTCGTAAGATAAAAAAAATAATACATTAGGTATATTCTATGTGATTTTGAAATAATTCCAGTATAGTAACATTATTGTTTAGATTTAATAAGCTTATCAAATGATAACGCTTCAGTGTCACTCCCATTGTGCCAGCATAATACAGTATGGCCGACGGAAATTGGCCGGATTGTAATGCATACGGTTGTATACGTGAGAGTTTTATTTACTGATGAAATTATACTGTACGCCCATAAATTCATTCATTCAAACGAAAGACGTCCACTGCTGGACATAGGTCTATCCCAAAGATCTCCACGACAACTGGTCTTGCCACCCACATCTAGCGGAATCCCAAAATCATCATCCAAAGGGAAAATAACTGCCTAACATTTCATCACAATATTAAAGTATAAATAAGAAATAATAAGGCGTTCGGGATATTACCCGGAACAAACAGAAAGACACAAAAAATTTAAAAATTGTAGTTTTCGTATAGGTATCGTATATACATTCATATCTATTAAGTTAACGGACGCTTCAATTTTATTTATTAATAAAGATGTTAGCTTCTAGCGTTTGACCACAATCTTGCCTGATAATAAGTGACGATGTGGTTTGAGGTTTACATACATACAGATGTAAAATATACATATTTTATAAGAATACTTGTAGTTAACAAGAACAATGTAATCACTTGTTTATATTTAAAACCCAACAAAGAGAATTGTATATATATATGTCCATCATAAGGCCTGTCATATTGTATGGATCAAAATGCTGGGCTAGTAAGAAGATGGATGAGAAGCGATTGCATGTTGAGATGGATGTGTGCTGTCACAAGAATGGATAAAATAAGAAATTAATATATTAGAGGGAGATTGAAATTTGCGCCAGTGGTAGAAAAGTTGATAGGTTCCCGTTTGTCGTGGTATGGACATGTTATGAGAAGAGAGGAACCGCATGTGGGTAAAATAGTAATGAATATGAATGTGGAAGGATGGTAAAGTAGAGGAAGGCCAAAGTGTGGATGGAGTGTGTAAGAAATGATATGAAAGAAAAATGAGTTAATGAAGAGATGGCGGCTGATAGGGACGTATGGAAGTAGAAAACATACCGCGCCGACCCCAAGTGAGTTGGGAAAAGGCATGAGAATGATGGTAAGTAAAAAAAAATGTATGCAGAATCGTGAAAGAATAAAGATCTATACTAAAATTGTTTCGTGTATTGTTTGTGAAATGTGTTTTTCTAGAATGAATAACAGATAATATGTTTGTTTATTCATAGCGAAGTGAAGTTCATTTGTTTATTATAATTAAAAACAAAAAAGAGTTTTAACTTATCAACAACAAAATAATTAATTTGTTTATTGAAGTGTGTGATGGGAAAAAAACTCTTTCATATTAAAAATATATGTAATGTTTTACTTTTATTTCAACTAGCATGTTTTTTTTATTAATTCAAATTATATTTTTTATTACTTAATAACTATTAACTGTTCCATACAAATAAAATTGAAGTGTCTGTTATGTAAAAGTAATAACTTTTTACTAAATACATATCAATGTATATACGGTACCGTATAACCAATACATGTAACAAAAAAACAATTTTTAGAATTTTTGTCAGTCTCTTTGTTTGCTCCGATTAATCTCCGGAACGGCTGGACCGATTTTGACGGCTCTTTTTCTGACAGATAGTTAAAGGGTACCCCACGTAATATGATTAAAAACTAAGAAATTGTAAATAAAAGATCCGATGGTCAATTTTACTGGCTTTGCTTGGTTTTCAAATAATTAGGGTTCCGTGTAAAAAATAAAACTCCTAAAATTGTGAACAAAATACTATTCAAGGGCCAACGAGCATCAATACATTATTTTATAATGTTTTTTTTATCATATACGCACTATATGTATACTATATTACGCAGTGAAGAATATATGAAAAGCGGACGGCGCCGCGGACTCACAGCTATGTTATCAATAAAAAAAAACAATACAAAATAAATAGCTTTTACTCTTAAAATTTTCAACAACGATTAGGTAGGCAAGGGTAATATATAAAGGGAAAATGAGGGTCCTTTGACGCACCATCACCTCAAAACTACTGAACATATCGGGATAGGACAGATAGGATAGAAGTTTTCCTTGATGGTTATCATTTTTTGGATTCCTTCGACCCTGTTTAATTTTTTATTCTTAATTTACTCCTTTGTACATTTTCCCGCGCTAATAAAAACAAGAGACACATTTTTCTTTATTTATTTGTTTATATATGCACTTTTACACTCGCGCTAAAAGAACGTATAAAACGCGGGCAACGCCGTGGGCACATAGCTGGTATACTCGTATATATACATATAAATGTTCAGCCAATGTGGTACTTATCTTTGATAAAACCATGGTCTCCTTGGCCCCAGGTCACGTGAACCCAGCAAATGTATCCTCCGAATGGGTGACAATGCACAATCCTTGTAAAGACAGCATGCACGCGCATAATACAAACTGAGGTGGACGCGTCCGTACAATATCTGGCAATGGGTGCCCATTTCTCCCGTGACGTGGTGAGTATTTACCCTTACCTATTACCTACCATCTTGCAGTGATAATTCTTAAGCAAGAACTCGAGATTTTTTTGAAGTGAAAACTGCGTTCTTTTTGAGCGATTCTAAGAAGGAGAAAAAAAAAATCGCGTTACCACCGTTATGATGACAGCCGTCAAAATGCTACAGTATGTCAAGTGTAAGATGGCGTTTAAGTGCTGGCGCTCAGAGATAAATAATAAAAATGTATACTGACAAACTATATGAAAATGTACATACATGAAGCAATGATGGTGCAGCGGGTAGTGTGGCCGAATTCCGTGTCAATCGACGCGGGTTCGATCCCCACCCATCCGACTTTAAAATCGGCCTGAGCTTTCGGTGAAGGGAAACATCGTGAGGAACCATAGCATGGTGGTAGAGCATGCCCGCCTGGGTAGCTACCACCCTCAAGTTTGAAAACCTGTCGCCAAATACCAACAGATTCATTCCGGTATCATCACTTGAAAATCAGTACCTGTAGGCTTAGTGTGTTTACCATCCTGGACCACACCTTCACTTAATAACATGTATGGAGGATAAAGATATACTGCGCCCACCCCAAATAACTAATCGGGACCAGGACGATGATGATGGTTATATTCTGGGGGGTCAAAAATGTCCTAAATTTTGCTTATACACCTCAAACATCGCTATGAGTTGCATTTTTTTTTTAAGATCAATCGTCCAGGATTCGCGAAGCTGTTCTTCGACGCGGCTAGCGAAGAGAGGGAGCATGCGATGAAGCTGATCGACTACTTGCTCATGAGGGGAGAGCTTATTTCTGACGTCAGCGATCTTATCACCGTCAAAGTGAGTCTTAAATAATGGACTCTTCTTATGAAGTTCCTTATCTGGTGGCTTGGCCCGGTCGATTCCCGACTGTAAACTATAAAAAAAAAACCATCACAAAAATCTTATGGTTTCGCCACACAGCGGGCGGGTTAACACGTCAGCGCGATTTTATTACAGACAAGCTGTGTGCTCCTAGCTGCGTCCGCGTTTAATTTATTTTTCAGTGTTTTAATTTATTCTTTAGCATAGAACCTAATTTTTTTTTTGGTACTAAAGATAAAGTAAAATTGTTTCTCTTAAATTCAAGCACTTGCCCGTAGAACTGCGCATTGAAACGGATTTTATTCGATACTTCGTGAGTTTTATTTTTTTTACGGGGAACCCAAATTATTTTAGAAAATACAAAAATACTCTAAGTTACGGGGATTAACTTCAGTTATCTGTAAAAAAAAGTCGCATCAAAAGCGATCCAGCCGTTCCGGAGATTAGTCGGAACAAACAAACAGACAGACACCGAGACAAAAATATTAAAAATTCTATTTTTGGTATAGGTATTGTATATACATTCATATGTATTTAGTAAAAAAATGTTATTTTGAAATTACAAACAGA
The DNA here is from genome assembly GCA_014132275.2 of Samia ricini. NCBI lineage: Eukaryota > Metazoa > Arthropoda > Insecta > Lepidoptera > Saturniidae > Samia > Samia ricini. The sequence continues at coordinate 5,853,111 of AP028167.1, forward strand.
AACTTCTGCTTTATTTTAACTTTATCTTATACCAAAAAGATTAGGGTATAATAAGGTCATAAATATATAAGGTCAATGCCGCCGGCATATCCCCTTAAGCGTGTAAACGAAATATCAAGTGGTAATAATGATTTTGATCGTTATTTATTGTTATTTCACCAGAACTTCGAACCTGTATACTTCAATAGCGGGGCCGATGCTTTGGAGGCTGCTCTGAACATGGAATCGTTCGTAACAAAGAGCATCAGAGGCGTCATTGACGTATGCGAGAGGGATCCCAAACCCAAGGAAAACAACAACAAAGATCCGAAGGCCAAGGAACTTAAATCCAGGGAGGTCAAATTCAACGACTACCATGTAAGTTGTTTAATAATGTAATATGATTCCTTATAAATCAATGCAGGTTCAAATCCATCCATACAACTGAAAGACGTCCACTGCTGGAAATTGGTCTCCACAATGGTCTTGAACTATCCGCGTCCATTGGCTTCCTCAGAAATTCTATGAGCAATGTCTGATACTTTAGTTCTTCTTCGGATCTCCTCGTTTGCCCTTTGAGCATCTCAAAGTTTCTTGTTACTATACTATACTATGGTTAAGCTTTGGGTGAAACCTAAGACATGCTCCGTTCCCCAACTGGGGAGGCTCTTGACAACGCTACCAGCATGATACAGTGACATTGACCATGCATTGAGCATTACATGCAGAACATTGCATACACACTCCTGCACACAACACACAGGTACATAGATGCTTTAAGGAACCTTTTTTTTAATTATTAAATAAAAATGAAGATCTTAGCTAGGTTCAAAATTCAGCGGAATATTTTACACTCAGGTAACGGCCAAGCCGAGTTCCCTAGCTCTTTGGTAACCCTTGTGCTAGCAACCTTTGCACTCGCCCCCCCCAAAGTCTCGGCGAAGATGTAAAGGCCCTTCCGGTCAACAGCCTTAGCTAGTTAGAAAAATGCCTTGGGTGAAGGAAAACATTTTGAGGAAACCATAGCCTGTTGGTAGGGTATTTTCTAATAATTCCTGACTGGGTAGCTATCAAGCACCGATAGGTGTTCTGACAGCATTACCTGAGAACCAGTACCTCTAGTCTTATTATGTTTACCATCTTAGACCACACAGTCACTTAACCATCAAGTAAGATTGTGGTCAACACATTGAGCCTATGACGTATAAAGAAGCTGGAAATTTAATGGTCTTTCAAATATAACATAAGCAGAATTTTAGACATCTTTTACTCCCCCCTAGTCAGTATTAGTAAGGCAATCACTTACACCCCTTAATAAGGTAAGGGTTACCATATTTTTCTGCTGCAAAATCAACTTACAGTAAACATTGCTTATGTAGTCAAGACTCAGACCGTCCATCTCCCAAGTCAGCCATAATAATCAAACAAACTCCTTTTAATTTAACAAGGTTTCGTTTTCTTTTTTACATTTTTTTAGATCAAAAACTGCAGTATAATTTATATCTTTAAACAGCATCTTTCTGAAATTGAATTGAAACGATGAGAACATTGCTTTGTTGCTCTAAAAGTTTATAGACAATAACATAGACCATAGAATAATAATATATATATATTAATAAATAACTAGAAAAATAGTGTGCTTTTACACTTAAATGATCTATAAAACTGATTTTCTTATGTGACAGCTCTAACATTACTTGTAAACAAAGAGAACAATATTAACATTAAAAAGTTACACTTAAATGATCTATAAAACTGATTTTCTTATGTGACAGCTCTAACATTACCTGTAAACAAAGAGAACAATATTAACATTAAAAAGTTACACTTAAATGATCTATAAAACTGATTTTCTTATGTGACGGCTCTAACATTACTTGTAAACAAAGAGAACAATATTAACATTAAAAAGTTACACTTAAATGATCTATAAAACTGATTTTCTTATGTGACAGCTCTAACATTACTTGTAAACAAAGAGAACAATATTAACATTAAAAAGTTACACTTAAATGATCTATAAAACTGATTTTCTTATGTGACAGCTCTAACATTACTTGTAAACAAAGAGAACAATATTAACATTAAAAAGTTACACTTAAATGATCTATAAAACTGATTTTCTTATGTGACAGCTCTAACATTACTTGTAAACAAAGAGAACAATATTAACATTAAAAAGTTACACTTAAATGATCTATAAAACTGATTTTCTTATGTGACGGCTCTAACATTACTTGTAAACAAAGAGAACAATATTAACATTAAAAAGTTACACTTAAATGATCTATAAAACTGATTTTCTTATGTGACAGCTCTAACATTACTTGTAAACAAAGAGAACAATATTAACATTAAAAAGTTACACTTAAATGATCTATAAAACTGATTTTCTTATGTGACGGCTCTAACATTACTTGTAAACAAAGAGAACAATATTAACATTAAAAAGTTACACTTAAATGATCTATAAAAACTGATTTTCTTATGTGACAGCTCTAACATTACTTGTAAACAAAGAGAACAATATTAACATTAAAAAGTTACACTTAAATGATCTATAAAACTGATTTTCTTATGTGACGGCTCTAACATTACTTGTAAACAAAGAGAACAATATTAACATTAAAAAGTTACACTTAAATGATCTATAAAACTGATTTTCTTATCTGACAGCTCTAACATTACTTGTAAACCAAGAGAACAATATTAACATTAAAAAGATCTTAATAGATGCCATCAAGTTTTAAAATAAGGATGACAAGTGGACAGTTATAACCCTTGTTTGTGGTTTTGGTCAGTAGAATTGACATATATATACAATATCATGGTGGTATTCTTACAGCTTGTGGACTATCTATCTGGCGAATTCCTGGAGGAGCAATACAGAGGCCAACGTGACCTCGCCGGCAAGGCCTCGACCCTTAGGAAGCTTCTGGCCCTCCACTCTGTCCTTGGAGAATTTATCTTCGACAAGAAGTTGCTCGGCATGGACGTCTAAGCTGGAGACTAATATTCCCCATGTCATATTAAGTTTAATTACAATAGTAGTTGTATTAATAAATGAAAATTTGTTCAATTTAATAATAACCACGGTTTATAAACTCAATTATTGCATCATAATTTCAAACGTTTTTCAGTAATCAAGATATAAATGACTTGAGAACACATTGTAAATCGTAAACCTGAAACCCATACTTCTTACGTGTATATCAATTTGTTAGAAAGGCGTTAATTATTCTTAAAAAAATGTACAAATTATTTGATTTATAGGTAAGACATCAATTTAATTATATATTCCGCTGTTGTTTTTTTCCAAAACGGAACTGTCATTTTTGACAGCTGCTATCAAACTTCAGCGGCCATTTTGTTGAACGTCGTTTTCCACTCTTTGGTTCTTGAATCTACCTTACGAATACTGGCTGAATAGTGGCCAATACCTACAAAGAGCAAAAACTAAGAAGTGAAGTTGAACGTTGCGACAATTATGTATATTATTGATTCATTCTTATTTAAATTAGGTATAGATTTATGTATGATTTGTAAACAATTTTTGATGTTTTATTGTTTCCTTTTTAGTTTCTTAATTATTGAATAATACCCAATAAATTTTTTCTCATGTATTCGAATGGTTTGTTTTATTTCAATTTTTTTGGTAATATAGATATAATATACGGACAATAATACTTTTGAGAACTAAGTTTAGAAGGCAGAGCATCTAAATTTTTATCATGCCGCAATTGAGTTTTAGTTTGTGTGAAACAATTAGTGATAAATAGATGAAATTAAAATTATTTTGTTCTCAAAACTAACGGTACTGATAGATTAAGACCTGAGTTTACATACTATGTAGTTAACTTAATGGATGAGGATAGGAACATCAGTAGAGTCAGTAAGCGGGTTGCGGAAGAGAAGTCTCAATATCCCAAGTAACATTACCGATTTACCTGACAATAAGTTCAAGTATTATGTCAAGCAAGTTTTAATCTCAAAAGGTTATTACAGGGTGGATCATTACGTGAACGATAGTGTGTCTGGAATTAACCCGCATCTCTGTGCGCACCCGCTAACATTATTAAGACTACGATTTATTAGTTTTTTTATATGACAAAAAAAAAAATGATATATATTATATTTATAAAAAATAAAAAAAACCAGATCGAGTTTCTTGCCGGCTCTTCTCAACTGGGTTGTTTTCCGAACCGGTGGTAGTGTTTTAGACGTTCATAAGCGCTTTCTTAGGGCCTAAATTAAATAAATAAATTTTGATTTTGAGTAACACCCAACGCCTGCTCAGCTTGCAATTTGGTCCTGCTTTTTGGTTGATATTATTATGAAGTACCCATCCTTCAACTTCCTTACTTTACGTCACTTGAAATTCGGGGTCGAAAGGTCGTAAAGATGATTAAAAAGTCAGGAACAGTATGATAAGAGAACATTGTGGTTTAGTAGAGAATGTGGTGACCAAGATAGAAAAAGGTATGGTTAGTTGGTTCGGACATTTAGAGAGGATGGATGACGGAGGATTAACGAAACGAATTTATAAGGCACGGCCCATATGTTGTATTGCTATTCCAAATCTACGGGAGATTCGCGTATGACAGCTCATAAAAATATGTCAATAGATGGTATCAGTAGTTTTATTATTTATCTCTACCCAATCTATGAAAGTTCGGCCCGCTGTAGTACTAATCGACCTATGTGGCCATTGATAAGAAAAGTGACGAGCACTGCTCCATGACACCTTAGAATAAACGTTTTGCGGTGCCATTATTTTCAATACGATTCACTTGTACACAATATCTAAAAACTATATTACTAAAAACACTACCAAAATTAAACAAAATAGGGTCCAATAAAGTCAGGTTATTAAATAATAAAGATGCCAAAAACTCCGCATCTGTATAAATTTTTATGAAAGAAATATTCAACGTGAAAATTTAAAATTTTATATTTACTTAAAAAAAAAAATCAACGTAAGTTTTAAATGTCGGACAAAATTTTTAAAAACCATCGAAATGTGTTCTGTTGTCGATTTTGAACCCCCTCATGGTATTTTTCTGAGATATCTTCAATAGGTATACAGATTTCGTCCCTCTAGACTTTTATTATAACATAACATAACATAAGCTCACGCCTGTAATCCCCGAAGGGTTCGGCAGAGGTGAAATAGCGAACTACACCACCCACATTTCGCCGAGCTTAGGTTCCGTCCCAGGGGGCGAGCCTGTCGCCATATCGGGCACAAATTTCAGATGCCGGGATGATACTGAGTAGAAAAACCCAATATCACTTGACCCGACCAGGGGATCAAACCCGAGACCTCAGAACGATAGTCGTACCGAATACAACTGCGCCACCGAGGCAGTTATAGCCAGTTTATTATAAATATAGAAAAATAATAATTTTTAATTACAAACAGACACTGTAATTTTATTCATTGTTATAGTTTGTCTTTTCGTCGTAAGCACATAGTTGTGACGCCGTAGTCATCGAGTTTCAAATCGCAACGATTCTAAAAAAGCTTATTTTCAAAAAATCACTTTGCCAAAAAATAACTAGAATTTCATATTGTTGTACTTATTAGACACGTAGCGGCATCTTGTGCCGCTATAGTCATGTTGGCAATACCATCTAGATTTATTTGTACAAACTATTGACATACCTTTTTGAGTCAACTGTTACACTTTTGAAATACGGTCGACTAATAGCTTCAACATATTTACCTAGATGGCGTTCAATTGCAAGTAAATCTAGAGTAATAAATAAAATTGAAGTATCTGTTTGTAATGTCAAAAAATTTCTGTTTTACTAAATAGGTAATTAAATTTCAATTTTATTAATTTAATGTATATACGATAGCTATATCAAAAATACAATTTTTTTGTGTGTTTATTCCGGCTAAAGTGAATGAAAAATTATGACACCAAAGACTTTATGATATCTCCAAGAAATTATTTGATTTATAGGTAAGACATCAATTTAATTATATATTCCGCTGTTGTTTTTTTCCAAAACGGAACTGTCATTTTTGACAGCTGCTATCAAACTTCAGCGGCCATTTTGTTGAACGTCGTTTTCCACTCTTTGGTTCTTGAATCTACCTTACGAATACTGGCTGAATAGTGGCCAATACCTACAAAGAGCAAAAACTAAGAAGTGAAGTTGAACGTTGCGACAATTATGTATATTATTGATTCATTCTTATTTAAATTAGGTATAGATTTATGTATGATTTGTAAACAATTTTTGATGTTTTATTGTTTCCTTTTTAGTTTCTTAATTATTAAATAATACCCAATAAATTTTTTCTCATGTATTCGAATGGTTTGTTTCATTTCAATTTTTTTTGGTAATATAGAAATAATGACGTATACGGACAATAATACTTTTGAAAACTAAGTTTAGAAGGCAGAGCTCTAAATTTTTATCATGCCGCTGTTGAGTTTTAGTTTGTGTGAAACAATTAGTGATAAATAGATGAAATTAAAATTATTTTGTTCTCAAAACTAACGGTACTGATAGATTAAGACCTGAGTTTACATACTATGTAGTTAACTTAATGGATGAGGATAGGAACATCAGTAGAGTCAGTAAGCGGGTTGCGGAAGAGAAGTCTCAATATCCCAAGTAACATTACCGATTTACCTGACAATAAGTTCAAGTATTATGTCAAGCAAGTTTTAATCTCAAAAGGTTATTACAGGGTGGATCATTACGTGAACGATAGTGATGTCTGGAATTAACCCGCATCTCTGTGCTTCCGCTAACATTATTAAGACTACGATTTATTAGTTTTTTTATATGACAAAAAAAAATGATATATATTATATTTATAAAAAATAAAAAAAACCAGATCGAGTTTCTTGCCGGCTCTTCTCAACTGGGTTGTTTTCCGAACCGGTGGTAGTGTTTTAGACGTTCATAAGCGCTTTCTTAGGGCCTAAATTAAATAAATAAATTTTGATTTTGAGTAACACCCAACGCCTGCTCAGCTTGCAATTTGGTCCTGCTTTTTGGTTGATATTATTATGAAGTATTATTATCCTTCAACTTCCTTACTTTACGTCACTTGAAATTCGGGGTCGAAAGGTCGTAAAGATGATTAAAAAGTCAGGAACAGTATGATAAGAGAACATTGTGGTTTAGTAGAGAATGTGGTGACCAAGATAGAAAAAGGTATGGTTAGTTGGTTCGGACATTTAGAGAGGATGGATGACGGAGGATTAACGAAACGAATTTATAAGGCACGGCCCATATGTTGTATTGCTATTCCAAATCTACGGGAGATTCGCGTATGACAGCTCATAAAAATATGTCAATAGATGGTATCAGTAGTTTTATTATTTATCTCTACCCAATCTATGAAAGTTCGGCCCGCTGTAGTACTAATCGACCTATGTGGCCATTGATAAGAAAAGTGACGAGCACTGCTCCATGACACCTTAGAATAAACGTTTTGCGGTGCCATTATTTTCAATACGATTCACTTGTACACAATATCTAAACTATATTACTAAAAACACTACCAAAATTAAACAAAATAGGGTCCAATAAAGTCAGGTTATTAAATAATAAAGATGCCAAAAACTCCGCATCTGTATAAATTTTTATGAAAGAAATATTCAACGTGAAAATTTAAAATTTTATATTTACTTAAAAAAAAAATCAACGTAAGTTTTAAATGTCGGACAAAATTTTTAAAAACCATCGAAATGTGTTCTGTTGTCGATTTTGAACCCCCTCATGGTATTTTTCTGAGATATCTTCAATAGGTATACAGATTTCGTCCCTCTAGACTTTTATTATAACATAACATAACATAAGCTCACGCCTGTAATCCCCGAAGGGTTCGGCAGAGGTGAAATAGCGAACTACACCACCCACATTTCGCCGAGCTTAGGTTCCGTCCCAGGGGGCGAGCCTGTCGCCATATCGGGCACAAATTTCAGATGCCGGGATGATACTGAGTAGAAAAAACCCAATATCACTTGACCCGACCAGGGGATCAAACCCGAGACCTCAGAACGATAGTCGTACCGAATACAACTGCGCCACCGAGGCAGTTATAGCCAGTTTATTATAAATATAGAAAAATAATAATTTTTAATTACAAACAGACACTGTAATTTTATTCATTGTTATAGTTTGTCTTTTCGTCGTAAGCACATAGTTGTGACGCCGTAGTCATCGAGTTTCAAATCGCAACGATTCTAAAAAAGCTTATTTTCAAAAATCACTTTGCCAAAAAATAACTAGAATTTCATATTGTTGTACTTATTAGACACGTAGCGGCATCTTGTGCCGCTATAGTCATGTTGGCAATACCATCTAGATTTATTTGTACAAACTATTGACATACCTTTTTGAGTCAACTGTTACACTTTTGAAATACGGTCGACTAATAGCTTCAACATATTTACCTAGATGGCGTTCAATTGCAAGTAAATCTAGAGTAATAAATAAAATTGAAGTATCTGTTTGTAATGTCAAAAAATTTCTGTTTTACTAAATAGGTAATTAAATTTAAATTTTATTAATTTAATGTATATACGATAGCTATATCAAAAATACAATTTTTGTGTGTGTTTATTCCGGCTAAAGTGAATGAAAAATTATGACACCAAAGACTTTATGATATCTCCAAGAATTCTTATCTTTTCCCGTTTATTTTTTACTCCACTTGTTATACACTGTGTTTTTTGTAATACGAGAATCAGTAAACGCTAAAATTACAGTTGGTGCCACTGCTGTGACACACTGGAATTTTTTTGTCAAAGATGTGTTAAGAAAAGTTTCTAGTTTCGCGTAAAAAGGTTTCAACATTACTGGCCACTCTATAATAAAATCGTTTGATATTAAAAATATGTAACATAGTTATTATTATTATATAAAATAAAAATACAAGAGCTGCTTTAATAAGTCTTTTACTTATGAAATTAACATAACATAAAATTATAGCTTCCATAACATTAAGAATTCGAACAGGTTATGGTCCCAGACCCCTCTGACCTTAAAACCTCAAGATAAAATAAAATTGAGACAAACGTGTTAGAGAACAAACGTTCAAAATGAAAAAACTTTCGAGAACAGAAATTTTCAATGACGCTTTATCTTTTCAATTATGGAAATTTCAAGTGACGATATTGTTCGAGGCGAAAGGTTTGAAAAACATTGTCAATGGAGAAACAAAAGTGTCTGCTGAAAATATTGAAATATTAGACGCCACGGCATACCATATTATATTAACGACAATTGATAAAAATTTATAGCTCAATTATACGAGTGGTCGACATCTTATTCGAAGTACAATAAAATTTGCGAACTATTTGAACCAAACGAAGAACGACAAAAACTTTCTATATAACAAGATTTTTATTGAAATAGGATAATTATACTAGGTCTGAAAACATGTGGGGCAGGAGTATATCCTGGGGCAGGAGTATATCCTGCCTCGGAATGTTGACCGATGGGTCATGCCCCCCTTCGAGGGGGTGGGTGAAGAGGTGGGGTTGAGGAATATCCTCCCCCATCCCCATTGGGCCATTGCACGACGAGGCCCGGTGGGTTCGCTGCAGGGGGCGACGCGGCGACATGCCTTGGCAACCCCGTATCGCCCCCATCCCAAATGCAGCGGACGGCCCCGGGGGGTTTTAGTGGGTATTTCCGGGCGACTCTCGCCCGGGTGAGTCCCACACTGGCACGGAGCTCGTCACTCCGTGCCCCCTTATCTATTGTATTTGGGGGACTCTGATCCTTCAAATACAATAGATAAGGGTAGTGCGTAAATGCATTTCCCCCCGTCAAAAAAAAAAAAAAAAGGTCTGAAAACATGTACAAATTGGAAAACCTGGTCTACAGATTAAGGCAACTTAAAACAAGTGTTAACGATGAAATGGTTGAGTCTAGAATATTATTATTCTTAGGTTATGCGTGGGAATCTACTCCTAAGGCAGAAAGAACATTGAAAAATTTGAAAATGAGACTTCTAAAAGAAGAAGAAAAGAGAATGGTAAACCTGTAGCGTTGGCTGCGACGTCACACAAGTATAAGGATAGTAGGTAATGTTAAAGATGTTTTAAAAATAAATTTACAAAATCAAATAGCAACAATAATAATAAAGGTAAACACATGTTTGCTATATTTATTTATTCAAAAAGTACATACATTTATACACAAAAATTTAAAATTAAAATTAAAATAAAATAAAATACTATAAATAATGAATGCCGTCCAGCTCGCCGCCAGACGGGAAGGTTCCCAGGAGGCTGGCCATATTGCCACGTTGGATGGCAATGCTAATTCGCTGTGCCAAATATTGGCCAGCCCTCTGGTCGCGAGACTTGTCGACTAGACGACCCGCGAGATCCTTAAAAAGGCAATGAGCACTCGGGCCCCACGGTCCCAGAGTTTCGACCCCAAACGGGACAAATATGTAACTCTCACCAAGGGTAGCATATTTGCGCCGCTTGAGATCCTCCGCTGATGAAGCTGCTGCACCTGCTTTCAAAGAGGTAATTGGAAGATGTGACGGTGCCAAAGTATCGACGCAAGTAGCATCCCATACCAAGGGCCGCCCCATCTTCCAAGGCAGAAGCGTAATCCCATCGGGTCTTTTGCCATCGTCACGCACCAAACCAATAGGTTCCAAGCTGGCTGGTACATTAGCACTGGCAAAAGCCCGACGTAAAACGTCATTGAGGGTGGCGTGACGCGAAATACGACCAGCGCTTTTACTACAAGCCAGACCGTGATGCCCGAGCGAGTCGACAATAGTTCCGCATTGGCAGCGATGTGGAGACACCCATGAAATCCCTAAACGCAGGTAGACAGCCTGAATGTGGTGTTATCTAATTTAGTGCCAATATTTGAGGATGGTAATACCTTTAGCCAGATGCTTGACTCCCACTCCTGAGCGGCTAGTAGACGAGCACGCTCTGCTGCACTAGTTGACGTATTATAAAGATTATTCCGTACTAGTTTACAGAGCGGCTCGTCCCAACACCTTTGAGAGTTTACAACCTCAGGATAATTAGAATTTGCGCATGCGGCAATCCAAGCATTTTTGGCTTCCGTTAAATTTGATATTTCTGAAATATCAAATTTGGATAAAATATTAATAACCAGATTTTCATTACTAAAAACCGATGATAAGAAAGCCGGCAAGCTTACACAAGATACTTTACGAATGCCTAGGCCACCGAAACGAATGGGTAATGAAGCCTGTGACCAAGACCGATCGTCAATTACAACAATATTTAGAATAGAAACTAAACAATTTTGAATTAAGGAATCAAATTTTTTCACAATGTCTAAATATTTCCAAAAAGGAAAAGATCTGAGTACGTACGTAAATTTGGGTACAAAAAGACAATATTTAACAATTACGTATGCTAACTGAGAGTCAAGTTCTAAAAGGCGATCAGACATATCGCTGAAATTTTGAATTTTTTCTTTCGCAAAAGTTAGAATGGATTCGTCTAAGACTGGTGCACCAAGTATTCTCAGATGACTAGGATCTAAAAGTTTAATACCTGGAGCATAGAAATAAATTAAATTTGTTCAAAATATTTCCACTGTCCAAAGTTTTTGAGGCGATAAAAATTTCACATTTAGAAAAATTTAATTCTAAACCAATTTGTTGAAATTTGAACTTTAATATATTTAAATCATTAAGAACAGAGTCAACATCACCGCCTAGAGTACCATCATCCAGGAACCACAAATTAAATTTGGAAGTGAGGTTTTCTATTATAGGTTGAATTGCAAGACTAAAAATGGCTGGTCCCAGAGGATCACCCTGCTGACAGCCAACAGAAGGAAATAACAAATTTTGTTCATAAATTAATTTAGACGGAGAATGGTAACACTGCCAAAGAAAAGGGTAAATGGAAGGAGTTTTGTCTCTTACACAAGACAAGAAAGTACTTCTATCTAAGGTGTTAAAAGCATTTTTTACATCTACCTTAAGCAAGACTTCCACACTTTTGTTATCCAATAAAGTCCGTGCAGAATGTACAGCTGCCTCACAGCCACCTTTTGTACCAAAACCAAGTTGAACAGGTCTAAAATATTGAGATAAAGACTTCGTAATTGAGTGGCAACACAATTTAGCAGTCAGACGCCTATATGTTGAACCAACAGCAATAGGCCTGATACCACCATCTTTTTTGGTTAAGGCGAAAAGTTTTGCTCCATATAATACATCTACGATATCCGGACAAACTTTACCAGACAACAAAAAGTTACATAAAGCCACAAGTTTACCCAGTAATGAAACGCCAGCATCACTTACTCCGATCACATCTTTTAAATGTTGGGCAGTAAGGCCATCCAAACCACCAGCTGTTCCACTTGGAAAGCTTTTTATGGCCTCAATAACTTCTAAACCGTTAACCTGTAGGCACGGTTCATCCAATTGGAACGAAGGAGGATCTGGAGGGCTAAAATTAGACGCTGGACTAGGGTGTTTTTTTTTTCTAGTTCCTTTAAAGTGTGTTCTGATACTGGAGCAATAACATCATCCGAGATCAAAAGGCGAGACGCACCTCTCACATCACCGTCACAGAGCTTATTTTCGACTCGTTTTATTACACTATTAGGTGAAATCAGCGAGTGAGTTTTGTTCTGGAAAGAAGATATATTATAATTGAAGAAATTTGATTCATTTTTACAATTGTTTTTAATTTTTGTGGTGAGTGAAACTTTTGTATCAGAATCTTTTAGAATGTGTAAAACTCTGTAAGGAAATAGAAGTAATTTTTCCCAGGCGTCACAAGAGTTTTGTGAAATAGCATTCTCAATTTCTGAAGACAATTTTTCACAAACTGAGACACGAGCACCTCTTGGAATTCGTTTAACAATAGGACAAGTTTTTTTTTAAATTTCCAATAATTTCCATGTTTTATATGTATGAAACCAGGTCATATTGCTAAATTTTGTAAAAATTGTTGTAAGAAAACAAATCATTCTGAATGCAATTGTTTCTTTAGGAATAAAAGTAAATATGGATCGGTTAATAGCATTGTTAGCTGATATTAATTTTAATATAAATTCGAGTTGTACTGTACACATGGTAAGCAATAAATATTTATAAGTAATTTGAAGTCAAGTGATGCATTAATAGGTCTTGCAAAACAAAACAATAACAAGCAGAATTAATGGGTGATTTTATTGGTAAATCGTTTACTATTGCTAATATTCTATGTGTACCGGGTCTTTCACATAATTTATTATCAGTTACAGCAATTATGATAAATGGTGGAAAAGTCTGTTTTGATGGAGACAGTGTTAAGGTTAGTAGCAAAGGAAAAATATTGAGAGAAAAAAACGTATTTTCTTGGAACGATTCTATATTGCGCTATGGTTCTGATGTCTTCCATTATGTATTGCGCGTCATTATAACCTTTTTTAAATTACGTCGGAATGAGACTTAACAAACTGGCAGTATGGCGGAGCGTCGTGTCGATGGTCGGTGCCAGCCGTGACGTGACAGATTTCACTTCTGGAGGAATCTCAACGGCAAGCGCAGATCGTGTCCGACGAATCGCCAACGTTCCTCGTAATCTTAATGCATTTTGTGTTTAACTGATACATTGAACGATTCTGTAATTACTAGGCTATTGATTTCAATGATATTCTACCCAGAACGTTATTCAACTAATTACTTCGCCGCCATTTGTAAATATACTAAGACGCTTTGACTGATCCGGATAACTGTACGATGAAGCGCCTTTATACATATATGTTTCGAAACAGTCTACGCCTTAATTTTATTTATTAGTTAAAATATAGAGCCATCCACTACTGCTTATAGGTATCCTCCAATAGAGGGAGGAGTTGGCGATCGCAGTAAGGTGTTTTTGGTAAACAGAGGATGCTGCTGCCCATCCCCTGGTTTATATCCCTTAGTAGTCTTTTACGACGCTAACGGGAACGATATAGGGTGGTAATATTCTAGTGTTACATGCTGTTCTTAAAGATGAACAGTGAAGTATAGTGATCAATTCGAAATATGGAGTTTCACCCTAATGTGATATAGAACTGTTGTCACCTACGTTGAAATAAAAAAAATATCAAGTCCTTTATCGAAATAACTGTAACTCGTTTAAGTGTTACATTAGTTGTGTGTGGATGCTTAAATTAATTTTTTTTTGTCAGTCTAGAGCAATTTTCGTATGTGACTTTTACATAATATTATTAATCAATTAATTAATTATCTTAAATGTTTTTGACTGAATTCATGAATTGAGTAGTTATTAGTACGTATTTTAGACTATATTTTTAATCTATCCACGCCACCTTTACGCTATCTCAATACTCCCTTATTCTGTATGGGTCTTGTAATACTTTATTCTTGTAAAAACGTATCTTGAAGGCGTTTTAAAGAAATATCACGATCAAAAGCACCCATAGTAGACGAGCAAGTAAATAGGAAAAACGAAAGAGGTGTGTCAAGATCATGACAATTGGAAGGACTTCAGTATCAGTCTATCTTCATGAGAGAGGTGTGATGTTATGCGAGTAAAAAGAAGTTTCATTAAAAAAAAACAACTACATTATTTATGTTATAGTATATTCAAATGCACGGTTACAATGTTGAAATCATTTGCTTCAGCGCTTTCCTGTCGAGCTTGGCTCCGCCTCCACGCGGGAGTTTGTCCACGAACTTGACGCCTCCAGCCAGACGTGCACGGTATGTCACCTGTAACGCGAAGAAGTGGCTCAGTGGTGGTGAGACCAGATTCCGCTTCAATGAATATGTTACAGAGACTGGGGGCGTGTTAAAACCTTTGTTTATATTGCAATTTACAGCTGGATGTATATAAAATATTATGTTCTTATGTTTGAATGTTTTATAGGTATTCTAAAATAAATAAATTATCGAATATACCGAAGTCTCTTTAACAGGATATAGGTTCGAACTACCTATTTTATCTTTTTTTTTTGCATCGTCTTAGTGATTTTACCACAATCCCACCTAATGTGGTCCAGAATGGTAAACACACTAAGCCTAGAGGTACTGGTTCTCAAGTGATGCTGCCGGAACAAACTTATTGGTATTTGGTAACAGCTTTTTTAACTTGAGGGTGGTAGCTACCCAGGCAGGTATTATCAGAAAATGCCCTACCACCGTGCTATGGTTTCCTCAGAATGTTTTCCTTCACCGAAAGCTCAGGCTGATTTTAAAATTGAATGAGTGGGTTCGAAACCGCGTCCAATGATGCGGAATCCGGCAGTACTACGCCATCATCGCTTTAATTTCAGCCTACTAAATAACCTTGGTGGTTTTATGAAGGAAAATATCATTTCTCAGGCCATTTTTTTAAGTATGAAAATCTTTACGAATGTGGCATACAGGTGTATGATCCACTTGATTATAACGGTAGTCTGTGGACGTTTGGAATACCTGAAGTATAATCAGCGCGTTGTTGACTTATATTGGTGTTTGGCTACAACATTTCATTCTTGATGCTGGTAGCTATTTAGGCGGAGATTAAGGACTGTTTAAATGTAACGTTAGCAACATTTTGGTCATTTTTGAAATTTGACTTCACCGAAAGTTCATACTCATTATAAACTTGGATAGATGGATTCAAATCTGCGCCCATTGACGCAGAATTCGACAACATTAGCAACTGCACCATCATCGCTTCTCTTGCAAATCTGTCACACCTTATAGGTGTTACAACAGAATAACTAGAGCACACTAGAGGCCAGTAGTTCTAGTCTTATGGCCGGATCTAAATATCGAATCTTAACTTTTAGATTGAGGCATATAAATCAAATAAATAATAAATAAATTAGTTTTTCTGTCTGATCACTGTTACTTTAGAGAGAAAAAGGATTGAATTATCTGGTTGCAGTGGGTAAAACACAGATTCAGATCGCATATTGAAACCGACGCTCTACAAAAAATAAAATACACGTGTTATCTTATAGCCCGTCCTTTTAGGCCTCAAGTGATTAATGGACATGAAAAATAAAAAAAAAACTTACTCGATCATGAAGGAAGTTCATAAGTTCCTCCGCAGTGGTGGTAAAGTTAGATTGTAAGGCAACGAACGCGAGCGGCGCCTGTCCGTAGTCCTCATGTGGAACGCCCACCACCCCCACATCGCGTACAGCCTCGTGCTGGAGTAATATCGATTCCAACTCCTCAGGAGCTACCTGGTAATATCACATTACACTATTCAACTTGCGATTTGAAACTCGATGAAACGAAAAAGAGACATACACCTACAAGTTAGTGGGCAGCGTACAAGGATCGTTGAACTAATAAGCTGGAAATAACCGCTGGAGCCAATAAGTTCTTCGAATCTAGGGCTCCCTACGGAAACCGCTCAGGACGTCTTCCGATCCCCAGCTGTGGAGGCTCTGTAGCCGTCGCCAACGTGGTACAGTAACACCGCATGAACTAACATAATACGCATTACACTGCACCTCACATAAATGCGTATTAAACGTAGATACATTGGGCATATAAGGAATTTTGAGATCCGTAGTTCGGTAAAGGTTTCCTGGCTCTTTCAGTCAACAGCATTAATTCAATGGAAAAAAAAACTCAACAGGGTCTGTCATAAACGTACAAGATAGAAGTGAAACTTTTGTATACAAGGAAACATTTTGATTTGACAGTCACTTTTGAATACCGGCCGAGTGATCGCCATACCGGCTGAACGTAGTACACGCAACCACACGGAATTTTTACACATAGGTAACGACCAAACCGAGGTTCGTACCAGATTGGTACACCATGTGCTTGTTACCATTTGCAGATGAGTGCCTTCAGCACTCGCCCACAAAGTTCTGTAAAGCCCCTTCCGGTCAGCAGCATTAGATAGGTTAAAAAAAAACAAAGTGGGCCTACGATCTGGTGAAAGAGAAACGAGAACGCAGGAATCCGCTGTTGCATGACCGATAATTTTAGAATAACTTAGGGGAGGCCTACGCTGAACACTGAACTTCTTTCGGTGAAGATGTTAAAATAACAACTCTAAAGAACCATTTTCCTGAAGTGATTCGATCAAAGCTCTTCATTATTATGTTAAATTTGACTTAGAATAAATAAACAAGTGAGATAGCGAAGGTTCCGGTCTCTTCCATTCATAGAAATACATGCTTGTTTTCTTGTCCTAATAGTTATTTGTATATTTTTCATAGAATGTTTATTTACCTTAAAGATTTGATCAAATCTCTTGTTTTATCATCTCTCTGTGACAGATTTAAAAGTATTTTAAATTGGTAATTGCTGACGTTCAAACCCACCTATCCAACACTAAAATCAGCCTGAGGTTTTGGTGAAGGAAACTATAGCATGGTCAGCATAGTGGTAGAGCATTTTCACCAGTA
Organism: Samia ricini; assembly: GCA_014132275.2. Taxonomy (NCBI): domain Eukaryota; kingdom Metazoa; phylum Arthropoda; class Insecta; order Lepidoptera; family Saturniidae; genus Samia; species Samia ricini. The sequence continues at coordinate 5,870,442 of AP028167.1, forward strand.
TCTAGGCTTAGTGTGTTTACCACATCATCACTTAACATTAGGTGAGATTGTGGTCAAAGCACTGAGCCTATACCGTGTAAAAAAAGACTCACTCAGGCCCTGCGGTACACAAATAAAACTTTCTATTAAAGTTCTGCGGTAAATCAATCTCTCTGCTATTTAAATTGTTAAATCGGTACCTGAAAAGTTGAAAAGAAATATTATCTACATTAAAATAAGAAGGCAGTATAAACTTACAGCTATATCTTTGAATTTCAGGAGCTCCTTAATCCTGTCCACTATGTAGATATGACGGTCGTCATCATAATAGCCTAAATCTCCGGATTTAAAGAAACCATCTTCATCTAAGTCTTTAGCCAAATCACCACCGATGTATCCTAGCATATGAAAAACCAAACATTTTACTGTTTTCGTGTCAAATTTATAAATTCCTTTAGATTATTTTTAATTGTCAATTTATTGTATATCTAATTTTGATGGACCAGAAACGATTGCTTGTATCTGAGATGCGAATGTCGAAACGGATGTGTGATTGTCACAAGAATAGAAAGAAGGTTTTAAAGTTTCGCCAGTGGTAGAACAGTTGAAAGGTTTTCGCTTGTCTTGGTATGGACATGTTATGACAGGAGAGGAAACGCATGTCAATAAAATACTATTGACATATAAAAGTGGAAGGATGGAAAGTACTGGAAGGCCAAAGGAAACGTGCATGGAGTGTGTAAAGAGTAATATGGTAGAATATGGAAGTGTAAATAAAGAGATGAATGGCTACCACGCGCCGGAAGACGTAGCATGGGTAGACCCCCACAAGACTCCAGGTCGTGGGTGGACCGACGACCTGGTGAAGGTCGCGGGAATCCGTTGGATGCGGGTGGCACAAGACCGGTCGTGGTGAAGATCTTTGGAGGAGACCTATGCCGAGCAGTGGACGTCTTTCGGTTGAATGGATGGATGGATGAAATTACAAGCTGACAAGGATAAATAGGAAAAGAAAATCCTACTTATAACATTTGACAACAATATTATATCATTTCATGTTAATGTCCTTATGCAGTTTAGAATAATTTTTAGTTTTAGTTTTCTGTATTTATGTTAAATTTTTTATGCAGAACAGATTAAAATTTTTGCTAAAAAGTTTTGTTATCTTATCTCTTGTTTATATCCGCCTATATTTAAGGAAATAAGTGACCGATTGATGTTATTAAAATATGTCAAAGTTATTTTATTTTAATTAACTGATAATTTAGGTTATTGCTATTATTAAAAAGCGAAGAAAGAAGCTACATTTGTAAGTGAAATAATCATGACGTTACATTAGAAATAGCATCGCTAAAGAACAGTTGGGACATTCTTTGCGGGATCTTCGAAGTGTAAACTTGTTATTCAAAGTAATTATCATTATTATTGGGTTTTCAAAGGTCTTGTATTATGGATTTTGTGTCAAATTATGGCTATGCACCAACAAAATAATTAAAGAAATAACCTTTTATTAAAGATGGGGATTTAAAACAAATTTCGCCTCGCTGGTTTGGTCCAAGCGGCTCTCTTGTGTCCAAATCGACCACCTGTTAAAGAGAAATGATTTGGTAAGATGAGGGTAATAGCAAAGGCTTTCTTGTCTTAGAATGACTTTGCAGTAACTCGTTATCTATAAACAATTTTATACGAGACTACTCAATATCAGGTGAGACTGTGGTCAAGCACTGAGCATATTTCGTGTAAAAGAAAACTTATCAGTCAAATTTCCGCTCAAAATTATATACAGCTCCGGCTTTACCGATGATTTTTTTCCTGCCACACCACTGGTAACTCCCACCCTCAAGTTTGGAAAACTGTCGCCAAATACCAATAGGTGTTTTCTGGCAGCATCACTTGAGAACCAGTACTTCTAGACTTACTGTGTTTACCTTCCTGGAAAACGTTGTGATTTAACAGATTGTGGTCAAAGCCTATATAAACCGTGTAAAAAAAAAGGTTTGCGGACGACCAAGTGAAAGTCGCGGGATGTACAATACGTATGTATTTATGAAATACCTTGCAAATGAATCCAGGAGCAAGGACTCCTGAGCTGCTAGGCCGAAGTTTCTCTTCGATTTCAAAATTCGAGCTCACAGTGCCGCCCGCTTCCGATATACCATAGGCCGATAGCATGTCGATCAAATGTGGAATTCTATAAACAAAACTTAGTAATCAATAATTTATAATAATTAGCGGGGGAGAGGACTCCCAAAGAAAAGATTGTTGGCGACCGACCCAACGAACATTAGAAATAGTTTATTATAAGATTTTATAGAATGTATAGATTACGATTAAATAAAGACAACTATATATTATTAACGTAGCGCTAGAATATACTGCGCAACAACTATTGAATATGTATCTGAACTTGTGCCGCTTATGTGTAGAATTAAATATGACGTATTTAAGTGTATGTTGAAATAGAATTAAGATATAATAAGATCGAAAACAACACGCATACATATTAAGATTTAGTTCTGCAAGCATTGTTCTTTAAATATCATGTAGTAAGCTGTCTACAATAGGTTTCACTCACAACTTATGTTAGAATTCATGTTAAATATAATAGATTTGGATACATAACAGAAATAACACACATAGCCAATAAGTTTTAGTTGTACAGACATTATTTCTTGAATATTGTGAAACATAAGCGGTTCATTGAGAGGTTTTTTGATCGTAAACTTTGTATAGAATAGCTTTATAGTGTTACTGTATGTTTTATTAAATAAGGAATTGTTTATAGAATAGATTTATGTGAAATACGTATATGTAAGATATTTATTAATGAAAATAAATAAAGAAAGGTGAGCCGGACATAATAAAAATAGATCGTCGAGACGCCTCATTTTGAGGTGTCTACGTTACGGTAAGGTACCTCGCCCGGTCTCTGGGATATAAGCCGACCGGGCGGTACCGGAAAATCAGAGCGCAACGGTACTCGCAAACATTGAAGATCACTAAGAAGAAACAGCAAAATTCGGCTCACCTCTCGCTCACTCAACAAGTTCGCGTTTTTATTTTCCGTCCTGCTCTACCGTGATTGCTATCTCGCTCGCACATCACTAACTACTCCGGCGAGTCAGTTTTGTCAAACAACGGGCATCCGGTGTTCACCACGAGGCGGGCCACCGGCGCTCACACCTACCATCTAGTGTGAGTGAGACAACCCGCCCACCCTACGGTTCCACGGTGCTTGGACGAAGGCAAGCATCGCGGCCGTAACAGTTGGTCCTTCGGCAGCCGGATCCAGTGGACATCAAGATGCCAGTCACCAGAAGCCAAAAGGGTTCATCACCGAAGGAGCAGTCACCTGAAACCGTCCAACAAGAATCAAGCACGACGGAAGCCACATCCTACGAAACGTACGAGACATCGGGAACTGGAACAACCCACGAAACATCAAGCAAAGAAACTGCGACATTGAAGGGAAAAGATCGTCGTGCCGCTTCAACGAAGTCAACACGAAGAGTGAAGGAATTAGAAGCACGAGCCGAACTAGCCGAGCGCGAATTAAAAGAAGCTCAAGCGGCTACAGCAGCTGCGAAGATACGGCTAGAGCTGATTCAAGCATCGAATGAGGAAGAAGACTCTGTCATAGAAGAACCAGTCGACCGGGAAGAAAACGTCCAAGAATGGGTTCAAGCTACAGTGGAAAGAATATCCGCCAAGGGACACCCGGAGCAAGCACCTATCGAAAAAATTGAAAACGCTCCGACATCCACTGCTAAACCTGAGGAGAAGATCGACTCAACCCGGAACGACAATAGAAAACTGGCAGAGGCAATCGTGAAAGCGATACGCGACGTACCACATAGAGGGCAGGGGGTGCAACCTGAATACATGCACCACCTACCGGCGTTCGACGGCGACAGCAGAGAATGGATCGCCTTCAAAGCAGTATACGAAGACACCGCACCGCTATTCTCGGACGCGCAAAACATGGCGCGTCTGAGACGCGCATTACGCGGATCTGCACGAGAGGGCGTCGAGAGCCAGCTGTACTCCGAGGCGACACCTGGCGAAATCATAGAAGCATTAAAGCGACGATATGGAAGAGCAGACGCATTGGTGCTAGCGGAATTAGAGAAGATAAGAAATCTACCGAAGATCCGCGAAACCGCTCACGACATATGTGCGTTAGCAAGCAGCGTCAGCAACACCGTCGCAACGATACGAGGTCTCAAGAAACCACAATATCTACTGTCGCCTGAGATATTGAGAAGCATCACCGACAAGATGCCTCCACTATTGAAGTTCCGCTGGTACGACTACATCGCGGACAAGGCGGACGAAGATCAAGACTTGAACTCTATGGGAAAGTTCCTGAACAAGATGGCAGACCGATGCGGACCCCACGCTACGCAAGAAACCGTCGACAAGCGACCACCGATGAGGCGGCAAGCTGCGCACACGACGGTCGATCGCATCGGGATGGAGAAGCCACCGTGTCCACATTGTCGAGAAGAGCACTATCTAAACGAGTGCTCAAAGTACCTGCAGGCACCTACGAAAATGAAGTGGCAGATCGCTAAAGAATCGCGATTATGTTACAAGTGTCTGCAGGGGCGACATCGCAAAGAGTCGTGCAAGCGACCGCCGTGCCCTATATGCAAACGCTGGCATCACAAGACGCTTCATTACGAGAACAAACCCGAAGAACCGAAGCAAGAGAACACAGAAGTCGCAAACAACGTGAGGCTTCCCGCGAACAATACGCGAAGCGCCCGAGCCTATTTAAAGATGATTCCTGTCGAGATATATGGACCGACGGGATCGAAGAAGGTACTGGCTCTGCTGGACGAAGGATCGACGGTCACACTACTCGACTCGTCGATCGCAGCAGAAATAGGACTCGACGGGCCCAAGGAAGCACTCCGCCTAGAAACAGTTGGAGGAAAATCATTATTGAAAAAGGACTCCATGAAACTCAATATGAAGATAAGAGGACTTCATCACTCACGCAAGCGGAGCGTCATCGGGGCACGAACGATCGACGACATGCGTCTAACGCCGCAGGCTCTAGACGAGAAGATTATTAAAAGATGCACGCACCTAAAGAAGATAGCGGACCAGTTGTCATATCGAGAAGAATCGCCTAAATTATTGATCGGGCAAGACAACTGGGCGCTCATCGTCTCGCGAACGACACGCAAAGGAAGACGAGATCAACCAGTGGCATCCCTCACCGACCTAGGGTGGGTGCTACACGGCTACGATGGGAGGCGCAGCGAAGATGATCAACTTCGTCACATGCGCACACGTAGTGACGTCCGAAGAGAAAATAGAAGAGATGATCAAAGATCATTTCGCCATTGAGTCATTGGGAGTTCAACCGAAGCATCCCAGCACCGACATGGAAGCCAGGGCATTGAAAATATTGAACGAGACTAGCCACCGTTTGAGCGACGGACGCTACGAAGTCGGTCTCGTGTGGAACAATGACAACGATGCTCTGCCTGACAATTATAAGTCAGCGGAATCGAGACTGAAGGGCGTCGAAAGGAAACTCGACCGCGACGCCGGATTGAAGAAAGAATACGAAGAACAAATAGAAAATTTATTGAAAAATGGATATGCGGAGAAAGTCGAACACGCATCAACATCGACACGAAAATGGTATCTTCCGCACTTCGCCGTGACGCATCCTACGAAAGGCAAGAAGCGAATAGTATTCGACGCCGCCGCGAAATTCGGAGGCAAGAGCCTCAACGACCTGCTCCTACCCGGGCCAGACCTGCTTCAATCACTGTTCGGAGTACTATTACGATTCCGACAGGGGGCAGTCGCGGTTGTGGCTGACATCAAAGAAATGTTTCTTCAGATAAGAATACGACCAGAGGACCGCGACAGCTTAAGATTCCTGTGGAGAGGGGGTCGACGCAGCGGAGCATTGAACGAGTATAGAATGACGTCAGTGATCTTCGGGGCCGCCTGCTCACCCAGCGCAGCGATTTTCGTGAAGAACAAGAACGCTGCAGACTACCAGCATCAATATCCAGAGGCCGTGCAAGCGATAGAACACAATCACTACATGGATGACTACTTGCAAAGCTTCGATACTGAAGATCAAGCCGTCAAGATAGCGAGCGAAGTCGACGCAATACATAAGCAAGCGAAATTCACGCTAAGAGGCTGGGCGTCGAACAGGACCGACGTAGTGAGAAGATTAGCGCCGAGCACCGACCGAGCGAAGTCGAACTCGGATCGAAAGAAGAGAAGACGCTGGGCATGCGTTGGTTCACCGCCGAAGATGAAGTAGGTTTCAGAACGAACCTGCGCGAATCCGACGACGACACCGCAGCTAACGAGGCACCGACCAAGCGACAGATCACAAGCACCGTGATGTCAACCTTCGACCCCATGGGAATAGCGTCGCCGGTACTTATTCAAGGCAAGGCGCTCATACAAAGCGTCTGGCGCAGCGGTGTCGACTGGGACGAAGCCATCGTCGGGAAAGACATCGAAGCATGGAAAAGCTACGTAGAAAATCTACGCACTCTGAAGAACCTACGCGTACCGAGGTGTTTCACGCATTCGAACACTGAGGGGGAGCTACACGTGTTCACCGACGCCAGCGAATCCGCGTACGCGTGTGCGGCGTACTGGAGAGAACGAGTCAGCGAAGGACATCATCACGTCGCGCTACTAGCCGGAAAGGCGCGGGTCACACCACTCAGACCCGTGTCTATTCCAAGGCTAGAGTTACAAGCTGCGCTACTCGGCACTCGCATGGCACGATCCATAGAAGAAGAGCTGAGCGTCCGGGTGACGAAGAAAACCTACTGGACCGACTCCAGCACAGTCCTGTCATGGATAAAGTCCGACCCGAGGTCTTTCAAGCCGTTCGTCGCACATCGTCTCGCCGAGATAGAGGACACTTCCAAACCCCAAGAATGGCGCTGGGTACCCACATCGCAGAATCCAGCCGACGATGCCACACGAAAGACCCCCAGAGGTTTCGACGCGGATCATCGCTGGTTCAACGGTCCCGCCTTCCTGCGACGCGAAGAAGACAGCTGGCCTGAACCGCGGACTGTCAAGGTAGAATCGACCGGCGAAGAGAAGGACAGGTTCACGATAGCAACCCTGACGACGTCAAATGAATATCCCACGCCGGACCCTGAGAGATTTTCAAGCTGGCGTAGGTTATGGAGAGCAACCGCGAGAGTGCTACAATTCATCGCGCTATGCAGGGCGCGAAAAGAAGCTACGAACGTATCGAAGAAAATTGAAAATAACGACCCGACGTGGAGAATCACTAACAAAAAGAAAAATCTCGCGAAAATAGAAGCAGTCGCGATAAGAGACAGCACACGACTCTTGTATATCGACGCGACTTACTTAGAAAAAGCTGAGAAATTATTATTGAAGCGGAGCCAATGGGAAAGTTTCGAAAAATCAGCGCTTACGCACGAAAAATTAAGAAAATTCGACGTCATAGCAGAAGACGATTTGCTACGAGTAAGGGGGCGGATCGACGCGGCGACATGCGTGGGAAGCGAGTTCCGACGTCCAGTAATTCTAGATGGAAGACATGTCATCGCGAAGCTGCTTATCAAGCACTATCACGATACGTTCAATCACGGCAACCACGCCACGGTCATGAACGAAATACGACAGAGATACTGGATACTGGGGCTACGATCTGCAGTGCGGGCAGCAGCACATCGCTGCCAATGGTGTGTCGCGTCTATAGAAGTAAGCCGCGCAAACCACCCACCGGAAACTTACCAAGAGAGCGGTTACGGCACGGCGAACCGCCGTTCACGTGTACCGGGGTGGATTACTTCGGGCCCATGACGGTGACTATTGGCCGTCGCCGAGAGAAGAGGTGGGGTGCGCTGTTTACATGCTTAACCACGAGAGCCGTCCACATCGAATTGGTTGCTACCCTATCGACGGATTCTACAATCCTAGCACTACGACGGATGGCTGCAAGACGCGGGATGCCGAAAGTTATTTACAGCGATAACGGCAGTAACTTCGTAAGCGCCAACAAGGAACTCCAAGAGGCCGCAAACACATGGAAAATAGAAGACATCGCCGTCGCTACCGAAAGGCTAGGCGTCAGATGGAAGTTCATCCCACCTGGAGCACCCAACATGGGAGGAGCATGGGAGCGCCTGGTCCGCTCAATCAAGACAGCCCTGGCGGTCACCCTCAAGGAAAGGCATCCTCAGGAGGAAGTAGTACTTCACACCCTCCTTCTAGAGGCTGAACACGTAGTCAACTCGAGACCGCTGACCGTCAACGAGGACAACGAAGAGGAGGAGGCCCCTCACACCCAACCACTTTCTCATTGGGAGATCCTGTGCATCATCGACGCTCGGAGCCTTCACCGATGAGGACCTCTCCGGACGGCGGACATGGAAGGCGGCGCAGCGCATGGCAGACCATTTTTGGAGCAGGTGGGTCAAAGAGTACTTGCCCACCTTGCTGCCAAGGAAGGCGAGACAAGGAACAGACCATCGAGACCTGCGGCGTGGAGACACAGTCCTCATAGTGGACTCCACGCTACCTAGGAACACGTGGCCCAGAGGAGAGGTGATCCGGACGTACCCTGGACCGGATGGCCGCGTCCGCATCGTCGAAGTGCGCACTCCTGGCGGGATATTGAAGAGACCGAGCTCCAAGGCAGTGCTGCTGGTTCCAGCCTCGGGGGACGAGTACGGGAGCAAGCAGCCGGGAGCGATGGAAGCAGAGTCGCCAAGACGAGGAGTTGGTGCTGCGCACGAGGGGGAGGATGTTGGCGACCGACCCAACGAACATTAGAAATAGTTTATTATAAGATTTTATAGAATGTATAGATTACGATTAAATAAAGACAACTATATATTATTAACGTAGCGCTAGAATATACTGCGCAACAACTATTGAATATGTATCTGAACTTGTGCCGCTTATGTGTAGAATTAAATATGACGTATTTAAGTGTATGTTGAAATAGAATTAAGATATAATAAGATCGAAAACAACACGCATACATATTAAGATTTAGTTCTGCAAGCATTGTTCTTTAAATATCATGTAGTAAGCTGTCTACAATAGGTTTCACTCACAACTTATGTTAGAATTCATGTTAAATATAATAGATTTGGATACATAACAGAAATAACACACATAGCCAATAAGTTTTAGTTGTACAGACATTATTTCTTGAATATTGTGAAACATAAGCGGTTCATTGAGAGGTTTTTTGATCGTAACTTTGTATAGAATAGCTTTATAGTGTTACTGTATGTTTTATTAAATAAGGAATTGTTTATAGAATAGATTTATGTGAAATACGTATATGTAAGATATTTATTAATGAAAATAAATAAAGAAAGGTGAGCCGGACATAATAAAAATAGATCGTCGAGACGCCTCATTTTGAGGTGTCTACGTTACGGTAAGGTACCTCGCCCGGTCTCTGGGATATAAGCCGACCGGGCGGTACCGGAAAATCAGAGCGCAACGGTACTCGCAAACATTGAAGATCACTAAGAAGAAACAGCAAGATTCGGCTCACCTCTCGCTCACTCAACAAGTTCGCGTTTTTATTTTCCGTCCTGCTCTACCGTGATTGCTATCTCGCTCGCACATCACTAACTACTCCGGCGAGTCAGTTTGTCAAACAACGGGCATCCGGTGTTCACCACGAGGCGGGCCACCGGCGCTCACACCTACCATCTAGTGTGAGTGAGACAACCCGCCCACCCTACGGTTCCACGGTGCTTGGACGAAGGCAAGCATCGCGGCCGTAACAAAGATAGATGGAGTGTGTGAGGGAAGATATGAAGGCAAAAGGGGTGAATGAAGATATGGTGGCTGATGTATGGAAGAAGAAGGCATACTGCTCCGACCTCAAATAACAAATTAGAGGCAGGATTTAAGAAATTATAAATAAAAACAAAAGTTATGGAAAGTGGTAGCGATGATGAAAGTGCGTCAAGTTCAAATTCGCCTGCAACACCGATAAAGAAGCAAAAAAACAAAAAAGATTAAAAAAATATAAACATGAGTGGGAAAGAGTGCATGACTGGATTACTGAAGATCCCCATAATATCTACAATGTAAATTGTAAACCATGTAACGTAACATTTTCTATCGGGAAAAGTGGCATTGGCCAGGTGAATTATTTTAGGCTATATTAAAAATCTTCTCTCCCTTGTCTGTTCAAGTAATAGAAAATATGTTAAACTATTTCCTTTAGTTATACAATATTTTGATATTGAGGAAAGTTATTAGACTTTTACGAAAATTGTGATGAATCTGCAAATGGAATGTTTGATGCTATTAACAGTGTGCTATCCCACCACAACCTTTCTTTTATAGAGTGTCTGGTCTGAGTGCAGACAATACCAATGCACATTTTGCTATTCGCCATTCTCTTTATAGAAATATTGAACAAGTAGTTCCTAATTTGGGTGAAGGACAATTGTCACTCACACATAGTTCACAACAAATTCAATCAAGCAATGATTTTTTTTAAATGATTCTGAAAATACAATTTTGAAAATCCACAGCTATTTTTCTGTTTTTGCAGTCCGTAGAGAAGAGCTTAAAAAAATTAGTTGCTGCTGTTGAAGGTGAATAGCATGAGCTGAAACGACATGCTTATACAAGGTGGCTTTCAATGCTTCCTTGTGTGGGCAACATACTTTTGAATTGGGAGGCTTTGAGTGATTATTTTTTTAGTTTAAAGAGAAGAAGTGTCCTACACATATTCAAAATATTTTAATAATGAATGAAATCGATGGGAATAGCAAAGTTCAAATATTTTTGCATTTTGTAAGCCATTTTTTACATAACTTTCATAAAACTGTTAAACAACTTGAAAGAAACAACATCACAGTCTTAGATGTGTATAATATTATGTCGACTTTAAAATCAGCACTAGAGCAGCGAAAAAAACCATATTGGTTATGAAACTATAAAAATGTTGCAAATTTTACAACTAAATTCCCCCACAGAATGAATGAAATTCAAAATATATTTTTCGTTTTTTATTGATAAAAGTTTAGAGTATTTTAATAAATGGTTTGTTTCAAATTCGAAATTTTAATTTAAAACAAGATGTTTCCTTAATGAATGTGAGACAATATTAGAAATTCTAAATTTACGAGAAAAATTGAGCATCGACACGGACATCTTTATTCAGAAACAACAACATTGAATGAAATCTTTGCCAAAGTAAAAGATTGTAGTGAGTTTATTTAAAAAACCACAGGGCAAAAATGGCAGCATAATTAAAAAAATACTGAAAGTAACTTCCCCGATCTATTTAAAGTAATTTCATTCCTGCTTTCTTTCTATTTTTCGCCGTTTCAGCATTTACAGAAAGGATTTTTTTTCCGTTATGTATTCGAAATGGTGAGAAAAAAAGAAATAAAAGTATCTCATTAATAAAAAATGAAATTTGATTTAAATTAATCTAAAAATTGAATGTAATAAAGCGTATGACACTATTATTTCCGATAAAACATTGTTAAAATATGTAAAAGTGCAAAGAAATATAGTTTTTATAAAAATAAATAAGTAATAAAAATATTTCTTAGTCTATTTTTAATTTTTTTCCATAAAATACTATATTTTTTTGAAGTGTAGTATACGTGGTTTTTTTTTTATAACTTTTTTTGAAAACTACAGTATTTCGCTGAGAACATGTTGACAACTCTGACTGCCTATGCAATCAGCATCACACGCACAACACTGTACACATACAATTAAATTGCATTGAAAAATACATTTTCACCCAAAGTGGATTTTACCGATTTTGATATTTATCGACACATTTTACGCACACAAAATTTAAACAAAATCTGTCAGCCCGTTTTCAAATCAAAGCCGAACAGATTTTTTCTTAAGCTAGTTTTAAATAAAAATGTGTTAAGTAACTCTCTCATAATTTTCCCTGTATTAATTTAAAAAAAGAAGCACTAAATGTTTAACTGCATGCATTTTCAAAAAATGATGATCATTGACACAGTGAAAGATTAACAGATATTACTTACTTCTCCCTTATTATTTTTAAATGACTTTCCAATAACGCCGTACTGGCACTCATTATATATTCCAATGATGATAAATCATAATTGTCAAAGTCTTCATTCTTTACCATGTCCATCGCAGTTGACGGTGTTAGTTGGTGTATTTGAATCTGAGGAGAAATTAATCTATTTAACTCAAAATGTTCCAATCCACTTGATAATGATTGCTAGGTAGCTTGGTGCTTTGTCATTCTGTAATGACTCTGAGTTTTTGGTGAAGTAAAGCAATGCGGTGAAACTATAGCATTGCATTGCATGTGTGAAGCCGAAGATAATTATTATGTAAAATAGACAGAAATGAAGAGAAGGAAGCTAATAGGGACATATGGAAGAAGATAACATAATGCGCCGTCCCCAAGTCAGTTAGGAAAATGACATGAGAATGCATATTACCAAACGCCGTTTTATTTTATGGTAATATTATTTGGTACCTTATATTTCTGCGTAGCTGAAAGCCAGTCTGTGGGTTGGTTCCTCGGACTGAATACTACCGTCGCTCCAGCTCTTAATAATGCTATCGAGAACATCATCCCATAACTGTAATACCATTCTCTGGTGTTCAGAACTCTCTTACCTATGAATCTGAAAATGGAACGTTAGGTATGCTAAATAGGCAGGGGGCGACGCGGTGCTTGCGAAAGCCACCCCGTGTCGCCCCCATCCCAAATGTAGCGGACGGCCCCGGGGGGTTTTAGTGGGTATTTCCGGGCGCTTCACGCCCGGGTGAGTCCCACGCTGGCACGGAGTTCGTCCCTCCGTGCCACCTTACCTATTGTATCGGGGGACTTCGGTCTCACTGATACAATAGGTAAGGGTAGTGCGTAAATGCATTCCCCCCGTCAAAAAAAAAAAAAAGGTATGCTAAATAGAATTGTCCTTAGAGTTTAAATATTAGGAAAGCTTAAATCTGCTAATGCTGTTGACGGGAAGGTTCACTACGGGAACAACTTCACCGAACTTTTGGGCGAGCGCATAAGGCGCTCAGCTGAAAGAGGTAACTAGCACAAGGGCATCAAGGGAACCTTGGCTATTTGTCCTTTTGTTTTTTTTTTCATTCATGCATTCACGCACTGCCTCGGTGCGAGGGTACGGAAAGGTGTGTGGGACTCACAAGGTTGTTGGTGTCACCGCACAGATGACGCAGAAGCTTCAATCGCCGCACAATACCCACTAAATCACTCACGACTTACCGTCTCTACCGATAATATGCAGGATATAGTATCAATCTAGCAAGATTCCGTGTCGCCTCCGAGTACCGACTTGTACCTGACCTCCGAAAAACTGTACTAAGCTATGCATACGTTAATAGATTTGCTTACTTTTGCTTACGTCATACTTGAACGGTATCATACGAGAGTGTGAACGAAATAAAAAAATACTTACCGGCTAGTAAAGAATATTTTAGATGTGGTCAAATAATTGAGATGAGTCAACGGTATACCCTTGGGCAGACCAGTTGTTCCCGATGAGGACATTATAAAAGCTCTGTCTTCCCAACCGATAACCGGTGTAGGGAAAAACTCCTCTAAACTAGTAGACTCCGTTACGAAGTCAGAGAATAATATCGCTCCGGGCCTCGCCTCTTCTCCATACAGGATGTAAGTTTGTATGGTTTCATTCGATTCTAAGGACTTTTTATAAGCGTCATACCCTTTAAGCGAACAGAACACAACCTTTGGCTTGATAATGCTAACTCGATGCAGGATTTGCGCTGTGGAGAATGATTAAAATGACATTTAATTTGAATTCCTTATAAGTGGTATAATATTTTTTGGAATGTATTTTTCGAAGCGATCATGGCTTAGCTGGTAGTGCGGTCGGATTTCGCGTGAATGGACGCGGATTCTAAACTACCTATCCAACTATCAAATTGGCCTCAGCTTCCGGTGAAAGAAAACATCGTGAGGAAACTATAGCTTGGTGTTAGGGCATTTTAAAATAATTCCCGCCTGGGAGCTACCACTTTTAAGTTAGAAAACTTGATCGCCTGTCGCAAACCTGTCGTGAAATACCAAAAGGTGTTTCCGGCAGCATCACTTGAGAACCATTACCTCTAGGCTTAGTGTGTTTGCCATCCTGAACCACATCGTCACTTAACATTAAGTGTAAAAAAAGTAGGTTTCGATGACAAACCATTCAAGTGGCCCATTTATAAATATTAACTAAATAATGCTACCCACTTTCACCAGAAGTTACGTCGATTGGAGTGTAAGTCGCGCCGGCACACAAAATACCAAGCAGAGTGGGCATAACCTCCAATCTCTTCTCACTGCATATACTGATCGAGTCTCCCTTTCTAACACCGATGCGTGCGAGCGAGAGCGCTATATTAGCGGTCTGCTGCGCCAACTCTGTAAACGTCACTTGCTCGTTTGTGTCAGAATTTATCTGTAAATAAAAAATAATTAAGCGCATGTCAACCAAAGTCGTAAAAGCAAGAATATCTGTCGATAATTTAAAAATAAATATAGTTTATAGCTATAGTTTTATTAATGCAGTCAGAATGAAAAGCAAGAGTCAATAGGCCCTACGCTCAGATGACGTAAAACAGCGTCAATGGAAACCCTATATTCAGATATCATAGGCAAGCGCACAACTGGCTAGCCAAATATTTATGCTAGATTACCAGACGGGAGCAATCAACAAAATGTCATCTCTGCGTCAGTATACCATCGAAGAGTGTCCAGCTTGTAGAGCTAGTCGCAATTATAAGGATTGACTTCTCATTGTCGTCTTTAATTCAGACCATGGTTAGTAAGAAGTCCTGGAATACAGCTCCGCCCCTTTTAAAAAATGGCCTACCCTTTTAAAAACAAAGAAGCAGAGAAAGCAAGAGAGTGGAAGGGCGAAACGATGACGGTGCATGGAACAGTGCGGCCAGATTCTGCATCAATGGATGAACCTGAGCCTTCAGTGAAGGAAAACATCGTGAGAAAACCTTAGAATGATGGTAGGGCGTTTTCTAATAATGCCCAACTATGCAGCTACCACCCTCAAGTTTGAAAATAGGTGTTTTCCGGCAGAATCACTTGAGAACTAGCACCTCTAGGCTTAGTGTGTTTACCATCCTGGACCACATCGTCTCTTAACATCTGGTGAGATTGTGATCAAAGCACTAAGCTCATAACGTGTAAAAAAGTATATGAAAAGTTGGAATGTAAAAGAAGGAAGAAAGTTAGTCGACCGATTCCAAAGCATGTCATTATGAGAAGTCTTCAGCTAAGAAGACCATCCTACCCGCAATCCTGAGACCCTTATGAACATACACTGTAATAGTCGATAATAATCCAGCATAACTCTTTTGTTATGCACCCACGGCAGGGTTTGAACCACATGATATAATTATTTTTAATCTCAATTAATAATACTAATTCATAGTTTCCCTTCTCTGATTTTGATTATAATGCAACTTGAGATTTAACTTAGCGATGTTAATGGCCATCATGGTATTTTAGTTGCTTGCGAGGCAGGTACTATTCTTTTCTACTGTACTGATAAAATAGAAAGATGATGTTTGTAACGGAGCGTTTCAATAGCGAAGCTTAAAGTTAAGATTAAGATCAAACAAAAAATATATCGGTCTTTCTGACTGATCACTGAAAATGATCTGAGACTTAAGAGAAAAATTGACATTGAAACTTCGGAGAAACAGATTGAGATCGCATATTGAAACCGGATGTAAGAAACTCAATCTTAGTTATCTGATATACTCGTAAAACACAAAATATTAAACGGACAATGCTTACTATAGATTCAGTTATGTAGAGTAGGCTGTTTTAGTCGTGACATCTAATTTATTTAACAATAGCTTAAAACACACGCACACATAAATCCAAACACACAACCGACCCCTTCGGACGGCGACCCAAGACGTGTCTCGTTCCCCAACTGGGGAGGCTCTTGACGTCGCCGCCAGCGCGATACAGTGACACTGACCATGCATCAAGCATTACACACACAACAGTGCATACACACTCTTGCACATAACACGCGGGTACATAGATACTGCAAGGAACCTTTTTTTATTGTTAATAAATCAAAATGTAGGGATTAGCTTGGATCAAATTCCGCGGGAATTTATATATATATATATATATATATATATATAGGTAGCGGCCAAGCCGAGTTTCAAACCCTTTTGCTAGTTACCTTTCGCGGTGAGTGCCTTCAGCACTCGCCCCCAAAGCTGTAAAGGCCCTTCCGGTCAACAGCATTAGCTAGGTTAGAAAAAAAACCGGCACGCAAAATATTTTTTTCCGTGTCCATTGCACCCTCTGATTTGTATTGTATTTTATGAATAAAAATTTATTATTTATTATTAGATAAATTGCATCGCTTTACCCACTGGCGATGACCTAACGTATACTTAGATTGTAAACTGCATTTTCCTTCGTTGTTAGCGTGGTTCAGTAGCACTTTATGCACGAGGAACACTCAACGCATTACATGCTTCCGCAACTAATACAAAAAGCAGAGTATCGTGAAAACTTTTACAATTTTTTATAAAACAAATAGGTTTAATTGGGATAAGCTCCACGGAATTTTCAACCATCTTATCCTTAAACAATATTTGGCTGAATGCTCTAACCCCTCCCATAACGACCAGTACAAAAATTTAATGGAGCTCAATTCAAGAGCATAAAATATTACTTCATTTTAGAATAGCGCTAAATTTTTTAACTCACCAGCGCGATAGAGTCTTTATATTGTAACATTCGATCAAACAACTCCTTGCCGACATGCATATGTACTGGAACCTCCAACTTACCATCACCGTATATATAAAGTTTATTACGAAGCATTTTTCAATCTAGATATCTGTAAATAACGAACCTTTGATTTACTAACGGTTTCGTACAAATTTCATTAGCAACAAGAATTCTTTTGAAGCTCTTTGAAGTCAAAATCTTTTTACCTGATGATTATCGATTCCAGAGGCTGGTATAGCCGTCAAGATTTTAGGACCTAAGTAGCAAACGATATGAGCGGTTGGAAGCAGAGCTATAATATCTATACTGTGTTTATAACTATCATATCAACACGTATTTAGAGCTTGTTAGATAACTACATCTGATAACGCAGTTCTGTGTTATATCTAAATACCATAGGTGTTGTTTGAAAGAAAGAAATATAATTTTACACGCGGCTTCGCACGCTTGTTAAATTCTCAATGTTTTACTTAAACTATTACAGAGAAATTTTGGGTGATGGTATATTATTTTGACGACTGCATTAATTATTCTAACGGTATATATCAATGATTCCAATAAATATAATAAATCAAGTATTAAGCCTAGTCATATGACATCTAATTTGAGAAATAGATCACTTAAATTGGTTATTATTTCCAACCAACCAATTTTTTTTTTTGAACTGGCCTCTTTTCCTATATTTTTTGGCACTGTAAAAAGTATCAGTGCTTTTATCACAATCTCACCTGACATGAAGTGGACCAGGATAGTAACCAGATTAAGTCTAAAGGTTATATTCTCAACTAATGTTTCTATCAGTGCTTGGTGACAGGTTTTAAAACTTGAGATTGATAGCTACCTAGGCGGGCATTATTGGAAATTGCAATACCACCATTTTATGGTTTCCTCATGATGTTTTCCATAAGTGGGTTCGATGGGTCCATTGATACGAAATTCAATCATACTATCAACTGCTATAATATTATCGCTTCCTAACTTTTTGTCCGGAAGGGTTTTAACAGCTTTACCCTACCCTGATAGTCAGCTGGAAAATGGTCAGCAGTACAAGATTACTAAAATGGTACGAATCTCGGTTTGAAGTAAATAAAATTACTTACTTTTTGTCTTTGCTAACCCTCACAGGCTGTAAAAAAAGAAAAATAGAGCCCTTACAGAACCCTTTTTTTTTTTTTGATGGGAGGAAATGCGTATACGCACTACCCTTACCCATTGCATTAGTGAGACCGAAGTTCCCCAATGTAATGGGTAAGGGGGTGCGGAGGGACGTCTCCTCACCAGTGTGGGACTCGCCCGGGCGTGAAGCGTCCGGAAATACCCACTAAAACCCCCCGGGGCCGTCTGCCGCATTTGGGATGGGGGCGACACGGGGTGGCTTTCGCAGTCACCGCGTCGCCCCCTGCGGCGAACCCACCGGGCCTCGTCCGTGCAATGGCCCAATGGGGATGGAGGAGGAGAATGCCCCCCACCTCTTCGCCCCCCTCCCCCCGAAGGGAGGCATGACCCACTGGTCAAACATCCGGGGGCAGGATGTACTTCCTGCCCCCAAAAAAAAGGAAGGAGGAAGGGACAGAGCGGAGGCGGGCAAAGAGAAAAGAGGAAGGAACCCGCCTCCGCTAGAAGAAGAGCTAGGACCCTCTCCTGAACTCGTCTTGTTATACTAACAAGACGTAGTAAGGAGAAGGATACCTGAAGACAAGAACCCGCCAGACACACCCCCACATCACATCAACCCCCCCCTATACCTCCCACAGCACACCACACAACACTACCCACTACCTACACCCCTAGGGAAGGCAAAAGACCCCCCCATACGGTGTCCGTCCTCCCTACCCTCGTCCGCACAGCGCGCGCACTTTGGCCGCTCCGCAACAGATGCCGCCGCCTTATGACCCAGTGCCCCACAACGGAAGCACTGGGCCGCCCTGTCTACTTCCGCCCCGCACCTCGCCCTCGTGTGCCCCAGACCAATGCACTTGCTGCGAAAGCCACCCCGTGTCGCCCCCATCCCAAATGCAGCGGACGGCCCCGGGGGGTTTTAGTGGGTTTTTCCGGGCGACTCTCGCCCGGGTGAGTCCCACACTGCACGGAGCTCGTCACTCCGTGCCCCTTATCTAGTGTACTGAGGGACTTTGATCCCCTAAGTACAATAGATAAGGGTAGTGCGTAAATGCATTTCCCCCCGTCAAAAAAAAAAAAAAAAAAGGCCAATGCACTTGTAGCACCTCAGCGGTTTCGCTTCAAGTGCATGCACCTGGGTCACGCACCACCCAATCTTCAGCCCCCCCTTTTCAACCACCCTTCATGCCGCCTCAACAGGGAGCGACACGAAAAGGCTCCTCGCCCCCCTCTCCGTTACACGGATCTGACCCGCCTTCACCTCCTCCACTCCACAAATCCCCTCCTGCGCAACCCTGGCTATGGCCTCCTCCCTCTCCACCGAGTCTTCCAGACCAACAAGGCGGACATCAGCCGCTTCGTTGGTCTGGAAACCACCGCCACCTCCTCAACCACCTTCTGCAACCTCACCGCCAAAATGTCGCCAGTGTGCGTGCGGGAGCAAAGTTAGCTGCCTGATCCCAACGGCGAGAACGACGATTGCGCGTGAGTGGACGTGAGCGCGTTTTAATTATTGAATTAGGAATATAGAGTTGAGAACAAAAGGACAATTGTACCTTTTATTATACATAAAGATAATATTTACCGCTGGCTACCTATTTGATAAAAAGACAGTAAGACATTATCTTAAATATAAAGTAAGCACACTTTCCAGAAAATTATTTATACACAATTTTTTGAGACTACAAAAAAATCTGTTACAAAACTTCGAATCATATTTAAATGAACATATAAACATATTGATAAGTCATAAAAAATCTCTCTAATTATATAAAAAGAGTGTTTGTGCAGAGTACACGTGTCAGAAGTTAAACTTCTTTGGCAATGTTTAGTTTAAATCTGTATGTCAAATTATTAGTAAAGAATAGATGTCAGAAATCGATAAAAAGATAAAAGATATGTATGTTTTTTTGAACTAGAAAACCTTTTTTAGTTTAACTTAGGTATATTTAAACCTATATATACTAATAAGTAAAATTGAAGTGTCTGTTTGTAATTTAAAATATTTTTTTTTTACTAAATACATATGTATATAAGATACCTGTACCAAAAATACAATTTTTGTCTGTATGTTTGTTCCGGGTAAACTTCGGAACGGCTAGACCGATTTTGGCGAGATTCAGTTTGTTTATGAGTTTAAACTTTTTACATGGATCCCTAATTATTTTCGACAATCAAAAGTACTAAGTTACGCGGAGTAACTTCAGCTATCTAACAAAAGAAGTCCCGTCAAAATCGGTTCAGCCATTCCTGAGATATACATTTTTGGTATAGCTATCGCATATACATTCATGTCTATATAGTAAAAAAAAAATCTGATATACAAACAGACTCTTCAACTTTATTTATTAGTACAGATAATAACATTTTACAGAAAAGACAATATTAAACACGAACGGAGTCGCGGGCACACCTAGTTAACAATAAACAGGTACTTAATAAAATAAACACTAAAATAATAAATTCAGTGATAAGATTACTAAATATTTGTAATAAATATATAAAGATAAAGAAAAATGTGGTTTTGTCCGACGCTTGTCAGTCGAGATTATGTAAGAACCTTGAAACTATTCAGAAACGTTTATAGATAAGTGATAACGGCATATAACTGCTCCAAATGCAGTGTATTATGCGCTCGCCACAAAGGCTGAGGTGAAGCCAAGGAGTATATAGTGAAGCTGTTCAAATCAACAGAGTCAAGGATATAAGAGCCATCTACTAAAAGTCTCTCTTTTACACGCGTACGGGAACATCCATAAATTACATAACACGAGAATTTCCATTCAAATATGACGTAAGCTTCAATGACGTGAGGTGTGGTATGATTTGCTTATTTTTGATGACATGACATAACCTTCGTTTATTTTTTTTTGTTCAAAATTGTGACAATGCCTACGTAATTATAGGTGGGTAAGTGCACTGATTACCGTTGCTGACAAAAATGACCGAAATTTTGCTTAGGTAATATTGCAATATCCAGGGTTGGAAAAAGAAGTTTTTTTTTAATTTTATAAAACTTCATTAATTCGTTCAATTTGTTTTAAACAAGTGCCTTGTTTGTTTTTTATGTTTTTTTTCCTTTTTAGTTTAGGCCATTAATTTCAAATCAAATAAATTTCATTTATAGATTAGGTATTTCCAAATTCAAAAAAATCAATCAATGGATAAATATTTATTTTATGATGCGTGCGTCCCTATATCTAATCCGTAATAAACGCTTTACATTCATTCTGTATGTTCATTTTTAATAGGGAAAACCCCAATATTTATATTAGTTTATCTATACTAATGTAATAAATAAAAAAGTATTTAATCTCAAGTAATGTAATAATTTAAGTCGGCGTAAAATTCTATAATACATCGCGCGCTGCCTGATCAATGGTTTGATCAATGCCCCGTTGTTTGGACCTGAGTGACACTCGCTTAGTCTGTTCTTCGGGGGTAAACCAGGAAGGCCAATATTTACTGTGTAGAGAGCAGGGCCATACGGTAAATTGTACGGCTGTGGTGAGAGGTGGCACTCATTACCATATGGGTATTATGCTGTGGAGGTTGCCATTCAGGCTTATTAGGGCAAGAATAGTTGGATGCACCGTTTCCGTTCAGGGGCCCTCCGATAACTAAACACAGGCGGCGGCTCGTTCCGCGTACCGCACCAGCGGGGTCTGCTGCATTGCTAAACCAAAGGGGGAAGCGACAGGGCACTGAACTTTCATTGCACTGGGCTATCTGTCTGGGAGGTAGCCTGGTCTGGCCGGGATGACCTTCTCCGCGGGTAGAGGCCTGGATGGGACGGGACATAGATAGATTGCATCTAAAGGGAGAATATAGGCTGTCTATTAGAATATAATTGTTTGAATTTCACGCGAGCGAAGTCGCGGGCACAGCTAGTATACAATAACCGTTTAGATAGTCCCTGGCCGTTGATAATAAATATAAACAGCTGTTAATACCAATATCGCACCTCGATATGTTTGTTATATAATAAAATATAATAAAATGCTCGCTATTTATTATCTTTCGTACCACTTTATAAATCGAGCATGACTATGTGGAAAGATAATTTGTCAGAAGTGAAATTTAAATTAGGTGTTCTCAACTGATGTTGTCGGAACACACCTATTGGTATTTGGTATTAGCTACCCAGGCGAACATTATTAGAGAATGCCCTAATACCATGCTATGGTATCCTCACGATGTTTTCCTTTACCGAAAGCTCAGGCTGATTTTAGAGTGGATAGGTGGGATCGAACCCGCGTCCATTGACGCCGAATTCGGCCACACGATCCACTGCGCCGTCATCGCTATTAATAATCCATCGTTTTTAACTACAGTAATACCCCGCTTAGCGCGACCCCGTTACGTAAGGTTTCACTATAACGCGAA
Organism: Samia ricini; assembly: GCA_014132275.2. Lineage (NCBI taxonomy): Eukaryota > Metazoa > Arthropoda > Insecta > Lepidoptera > Saturniidae > Samia > Samia ricini. The sequence goes on from AP028167.1 coordinate 5,892,709, forward strand.
TGTCAAATTTCGCGCACAAATGCCTCGCATTACGCGAAAGAGTGCGTATAAACATAATGTAAAGACAATAGATGTATTTTTCCGTAAAAAATAAGAGTATGTATTGCATAAAGTTTTCTTAGAATTACAGTGATTGGTTAAAATGATTTGTATTTTTTTGTATTAAATTTTGACTATGTTTAATCATAAACCTGGATATACGCGAATTTCAGTTAACGCAATTTTTTTCGGAACGTATCCCTCGCGTAAAGCGGGGTATTACTGAACATGGAAGAGATTATTAAAATGAAACAGTCAATTATCAAATATTTAAATTATTACAAAATGAATTTTATTAGTGTTTGTAAAATAAATAACTAATCGTTTAAGATCGACTAAGAATATTTCTAACATTCCTAATCAATAAAAATCAAAACCCTTCAAATCGCCGCCGCAAGGAAACGTACCCAGAAGGCTTGCCGCAATGTCACGTTGTATGGCAATGCCGATTCTCTGACTGAAAAATAGTCCAGCCTTCTGGGATATAATTTGAAATATAACTGTATACCTACATAAAGTTAAATACATAAAAATTTAGTTTTTACATTATTTCTGTTATTTATTGGAAATCGTCTTAAGGTTTAATTAAATAATAAGTTGGATTTTAATAATTTATTCCATGCACTTTTTACTTTTTGCGATATCACAGAGTTCACTCTTCCGCCAGCATATAACAATGATGTTTTAAATTAAATAATAAAAAAACACTATCACGCAAACAAAATCGTAATATGTCTCGTTGCGCCGTCAAAACACTTTTAAATCGCCATCTAGAGTCTTGACAAATGAGCACGGATACCCTGGATTCTATAGTAATTCCACTGCGTTCATCAGGTTTTTGCAGTTAGCCCCAGAGATTTCAAGCAGTGATATTAATTATAAAGTTGTTATAATTATGTTACACCTAATATAGAATATTAATACGAAGTGAGATTTCATACAGAAACTTAGAAAATAAAGACAATAGAGTTCAAAGAAGTTTAATCAATCTTTTATAATATTTAAAAATAAGGTTACAATGATAAAATCATTTGCTTGAGCGCCTTCCTGTCGAGCTTGGCTCCGGCTCCACGCGGCAGTTTGTCCACGAATCTGACGCCTCCAGCCAGACGCATTCTATGTGTCACCTGGAACGTGAAGCTATGATTTTTCAGGATTTCTCAACAATGGTCTTGTATTTGGTATTCTACAATGACCTTGAGCTTTAGTGCAGGAAAATATCACAATGAAACTATAGAACGATAGTAAAACTTAACTGTGTGCATGGATCACCGAGAGATGGTGCCACATGCATGTTTACTCACACTTGCGTTTCGTAACAGTCATAAGACGCTTTGTACTGCTTGGTAAAAAACATAAATACATACCTTTTGAATGAAATACATTTGAATCGATAGGGTTTATCATTTTTTATAGAATCGTTCTCCTTAGTCTTGTTGTGATCTTGTCCCATTTTCATTTGTTGTCTTTATTTTTATTTCAGTAATCTAAATTAAGAAATTATCCCCAACACCAATTTTTAAGTTTGGTTTATTACCTAAATTACAGCAAACATTAATTTAACTTGTTAGCCTTTTTTGAAAACATCATCATCTCAGCTGAAAGACATCCTCTGATGGACATATGTCTTCCCCAAAGGACGTCGGTCCAGTTTGATGAGGATTTGCCAAGGCTGCTTCTTCCAGTGTATGGTCGCCAATCAAAAACGCCTTGGCCCCATTAGGCATCGATTCTACGGGCAATGTTCCCAACTCACTGCCACTTAAATTTGGCAATTAAATTTGCGCGAATCAATGTCAGGTTTTTTTAGCTTTTCTACGGATTTCCTCATTCCTGTTGCGATCACTCAGTGAAACTTAAATCATAGCATTTTAAATAACGCAATCCCTTTTTATTATGTCCGTTGGGAGAGAGCACGTCTCCGTACCATATGTTATCACTGGAAACACACATTGGTCGGAGACTTTTGGTACACTGTGGTAAAATGTCACTGTGGTAATGTGTCCCGAAGGCTGTCCTTTTTAAATACCTACTTTCAACGAATCATCAATATAGTCTACTGAGTGACGAAGGTGTTTGTATGAGCAATATTTAAGAGTGTAATGATATCGTCAACAATTGTGGAGAATAGAAGACAACTATTGACTACAAAGATGATTTTAAATGGCAACGTGGCAGTTAAAGATTTAATTGGAATAATTAAAATGAACTCACTCGATCATGAAGGAAGGTGATAAGTTCCTCCGCAGTGGCGGTGAAGTTAGGCTGCAGTACAACGAACGCGAGCGGCGCCTGCCCGTAGTCCTCATGTGGAACGCCCACCACCCCCACTTCCCGTACAGCCTCGTGCTGGAGTAATATCGTTTCCAATTCCTCTGGGGCTACCTGCCAATTACATTATGTTTTTAAATCGAAAACTTCCATAGGCGGGATGTAAACGTATCATATAATTTAAACGAACAGCTATATCCTTGAATTTCATGAGCTCCTTAATCCTGTCCACTATGTAAATGTGACAGTCTTCATCGTAATACCCTAGATCTCCGGACTTAAAGAAACCCTCTTCATCCAAGTCGTTGGTTAAGTCACAACCGACGTATCCTGTCAAAAGACGAATCAAACATTAAACTATTGTGTCAAATTTATATGCGCTATCGTATAAAGACCGTATCAAAAAAAATAAAAAGCGAGTGCAGCTGCGGGCACACAGCTAGTATATTATATTACCTTTTATTAGAGATGGTGATTTGAAGCAAATCTCGCCGCGTTGGTTTGGTCCGAGTGGTTCTCTCGTCTCCATATCGACCACCTGTTTAACAAAATACAACTTCAACACTACGACAAATAGCAAAAAATTCCTTCGTTTAATTTTCCACTTTAGAATCTATCAACTAAGGTGCTGCCGTTCGGGTATTATTTGTTTCTAGAACGAATACCCCATTAGAGGCGGCTATTCCTGCTCCTACCTTCACTGTTCTAGCGAGGCCCTCTGGGAGTAAGTCTTCCTAATTTACTTGGGGCTGTCTCCTATCGCAGGTAGAGGTTCAGCTTTTTGTTGGACCATCTGTTAGGGGGAGACGCGGATCTTACTAGATTGATACCGTGTCATCCCTCATTGGCGGTAAAGGGTATGCCGTAGTTGGTTTAAGCGGCGGCTTAACCTCCGTGATATGATTGCGATGGCTCCAAACGCCGTGTGAATCCCACACATTCATTCTGTACCTCTGTCTGGTGGTTGAAAATAAATGCATTTCCCCTACCTCACAAGAGAGGTGTTATTTCCTTCACCTATCTATTCAACCATAAGACTTCCACTGATAGACACAGGTCTTCCTCAAAGATTTCCACAACGATCGGTTTTGCGCCAACTATATCCAAAGGGTTCCTGTGACTTTCATCAGATTGTGAGTCCACCTTTCGGGGAGTCTATTCTTAGCTAGCACCACACGTTACCGCTACCGCTTTGTTAAAGCTAGTCCGAAATACCTTGCAAATAAATCCAGGGCTGAGAACACCTGAGCTGCTAGGTCGATGTTTTTTTTCTGTCGCTTTGAAATTCGAGCTCACACAGCCGGCTTCCGATATACCGTATGCCGAAGTTACGTCGATCAAACTTGGAATCCTTTGAACAAATGGTCTTCATAAAAATGTAATCTTCCATGCTTATGTTTCGAATTGGTTTTTTAATTGTAGGGACCACCCTACACCAGTAAAGTATCGGATTTCTACATCAGGCCTTTCATTTATGAGGATAGGTAGAGACTGCAGAGAGAAGAGAGTGAAAGCGATGATGGCGCTGTTGGTAGTTTGACCGGATTCCACGTCGATGGATGCAGGTTCTAACCTATCTAACTTTATAATGAACCTAAGCTATACCAGCTCGAGCCACTTGAATCAGTTTAAAGATGTGCTACGATAATCGTTGACGATCCCAATATCACAAGCGGTTTAGAACCTTTAAGTCTAAGGGGTTTACCTCCTTATTATACTACCTTTATATATATTCTACCGGTTGTATAATGAGTTGTGTTCTAATGAATTGTTCGACATAATGCCGACACCTAATTCTACCATCGTAGCAGCTCGCCACCGGCTCGGAGTTCACCCCCCTCAGATTTTGGAGCCAAATTGTTCCAGCAGTGCGGTTCCAGAGGAGTTTCCTCTCACGAACTATTCGGATGTGGAATGAGCTCCCAGCGGTAGTGTTTTGCAGGAAATACAGTATAGCGTTCTTCAAAAGGGGAAAAGAAAGTTTCTTAAAGAGTTGGCAACGCGCACGTGATGTCTCTGGTGTTGCAGGCGTCCATAGGCTACAATGACCGCCTACCATCAGGTGGATCGTATGCCTGTTTACCACTGTAGTGGTATAAAAAAATAGCTTCAGATCAAGGAAAACATAACGAGGAAACCTTAGCATCATCGTAGGACATTCCAAAAAAAAACCTCTCAGACCGACCAACGCTCTCCAAGTTTTGAAAGCCTGTCGCTAAGCACTAATAAGTGTGTTCCGGCAGTATCACTTGAGAGGCAGTGCCTCTAGGCTTAGTGTGCTTACCATCCTGGACCACAGGCGCTAGGCTTTTATCGAATAAAATAGACACCAAGTTTTACCTAACAATGCTTGATGGCAAATCTCCATTTTACTTACTTCTCCCTAATTAATTTTATCTGATTAGCCAACAGCGGTGTGCTTGAACTCATTATATACTCAAGTGACGATAAATCATAATTCCCAAAGTCTTCGCTTTTTACCATATCCATCACGGTTGACGGAGTCAGTTGGAGTATTTGAATCTGTGGGGAAATGAATCTATTACATAGAGATAATGTTTCAGTCCACTTAGAAAGAAAAACAAACGAATTTTTGATGTGAAACATCTAATGCTGTGGGTCGGACTGTTGTCGTGGCGACGTGTCGCCATGCGCAAGTGACTGTGCGAAATTGAGACTTCTGAATTAAAAAAATACATAAATATTTATATTTTTTTAATTAAAATTCAAAAATACTTTATTCAATTTAGGTCCTAATTAATATAAATGTTTATTAAACAAACAATATTAACTTTCTTTTAAAAAATCTGAAAATTTAATTTGTGGTTTTCTATACTTATTAGTATAGAAAATTAGAAACTTATTCTATACTTATTAATACAATTGAAGTACCTGTTTATATATATATATATATATATACTCAATAGATATGAATGTATATACGATACCTATATCAAAAACACAATGTCTTCTAAAAATACCATCTTTGTCTGCCTGTCCGTCTGTCTTTTTGATCCGGGTTATTTTGACGAGACAATTTTTGGTAGATAGCTAAAGTTACTCCGCAAAACTTAGGGTACTTTTAGTTTTGGAAAATAATTAGGGTTTAAAAAAATTAAAAGGCAGTGAAGAATATATGAAACGCGGGTGCAGCCGCGGGCACACAACTAGAGACATAAATATATTTACTACCTTTCATAAACGACTATGCTTTCATTCATATGATCTGTGCAAAATATCTTTAACTCAAAAACGGGTATATTTTGAGAAAGTTTTGGATGCATAAAGTAGAGCGATGCGATTTTGAAGCGTTAATGGCGCAGTGGATTGTGCCGCCGGATTACGCGTTAATAGACGCGGATTCGAGCTCACCTCTCCAACTCTGCAATTAGCCTGAGTTTTCGGTGAAAGAAAACATCGCGAGGAAACCATAGCATACTGGTAAGGAATTTTCTAATGACGCCCGCCTGGGTAGCTACCACTCTCAAGTTTCAAAACCTGTCGCCAAATACCAATCACTTGAGAACCAGTTCCTCTAGGCTTAGTGCGTTTACCATCCTGGACCACATAGTCACTTAGCATCTGGTGAGATTGCGGTCAAAGCACTCAGCCTAAAAAAGTATATGTTAATTACCGACTGACAGACTATAAAAATGATCAAAATAATTGGAATTAGTATTGGTAATTGGAAATTGTTAACAAATTAAAAAAAAATGTTGTACAGGAAGCACGTAGAACTGATAGGCGACTGAAAAATAAAACAAAATCACGACATCCCACATTCAATCAAATATGACACGCGGACTAAGTCGCGGGGGCTCGCTAGTTACCTTATATCTCTCTATGGCTGAAAGCCAGTCCGCGGTCTGATTCCTCTGACTAAATATTATCGTCGCTCCAGCTCTTAATAATGCTAGCGAGATCTGCATGCCATAATTGTAATACCATTCTCTGGTGTTCAGAACTCTCTTACCTTTATATCTGGCAAAGGAATGTTTAAATCGTGTCAAACAGAAGTAACTTCACAGTTTAGGCATTAAGAAAGTGGTTATAGCAGATGGAACTGTTGATCTCACGATACGGTTTCGATTGAGCGCTTTGACAAAAATCTTATATAAAATTAAGCACACTAATGGATTCGACACATAGAGAGCGTATAGCAGCGGCGGCGAGATGCCAGTGTGTTGTTAAAGACATAATAGACGTGCGGTCCGGACCGCATACATGGTACGGCGGACGACCGAAGCTATTAATCGCTCTGCGACCGCTCTTACGTACATACGTTATTATCGAAATGCGAAAAAATAGAATTTGCTATTTATGCAAGCGACGGTCCTACAGATAGAGAGAATTGCCTATTATAATAAATGTATGGATTTTTATGGCGGCGTTAACGTTTCGCTACAGTAGTAGCTTTTTTTTGCGCTGCGATAATAACGTCCGTACCTTACTGTGTCCACAAAGGGACTAATAACTTCGGTTGCCTAGTTCCTGCGTCTGTTACGACTTTTACTTTAGAAGACCTAGAGACGCTGCGCTTGGGCCGCGCGACTCTTTCTATAGTAACATCGCATTTGTGTCTCGCCGTAGTTCTGTTCCATCCGCTGTTTAATATACCCTTAAGTTTGACATGACCTTATATCAGCTGCCGACTAAACATTACACTGTACACCCACTTTCTGGGGTTCTGTAAGGACCTTTTATTTTACAAACTGTAGGGTTTTACGCGGGCAAAATTTTGAATTTTTTATAGTGGTGGTAAGCAGCTCAAACTAAAGTCTATATCATTTTGGTGCCCTACTGCTAACTCTGCCGTGTGGTCCCGGCCAAAAATAGTACCACCCTATATCTTCCCGTGGGTGTTGTAAAAGGCGACTAAGGGCATAAACCAGGGAATGAGCAGCAGCATCCTCTGAGTATCATAAATATCTATTGCAATCGCCAACGCGCCTGCCAAGCGTGGCGATTATGGTACTCACCCCCCTTATTGAGGGAGACCTATGTCCAACAGTGGACGTCTTATGGTTGAATGGATGGATGAACTGCTAACCTAAAAAAAGAATTTAGGGTGGTAGCTAACAATCCGGAAAATGCTTTTAGGAAATGTCCTACCACAAAATAAGATATAGATTAATACGAAGTCATGAATTAATAATACTTACGGGCCATTAAAAAACATTTTAGAGTTGGACAAATAATTTAGATGCGTCAAAGGGACACCTTTGGGCAGACCAGTTGTTCCAGATGAGGACATTATAAAAGCTCTGTCTTCCCAACCGATAACAGGTGTCGGGAAGAATTCCTCTAAACTCGTAGACTCCGTTATAAAGTCAGAGAACAGTATCGTTCCAGGCCTCGCGTCTTCTCCGTACAGGATGTATGCTATCGACCAATTGTAAGGATTTCCTACAAGCTTCAAAGCCGTTTAGCGAACAGAACACTAACTTTGGCTCCACTATGCTAACTCGATGCAGGAGTTGCGCTGTAGACAATGATTAGAACAATATTTAATTTTAACTTTTAGTTGTCCTGCCCGTCGTTGCCCTGGTTACATCCATACTAATAAATAAAATTAAAGTGTCTGTTTGTAATGTTAAAATTACAATTTTTAACTAAATGACTATATGAATGTAATTTTTAAAATTTTTGTATGTCTGTCCGTCTGTCTGTTTGTTTGTTCCGGGAAATCTCCGGAACGGCCGGACCGATTTTGAAGGGACTTTTTTCGGTAGGTAGCTGAATTACTCCGCGTAACTTAGGGTACTTTTGATTTTCTTAAATATTTAGGGTCCCGTATAAATAAATTAAAACGCAGTCAAGGACATATGAAACGCATGCGCAACCACGGGCACACAGGCAAATATACTATAAAAACGTATAGGTAATTTGAGAGGAGAAAATAATAATTCTACAGTCAACAACGTGTTATTATTTCTGTCTCTTTCTTTTTTTACTAAGATCTTCTTCCTGTTCTTTGGATTTCCAAATTGTGACCCTTATCATGTGACGTGACGTTTCATTGTCATCGCTCTCACTTCAAAAATTAAATTAATTTATAAACTTACATTCTCCATAAGATATGTCAAATGGAGCATAAGTAGCTCCGGCGCACAAAATACCCAGCAAAGTGGGCATAACCTCAAATCTCTTCTCACTGCATATGCTGATCACGTCTCCCTTTCTAACACCGAAGCGTGCGAGCGAGAGCGCTATATTAGCAGTACGCTGCGCTAACTCTCCATATGTTACTTTCTCGTTTGTGTCAGAATTTATCTGTTAATATAAAACCAAAATTGCCTATTAGTCAACCGCACATGATACGGCGAAGAACCGAAGTTATCAGTCGCCTTGTGGACACAGTCAGATATGGACGTTATTGTCGAAGCGCGAAAATATGTAAAAAAAAATCCATACACATTACAAAACATCTATCTGTTATTTGTAAAAATAGCAATATCTATTTTTTTCGCGTCTCAGTAATAACGGACGCAGGACGTCACAAGGCGTCTGTAAACCACTGTACCATGTACGCGGTCCGATCCGCACGTCTGTTACGACTTTGTTTATGCATTTTGAAAGTGTTAAAATGATTAATCTATGCAATACATGTAAATATATGTACATATATTTTTTTACATTGTAACTTAACAACAATCTCTCTTGATGCTAAATGATAATGTGGTTCAGGATGGTAAACCCACTAAACCTAGAGGCACTGGCTCTCAAGTGATGCTACCGGATCACGCCTATTGATATTTGGCGACAGGTTTTCAAACTTGAGGGTGGTAGAAACCCAGGCGGGTGTTATTAAAAAATGCCCTACCAACGTGCTATTTTTTTCCTTCACCGAAATCGCCATCATCGATTCAAATCGTCTCAAATGAGAAATGTCAAAACGGCCATCTCATTTTGTGACAACTGTAACAATTGTTGTTGCTAACTCACCAGCGCAATAGACTCCTTGTATTGAAGCATCCGATTAAACATCTCCTGCCCGACGTGCATATGCACAGGAACCTCCAATGTCTCATCGCCGTATATATAAAATTTATTTCTAAGCATTCTTCAACCTAGATCTGTAATTAACGAACCGTTTTTTTTTTTTTAATTTTTTCTGACGCTAAATCAGTAACGTAAATAGGGTGTTAGTCCATTGAAATCTTACATGAGCTTTGCATTTTTTAGAGGACGCAATTTTATTTTTGGGACATGTTTGAGGGGTCATTAGAAGCTTAACCTCAAGTTTGTGGGGTCGCCACCCTTGTCCCCCGGCCGCCATCTTGGAAAAAGGGTTGAAAACACTTTTTTCGCGATATCTCGGAAACTATACATCTTACAAAAAATTTGTAGAATCATAATTTGTAGCAAATTATTTCGCCTACAAATATGTTAACATAATTTTTTGCTCTAAATTAAAAATTAAAGAAGTTATAAGCAAAAAAGTGAGAAAATTTTTATAAAAATTTTCTTTTTTGCTCTATAACTTTTTTTTATACATTTTACAAAAAAATTACCTCACACCAATCTTGTAGGTAATCTTTTGAGGAAAATTTTTCCCTATAATTTTTTTAATTTCATTGATTTAAAACGAAGTTACTGCGCTCCAAAGTTGACCGGGTTCGTCAATGCTCATGAGAATCCCGTCGAAATGAAATGTTTAACTTATTTTTATTTATTTTTTTATTGTAAATATATTTTTACAAATTTTTTGTTAAATTCGTACAACTACAGTACGTCTAGAATATGCCTCCATTGTTCTGGCGAAACATGCAGCAACATTATGGAAATATCAAAGTTAATGAAAGAAAATGAATTTGAAGATGAACTTCCAACTATGACTCCAATTATAATTCCTGTCATTCCTCAAACTTTCACATTTGACATTGATTTAGATTCTAAGCCACAGCCTGGACCATCGAAGAAAAGTCGATTAGAGTAGCTAGCTAATAAGTGATTGAAAAATATTATTATTATTTTTTTTATTGACCTAGCTAATGCTGTTGACCGGAAGGGCCTTTACAGCTTCACCGAACTTTGTGGGCGAGTGCTGAAGGCACTCAGCCGCATAAGGTAGCTAGCTCAAGGGTTCGAACCTCGGCTTGGCCGCTACCTGAGTATGAAAACTCCCGCGGAATTTTTATCCTAGCTAAACCCTACATTTTTTATTCTTTATTTACATAAAAAAAAAAGGTTCCTTACAGGACCTATGTACCTGCGTGTTATGTGCAAGAGTGTGTTTGCAGTGTTGTGCGTGTAATGCTTGATGCATGGGCAGTGTTACTGTATCCCGCTGGCGGCGACGTCAAGAGCCTCCCCAGTTGGGGAACGAAACACGTCTTGGGTCGCCGCCTGAGGGAGACCCGGAGAGTGTGCGGGAGCAAAATTAGCCGCTCGTCCCCATTTTCGATACCGAGGATTACCTTATAAGCAAGATGTCCGTGAAGTAGGCCTACTGGGGATACCACCTAACAAAAAACGCGTCTACAGACTCTACCTCATAGGTGGCGGGGAAAAGAGTTAGGAATGAATAAGTAAAATTGTACGAATTTAACAAAAAATTTGTACAAATGTATGTACAATAAACTTGAGGTTAAGCTTCTATTGACCCCCCAAACATGTCCCAAAAATAAAATTGCGTCCTCTAAAAAATGCAAAATATTGCATTTACGGTCCTTAAATTGTAACATTTCAATGGACTATGTTACGTAGTAGATATAGTACGCATATTGGTAATTATAATATTATTATTATTTTATTATAAAAAAAGATTTTATTTTTAAGAAAAACATGTAACACGTATTACCAAGTAGATATAATATATTACCTGAAAATATTATCAAGTCCAGACGCACCGTCAACACACAATGTTTTAGACTCGAAATAAATTGATCTAAGTGGGACCTACCATATCTGTACTATGTTTAGAGGTTGTTTAGATAACTAACTCTGATAAGCAAATGTATTATACACGAACGCGTAACGTGGAAATTGCATATAACGTAGTTTTCCGTTATTTCAAAATAGGTAAACATTGCTTAAAAAACAAAACAAGATTTACCCTGCGGCTTCACATAATCATTATTTCACCAGAAAGACTTCCACTGTTTTTTTTTTTAAACTAGCTAATTCTGTTGATCGGAAGGGCCTTTACAACTTCACCGTAACTTTGGGGGCGAGTGCTGAAGGCACAGGCCGCAATAGGTAACTAGCATAAAGGTTCAAACCTCGGCTTGGCCGCTACCTATGTATAAAAATTCCCGCGAAATTTGAACCTGGCTAATCCCTACATTTTTTATTCTTAAATAATAAATAAAAAAAAAGGTTCCTAACAGGACCTATGCACCTGCGTGTTATGTGCAGGAGCGTGTATGCATTGTTGTGCGTGTAATGCTTGATGCATGGGCAGTGTCACTGTATCGCGTTGGCAGCGGCGTCAAGAGCCTCCTCAGTTGGGGAATGGAGCAGGTCTTGGCCCGCCACCGGTGGGGGACCCGGAGAGTGTGTGGGAGCAAAGTTAGCCACCTGTCCCCGACGGTGGGAACGGCGGTTTTCGCGGGCGTGGGCGCTGACACGCAAATAAACGTGGTTTATAAGAAAAGATCCTATTACTGCGAGTGATTTTATCGTCGCGGTCGATTAACTATTACGCGGACGCCGCTTTTTGTGGACGGCGTGTCGGACTAGCGACTTCCACTGCTGGATGTAGGTCCTTTTTTACGTGGGATATGCATTTACACATCCCTAATCTGGGAGTGAAGCCTCCTGCGAGCTTTCACCATGCTCGGCAACGAAAGGTCCGATCCCACCTCAGCCACCACAGTGCGATGCTGCTCGACCCACGCAGCACACTCCACCAGAATGTGCTGCACAGTGTCTTCACCCACAGTGGTGAAAAGCCGCTGTCGGTTCCCTCCAGTCTATCTTGTGCAGATACTACCCGAAACAACCGTGTGGCGGTCGTAGGCCTACTCCAAAGCTCAATACCTACTCCTGTACCTGCGGGACATAATGTGGGGCCGCTTACGATTTTTAAATTACTCGCAAAAGCACTAACAGAAGATTTTTTTATCATAAAGCCTTACAATACTTAAGTAATTTCGGATCAATATATTATGTTTATGAAAAACTTTATTTAGGTCTTAGTTGTGTAAAAAAAATACCGCAATCACTAAATGAACAACATATTTGTGACTTTCTATTATCATCGACATCTCATTTAACGCCTGGCATAAATATTTCAATAAAGATTATGTCTGAAATCACAATGATTATAGCTATCTATATCTTTTTCATCTAGATTTATTTTAAGATACATAAACGTTAAATTTTAATTCTTATTTTGGCGTAAGTTAAATTAAAAAATAGGTCTTTTTGTAAAAAATCAACATCCTTAGGATGTCGATTGATTAGTAACGTCAAGAACTAAAGCAACGTTGCGGTTATTGATTTCGCGCGCTAACTTTTATTACAGTAATTATAGTATATAGTATAATACATATATAGTAATTATTAAAAGAATTAATATAAAAAAAAAAACATTGTATTTGATAGAACAATAGACAGAACCCTAAAAAAACTCCACAGACATAATGATTGTTGTATTTTATTGACATAATAATTCGGCGATAAGATTATAAATTATTTCAATAAGAATAAAAGATAAGGAATGTTCAGTGCTATCGACTTCCGACACTTCGACACTTGAGACGAGGCTGAGTAATAGTTAAAACCCTAAAATCACCTGTGTTATAAGTGACAACAGTAAATGGCTGTATTGATAAAGTGCTCGCCAAAAATCCTTTTATTCCTTTTAAGAAAAGGCAAAGGCATTTGATAAGATCCTTATGGTAAGTATGAGATTTCTAATTAGGACAATTCTAAGCGCCGTAAGTCACCACTGGCAACAAACACTGGTCGAAAACTTTCAGGGCCTAAATTGAACAAAGTAATTTGAATTTAATTCTTTGAACAATGAAGCTTAAATCCAATTACGCTTTCTGGATATTATATATGTATATACTAGTTAACAATTACTTACATAATCACGGAACGGAACGGCCCCTAATAAAAAATGTCTTCAATCGATTCATAAAACATAAATACGACCAATGAGTATTAACACTACAGAATAAAAAAAAATACAAAACAGAATCACCCCAGAAGAGAGTTTAAAAAAAATGATGTAGATTGAAACATACACTATACTACATATAACGTATACAAAACAGTTAAAACAGAGATTTAAAAAAAATTACAACTTTTGAAGTAAACAAGTTACAAGATTCAACGCTTAGGCGGACGTTACGCGGGAGGCAATTTATCAATCGAATTCCGTCAATCATGAATTAGAAATGAATGATACAAAAAAAAAAACAGGCAGCCATGTGGACTCCCGTCAGAAGTGCACACTGTAAATTATAGAAAACTATTTTTTTAATGTTTAAATTTTACCATTTGTTAATTGAAATTATTAATATAACCTAAAATCTAACATTTGTCAGGTTTTTACATGTATTAGCGCTCCGAGCAATAATTATCTACATTTTCATATGGTTTATTCATAATCGAAACATACGGTAGGCTGTGTATGTAAGAATACATTTTATTATCTATTTCTAAGAGCCAGCACTTACGCCATAAGAACGCCATCTTATACTTGTCATAATGTAGCACTGACAGCTGTCATCATAGCATTGGTAACGCGAATCTATAAGTTTTTCCCCCTACCGAGAATAGTTTAATGTCGCTAAAGAACTTTTCACGTGAAAAAGTGCACTGGTAACATTAGACCCTTATTGAAATAATTTTCATTCCCGCGTAAGACTTAGTAGAGAATAGACGTTTTCGCTATTTATTTTAGAGATGTGTGGTACATCTTTTAAATATATTTTATGTACAGATTTTGTTTGTTCCCAATTGTATTATAGACTAGCTGTGTGACCGTGGATGCGCCCGCGTTTTATATGCTCTTCACTGATTTTAATTTTTTTTTACAAGGAACTCAATTTTTTTATACTAAGATAAAGTAAAAATATTTCTCATGAACTCAAGCACTTGCCCGTAAAACTGTGCATTGATTCGGATTTTATTCAACTTTTTATGAGTTGTAAATTTTTTTTACGCAGAACCCTTATTATTTTCGAAAATGAAAAGTACCCTAAGTTACCACGAGTAACTTCAGCTATCTACCAAAAAAAGTCCAATCAAAATCCGTCCAGCCGTTCCGGAGATCACCCGGAAAAACACAGATAAAAATTTTAAAAATATGGATTTTGGTTATAAGTATCGTATAAACATTCATATCTATTTAGTAAAAAAAAATAATTTTGACATTACAAACAGACACTTCAATTTTATTTATTAGTATAGATACAGTTATAGATTTACGTTCATAGACAGATAAAAAATTCATAAAACATAGAAATGTGTTGTGTCATTTGTTCTAAAATCCATATGGTTTTCCGTAAAACATTTGTTTAAAGAGTTTGAATATAAAAAAATAAATATCAGTATCGCCCAATACCAGTGGAGATTTACACAATTTCACTTTAAGGTATGATAGACAGTCGATTGACGAAAAATCAAAATTTCACCAGTCAACTCCATTCGGATGTTTGTTATTCCATTAGATTGTAGTAAATTCATCAGCCATGGCCGCGACTGTGGTGAAATGCACAGTAAAACCCATAGTTTAACATCCTCCTTAGATCATGATCGACACGACTCATTTCTTAAGCCATCAATAGATCTGTGAACTGCCTAATTTAATGCAAACAAACAGGTTTCCACGTGCGTAGCATGAACTGGCCTCATTAATACTGGCGTCGGCAATGACTAATAAATAAAATTGAAGTGTCTGTTTTATTGTAAATTGACTGATTAAAAAAAAAATAAAACGCAAGAAATTGTGGAAAATATACAATTCATGTTTTTTTTTACACGGTATAGGTTCAGTGCTTTGACCACAATCTCACCTGATGTTAAAAGTGTCGATGTGGTCCATGACTACACACTAAGCCTAGAGATACTGGTTCTCAAGTAATACTGCCGGAACACATCTATTGATATTTGGCGACAGTTTTGCCACACTTGAGAAATGTAGCTGGGTAGGATGAGCATTGTATGGTTTCCTCACGATGTTTTCCTTCACCGAAAGCTCAAACCAATTTTAAGAGTAGGCTAGGTGGGGATCGAACCAGCGTCGATTGACGCGGAATCCGGCCGCACTACCCGCTGTGCCATAATCGCATATATATGTATTGACGTCGCCGCCAGCGCGATACAGTGACACTACCCATGCATAAAGCATTACACGCAGAACACTGCAAACACACTCCTGCACACTACACGCAGGTACTGTTGGCGACCGATCCAACGAACATTAGAAATAGTTTATTATAAGATTTTATAGAATGTATAGATTACGATTAAATAAAGACAACTATATATATTATTAACGTAGCGCTAGAATATACTGCGCAACAATTATTGAATATGTATCTGAACTTGTGCCGCTTATGTGTAGAATTAGATATTACGTATTTAAATGTATGTTGAAATAGAATTAAGAGATAATAAGATCGAAAACAACACGCATACATATTAAGATTTAGTTCTGCAAGCATTGTTCTTTAAATATCGTGTAGTAAGCTGTCTACAATAGGTTTCACTCACAACTTATGTTAGAATTCATGTTAAATATAATAGATTTGGATACATAACAGAAATAACACACATAGCCAATAAGTTTTAGTTGTACAGACATTATTTCTTGAATATTGTGAAACATAAGCGGTTCATTGAGAGGTTTCTTTTGATCGTAACTTTATATAGAATAGCTTTATAGTGTTACTGTATGTTTTATTGAATAAGGTATTGTTTATAGAATAGATTTATGTAAAATACGTATATATAAGATATTTATTAATGAAAATAAATAAAGAAAGGTGAGCCGGACATAATGAAAATAGATCGTCGAGACGCCTCATTTTGAGGTGTCTACGTTACGGTAAGGTACCTCGCCCGGTCTCTGGGATATAAGCCGACCGGGCGGTACCGAAAAATCAGAGCGCAACGGTACTCGCAAACATTGAAGATCACTAAGAAGAAACAGCAAGATTCGGCTCACCTCTCGCTCACTCAACAAGTTCGCGTTTTTATTTTCCGTCCTGCTCTACCGTGATTGCTATCTCGCTCGCACATCACTAACTACTCCGGCGAGTCAGTTTGTCAAACAACGGGCATCCGGTGTTCACCACGAGGCGGGCCACCGGCGCTCACACCTACCATCTAGTGTGAGTGAGACAACCCGCCCACCCTACGGTTCCACGGTGCTTGGACGAAGGCAAGCATCGCGGCCGTAACAGTTGGTCCTTCGAGCCGGATCCAGTGGACATCAAGATGCCAGTCACCAGAAGCCAAAAGGGTTCATCACCGAAGGAGCAGTCACCTGAAACCGTCCAACAAGAATCAAGCACGACGGAAGCCACATCCTACGAAACGTACGAGACATCGGGAACTGGAACAACCCACGAAACATCAAGCAAAGAAACTGCGACATTGAAGGGAAAAGATCGTCGTGCCGCTTCAACGAAGTCAACACGAAGAGTGAAGGAATTAGAAGCACGAGCCGAACTAGCCGAGCGCGAATTAAAAAGAAGCTCAAGCGGCTACAGCAGCTGCGAAGATACGGCTAGAGCTGATTCAAGCATCGAATGAGGAAGAAGACTCTGTCATAGAAGAACCAGTCGACCGGGAAGAAAACGTCCAAGAATGGGTTCAAGCTACAGTGGAAAGAATATCCGCCAAGGGACACCCGGAGCAAGCACCTATCGAAAAAATTGAAAACGCTCCGACATCCACTGCTAAACCTGAGGAGAAGATCGACTCAACCCGGAACGACAATAGAAAACTGGCAGAGGCAATCGTGAAAGCGATACGCGACGTACCACATAGAGGGCAGGGGGTGCAACCTGAATACATGCACCACCTACCGGCGTTCGACGGCGACAGCAGAGAATGGATCGCCTTCAAAGCAGTATACGAAGACACCGCACCGCTATTCTCGGACGCGCAAAACATGGCGCGTCTGAGACGCGCATTACGCGGATCTGCACGAGAGGGCGTCGAGAGCCAGCTGTACTCCGAGGCGACACCTGGCGAAATCATAGAAGCATTAAAGCGACGATATGGAAGAGCAGACGCATTGGTGCTAGCGGAATTAGAGAAGATAAGAAATCTACCGAAGATCCGCGAAACCGCTCACGACATATGTGCGTTAGCAAGCAGCGTCAGCAACACCGTCGCAACGATACGAGGTCTCAAGAAACCACAATATCTACTGTCGCCTGAGATATTGAGAAGCATCACCGACAAGATGCCTCCACTATTGAAGTTCCGCTGGTACGACTACATCGCGGACAAAGCGGACGAAGATCAAGACTTGAACTCTATGGGAAAGTTCCTGAACAAGATGGCAGACCGATGCGGACCCCCACGCTACGCAAGAAACCGTCGACAAGCGACCACCGATGAGGCGGCAAGCTGCGCACACGACGGTCGATCGCATCGGGATGGAGAAGCCACCGTGTCCACATTGTCGAGAAGAGCACTATCTAAACGAGTGCTCAAAGTACCTGCAGGCACCTACGAAAATGAAGTGGCAGATCGCAAAAGAATCGCGATTATGTTACAAGTGTCTGCAGGGGCGACATCGCAAAGAGTCGTGCAAGCGACCGCCGTGCCCTATATGCAAACGCTGGCATCACAAGACGCTTCATTACGAGAACAAACCCGAAGAACCGAAGCAAGAGAACACAGAAGTCGCAAACAACGTGAGGCTTCCCGCGAACAATACGCGAAGCGCCCGAGCCTATTTAAAGATGATTCCTGTCGAGATATATGGACCGACGGGATCGAAGAAGGTACTGGCTCTGCTGGACGAAGGATCGACGGTCACACTACTCGACTCGTCGATCGCAGCAGAAATAGGACTCGACGGGCCCAAGGAAGCACTCCGCCTAGAAACAGTTGGAGGAAAATCATTATTGAAAAAGGACTCCATGAAACTCAATATGAAGATAAGAGGACTTCATCACTCACGCAAGCGGAGCGTCATCGGGGCACGAACGATCGACGACATGCGTCTAACGCCGCAGGCTCTAGACGAGAAGATTATTAAAAGATGCACGCACCTAAAGAAGATAGCGGACCAGTTGTCATATCGAGAAGAATCGCCTAAATTATTGATCGGGCAAGACAACTGGGCGCTCATCGTCTCGCGAACGACACGCAAAGGAAGACGAGATCAACCAGTGGCATCCCTCACCGACCTAGGGTGGGTGCTACACGGCTACGATGGAGGCGCAGCGAAGATGATCAACTTCGTCACATGCGCGCACGTAGTGACGTCCGAAGAGAAAATAGAAAAGATGATCAAAGATCATTTCGCCATTGAGGCATTGGGAGTTCAACCGAAGCATCCCAGCACCGACATGGAAGCCAGAGCATTGAAAATATTGAACGAGACTAGCCACCGTTTGAGCGACGGACGCTACGAAGTCGGTCTCGTATGGAAAAATGACAACGATGCTCTGCCTGACAATTATAAGTCAGCGGAATCGAGACTGAAGGGCGTCGAAAGGAAACTCGACCGCGACGCCGGATTGAAGAAAGAATACGAAGAACAAATAGAAAATTTATTGAAAAATGGATATGCGGAGAAAGTCGAACACGCATCAACATCGACACGAAAATGGTATCTTCCGCACTTCGCCGTGACGCATCCTACGAAAGGCAAGAAGCGAATAGTATTCGACGCCGCCGCGAAATTCGGAGGCAAGAGCCTCAACGACCTGCTCCTACCCGGACCAGACCTGCTTCAATCACTGTTCGGAGTACTATTACGATTCCGACAGGGGGCAGTCGCGGTTGTGGCTGACATCAAAGAAATGTTTCTTCAGATAAGAATACGACCAGAGGACCGCGACAGCTTAAGATTCCTGTGGAGAGGAGGTCGACGCAGCGGAGCATCGAATGAGTATAGAATGACGTCAGTGATCTTCGGAGCCGCCTGCTCACCCAGCGCAGCGATTTTCGTGAAGAACAAGAACGCTGCAGACTACCAGCATCAATATCCAGAGGCCGTGCAAGCGATAGAACACAATCACTACATGGATGACTACTTGCAAAGCTTCGATAGTGAAGATCAAGCCGTCAAGATAGCGAGCGAAGTCGACGCAATACACAAGCAAGCGAAATTTACGCTAAGAGGCTGGGCGTCGAACAGGACCGACGTAGTGAGAAGATTAGCGCCGAGCACCGGACCGAGCGAAGTCGAACTCGGATCGAAAGAAGAGAAGACGCTGGGCATGCGTTGGTTCACCGCCGAAGATGAAGTAGGTTTCAGAACGAACCTGCGCGAATCCGACGACGACACCGCAGCTAACGAGGCACCAACCAAGCGACAGATCACAAGCGCCGTGATGTCAACCTTCGACCCCATGGGAATAGCGTCGCCGGTACTTATTCAAGGCAAGGCGCTCATACAAAGCGTCTGGCGCAGCGGTGTCGACTGGGATGAAGCCATCGTCGGGAAAGACATTGAAACATGGAAGAGCTACGTAGAAAATCTACGCACTCTGAAGAACCTACGCGTACCGAGGTGCTTCACGCATTCGAACACTGAGGGGGGAGCTACACGTGTTCACCGACGCCAGCGAATCCGCGTACGCGTGCGCGGCGTACTGGAGAGAACGAGTCAGCGAAGGACATCATCACGTCGCGCTACTAGCCGGAAAGGCGCGGGTCACACCACTCAGACCCGTGTCTATTCCAAGGCTAGAGTTACAGGCTGCGCTACTCGGCACTCGCATGGCGCGATCTATAGAAGAGGAGCTGAGCGTCCGGGTGACAAAGAAAACCTACTGGACTGACTCCAGTACAGTCCTGTCATGGATAAAATCCGACCCGAGGTCTTTCAAGCCGTTCGTCGCACATCGTCTCGCCGAAATAGAAGACACTTCCAAACCCCAAGAGTGGCGCTGGGTACCCACATCGCAGAATCCAGCCGACGATGCCACACGAAAGACACCCAGAGGTTTCGACGCGGATCATCGTTGGTTCAACGGTCCCGCCTTCCTGCGACGCGAAGAAGACAGCTGGCCTGAACCGCGGACTGTCAAGGTAGAATCGACCGGCGAAGAGAAGGACAGGTTCACGATAGCAACCCTGACGACGTCAAATGGATATCCCACGCCGGACCCTGAGAGATTTTCAAGCTGGCGTAGGTTATGGAGAGCAACCGCGAGAGTGCTACAATTCATCGCGCTATGCAGGGCGCGAAAAGAAGCTACGAACGTATCGAAGAAAATCGAAAATAACGACCCGACGTGGAGAATCACTAACAAAAAGAAAAATCTCGCGAAAATAGAAGCAGTCGCGATAAGAGACAGCACACGACTCTTGTATATCGACGCGACTTACTTAGAAAAAGCTGAGAAATTATTATTGAAGCGGAGCCAATGGGAAAGTTTCGGAAAATCAGCGCTTACGCACGAAAAATTAAGAAAATTCGACGTCATAGCAGAAGACGATTTGCTACGAGCACGGGAGCGAGCAGCCGGGAGCGATGGAAGCAGAGTCGCCAAGACGAGGAGTTGGTGCTGCGCACGAGGGGGAGGATGTTGGCGACCGATCCAACGAACATTAGAAATAGTTTATTATAAGATTTTATAGAATGTATAGATTACGATTAAATAAAGACAACTATATATATTATTAACGTAGCGCTAGAATATACTGCGCAACAATTATTGAATATGTATCTGAACTTGTGCCGCTTATGTGTAGAATTAGATATTACGTATTTAAATGTATGTTGAAATAGAATTAAGAGATAATAAGATCGAAAACAACACGCATACATATTAAGATTTAGTTCTGCAAGCATTGTTCTTTAAATATCGTGTAGTAAGCTGTCTACAATAGGTTTCACTCACAACTTATGTTAGAATTCATGTTAAATATAATAGATTTGGATACATAACAGAAATAACACACATAGCCAATAAGTTTTAGTTGTACAGACATTATTTCTTGAATATTGTGAAACATAAGCGGTTCATTGAGAGGTTTCTTTTGATCGTAACTTTATATAGAATAGCTTTATAGTGTTACTGTATGTTTTATTGAATAAGGTATTGTTTATAGAATAGATTTATGTAAAATACGTATATATAAGATATTTATTAATGAAAATAAATAAAGAAAGGTGAGCCGGACATAATGAAAATAGATCGTCGAGACGCCTCATTTTGAGGTGTCTACGTTACGGTAAGGTACCTCGCCCGGTCTCTGGGATATAAGCCGACCGGGCGGTACCGAAAAATCAGAGCGCAACGGTACTCGCAAACATTGAAGATCACTAAGAAGAAACAGCAAGATTCGGCTCACCTCTCGCTCACTCAACAAGTTCGCGTTTTTATTTTCCGTCCTGCTCTACCGTGATTGCTATCTCGCTCGCACATCACTAACTACTCCGGCGAGTCAGTTTGTCAAACAACGGGCATCCGGTGTTCACCACGAGGCGGGCCACCGGCGCTCACACCTACCATCTAGTGTGAGTGAGACAACCCGCCCACCCTACGGTTCCACGGTGCTTGGACGAAGGCAAGCATCGCGCCGTAACAGGTACATAGGTCCTGTAAGGAACCTTTTTCTTTTTTTTATGTTAATAAAAAATGTAGGGAATAGCTAGGTTCAAACTCGCGAGAGAGTTTTACACTCAGGTGACGGCCAAGCCGAGGTTCGTACCATTTTGGTAGCCCTTGTGTTAGTCACCTTTTGCGGCTGAGTGCCTTCAGCCCTCGACCCCAAATTCACGGTGAAGCTATAAAGGCCCTCCCGGTCAACAGCGTTAGCTAGGTTCGAAAAAAATAATTATGTATTGTTTATAATCCGTAATGTACTCCATAATAAATAAATAAATATATACTGTTCGAGTTAATCACGACTGTAATCAAACGAATCGCGCTGGGCCCTAGTTTAAAAAACGATTCGGGGTCGTGATTAACCCTGGCCGACCTGCGATTCGCAGTAGACCAAAATAATGACTTATAGATCGACACTTACCTCTCGAGTAACGCCGGTGTCCTGCTTCACCTTCCTTAGCCCGTGTGTAGTAACCAGTGTATAGTGTGAATGTGTGAACTGAGTAATAGCTAGGAAGCCTTAACAATCAACAAACAATCAATTTAACGTTTAACGCTAATCACAAACAACTTTCATCTATAACAACGTGTATGCTCGCGTCAAGTTATTACCAAACTGAACTCTGCGACAATTCTCGCGGGTACTACGGCAGAATTCAAGTGTCCCTTTTTTTCAATTATGATCAATAATTAACATATACATTCACCAAAATAGCCACCATGCTGTAAATAAAAATAAATGTATAATTCCATCGAAAAGTCATTGGCATATTGCTACATATTAAAGTTTATACTAATATACCTCTACAAAAGATGTGTCAGACCCGTTCTGACATACTGCGCCTCTGCTTTTGCACGTATGGCAAAGTCACATAATCTCTCCTTACGGAGGATCCAAAATCGTTTCGTAAGAAAAACCGTAGGCGCCCAATAGTTCCAGAGGGATGTCGATCTACATGAAGACATGGACCTACCTTCAATCGAATCCGTTATGAAGTTCGCTCTAGCAGTTACCTCGCCTCAGAAAGAAGACAAATTACCGCCCCTTAAATATGTATATTTTAAATAAAGGTAATTTTTTTAAGAAAAAAAAAAAACAAAACAAATTTCTTTAATATATAAAATATGTTTTATAAAGTTTATATATAAAAACCTGATTGACAGATCTATCAACACAGATCTCAAGCCGCTGGAACCTGCAAACTTGAAATTTTGGCAAAAACTAGATAGATACCTTTCTGGATGTAAAAAACCACTAAGAAACGATTTGTGGAAATTGTCTACGAACGAATAGATTGATATGTGAATTTTTTCTGTTTAAACTTTACCTAATCGATTTTTACAACCAAACGGGCACCGCGGAGCCCCCTAGTTTTTGGCGTCCCGGAAAAATACCCGGCTTTCCCTGCCCCTAGAGTGGACGCTGAGAACCATTAGTTACTTATAGAAATTACATCCTAACACGCACAACACTGCATACACACTCCTGTACACAACACGCAGGTACATAGGTCCTGTAAGGAATCTTTTTTTTATGCTAAATAAAAAAATGTAGGGTTTAGATAGGATTCAATTCGCGAGAGAGTTTGTACACTCAGGTAACGGCCGAGGTTCGTACTATTTTGGTAACCCTTGTGCTAGTTACCTTTTTGCGGCTGAGTACCTTCAGCAGTCGCCCCCAAAGTCACGATGATGCTGTAAAGGCCCTTCCGGTCAAAAGCGTAAGCTAGGTTCGAAAAAAAAAAATTACATCTGAAACGTCTGGTGGTAGCCGCCGCGTCTTACACAATCTGAACGACCCCGAGGATGAAATAACGCATCTTTGAGATTTTTAGCTATAGTCGAGTTAGCTAGTAAATCCCGCGGAGTTTGCGTCTAAGCCGAGATCTCCCCCAAAGATATCCACAACGACCGGTCTTGTTCCACCCGCATCCAACGGATTCCTGGGACTTTCACCAGATCGTCGGTCCACAATGCGGAGGCTTACCCATGCTGCGTCTTCATCAGTTATCGTTTCTACGAGCAATGTGCCCAGCCCATTATCTTGAGCCACTATGTTTAGCAATTCTACGGGTAATGTCGCTTTCTTTGGTTCTCCTGGGGATCTCCTCAGTCCTGATTCCGACATGTAGTGAAACTCCGAGCATAGTCCAAATAAAGTCATACCTAGTCGATATTAACTAAAAAGACAAATAAGGTGAAACTTAATTTATTTATTTATGATAAATGTGAATTTAGTACATTCCTATTATTTTCATTATGAGGCCCGGTATTGGGGGGCTTCTTCTGCTTCTTGGCTTTTGGTTTGGGCCTCTTCATCATCATTTCCTGTGGTATTGGAATCTCCCCGATGAAATCGACGCCGGGCCCCGGTTTCAAGACCATGCGGTACCCACCACGCTTGTGAACACTCTCAGCCGGTATGAATCGATTACGGCAATTGTAGAAATGGTAATCCCTTTAAATAAATAACAATAGTTTTCGTTTTTGAAGACATCGCTTTGAAAGGTTCTCGTTTGTCGTGCTCATGGACATGTTATGAGAAGAGAGGAAGCGCATGGGGGTCAAATATAAATGTGGAAGTATGGAACAGTAGAGGAAGGCCAAAGAAAGTGTGGATGGAGTGTGTAAGAAAGGATATGAAAGAAAAAGAAGTAAATGAATAGATGACGATTTATAGGGGCGTATGGAAGAAGAAAACATACTGCGCCGATATAAAATAGGTTGGGAACAGGGCATGAGAAATGATGATTTTTTTTATCGCTGGACCACGATCATCTTATTAAGAATGTACCAATGTAGGGAGGGGACCCTGAATGGTGATTACGTAAGCAATAGTTACTTTTTGATTTTGTTTTAATGATGCCAACACTTATTTAATCATGGAAGGATGTACCGAAATGGTCCTTAAGTAATACCTAATAATACCTCATATCTATGAACTGGAACGGAGCAAAGACTCGATCGGTAAATGCTCTCTTGTACTCGTTCCAGCGACACTTGAGGAGTTCATTGCTCTCGAGCGAATAAAACTTCTTGTGAACGTACTCGTGCAGACTTTTCTCGAACATAGGTAGCGTACGATAGTTCTCACCAATAGACTTCATCACATCTGAGAATGGTGTTAAAAATGGTATTTTTAAACGTTTTAGATCGAAG
Source organism: Samia ricini (assembly GCA_014132275.2). Taxonomy (NCBI): domain Eukaryota; kingdom Metazoa; phylum Arthropoda; class Insecta; order Lepidoptera; family Saturniidae; genus Samia; species Samia ricini. The sequence goes on from AP028167.1 coordinate 5,917,887, forward strand.
TCGATTCTTGCATTGAACCAGAGCTCGAAGTTTTTGGAGGGATCTCAGTCTGCCATGTAGCAGTTATTGTTTTTTAACCTAGATTAGTCTACACTAATATCATAAAGAGTAAAGATTTGTATTTTTGCATTTTCACTACTGGACCGATTTGGATGAAATTTGGTATGGAGATAGTTTGAAATCCAGGCAGTGACATAGAGTAGTTTTTATTCCAAAAATTAAACGGTAACGGGAACTGGGGATGTATGACCGAATCGAAGGACCTTGAATTATTTCGATAGCTTTGTCGCCGATCCTAGGGCTTCCTACTCCTTATCAATTGTTCTGGCTCACCAAATAACCGCACCCAGTAGTAACAGTGTCGACTTACCTGGTGTGCCGATGCAGATACTTCGCCCTGCTATGATGCACAGCTCCGTCCACTGTGTCTTCTTGATGTTGAGCGGCCGCTCTTTTCCGTAACCAATTTCACTATAGCTACTTTTAATATGCAAGCACGCACAAACGTTGAACACGTTTTGAGCTTAAAATAAGCCAAAATAATATCCAAGTCGATTTGATTGTAAAATGTTCCGAGGAGACCGTGTTGCGTGATTGAAAAACCGTTGGCGAGAGAGGGGCGCCACCAAGCGTCGAAACACCGAAAACAACCGGGCACAGATTACATGGTGTTGCCTGAACAGGAACTAAGCGGGTAAAATCGCGGAGAGCAGTTAGTGTTATGTAATTTTTGTAGCGTTTTACGTGATATATACATATAGTTTGCGTTATTCTGCACAAGTGAAGTCCATTGAAAATAATGACGCAGTACGTTTATTCTTAGATGCCACAAAAAACTCCATGGAAAGTTCTATCACAATAAGGATATGTGACGAGAATCCCGTTTTACTGGAGCTTAAAAACGTTGACTCAAGACTGTAAACAAAACTTATCACATGACGCTGGCAGAATTGTGTAGGTATGTAAGTCGCACACTGAAATTAACCAAGATAAGGGGAAGGGGTCGACAAGGTCGAAAATTATGCTCACTTAACACATGAACGACTACATAGCGAATACTAACTTGATCTAGTGAATGATCGTCATAATTTTAATATTAGAAGTAAAGACGAGTTGGCCGTCCCACGCTTTAGGCTAAGTAAGTCTAATAAAAGCTTAATAGGTAATAGTATTCGGTTTTACAAAAAGATCCCAAGTAACATTACCGATTTACCTGACAATAAGTTCAAGTATTATGTCAAGCAAGTTTTAATCTCAAAAGGTTATTATAGGGTGGATCCTGCTTGCCGGCTCCCCTCCGTGGGACCTGGAGGCTAGGGCTCTCGCCGCCTTGTATAGGTGGTGTAGGGATCGTTCGGATAGGATGCAACGCCCGATGCCTCGAGAGATCGAGGCGCGGCGGGCGGAGCTCAGTATCTCGATCGTCCTAGAGGGGTGGGAAAGGCGCTTGGAGAATTCCGGCGCCGGGGTCGCTACAGTGGAGGCCATTCGGCCCCACCTTAGGGCCTGGTTAGGGAGGACTCACGGAGTCTTGAGTTATCGCCTTACGCAGGTGCTGACGGGGCTCGGGTGCTTCGGCAGCTACCTGAATCGTATAGGAAGGGAACTCTCTCCGTGTTGTCATCACTGTGCCGGCGGAGTCGTCGACGACGGGAGTTCTTCAGGAACTTGGCGTCTGACGTAGGTAGGGTCCTCTCCTTGCCGTCGCTCGTCAGGGCGATGGTCGGGAGCTCTAGGGCTTGGGCGGTTGTCTCTTCCTGTTGCGAGTCCGTCATGCTCGCAAAGGAGGAGGCAGAGCGGGAGAGGGAGCGGGCATCGCTCCCCAGCCGAGTGAGGCGTGTCGCACGCCGGGGCACCGGACGCAGTCGTCCGGGCGCTCGCCGAGGTCGCCAAGCCTTGTAAAATAACTTGACGTCGGACCTCTCGTGAGGTATGGCGCTGTCAGGGCCTCCGCAGAATACATGTATAATGTGCCTCCGGAGGATGTGTCATCTTTGCGCCGGTTAGGGACGTGGAGTGTTTAGTCAGTCGGTCTCAATAGGAGGCCAAACTGGCACGCGGGTCACCACCAGGAGAAATGCCTTGTCTGTCGCGAGGATCAACGTATGTAAAAACTGCGATTCGTGCATAGGTCCGAGCGTTCAATGAGCAGATTTAAACCACGTAAAAAATGGGTGAATAATTACGTGAACGATAGTGATTTCTGGAATTAACCCACATCTCTGTGCTCACCCGCTAACATTATTAAGACTATGATTGGTGTAGTTTATTATATTAAAAAAAAATGATATGTATTATATTTATTAAAAAATAAAGAACCAGATCAAGTTTTTCCCTGCGCTCTTCTCGGCTGGGTTGTTTCCCGAACCGGTGGTAGGGTTTTAGACGTTCATAAAGACGTTGTTTCGCGAACGAGGTATGTGAAGAACACATATTTATTTCGTTCGTGCGATATGTATAATAAGATGTTTACTAAAATTGATATATTTGCATGCCCCATCAGTTCCTTTAAAAAATTGCTAAAAATAGTTTTAAATTTATAGTGTTTGCCATAATATTTTTTATAGCTTGTAATGATGGAGGTATTAGTGTTGTTATATTTACTTTCATAATTATAATTTTAGTGGAAACTTGACTGGTTTATGTATTATTGTTATGTAATTTCATATGTGTATATTATTAACTGTGTGTTTCCCAAATAATTAAATAAATAAGCGCTTTCTTAGGGCCTAAATTGAATAAAGATGTTTTTTTGATTTGATTAGATTTAATTAACTGGCAGAAGGAAAAAACAACTTTGTTGTGATACTATATATAGTGTGCTAGCAACTCCGGTCGTATTTAATGGGATTATGAGTTTTTTGGCGGGATCTCAATCTGTCATGTAGCAGTTATTTTCTTTAATTCATTAAACTTGTGTATTTGACTCTATATCATGTAATCTTGGTGGCGTTTTTGTGTGTTATAATTTAATTATTGTGTACAGCTTTATTATGGAAAATAATGCGTAACATTTGGTCTGAGATGCCGACAAAGCTCCATGAAAAGTTCGAGGAGGAAATGGCCACCGTTTCGCTGGAGTTTGGTTACGCTGATACAAGATTGATAATAAATCTTACCTACTTGACACTGGCACAAATTGTGTGTACACAAATTGCCATAATCTAAGAGTGAGATTACAAAATAGACAGAAAATAGTTTGGCGCAGTTATAAAGTAGGTACAAAGAAAATCCGGTAGGGATTAGATATTATTACTTAGCTTTGCACCTATCTTTGTTACTTTCTTCGCCACCCTAAAGTTGACTGGGAGAAATACCTAAGGCATTAAGTCCGCCTTTGTACATAAATGTGTGCAAAAAGCGTTAAATAAATAAACATTATTTTGTCTAATAAGATAATTGAATAACTGTTAGCAGAATTTAAAAAACTATGTAAAAATTATGCCATTGCTTAAGCACAATATTTAAAGTTTTGCTTATTTTTGCTGAAAAAGGGAGAGTCAAAAATAGCTTACGTAATCTTGTACGACCTCCTCTTAGTGATTCACAAATAGTAAGAAGTGACTGAAAGGAAGATAATCCCAGAAACATTCCCTTCAATAATGTTTACATATTTCGTTTTTGAAAATATTTGTTTATTAAATAGGTACATACCGCCATCGATTTTAACATCTGGTTTCGGTCTGGAAAAATGTTTACATATAGTGTACCGATTAGACATAATAATTCTTTTAATTAGCCGATACTACTTTACAGGTATAGAATATGTCACAATTTTTTTGTGATTATTCTTTTTTTTTTTTTGCTATTTTTATAGGTTAGGTAGGTACCGTTGACGGATTTACTCTGTCTACGTTAGGTACTATAGCAAATTAAAAGAAAAATCTTATTTTAAAGTTGAAATATATTTTTATCTTCACCATATGTTGTGTTTTTTTAACTATTCATCTACCTTATAAAACTTTTTTGAATGTGAAAGAACAAAATATAGTTATTAGAACAGTATCGTAAGTTTTGTCTGTTATTACAATACTCAACAACTCAACATACTTCTGTATATAGATACAGTTTAAAATTATTTAAGACAAACAGTAAATTATAAATATTCCTGAAGAATCAATTCTACCTAAACATGTTATGGGAACAAAAATTGTGACATTGGCGAATACGAAAATTACGGATGAGCATAAAAACTGTCAAGAGTGTCAAACAAATTTGCGTATAATATTTACGTTCCAGTGTTTTGTGACAGATTTTCTATTATGTGATTATAACATAAAAACTGAAGCTATTCTTAAATTTATTATGCAGCTATAAAACACAGGGAAATAACATTTTTTAAATATGAATAATACAACGGACGGTACCAGTAAAACGATAAAACTAAACATTTGCAGTTGTTGTTTTGAAAGTGGACGTTTTAAAGATATTTCTGCAGAATACGATGTATGTGGCCGTAAAGAAGTCTACGAGGATATGTTACGTGATACTTTCAATGTTCAAGTTAGTTTTTACAATAATAACTTCATTTAAATACATTTATAATCCTACAAACATGCGACGCATTTGCTGACTAAAAACAGTGATAAAAACTTATAAACTATAGCAGGCTGTTGTTTTATGTTGTGTGTTCTTGCTCTGAAAAAGCAGTCTCTCTTTAATGTTATCACACCGAAATTAAATTCAAAATTATTGTCGACCTATACCAACTCAGTAAGTCTGTTTTGCTAATCTTCATCATCACATGCCCTCAATTACCCTGAGCTTTCGGTAAAGAAAACCATTGTGAGGAAAACATAGCATGGTGGTAAGGCATTTTCTAATAATGCCCACCTGAGTAGCAACCCCCCTCAAGTTTGGAAACCTGTCGCCAAATACCAATAGGTGTGTTCTGGCAATATCACTTGAGAAGTAGTACCTCTAGGCTTAGTGCCTTTGCCATCCTGGACCACATTGTCATCGAACATAAGACGCTCAAAGCACTGAGTCTAAATGTACTGTGTACATTTAAAAATTATTAATGAATTTATTTTCTCAATATAAACTATTTCAAGTGTAAGTCTATGAAAACAAATAAAGAGAGTTATTTTTTTTTACAGAAAGTAACAACATGAATATGTTCCTATTCAATATGAGTGGACTTCAAATTAATGACACACTTCTGTTCTTTATTTATCAACCCTGCATCATAATATATATCTTTACACAGTATTTTTCTGAAATAGTATAAAAACAATAAGGATGTTGCTTTGTTCTTGCACTTAATTTATTTTTATTTTTATAGGTCATTTTAAATACACTTTAAAACATTTTTTTAGTTGAGACAATTCTAAGATTACTTGTATACTTAAATAGCTATATTGAAGCTTTTAAAAAGATCTTGCACTTGGCATTATATATGAGTGAAAAATGGACAGTAGTAATTAGCATTCATTGTATTATTTATCTCTGTTTGTTATTATGTAGAATGTTTAAAATTAAGTAATTTCAACATTTTAAGGAGTTATCCTTAAATCATGTGGCCTTAAATGGAGTTTAGACTGTACTTGAAAAAGTTAATAACTTTTATAAATCTGAAGCCTTCTGAACAAAGATATTTGATTTTTTTTAATCAAATTTTCAGATATACCATGAGGACAAAAAACCAGTTACAGGGTACATCTGTGATGAGTGTATACTCAAATTGAAACAGGGAACTGATTTTAAACTGATGGTCTTGGAAAATCAGGAACGATTTGTAAAAGCATTAGACAATTTATTTCAAGATATAGAAGGTAAAACATGTATAGTATAAAACAAAGATTGTTTATGTTTCTATCTGTTGCATTTATACAAAGCGCAGTAATTATCACAAACTATATTATTTATATAATAAACTAGTTAACTTTTTTCACAACACACACTTTTTACTATAATGAGGACAGACAGAATATAAGAAATATTTTTGGGTGCCAGGTTTGGAATGTTGCCAGAGTGATATTTTAACTTTCCTAACACTATCTGTTTCATTATCCCTTTGTAATGTTAGCTTTTAAAATAATTTATTTTTGTAATACTTATTATATTATTATTATTTATATATCTTAATTTTATTTATTTATTTAATTCATTAAGAATACCCGAAGGTTTTCTATTTGTTTCTTCATGTCAACTGTCAGTATATCTGCTAATGTAATATGAGTTTTTAATCGATTTATTGAGGAGGCAGTTTAAGAATGTTTTAAATTTGAAAATTTGGAACATTGAGAAACAATAGAATTTTAAGAGCATTAAGCAAAAGGAATGGATACTGTCATCATTAAAATTTCATTATACCATGCAGACTTGGATGAGGCAAGCAAAGATCATAGTCGATCAGGAAATTATTATGACCTATACAGGCATACTGTTCAACAAATTCTGGTAAAAGTATTGCATTGCTATATGGAATGAGTTTCTTTGCTGGCCAGGTTTATTATACATATTTAGTTTTTTTACATATTTTATGTAAGGGAGAACCTTCCGTTTTTATAAATGTTATATTGTTTTCATATTTTCATTTCATTTTATTCCTTAATCTTAATTAATTCAATTGTCCTCTCGACAACTTAACTGCTCCTAAACTATATAAAATATTTTGATTTAAAAAAAAAATTCTTTAGGTTATATCTGCAAGCAATAGGTAAGGGTAGGCAATAGGTAAGGGTTGGCAATAGGTAAGGGTAGTGCGTAAAGCAATAGGTAAGGGTAGTGCGTAAATCAATAGGTAAGGGTAGTGCGTAAGACAATAGATAAGGGTAGTGCGTAAATGCATTTCCCCTAAACAAAAAAAAAAGGTTATATCTGCAATCAGTTCCACTATTAGCAGATGTATTGAAGGCATATATTTTTGCGGGGTGAGCCTCCACTGAGAGCTTCTTCCCCTTTAGGTCAGAAAACATTACTCTATTTGGAAAATGTATTTTCTTGTGAGCCTTTTACTGTAACTTTATTTCTTTTCAAATTCTGACAAATAGTGTATGAATGTAATAAAATTAATAAACTGTGTGGGCATTAATTTTTACTTCTAATTGGTCTTTATTGCTTCGAGGATTATTGTATCTATAGTGTGATTTGTTAGATTAATTCAGCACAGGGTTCTTCAAATATTACGTAAGCTTCATCGGGAGTGTTTGTGACGTACTTCTTTTCGATGAATTGCGGTGGGAGGGTCTGAATGGTGATTACCTAGGCAGAATTTACTTAATCTTTGTTTTTTTTTTTAATTTGCCAATGTTTATGTATTGATGTAGGCCTAGGCCCATCACTATGACAGTTTGTATTCAATATTTTTACCGGTATCTGTGATTTTTTTTTTTTTATAGTCCCCCGCCGTTTCCCCTGGCATAACCAGGGACCTTATTACTACGATTCTCTTTATATGTGTGCTCTTTTGTTGTTGTTTTTATTATTCTTTAAAGCGTGTTCTTTTGCTTCTTAATTTTCTTTGTTTCATCACTTTATTTTCTTTATTGAACTTAGCCTACATCTTAAACCTATCATTAATTATACATGTCAAACTTATTTATTAAAATTACAATGTTAATATATTACGTCAATTACACAACAAGACATAGACAAAGCAACAAAGACAGAGGTAGAAACAGTGACAGTTCATAGTCTTATTCAGATTGAAACGAGATTTGAAAAGAAACTTAATCTAGAACAACAAATGGTATCTGTGATTATTATTTTGCTTGTATACTGCAACAATGGATATAGCTGCCAATACATCTATCGCATTCTTTTTTCTTTCCATCATCTTCAGGTCAAGTAAAATGCAGTATGATATCTTATCTGTAAAGGTATGTACTTATTTACAGGTACTAAAAACCAAGAGGTAGACTTGTCAAAAATTGAAGCAGTGAAAATAGAACCTACAGTTGAAATGGAAAATCAATTCGACAATATTAACTTTAACAACGAACAAACTGTTGATGATTTTTGATGATGATGATGATGATAGTGAGATAATTTTTTTGTTATAAAGCGATTTTGGTTCAATAGTTAAGAACAATGCCATTTTAATCGTATGCCTTGTGGTTAACAAATTAACATTTAATAAGGGATTGTCTGAAATTCTCATACTTTGAATTACATCTAGGAAATTTTGTGAGCCGTATGTTGCTACACGTAAAGTACAATTGTACGAATGTAAATATTTACTCAAGAAAATTTGTCTTAATTATGGCTTCAAGTTAGACAGTGCTTGTAATTTGAAAACCACAGCAATAAATATACAATTGTTGGTTAACGCAAATTACATACAATTACAAAAAGGAACATTTTATATATTTGTTTATTTCAGAAGTTTTAACTAATATAAAGTTAGAGATGTCAACAGTAAACAATGTGGGACAAAGTGTCGTGAGAACTCGATCTAAGAAGTCTGCGAAAGGTAAGTTAACCTCAAATAATGTGGATTATTAAAATCACTTTAAAACACTTTTATTGCTATTCCATTTCACATAGAAGAATGATTCCACTAGAGATGAGTGTTTATAAGATAAGTGAAGGCGATACTCGAGTTATTTGAACGAAAACTTCTTTCAACCTGTCTTGGGTGTAAATAATTTTTTGAAGTAAAAACTTCTTTAGCGGTGTTTCGCGATTTTCGGTAGGAGAACAACTTTTCGATTCGCGTTACCAATGCTATGACGTCATCCGTCTTACGCATCCTGTCGTATGTTTTGATTATGAATAAACTATATGCAAATGTAAATAATTATTGTTCGGAACCGCAATAGATGTAAAAACGAGACAAATGTTAAATTTGTTAGGTTATGTTAATAATTTCAATTAACAAATTACCTATGAAATTTACACATAAAAAAAAACAGTTTTTTTTTAACGTTTTGAGTTTTGACTTCTGTCGGTATTGCTCTACTAGGCAGCCCTAGTTTTTTCATAGCACCAAGATATATAAATTTATAGATATGTATAGATTTAGTATTAACTAAACTAGAGAGAATTATATTTAAAAAAAAACAACAAATTTTAGAGGGATTCTGGATTAGTTGGATGTGAAAACGAGAGATTTATCTGGTGACGCAGATATAAAAGTATTTTTTTACTCGATATAGGCTCAGTGCTTTGACCTCAATCTCACCTGGTGTTAAGTGACGATGTGGTCCAGGATGGTAAACACACTAAGCCTAAAGATACTTGTTATAAAGTGATGCTGCCGGAACACTTATTTCTTACTTATTATTTGGCGACATGTTTTGTAACTTGATGATGGTAGGTACCCAGACGGTCACGCCCTACCACCATGCTATAGTTTCCTCACAGTGTTTTCCTTCACCGAAGCTCAGGCTGATTTTAGAGTTGGATAGGTGGTTTTGAACCCACGTCCATTAACGCGGAATCCGGCCGCACTATCCACTGCGCCTCATCGCTTCATTGAACAGATGTCAATATTATGAATAAATAAAAACATTGTCATTCTCAGACGAACTACGAAAGGAGAAGAATCGGTCTAAAATAATAGAACGCCGTGGAAAAGGTCCAATCCTAAGAGAAAACTCTTTAAGTATTATATCTAACTCTACTGTATGCGTTTTTCAATGGAATAAAAGTAGATACAGATGTTTCTGCTGCAAAGAACCCTTCAATGATATAAAATCACTCAGAGAACACACAGATTCAAAACATAACCTACAAAATATAGAAAAGAAAATAATCTCCCAACAGAATCGCTTAGTGAAAGTAGAAATATCCGATCTGTTTTGTAAAATTTGCAATAAAGAATTTCACGATTTGAATGAATTAAAAAAAACTCATTTGTGCGACGACCATAGAGTTTTATCATCGAACGAGGATTTACTAGTGCCGTTTAAAATACAAAATGGTGGTTTGACATGTCAAATCTGTAAGGAGGTTTTCACCGTTTTTAGGTTATTAAATATCCACATGAATAAGCATTTCCAAAAGGAGGTATGTTATATATGCGGCGCGGGTTTCTCTAATTTGGTATTTTTGAATCTGCATAAAAGCAGGTTGCACCGTCCCTTGCGTTGTAAAGAATGCGATCTCGTGTTTAACTCGAGAAGCGAGAAAAAGTTACATGACGCTAAAGTTCACGGTTGGAAACATGAGAGGAAATTCCGTTTCCCCTGTCCGTATTGTAGCGAGCGATTTTTCCAGGAGAATTTACGTGTTTTACACTTGGTCGAGGCACACGATATGGTTAGGCCGGAATTGAAATGCGGTCTCTGTCGTAAGAACTTCATAACACGCAGCCTTTTGAACAATCACGTCAGAAATGTGCATATGAAGGAGAAAAATCATAAATGTGACGTGTGCAATCATTTGTTTTATAATAAGTCTGACGTCACAAGGCATCAGGTAACGCACACTGGCGAAAAGAAATATAACTGTACGACTTGTAATAATAACTTCGCGACTAAAGACTCTTTAAGGCGGCATATAAAGAGGACGCATTTGCATTAAAACTTCGACAAAAAAACTCATACCATACTGTATTTACCTATTCAATTATTTAAAAAAAAGAAACCACTGTATTATAAGAACTTACCACTAAAATTGAATAACTTAAACGATTAGCATAATTTTAATGCTAGTAATAAACGTAAATTAACAATTTCATATTTTAGACTTAGTAAAAGTAGGTTAGATTTTACAACACAATCTTTATGTACAGTACCTATTTACCGAACAGTAAGTTCAGAACTTATTGTTGACAGTCCATGTCTCAAACAAGTTTTTAATTTACAAAGGTCAGTATAGGGTGGATCATTATGTCAACGACGGTGTGGAAGGTCAACGACGAAGGGTGTCCACCCTTCTCTGTGTGCATCTACTAATAAACTTTCTAACTAGGAATGGAATAGTTCCTTAAAAACAGATCGAGTTTGTGGCAGTCTCTTCTCGATGACTGGATTGTTTTTCGAACCGGTGGTAGTATTTTGGCGTTCATATGCGCCGTATCAGGGCCTAAATTGAATAAAGTATTTTTGAATTTGATTATTATCTATAAATATTTTGTATCGTTTCTATATAGATATTTATATGAAAAAATAAATAAAATACGATATAAAATTATTAGTTTTTTATTAGACGTTCCTTTGAAAAATATAAAAATAACATCAATTATATACTTGAATACGAATAGTTACGAACAAAAACTGAAGTCGAAAAAACATCTTTTGAACCTCGATTCTTTTTTAAAACAATTCAATAAAAAGAATCGTTTACAGTGCAATGAAATCACTTTGTACCATTTCTATTATTTCCAGAATAGATACAAATATTAAACCCTTGAAAACAAATATAAAAATTCTTTTGTAATTTTAAGAAGAATTAATATACATATTTAATTAGTTATAACGAAAAGTATCGTATTCATTCATTTTTATTTTTTACACTCATAGTAAGATAGTCTAATAAAGTAGGAAATAGATACGCAGACCTGGTATTAAGTGGTCACAGTATTCTATAAGAATTATTAATAACTAACATAAAACTATTAAGGGAATTCTTTAGATTAGAACTTTTTTCTAAAAGAGAAAAGAAAGACCTTGTTTTATGTTTAAACTAGCTTTGTGCCCGCGTTTCATATATTCTTCATGAATTGAATTTTTTTATACGGAACCCTACTTGTTTTGAAAAATTAAAAGTACACTAAGTTACCAGGTGTAACTTCAGCTATCTACCAAAAAATGTCCCGTCAAAATCGGACCAACCGATTTGGAGATTACAAACAGTTACAAAACCCATTACAAACACACCAAAATTTTAAAAATTGTATTTTTAGTATAGGTATCGTATATACATTTATATCTATTTAGAAAAAAAATTACATTACAAAGAGACACTTCAATTTTATTTATTAGTATAGATATAGATATGTAATTTCTTTTACTCATTTCTACTTGTATAGTGGCAATCTGCGATTTATATACACAAGTCTGTCAGTGTCGTGTGATAAGTTATGTATTAAATCTTTTAGCAAGATTTCTAAGATCCAGCAAAACAGGTGGCTCAACTTGTTAGAATTTCCATGAGGTTTTCGTGGCACCTCTAAATAAACATTTTGCATCAGTATTTCCAATACACTTCACCTGTTCATAATAACCAAACTATATCATATATGATGCCACAAAAATTACACAATATAGGGTCAAGTACGTAAATTAATATATTAAATACTATGTATATAACTCCTATGTAATTTTTATTAAAATAAACACCTTAATGTAAGCAAAAACAAAACGCTAACTATAAATTGCACAAACATACATTTGTATTTACAGCATAGCTATTCGTCATCCTTGTCTTAACTACTAAATATGATATATACATTTCACTCATATTTTTAAACTTTGACATTTGTAGAATGACAGATTAATTACTGTGTAAACATAAATAACATTTTGTACGTAATCAAAATATTGTCGAATATAATTGAAAATTATGAATGAAAAACAAAAAAAACTATTTCTCTTTGTCGATGCTGTTTATCAAGTAATTGCTATAAGGATATAAATAATGTATATTATTGTGGTGCACGTGCGGAAAACTATTCAAATATGTTAAATGAAATTTTTAATTTAGATGTAAGTTAAATCTTTTAATATTATGTGGTGCCGGCTAAGAACAGTACCACCCCATATCTTTCCGTGGGTGTCGTAAAAGGCGACTAAGGGATAAGGGGACCAGGGGATTGGAACCAACATCCTCTGAGTACCACAAATACCTTCTGCGATCGGCAATTCTTCTGCCAAGCGTTGCGATTATGGCAATTGCCCCCTTATTGGAGGAGACCTATGCCCAACAGTGGACGTCTATCGGTAGGCTTATGTTTAAGTCATATAAAATTAGGTATTGTAACCAATGTAAACAATCAATCACATTTTAAAAAATGAAGGATTGAAAAAAAGATTATTCCTTCATGATCTTTACCTTTGTTTATCTCTGTTCCAAAAATTTTAAATTCTGTTTATGTTTTATGATAAGACCCCAAATTCAAGACCTTTTATATTTTTCAACATCATTCTTTCTTCCTATTTCCAACTACTACTTTCATGAAGGTCATTAAAGCCTCCTCCTCCTAATGGTCTTCATCTCCCAGATGTGTAAAGAGACTGTTCTGACTAAATCTACAGCTGCTCCTGGCCACATGGTCCTGGGATTGGAACTGAATCTGGGATAGTCTATAAGGATGTGAAAAATCAGTCCAGTCATTCCAGAACATAGTCAAAGCAAACTGACAGGCAAATATGTTAAGAATTGTATTTTTGTTATAAATAACATATATACATTCAAATGTATTTAGTAAAAAGCAGTTATTTCTGTATACAAACAGACACTTCTATTTTATTTATATTTATTTCATTAATTATTACCAGATATCAAACAATAAGATCACCAAAAATCTTATTTGCGAGGAGTGCATTAGCAAACTTCGTGAAGCAGCGGCATTCAAAGAACAAGTCATGAATACAGAAAAGACATTATTGCATCATTTAAGTTTATTCAAGGATGAAATATATTCAGGTGATTAAAATAAAAATATATTTGTTACTAAGCTAAATAACTAATCTGATACATAAGACAATAGTCATCATGGTCATGCCAGTCTATGAACCTATCTCAAAAAGTATAAGTGGGTAGCTATTTATTCCAAAACATGATACATTGATACTCGGTGTTGTTTTCTGAACCGGTGGTAGTTTTTTTGATGATCATAAGCACTCATTCTATCCCCAAATAGAGTGAAGAACTTTTTATTTTGATTAAAATCAGCTTAATTGATAATTTAATTATAAATGTTACACTCCAGTTGATAAGTAAATACTGCTTAAGGTACCATTCAGATCCCACCTCCACCCATCATGCTATCAAAAGTAAGTAAAGCATTGATGGCTCTCCCCTACTGATGCTTATATGCGTAAATAATACTTGATCAACCCCCGTGTGTCACTTTGTTGTTTTGTATTCCGAAAGAGCTATGCACACATAATAATCATGTATCACTTCGACCTAGTGAGATATATTGAAATTGTCCGCATCTCCATTGTGCTCCATCCATCCATTCTCCCGAAAGATGTCCACTGCTGGATATAAGTCTTCCCCAAAGATCTTAACAACGGCAGATCCGGAACCCGTAACCATCGGATTCCCACAACCGTCACCATGTTGTAGGTCCACTTTGTGGACCACGGCCTACCGAAACCGGTATGCAGCAGACATTCAAGAACTACTGGGCTACTAAGCTGTTATAATCATAACTCCTAAATTATCACTCAATGTTGGTGGACCAACATTACAGATAAAGAAGCAATCAAAACTGAAAATAATTGTGATGACTTAGAGAACAAAACCAGTAGTGATGATTGCTTGGCTGATGGAAGTAATCTCTGGCAGGAGAATAACATTACAGGAAAAAATGAAGGTACAAACTCAACTAAGTAATGCTAAATTTATATTTCTAATATTCATACATTCACACAACAGTGCTCAGGGGTCGACCATTAATTACGTGATGGATATTAATGTGTCGAGTACCCATAAAAACGAAACAATAGAAAAGCAATAGGAAAACAATGGAAGGCTGGCGTAAACGCCAGGAAGGTGCTCAAGGGGTTAAGCATCTTTTAAAATTCCAATTTTGCCCCGGTGATATGTGATGAGGTTTTAGACTAACACCACCTCCCCTTCCCAAAACCACGTGTATTTGTCACTGATATAAATAACATTTAAACCATTGAATTCTCTATTAGAATTTATAATTTTCTATATCATTTAAAAACTGCCATTTTCTTAAAAGTAGGTTGACACTGTATTGCTGTAATAATTTTGGTGGTATTGATTATTATGTGAAGGTTGTAAACTGAACACAGAATGTTGTGCATTTACAACCATGCATGGTTTGTAGAAAACCAATACAAATTTGGACTAAAAGAACTTGAATTCAGCGCCATAATCAAATTATTTTTAATAATATTGGTCAGGCCTTGAATTAATAAAATTGTGTTTTTTTTTTTGTTCAGGACAACTATTTAAGATAAAATTAGAACAAAAGAGAGAAAATGACAATCCTTTGAGATACAATCGAAGTAAAAATCAAAGTGTTAAAAATGTCATTAGAAATAGCCCTTTGAATAAAACAGTTTTAAAGAGGACTGTTAAAGGTGAGTAAACATAATGTTTTAAATATAATTACTATTCTATCAACATTGTATAGTCCCACAAACTTGTCTGACCCAGTGATGGTGTTGCTATAATCGCTTTTAGTGTTGCCAGGGAATATATTTTTTAATATATAATATGTACGCACAATATACATATTAACCGAAAGCTTTTCCATATTTAGTTTAAGTGATAAGTCTTGATATGGTAAAACATAGGTAAGCACACAACACATTGAGCTCAGATCCTACAGGAGAAATTTCAATATAAGGCAAACTAATGATATTTGAAAATAGAGATCCTTTGGCTATTATAATTGCTAAATAGTGTTACCAGATTAAACCTAAAAAAGCAATAGGTTTTTTAATTTTTAATAAAATCACTTATCAAATACAATTTAGAATCATATTGTTTTACTTTCTTTGAAAATTACACTTACTATATAAATTAAATATTTAGGATAATACCCTATGTATTAAAGTAATTTAGGAAAATTATGATTTGAAACATTTCAGTTTGTTTTTTAGTAAAATCGGCAAAGGCAATCGTGACAAAGAAATCATCGACGAAATTACAGAAAGCACAAAGAGAAAACACTTTAAAGTTGATCTTAAACTCGAACATTTGCCTGTTCACGTCGTACAAAACAAAATATGGTTGTTACACGTGTAAAGAGCGCTTCTTGAACATCAAAGAACTGAGAAATCATACGAGAACGCATTTAAATGAGAAACATTTAGTTTCTAGGGTGAAACATCTTCGCGGGCTGTCATACAAGAATGTTGACATTTCGAATTTGACATGCAAGCTGTGTTCCAGCAACGCGCATCAAACTTTACCCGATCTTCAGCATCACTTGACGAACGCTCACAATATCGTTTTCGATGGACCGGAACACTTTTTGATACCGTACAAACTGGAGAACGGTTTGGAGTGCGTCATTTGCGGGGAAAATTTCAATACATTCCTACGTTTATCTATACATATGAACACGCATTCGACTAATAACGTATGCGAAATTTGCGGCATCTCTTATATAAACAGACTGAGTTTACGTTTACACGTGCAGTCTATGCATAGAGAAAAGAAATGTACTCTATGCTCTTTGGTGTTTTTAACAAATTCATCGCGGACAAGGCATATGCGTAAAATCCACAATACTGGAACCTACAAAAGATACTGTTTGCTATGCGAGAAGACTTTCAGATATACATATATGCTGATCGAGCATAATATAGAAGCGCATGGGGCTGAAAGGCAGAAATGTCTATGTACGGATTGCGGAAAATCGTTTCCGACCCCTCAGAATTTGAGGATTCACGTCCGTGGTGTTCATATTAAAGAGAGGAATTACCCGTGCGGTGTTTGCGATATGAGGTTTTTTACGCGTTTCGATCAGAGACGGCACGAAAGGACCCACGAAGATATAAGGGCTTTTTCGTGTAGTTTCTGCGAGACAAAGTTCAAGACCAAGGACTCGTGGAGGCGACATTTGAAACGGCAGCACGGTCCTTACTTGAATGACTGCGAAAAAACACATTAAACTAATAATAGGACAATCTAGCATTTACAAAAATAGCGGGAAAGTTTCAGACTTCAAAAGCAAAAAAACAAGCCTTTGGGGGGGGGGGGGGGGGGGTGGTAGAACTTTTTTTGATAATACCCCTTGTGACACCGGGGGTGATTAAGTAAGTAATTGTTCAAATTTATGTAAAATGTAATCAAATGGGGGTTAAATAATTTCCTTATTATTGCTAACAAGGGGGGGAGGGAGGGGTTGAAAGTAATCAAAATTTTGATTACGTTAAACTTAATCCCTTATAGTTGGAAATATGTCAAAGCGTTTAGAATTTCTCTACTAGTGATCTCAAACTATGTTCAGAATTATTTTTTTCTCCAATTCCGTTCTTTGACCTGAGAGTAATGTAAAATAAAGAAATTTATACAAATGGTTTTACCTTTATTGATATTTGCTATTAGATAATTGTTACAAATCTATTTAATTGGTTTGGGCACCTGAAGAGGATGGATGAAAGGTGACGAAACGAATTTACAAGGCGAGAGTGACTAGGTGAGTCGGTAAGGGTAGACCTTTTTCATATTTTTTTTTTACTTGAGGAAATGCATTTACGCATCCCCATCTGGCGTGAAGCGCCAGAAATATCCACTAAAACCCCACAGGCTGTCCACCGCCTTAACTGAGTGACACGGAATCAGCCAAGCAAGCTCCGTGTCGCTCCAACGGCTGGTCTGACCTCATGGGGAGTCTGGCGTATTATCTTCCCGCGTACGAATGTGGGGTAGCCCGTTTGCACAAACTGTCCTATCCGTTTTTTTACATGATACAGGCTAAGTCCTGTGACCACAATCTCACCTGTTGTTAAGTGACTATGTGGTCCAGGATGTTAAATACACTAAGCCTAGAGGTACTAGTTCTCGGGTGATGCTGCCGGAATACACTTATTGGTATTTGGCAACAGGTTTTCAAACTTGAGAGAGGTAGCTACCCAGGTGGGCATCATTAGAAAATATCCTACCACCATGCTATGGTTTCCTCATGATGTTTTCCTTCACCGAAAGCTCAGGCCGATTTTAGAGTCGGATAGGTTGGGATCGAATCCATCGACGCGGAATCCGGTCGCATTACCCGCTGCGCCATCATCGCCTACCTTCAGGTTGGAGCAATCTGAAACAATGCTCTTGTACAAACGACAAAATTACGGGGGAGATGGACCGAGAAGGAAAGGCAAGGAGTAAAGATAGAAAAGCAGAGAAAAATAAGAAGAAAATCAAGAATGGATTTGGTCCAGCTGACTATCGAGTCGCAAGATAGACGTGGATGAGGACAGGACATACGTTCTCCTGCGACCGACCTTCCGCGATGGGCAAAATCTCTGGTAAAGGAGACTTCTCATTGCGGCTACCTTTTGCCCAGACCTGGTGGTCCGGATGCAACCAACCTTGAATAAGACGCCACTGTTTCGAAGGGAGGCCGGCAGAAGACGCCTCTTGTGTGATGCCGTTCCTCCCTCCTTGTAGCCGCACATGGCAAATTTCGGCCGCTCTGTTGTGGCACTGATGCCCCCTTGTCTATGATCGCTATGGATATCGAGCGAGAGCGCCCAAGCCCATACACCAAAAGGTTTAAAATTACATTTAAGCCCACGACCCTAAAAGCTTAACTCGTTTCTCCTTCTTAGATAATGACAATCAGTGTACACACAATTTGTGCCAGTATCATGTGGGTAAGATGTATTTTCAACCTTGTATCTACGATATACTAAGCTCCAACAAAACGGTAGCCAATCCTGCTCGAACTTTCCATAGATTTTTTCTGGGTACCTCAGAATAAATGCTACGCGTTTATAATAAACCTAACACTACAATCAAACTATATCACACAAAACACCATCAAGATTACATGGTATAGAGTAAAATACACACGAAAATAATTGCTACATGATAGATTAAGATCCCGCCAAATACTCCCAATTCGTTTCAGTTGCGGATTTACGCATTTGCCGCCAGTAGGCTATTCAATTTTTGCCGCCCCCACTAACACTAGTTTCCAATCATATTAATTACATTTTCTTTGTCAATGAAATTGCATTTTTATGATTTGTGCTCTATTGTCATAATTACATCAGCTTTTTCCCGTCATTAATATGATTGTGAAGTAAGGATCGTTGTGTCAGTTTCTAGATTATTCTTACAACTCACGATTTAGTGAAATTTATTCAAGAAATAAGTCTTTGGGTACATTTATGAGATACAAAAGTTCAGCTTAAAACT
Source organism: Samia ricini (assembly GCA_014132275.2). Lineage (NCBI taxonomy): Eukaryota > Metazoa > Arthropoda > Insecta > Lepidoptera > Saturniidae > Samia > Samia ricini. The sequence goes on from AP028167.1 coordinate 5,936,850, forward strand.
ACTTACGTAATATGAGCTAGGCTTACACAAAATTAAAAAATGCAAATTCTATAAACGCTGTTAAATATTTGTTGCAAAAACAGTCTAAAAACAATACAAAGAATATCCTGTTGAATCCGTTTTATCCGTGCGACGACGATAAAAATTACGACCTTTTTATTCTAACCTTTTTGAAATAAACTTGCAACATTAACACTATCATGTAAGAAAAAAAGAATAACATCAAATAATTTCGTAACTTGCTATTTCACATTTTTTGCAGTTTTATAATATTATATATTTTTATAATATTAGTTTTAACTACACATGTCGTCGTTCGATGAAAAGAAAATAATATACGCGGACTGTAAACACATTCAAAGGACTCAACCTGATTATGTCGTTAACGAAGGTAATCCAAAAATAAAATTAAAGTGTCTGTAATATCAAATAAAAGCTTTTTACTTAATACACATCACCGATATATGGTATTTATCTAAAACACAGTTTAAAAATTTTGTTTATTAGTTCTCAGCATACTTCGAAACAGATGGACCTATTTTGGCTTTAAAATTACTTTTTTTGTAGATAGCTGTAAATTATAAAGCGTAACACAGGCTGCTTTTGTACTTGGAAACAGTATTTTTATACACACATCATTGTCATAGACTATAAACTAAATGGTACTTTAACCATGGACTCCAACAGATTCAATGCAGTTTTATTTTATTATTCATCTCTGGTTTTATTGGCATTTAGTGATAAATATCTTTGCTTTCTGTTAGTACAAAAATAATTTAGGGCCTGTAAAGAATAGGGTCCATTTATTTTCGATGATTATTTAAGAACTGCCTATTTATTACGCAGAAAATAATTGGGCTAGATAGGAAAGATTATGGTTTGGTTTCGCCAGACAGCGGGCGGGTCAGGACGCTAGCGCAATGTTTCTATAGTGGTCATTCCACCACAAATCGACCAATAGTTGCAATCGACCCCTTTCGAATTTTATATCCTCTTTAATTTTAAAATAATCCATTTCTGTGCCTATAATAGTTTTTGAGATAAGTTAAGTTGATAATTTACAATTAACAAATTATGTTATTTACATACAAATTATGTTATTACACATAAAAACAGTTTTTAGAAACTCGAAACGAATTTTGACTTCTGTCGGCAGTTCCCATGTTTTCTTTATTAAGGGATGTGGAAATATGTGAACTATAAATAATAAATACTACTGTTATAATTGTCAGAAATAGTGAAGCGAATAGGTAGCGACTACAGAACGTTACCGACCTTCGAAATGGGCTTATTCGAACAAGTACACAAGAAGCATTATTCGCTCCAGCGCAACGAGCTCTTCAAATGCAGGTGGGACGCTTATAAAATGCATTTAGAGGGGAGAATCTTTAGCCCTTTCCAGTTTCCCGATATCAGGTACTTATGACGTGTAAATAAAGAATAAATATAATTTCATTCATCGTAGATCAGCAGTGATTTCATCGTTTATTTAAATACTAGCCGTATGCCCGCGGCAGCGCCCGCGTTTCATATAAATTTTCATTGCGTAATTTTTTTTTTTATTACGCATCCTTAATTATTTTCCAAATATATTAGTGAGACCGAAGTCCCCCAATGCAATAGGTAAGGGGGCACGGAGGGACGAACTCCGTGCCAGTGTGGGACTCACCCGGACGTGAAGTGCCCGGAAATACCCACTAAAACCCCCCGGGTTCGTCCGTCGCATTTGGGATGGGGGCGACACGGGGTGGCTTTCGCAAGCACCGCGTCGACAAATTCAAATACCTACCTGACCGCAAAATTGGATTAAATCGGATTTTATTCACAACTTCATAAGTTTTAATTTTTTTACGCGGAACCCTATTTTCTATAAATTAAAATATTTTCAGTTATAAATTCCCCTCAAAATCGGATTAGTCGTTCCGGAGATTACCCGGAACAAACAGACAGGTAGACAAAAAAATTAAAAATTGTATTTTTGGTATAGGTATCGTACATATATATTTAGTAAAATATGTTATTTTGACATTATAGACACTTCAATTTTATTTATTAGTATAGATTTGTGATTTTCATAAACTGAATTTATTTAAATAACATAGCATAAATTGACCATGACAAGATTCAAGACTTCAATTGAATACACAAAAATAAAACATAGTCATGTTATTTTTTCACCAGAGTCTTTGGTTACTAAGTCTACGTCTATATTTTTACATTATACATAATTATGGTAGCAAATTTTCCTGATATTAAATATTTCTTAAAAATAAATAAATCTACATTCATATACCTGATAAAACCTGACAGAGTCCGCTCTAGTTACGTCGCCCCGGACAAAAAGACAAATACCGTCCCTTAAATATGTATATAATTTTAAGTAAGGGTAATTTTTTTATTAAAATATAAAACAAAACAAAAAGTCGTTTCAACTTTGTTTAATTTTTAATATATCTTGTATAAAGTTTATTTATAAAATTATTTAGGTATCCTGATTGACAGATTCATCAACGTATATCCCTAACCGCCTGAGCCTACAAACTTGAAATTTTGGAAATAACTACATACCTTTAATAGTGAAAAAATCCAATACTAAACAATTCCTACATTTTTTTAGCGAATGCAAAGATTGGTATCCGAATTTGTCTTGATTGGTAAAATTTACCATATCAATTTTTAAAACAAACGGCTCTCATTATTGTTTTTTTTTTTCACGTATTTTCAGAGATCTACATTTTCATAATAGCGCGATACGTTTCATTCCAAATCAGTCAATACATAGATTCCCTGAGTATCGAATGAAACTTAAGCCGGGACCCGGGGTCGATAAAACCGGACAAATGCCAATCCCTCAGGAGTTGCTTATGAAACGTGGGAAAGTTGAAAGAATAATTGAAAAGAAAGCAGAAGAAAAGAAAAAAATAGCCTAAAATAAATATTATTACATGAAATTTCATTACCATTTAAATTTTTGACATATTGTAATTGTTTTATTATTTATAATTATTTTTATTGATACTTTCATGTGTATTGTAATTTTTCAGACAACATTGAAATAAATATTAATTTTTTATAAATTTGGTATTTTATATTCGTTTATCTCTTAAAATATTTCGTGTTATCAATTCATAGACACCACCTGAATAAAACTAAACGCAAATGTCAGATGTTAGAATTGTTTCAGATCTTTCAGTAAATTGAACATAACATGAAAGAGCCTTCCGATATACTCTTAACTAAAATGTAAAATAGAGACAAAATATCTTGAGTATAGTCATACAATCTGGAACGTATGAGTTTAAGAAAATTTTGTATGAACTTCTTTTGGTGTCAATTTTGTTTGTCAAAGAAATTTAGTATTATTGTGATAGGTAAATATAATGTAACTCGAAGAAAATTTAAACCAGATATGGATTTTGATATTGTTGTCGAGTCGCTGCCATTATTAGGCGTGTGTAATTTATGTTTAAACGAAGGCGCCGTTAAGAATATGTTCTTAGAACATAAACACAATGGAAATACAGAAATTTATTCAGATATGCTATTCAAATGCTTTACCATAAATGTAAGTAGTTCATATACATTTTTTTTCATCTCCAACTCTAGTTTTAAACAAAAGGATAATGATGCTTTCGAATTACCGCTTACCGCAATGAATTAGTAATTTCTTTAGTTATTATTTTTAATAAAAAATCCAACCAATAGTATATTTTTACATTGCAATATATATTTAAACAAACATTCTGTATTTATTTTTATGAATTAATAAAAGTTTTAAAAGTGAAAATAATCTAAAATGTACTAGATTTGAATGTAAAAGATTTGTTATTAAAGAAATGAATCCCTGGATAGTTTATTATCAGTTTTAGACATTCATTTTAGTAGATTCTAAAACTAGTAAAACTATTATAAATTTATCATTTTAAAATATGGTATGAAATAAGGTAACATTATTTTATATTATTGTTACCCAATTTTTATTTTTAATTATGACATTAATAATCGTACCTAATGTCTCATATGAAATAACTATTTTCATTTTTTTTTATATGATAAAGGCTCAGTGCATTGACCACAATTTCACCTGATGTTAAGTGATGATTTGGTCCAGGATGGTAAACACTCTAAGCCTAGAGGTATTGGTTCTCGAGTGATGCTGCCTGAACACACCTATTGGTATTTGGCAACAGCTTATCAAACTTGAGGGTGGTAGCTACACAGGCGGGCATTATTAAACAATACCATACCACTGTGTTATGGTTTCCTCATGATGTTTCAAACAAGCTTAGGCTGATTTTAGAGTTGGATAGGAGGATTAGAACCCTCGTCCATTGATGCGGAATCTGGCTGCAATATCGGATATCACTTTTTCGCAACAATTATAAATTGTATACAAACTAAAAATATAGCCCTGTGTCTAGCACATATGTATGTATGTTTTTAATTTACACTTATTATCAAGTATGACAGTAGCAAGAATTTACTCTATAAGAAAAAATTTACATAATGCATATCATGATTCTTAAAAGAAGTGATAAAAACTAATATCAAACAGGGATCACCCTGGGTTATCTATAAATTTTTACGTACAATACTTTAGTTAAACATGTACTGCAATGAATTCACGAAAAATCTGTCAAATGTCAGGGTTAGAGTGATATTATTGTGAAGTTTTCACTACAATCTCACCTGATGTTAAGTGTGGTCCGAGATTATTAACAACCTAATGCTACTCAAGTGATGCTACTGATAGTTACTTGGTGAACGATTTACAAAAATGATCATCGTGGCGGTGGCTAAATGGTGGGCACTAAAAATAGGCCTTTTTTTTCTTTGACGAGGGGAATGCATTTACGCACTACCCCTACCAAGTTCGTGAAGGGACGTCTCCACACCAGTGTGGACTCACCCAGCGAGAAGCGCTGGAAATACCCACTAAAGCTCCTGGAGCCGCCCCCGCCGCATTCAGTGGACTATACGGAATTGTGGTGACATGCACTGCATCGTCCCCTGCACTAAAAAAATAGGCCTGCCATCGTTCCATGGTTTCAATCATGTACGGTCAATCACAGGCTTGTTACGGAAAACTAAAATTGAAAGGAATCTACGTCCATTTATGTCTATGTGATCATACTAACGCTGACTCATCATCCCTTTAAAAGTTATTTGTACACCAGGTGGAATTGTGAACAAATGCTGTCTGCAAAATGTCATTAGTATAATTTTTACTAATCTATATGCTTTGCATATCTTTTGTACTCTCTTTAGAAGTTTTTTATCACCTGTATGTGTGATGATACAGGTCATTGTTACTGGCTTTGTAGGAAAGTATAGAATTACAATTTTTTAATATATGCTAATAATACACAGGCTTATGACATATCTGATTGTAAGAGCTTATGGTTGTAGTTGTCCTTGTTTGAGTAGATCAGAGATAAGTAAAATTTGACTATTACTTTTGTAAAAAAAATCTCCGTTACTTATATAGTCACGTAAGAAGTTATACTTTGAAGTAATAATAGGAAAAACTAAAACTTTGACAGTTAACTTCAGGGTGTTGGTCCGTCGTGACGGTTGCGCGCGCATCGTAGCAAAATTTATTTTTTCCTGGCGCGGCAAAAGAAGTAGTATAACCTTTAAAAAAAAACTGACTTTATTCATGATTACCTGTACTGATCTTATGACAACAACTAATTCCATAAGGTGTCATATTCAGAACTACTTAAATGAAACAAATGATAGTATTCACGTACATAACATATTCCGTTAATTTTTACAGCTATCAGAACTGGATCTTGGAGATACAAAAAGATTAATATGTCCGCAGTGTATAATAAAACTAAGAGATTCTGCAATATTTAGGATTCAAGTCGAGACTGCTTTGAGTACTTTGGAAGCAACAATTCGGTTACAAAGTGAGTAAAGAGTGATCAAAATTGTCCTTAATGTGTCAAGTACCCATAAAAATAAAAGAATAGAAAGACAATAGGAAAACAATGGAAAGCTGGCGTAAACGCCAGGACGTTGCTCAAGTGGTTAAATTGTGTAAGAGTCAAAGTTTCTCTCTCTCTCTTTCTGTCTGTCTGTCCATTACTGGGTTAATAACTAGAAAATCACTAAACCAGAGGTCGGTAACCTGTGGCTCGCAAATGTAATAGTTTTAAAATAAGTTTAACAATAGTTACAAAAAAAAAAATTAACATATAGTATGTAAAATATAAGTAGATTTAAGCTCAATTAATTATGAAAGAAGGTAACTGCATAGCTGTATGAAATATTATAAACAATTTTTTCTGACAAAAGTCGAATTAAACCTCCAACATAAAAAGGTATGGACCTGAGTCCACAGAACATGTTTAATTTTATTAATTTAAAAAAAACCTGTGGCTCGCGAGCCTCATGTGGCTCTTTGGATGTGAAGCTACGGCTCTTTAGTTCCAAACGCAAATATTATTTCGTTTATTAATAAAAAAATCATTCAAAAATAGTTCTGAATCGATTAACGAGGATTACCCAATACTTATACATGAATAAATAGGTTAGTTTGTTTTATCAAAAAACTTTATTTATGCAAGTACTATTTTATTATTGGTAAGAAACAATTTTCTAAATTGTAATTTTTGACTCTTCCAACTCAAAAGGTTGCCGACCCCTGTACTAAACCGATTTATATTAATATTTTATTAATATTAAAATAATAACATAACATAACATGGCATAACGAAAGTCTTATTATGCCACAATCTGAAAGAAAATTAAAGTATCACGAAGGGTATTACGAAGTGATGTTTTCGTCTATTTTGCATAGTTAAATCATCTCGAGCTGCAGTTGTCCCTATTCTTTCTTTGGGGCGCGACGCGATAGCAATAAATTTCTGAAATAACTACTTTTCCGACCGAATGTACTCTTTAGTAATAAAGAAGTGCATGTGTTTTCCTATTGCAGAGTTTGATAAGGCGTCAGTGGAGAAAGTAAAAAACGAATTGATTGGAAAAACTGAAACAATTAATGATGCTGAAGATGACGCCTTCGATAATGAACTGCCCGTTGATGATGATGATGATGATGATGATGATGAGGATGTTGGTGATGAAAGTGAAGAGACTGGTGAGACTTTTAAATTCATTTTTTAATAGTAACTTTTGTGTAGTGTCCGACCGAACCTTCGGCTCCGGCCGCCTTCGGCCAAAATGAGCACAAGTTTTAGCCGAAGCCGAAGGTCTCTAGCAAGCACTTTAGTTAAACGATCTATAACGATACGAATATGCAAAAGCGCTTTGAAAAACGCGTGAGCGGGAGAGTTTGCTTTGCATCAACGGCCGGCGGCCGTCAGCTATTGTCAGCAGAGATAATAGGATTATCTGCTTTGATATTTTTTTTTGTTTGTTTTTATTACACGATTGTGAAAATTATTATTTAATTGGGAAAACTAAAAGCAAAATATAAAATATATATCCCGTTGTGCTTTAACTTGTTTAAAACAATAATTAAATTAATTATCGACTCCTTTAAGTATTGTTATTTATGTGATTTTTTTAATCATTGCGCGACCTCAAAAGATTCCGTGCGATCACTCTCTACGGCTTCTGCAGGCCTGCCATGTTTTGGGCCGTCTGGTCATCAGCTCACACGGGAGCCCCATTAAGGGCCAACGATTGGTCGGTTTAGCGAACTCCACATAATTTTATTGGTGGTTAACTTAAACTACTTTAACTTATTCGGTGTAAAATACCCAGTACCTAATATATAATTAATAATTAACCAATGTTTGTGATTAAAGATTGTATTTTTTACTCTAGTTTTACACTAGTCAAAAAAAGTGAGAGAGAGATAGAACTGGAACTGATAGAGCTTGTTAAATTATTTTAACCATCTTGTTAAGCTAATATGGCCAACATAACTTTTTCAAATCCAATCATGGACCATATTTATAAGGGTTATTAAAACTTCGGCTTCGGCTATTAATCGGCTCCGGCTTCGGTCAAAAATCAATCTTCGCTCGGACACTACTTTTAGGACAGCGGTCGTTACACTTTTTGTGCTCAAGGGCAACATTAGATAATGTGAAGTATCACTGCGGGCCGTATATTTATGGTTTAGGTAGTTGACACCATCAATCGAATTCCATTTTTTAAATGCTTTCCAAACTCAATTTCCTTGTTTTCTTTTTTTTTATATGGTAATAATAGCAATTTGTCCACTCCTTTATTTATCTACCCAATTAACTAAACATTGATATTAAAGTAACTAAATTCTAATTTGCATTTAACTGAAAATTTTTAGTTTTCAAATTTAAAACAATGCCAAATCTCAATTTACAATATCAAGGAATATATGCATAACATGTATAAAAGGAGCAGGGGGGGCCTAATAGAGAATATTGGACGAAAAAAAACATATACGATTTTAAATAAGCTAAATGTCAGAGAAGGGATTTTTTTATTATACTCTCAGTATGTATTATTTTCACGTGACCACTTTATTATATTGCAATCTTTAGCAGAGATAGAATGCAAGTGTGTCTGTGTCGGCTCTACAGATCCTTATATAGTCATTCCATGCGATCTGGCATGTGGCAGGTGAGAGACGGTCCCACCGAATGTAGGCGGATAACATCTCAAGGCGCCGCTGGATGTTTGGCGAAAATATTGTTAACAAGTGTCAAATACCAGAACGAGTTTGTTGCAAGTTTTTCTCGGGGTCTGGGCTGTTGTTCCGAACGGGTGGTAGTGTTTTGACGTTCGTGGGCGCCTTATCACGGCTTATATTGAATAAGGAATTTTTGAATTTTAATTTACAAATTTGAACTTAGTTTTTTGGTGAAAGAAATCCTCAATAACCTCCGTCCTTTATGCTTAGTGCGTTTACCATACTGGAACATATCATCACTTAACATCAGTTGAGAATCTGTTCAAAGCACTGACCCTAAACAGTATTCAAAAAAAAACATAGAAAAAAAACAGTCAAAACAATTCTTTGCCATGTACATACAATACATATTAACAACTATGCAGAATAATTCAAATAAACACAGGTTGAATGGGTCCTATTTTAAACTGGACACCTTTGTTATTGTGAAGAAGTTGTTCTCTGGAATTATTGGTTCATGGTGTCAACTACCGAATTCCATTCCTAATTTTAGTAGCAACTTATGTAGAATGGTGAGAATGAATGTGAATACATAATTTGTTTTATCAATTTGTTAGGACCTTGCCTTATTAAACTTCATAATAATATCAACCGAGAAGGACGGGAAAAATTAATTATGTTTTGATTCATTGTCTACCGAAAATGTTTGCTAAGAGCCGATTTTTTGATCCGTAGTCAAAGTTACTATATCCATTTGTCAATTTTACTATTACTATTACACAAACCAATGGATATAATCACAATGCGTTTTTTGATGACAAAATCTACTATGGTTAAATTCAGCAAAAGTTATTTATGTTGCCAGTAAAATGAACTGTATAATAGAATACTTTTGATTCCGGTAATTTTTTTTTTGTATGATCATTCCGAGTAAAATATGTCAGGGTCCATAATTCGAGTTGTCGAACAAACATTACAAAAACAAAGGGTCGAGCTACTCTCGAACATCTGTGTCCATTATTATTTCTTGTGATAGTTTTGTAATGATATTAGTTTTTTTTTATTTCGTCTTGTCTAAAATATTATTTGATTTTATAATTTAATTCTTGAATTTAATATATTTTACAAGCCAAATAAATATTTGTACGAACTTGATAATGGAATACTGAATTCTTATGAAAAACCAAATTCATAAACAAAAATATTACGAAAAAGATAATAAATAGCAATACGTTGTAATTATTTAACAAATTATTTTATATAAATTAATGTTATATAAAGAAACTTCAAATTATCTACTTCAAATGTTACACAAATGCAATGAAACAGCTGTTCGCACTAGAGTTAACCATCCGCCATCTTGCTAACCCGACTGGGCAGAATGGTTAAATTTTTTAACAAATAGTCACATTTTTGACAAATGGTTAGCTTAACTATGTTTCAAAAAACGCTTCAGGGCATTATTTTAACCATTTGTTACAAATCTGACCATTTCTCGAGTTGACTACGGATCAAAAAATTGGCCCTAAGTCGCGGGACCCACAAATATCGGCCAAGGGCCGCAGTTTGACGACCACTGCTCTAAAAGCATACTTAATTATAACTCAAGACACTGTCTATTTAAAAAAAAATATAAATATTTATATGACATTTCTAATGCAAGATAATAATAATTAGCCTATGCCCTACGTAATATTGTAAGAAACATAATAAAATAAATATGTTCAAAATCAATCCAGTGGAATTAATGATTTGTCCGAACAATAAATAATATACATTTGTGGTTACATTACAACGGTCATTATACAAAAAACAAATTGCGTTAATTTGATAATCTCTTTCAGCATTAAAATTATTAATAAAAAAGGAAGAGGCTATAGACGAATGTCCAAGGAAGACGCGGAGTAAGTCATCGAAAAAGTACATACGTTTAAAAGTTAAAAAAACTTTAGATCTAACAGAGACAGAGCAGATGTTAACCGCCGGTCTGTTCCCTTTCAAAATAAGAAGCAATAGAACGTTTTCCTGTTCGATATGCCCCGAGAAATCTATGAATCTAGACGACATACGCAATCACACATCGGAACACGACAAATCAAACTTACACATAGCATTCAAGAAGATGATCTTCTCTAAATCGCAACGTTTCTACAAATCGTCAAACAAGTTACGCTGTAAAGTGTGCACTACGGACGTTACAGACTACGAAGAGTTGAAGCAACACGTGGAGAATTGCACAAGGATGAAATACGGAACTAGGAAATGGAACAAGCTACCGTTTAAATTGGAAAAGGACCAGCTAGATTGTCCGATTTGCAAGAAAACTTTCTTGAATTACGTCAGCTTGAACACGCATATGAACGTGCATTATCCGAATTATATATGCGAGAATTGCGGGAAAGCGTTCGCTTCGAAGGCAAGGTTACGCGGTCACATGAGAACTCATGAAGTGGGCACCTTTCCCTGTCGATACTGCAACGCTGTCTTCGACAGGGTCACGAAGCGCGAGAATCACGTGTCCAAAGAACATAAAGCCGGTGTCAGATACGCTTGCAAACGCTGCAATATATCTCTCAGTTCCTTCTACGCCAGGCAGAAGCATTTAGCAGAAGTGCATAACGAAGAGCTCAAACGTTATAAGTGCAAAGCTTGTCCGCAAAGCTATATCACTCCGGGCCACTTATCCAGTCATGTGCGTAGGGATCATTTGAACGAACGGAACCATAAATGCGAGAAATGCGACTTGGCTTTTTATACGAAGAACGCCCTAAAGATGCACATGATAAAGCATGACGGGGAAAGGATACACACGTGCCCGGTCTGTCAGAAATCTTATCAGAGGAAGAAGACATTAAGGGAACACTTGAGGATACATAATAATGATAAGAGATTTGTCTGCACCGTATGTGGGAGGGCGTTTACACAAAAATGCACGTTGAAAGGCCATTTAAAAGTTCACGAGAGTGAAAAAAAAGATGATAGGATAATGCAACCTCTGCATTCAATATAAAGTCTTAACTTACAAAGCGGAGTGTCCTGGGAAGTCTATTAAAAACAATGAGCTAGAAATTCTTTCCACTGAGTGCAATATTTAACATTTACTAGACAAACTCACAAGAATTGTGGCTTATCAGATTGATAAATAATTTAAATTGGGTATTGCTTTAAACCCATAGATTTATTTGCTTATCCATCACAATTATATTTTATGTTAAAATGAAGAAGCGCGTCTTATAGCATATCTTAAAACAAGGTATTAAATTGAGGACTTGTAATTATAATCATTCCAAAATTATCCACCCAAAGGAAGTGCACACAATGATTCAAGTTTTCTTGAACTTGCAAACAACTAATAAACAATAACATGCAATTTAGTAGTGAATATTTTTGACACTATATTCGGTCCTTCGAACCGAATGAAATTAAACTTTACTACTAATATTATTTTAATTATATCGACCTAAAAAGCAAATGAATATATCATTTAAACATACAATTATGAAAAGGAATTTATTCATTTTTTTATTTCGAATAAAATGATGTGCAATATTTTGAATGACGTCCCGTAAATCACAATTTTTTTTCAATATACATATAATGTTATATTTTAAAATTAATAGAAGAATAGACTAATGTATTTATAACATATGTTTTATTTCAATAAAGTCGGACGGAACCCTTTTCATTCCTCACCTCTTTTTGTCAGTAATAGTAGCACCTCTATCTTGCTCGCACCCGGTTGCATATATATATACCTCTCGCTCGTTCCTACGGTTGCTTATAATGTGTCAGAGATTGATAGTAGTTGCGATGATGGCTTAGTTGATAATGCGGCCTGATTCCGCGTCAATCGGCGCGGGTTCGGTCCCCATCTATCCAACTCTAAATATCGGCCTGAGCTTTCGGTCAAGGAAAACATCGTGATGAAACCATATCATGGTGGTAGGGAATGCCCGCCTGGGTGGCTACCACCCTCAAGTTTGAAACCTATCGCCAAACACCAATAGGTGTGTTCCGGCAGCATCACTTGAGAAAGATTTAGTGTGTCTACCATCCTGGACCACATAGTCACTTAACATCAGGTAAGAAATGTGGTCAAAGTACTAAGCCTATATCGTGTAAAAAAAAAAACACCTTTTACACTATAACGTAAGTATAATTAAAATTTATTATAGTTTAAGAGGATAGCATCCATGCTGTCTGGTAATGAACGTTATCATTTCTAATATTATTCTGAATAAATCTGAGCTTTATGTTACAATTGAAGCGATGATTGCGCAGTGAGTAGTGGAGCCGGATACCGCGTCAATCGACGCGGTTTCAATACCAACTATCCAACTCTAAAATCGGCCTAAACTTTCGGTAAAGAAAAACATCGTGACGAAACCATAACATGGTGGTAGGGCATTTTATAATTATGCCCGCCTGAGTAACTAAGACCTTCAAGTTTGAAAATCTATCACCAAATATCAATAGCTGTGTTCTGGCAGCATCACTTGAGAACCACTTCCTGGGTTTAGTGTGTTCACCATCCTGGATCACATCGTCACTTAACATCAGGTAAGAATGTGGTCAAAGCACTAAGCCTATATCGTGTAAAAAAAATAATTTGTGGTGAATTTTATTACATCTTTACTAGGTACCTGCCAAACCTACCGATACCCAAATTTCATAGTCTGGGATCGTTCTTTTCTATGTTCGGAACATACATCAAGAAACTTTCAGCCTATATAAAATAACGTAGGTTATTTTATTCAAATTCAAAAATACTTTATTATATTTAGACACTGATTTATTTATTTATTTATTTCAATCACCAACAAGGTATACAATGTGTTTAGCTTATTATAAGTTAAATTATTATTACAATATATCTTAATGTAACCTTAATTATAGGTGAGTACGGCATTATTTATTTGAGCAAAAGTTATTTATGCGATAATGAACTTCAGTTTTTTTGTAGAACTAATCTGGTCTAATCTAATCTAATATGTTATAAAAATATAAAATAAAACAAAAACAAACAAAAATTAAACTAAAACTAAAATATAAAAAGAAAATACAACGAACTAAGAGCAAAAACTAAACTAATATAAAAGTTATTAATTATTCAATTTTCAAATTGTAACATCGAAGACAATAATATCGAAGACGAATTAGAAGGAGATTTATTTTTTCTTTTTATCCCTAATTTAGTATTTATTTAATTTGTTTACAGTTAGATTTATATTCACGCAAACTATTTTGGAATATATCAAGATTCGTGGTTTTGAATATTCTGTTGTATGTCGACAGTATTCTATTCATAGGAGAATAAAGTCCTAAATTCGTACGATAATGATTAGTAGTAAAAATATTAAACTGTGAGGCTCGAGGTAATTTAGTGGGCGCATTTAATTTAACTCTGCTTAATAGTTCTGGTGTGTTAAAAATGATAAGGCGCTTATGAATGTCAAAATACTACCACCGGTTCGGAAAACAATACAGTCATCGATAAGAACCGGCAAGAAACTCGGATCTGGATTATTTTTCTGCATGTTTTTTTTGGCAGTTTACAACGAATAGTTACAAAGTTTATTAGTAGATACACAGAGAAGGCTGTCACTTCCAGACATCACCATCGTTCACATAATGATTCACCCTATAATAACCTTTGCAAAATAAAAACTTGCTTTGTCATGGTGCTTGAACTTGTTATCCGGTAAATCGGTAATGTGCTTTGGGATTTTATTTTAAAACCTAACACTATTATTTAGATAAATCTTATTAGTTTTGCTAAGTCTGAAACAGTGAACTGTTAATTTACGTCTATTCCATGTATTAAAATTATGCGTGTTGTCGACAAGTTTAAGTATATCTAAATATTTGTGAGCATACAGTAAGTTATAGAGAATATATTGCGAGGGCAAAGTTCCGGATGTTTTAAGTGATTTGCGAGGTCCTATGTTTATAAATTGCTTGAGCAGCTTGTTCTTGTTAAATAAATAAAGAATCTACTTCAGCTGCTGTTCCCCACAAAATGCCATGAGACATCAAGCTATGGAAGTAACCAAAGTAGACTAATCTAGCCACAGATAAGTGAACAAGCTAAATATGCCTTGAAATAATAAATGTTCGTGTTCTAATGTCTCCACGGTAAATCCACCTATCACACAAACACAAAAACTATAAGTATGGCACACGCGTTCATATTTTTCCCAATCTTCTCGATATTTATTAAATATTTTTTGATATAAACATAAAGTGAGTGTACAATTTTTAATTCATTTTTGCATGCTTACAAACGATTTGAGTAGCGTAAAAATAATTACAAAAATGTGTATATTACAAATAAATGAATGTAATGAATCCGTGTAAAAATATCAACAGCTTTCATCATGTCACATCTCTATTTCACGGACGCCGGCAGTGATCGCACCACGAACATATCGCGTTACTGAGAGTATTATATAACCAATCATCCATTGCGGGGTTAGACCACATGATTTACAAATTGTTTTGTACTAGGACAGCGACCGTTTTGGTGCTATCAAAAATAAGTGATTCAGTATTTTTACCATGTTTGAACTTCACGAAATAATGTTTTATAGAATATTACACGAATAATGATAATATTTTAATAGTTACGTGTGAAATGATATGCCATCTTTTACGTAATTAACATAACAACTAGTATTTTTGCAAACAAACATACAACAGCGTGGCATTTTGTTAAAAAACAAGAGATATCAAACGGCGCACAGTATAATTTCGACTAAAGTTATTTTACACACATCAAGCCCATTTGAGGCAAGGTGCGCTCGCACCCAACACGCCATATCTCCCTTATTCACTTATCTGTGAATCTAGCAGTAGTAATATTAGTTAACTGACGAATCTTACGCACTGCAAATACAACGGAACTTAACGTTAACTGTCGCGGGATAGTTAGTAAATATTTACGTATCCATTAGGAGGAGCAGAACTGGATTACTGATGTACTGAGAGATAGAAAATGCTACGGACCACGTTAATTGGGAGACCTAGCGCCTTTATAAAAAAACTACAATCTACAATATACTTGTGTACAAGTACCCACATGTGTCAGACGTGAAACATCTTTAGCGGTGATTTTTTAAGTTACTGTATAGTCTTCAGTGCTTCTATCACATTATCTGATGTTAAGTGAGAAATTTTATACCGGGTGATAAATTACACTAAGCCTTGGGGCTGGTTCTCAAATGATGCTGCCGGAACACACCTATTGATGTTTGGCGACAGGTTTTCTAACTTGAGGGTGGTAGCTACCCAGGCGGGCATGTCCTAAAACTTGCTACGGTTTCCTCACGATGTTTTCCTTCGCCGAAAACTCAGGCTGTTTTTAGAGTTGGATAGGTGGATTCGAACCGACGTCCGCAGAGGCGGTATCCAACTGCACTGCTAACTTAGTCATCAACACTTAAATTCAATTGTGTTATAGAAATTATTATTAGTAAGGGATAAGTTTCCAGTTTTAGCATATTTACTATCTTGTACCATCGTGACATTTGAGGTTGTAGCCAGTGGCTAACTAAATACGTTGGATGGGGCCCTAGTAAAAATTGACACGTTGTAATTTGATTTTACTAAATCACTAACGCGTTTAAATATTTGGTCGTTTCTAACTTTAATTTTATTCATAATGTTTATTAAATTTTGTTAAAAATATTAACATACTTCTAAGCTCGCGGCCATCGGGCCGGGTCCCTTGGCATGTTGCCAGCTTTGCCACCCTATAGTTTCGCCTTTCTTATATTATAAAGTACTCTGTGGTTCCGCCACTGATTGTAGCTATGCTATGCTAAGCCCATTTCAGTTTTACACAAATAATTGATTACCAGAAGTTTAAGCGATTATTATTTATTTTATTACGCCATTCAAAAAACAATCGTGATGCGTATAAAATATTTAATCTAATAATAAATTATATAATTTTAATCATACAAACATAAAACAAACATTTAATTGTCAAATACAAAAACTAATTAAAAACAGGAATGTAAACAAAGAATTGACAATATAATTTAGAACGAAAAAAGTAACATTTTCATATTAAGAACAACATCACTAATTTTATTTTAAATACTAGTTATGGCCTTCGGCATCGCTTGCATATATCTATAAATCACAATAGGGTACTTGACTGATGGTTTAATTAATTGAAAAACCGTTGACAAAATGCCAAACCATTTGGTTATTGGCATAGAGTATGATGCAGACTGTTGACACCCACTTATCTGTCAGCAACCGGTACGTTCTTGGGTTGTACTTTTATTAATACTAGTTGTATGTTCGCGACTCCGCCCGCGTTTCATATAATCTTCGCTACGTAATTTCACTGAGTTTTTGAATAATCGTTGAAAAATAATGTTTTGTTAATGCTCTCCATTGAATCGTATTTTGCTCACCACTTCATGAGTTTTTATTAATTTACACAGAACCCTAATTGTTAGCCTAAAAACTTTTTGACTAAAAATTTATTTGACGTTGCGTCATTATAACCTACTTTTGAATTACTTCGTAACGAGACTTAACAAACTGGCAGTATGGCGAAACGTCGTGTCGATGGTCGGTGCAAGCGTGACAACTGACAGACTTCACTTCTTTATGAACATGTCGGACAAATCGCCTACGTTTCTCGTAATCTTATTCCATTTGATGTTTACAATAATCAGAACTGATACATTTAAAGTTTCTGTTATTACTAGGTTATTGATTTTATTGGTATTCTGCCTAGAATGTTATTCAACTAATTACTTCGCCGCCATTTGTAAATATACTAAGACGCTTTGCCTGATGTTGATAACGAGGCGAGGAAGCGCCTTCATATTAATTGTCACAAATTTAAACACCTACCAGTAAAATTGAGCATTGAATCGGATTTTATTTACAAGTTTCAATTTTTTTATTCAAATGTACTGGTTATTTTCGAAGGAACTTCAGCAATCCGTCAAAAACAGTCCCGTTAAAATCGGCACAACCGTTCTGTGGATTACCCAGAACAAACAGAAAGACGAAAAATTGTCAAATTGTATTTTTGGCACCATATGTATTTGACATTGATATGTATTTAGTAAAAAAAAAGTTCTTATTTTGATATTACAAACAGACGCTTCAATTTTCAGATCAAGTCCAGTCATTTTTCCTAGTTCGAACTAAAAAAACGTTTCTATCTTAATATATCGTAATGCAATTTCTGCTCGTGAACTCGCATATGCCGTCTCAAAGTAGTCTTATGCATGTAAGCGTTTTTACAGACGCTGCATATGAAATTCCTCTCGCCCGTATGCGACCGCATATGCAATTTCAATTTTGAATCCATACCGAAACATTTGTCGCAGATTCTGCATTTATATTTTTCCGTATGATATCTGGTCGTGTGTTCGGTGATAGCCCGACGAGTCGTGAACGAGTTTTTACAGATGTGACATAGAAACGTCTTGGTAATACCGTGGACCTTCTTCAAATGGACCATTTTCGTGTAATGCTCCTTGAAGGTTTCCGTACAGTGCGGACATTTCTTCATCTTTATCCTTTCCTTGCCTTTGTGAGTTATATCCGTGTGATATTTCAATTGGCTCTTTTTAACGAACACTCTGTCGCAAATTTTACAATCGAAACTCTTCCTCAGATGCTTCTCTTTATGCATGATCAGCAGGAGTTGGTTCTGGAAGCAAGCGCCGCAGCTCTCGCAGACGACCTTTCCAACATGCATGTTCATGTGCGAATTCAAAAAGGAGAAACTGTGAAAGGTTTTATCACATATATGACAAGAGAAAACACCGTCAGCGATCTTCATATAATACTCTGTCATACCATTCGGCGCCGGAAAGAAAACCTCACCGTGGTCCCTGATTAAATGGTCTCTTATACTGTCCAAATTCGAGAAATTTTCTTTGCAAATCTTACACCGCAGTCCTGATATGTCTACTTGGAGCGTTCTTTTACCTTTGGGCACGTATTTTGCAAGAATGAAATCTCTATCGTCTATCTTATGGACGGACGTATGTTCTAAAAGTTCGTTGACGTCCGAATAGTATTTCAAGCAGAAGAAACATTTGAAACTGGATCCCATGAAGATGAAAGGTCGGACTGTTGTTTTCTCTATGAATATTGCCGCGTTCCTCCTTTCTGCGACAGTCATTTGCCAGAGGCTCGTCATGCACGTTTTCTTTTTATCTGTAAATTGAAATAATTTGTTCAGTGTATTATTATTATTACATTAATTGACTTAATGGGTTTACTGTTAGATATTAGCAGTCTTACCTTGTCCTGATATAAATTTATAAACATTTGTAGGGTGAAAGTATTTTGTGCTAACTAACGGCATCGAGCCATTTGTCTATACTTTATTGCGCTTATTATATTGTATAGATACATTTAACTAGAAAGAAGAAATTATTGTCGGATACTAAATGAATAAATTACAAATAGAAGCACTAGAAATATTATCGAGCTTATCCAACAACAATCTCTCACTCATCTACTGACTGTAGCATCACCTTGGGGTAAATACGGCGGCGCTGGTTTCTAATAAGGCACTTTAACATGTACAGACGACCGACAAATATAAAAACTGATTTACAGGATGTTATCAAATTTAAAGGGATGCAGACTTATTTTTGAAGTGAAATTTCTTTTCGCGCGTGATTTTAATTTCAAGATCACGTCACGCGATCAGCGTCAAAATTAATGGATGGTATTTACGTCGTGCGGGGGAAAGACGCTGTACTGTTTTTCTTCTTATGTAATGGCAATCTATGTACAAACAATAAATGCCAGTGTCATGTGGGTAAGATGTATTTTCAATCTTCTATCAGCGTTACCAAGCACCAGTAAAACGGTGGCCCATCGTGCTCGAACTTTCCATGGAGCTTTGTCGACACCTCGGGATAAATGTTACGCGTTATCTTCTATAATAAACGTAACTCGATCACAATAACCAAACTATATCATACAGAAAGCCACCAAGATTACATTATATGAGTCAAATAGACAATTTAATGAATTAAATAAAATAACTGCTACATGACAGATCCCGCCAAAAATTTCTCACCGTACTATTTGATTATAGAATTTGGTAGAAAATACCAACTGCGGGCTGGCCGGCCTCCAAATCTCCTATTTCTTGCCGAGGGTCTGGTGATACACTGGGTCGCTCAGGGCGAAAATATAAGGAATATGTCCACTTACCGAGCAATCTCTCGTGCACATCCAATCCCGAGGATCCTGCAGCTTATGTAATGGCGTAGAAGCGGTGTAAAAACGTGATGCGGCGATATTGTAGATTATTATAAAAGTTATGCGGTTTGCGTTGCGGAGCGGTTGCGCGTATACTTTTAAAACCAACTGTCAAGTTTAACTCGCGGCGTGGGTTGCCAGGCACGAGAAAATCACTCGGCAAGAATGACAGTGATTCCTGACATTCTCACCCCAGCAACCGAATGATTCACCATAACCCCCGACCTTAGGAGAGAAGCGTCTCCTAAGCTCAAAATATTGGAGAGGAGGTGAAAGAAAATTAGACGGATGAGCGGAAATGCGGAAGCGGAATTACAAATTTAACTGAAGGATAAACTAATATTAAAGTAGAAAAAGGATAATAATATACAAAGGAAAGGAACTATTAGAAGGATTATTGGGTAGGTAAAGGACAGACCTTTACAACCGGGCGCGTATAAGTACCGCTTTGAGTGCGGACAGTAACCACACGGACTATTCCGTCAGCACCAGGGTGGCAGGTTTGAATAATACCAAGTGGCCACCTTAATGGAGGAGCGTTATCAGATTTAAGTAGAACAGAACCTACAGTAGGATTTGCGGTACGTGCATTCCATTTTTGTCTAGTTTGGAGCGTTGACAAATATTCATTCCTCCAGCGTTTCCAATAGGATTCCACGAGCTTATCCAATAAGTATTTGCGCTTCAACAAAGATTGCGGTTGCGAAGCAGTGTCAACTAAATTAAAAGAATTGAGCGGTTCATAGTTAAGAAAATGTGCGGGAGTTAGAGCTGTAGGTTCGGCCGGATCCGAACTCAAAACAGAAAGTGGTCGTGAGTTTAGTATACATTCGATTTGTGTAAGAAGTGTTGTAAACTCTTCATAGGTAAGTAGCGTGTCGCCTATAACGCGTTTTAAATGCGACTTAATGCCTTTTATATTAGATTCCCAAGCACCACCAAAATGAGGAGCGTTGGGAGTGCTCGTTTTCCAGGTAATACCGTGCTCTACAGCTTCATTCAAAAATGCCTCCGAATAAGTTTTAGATTTAATAAAATTATGTAAATCAATATAATGCGCTTTTGCACCTACGAAGTTAGTGCCATTGTCCGAAAATAACTCTAAGCAATTTCCTCTACGCGATATAAATCGCTTGAAAGCTTTGATAAATGACTCAGTACTTAATAATAACAATGCACATAATTCGAGGCGTGCTAGAGTTTGCATTTTATTAGCAGTTGGCGACACCTTGCTTTTAGCGCATACTAGATTGACCGTGTTGGGAGAACCCTTAATGCACAAATAAACGTTGGCGCCGTATCCACTTTCACTTGCGTCTGAAAAACCTACTACTATCAACTCAGAACTGTAAGATGGCACTCCTAAGAAACGAGGAATTTTTACACTAGATAAAAGTGGTAGCTCATTTCGAAGGATGCACCATGCGTCGCAAATATCTTGCGGTGGGCATTCATCCCAATCTACATGTTGTAACCAAAGCGATTTCATAATTAACTTAGCCTTTAATATTACGGGTGCACAGAAACCATTGATATCCCACAAGCGAGCGATAGTTGCTAAGATAATGCGTTTTAGTAATTATTTGCGAAGTTTCCTTTACCGAGATTACGAATTGATCTTTTTCAGGAATCCATTTTAAGCCTAATAATTTTAAATTGTCATTTTGATCAAAATGAACATGTGAAAGGTTATGATTTTCAGGAATTGATTCTAATAATGCGGGGCAATTACTTATAAATTTTACTAAATCAAAACCACCTTTTTTAAACATGTTTGTTAATTGGTTAGATAGGTTTATACCTTCTTGCGGTGTACATACGGATATTGCCAAATCGCCCATGAATAAATTACTTTGAGCTACATCTGCCGCGTATGGATATTCCTGTCTCTCTTGTTCAGCTAGTTCGCGGATTGTCCGCATTCCTAAATATGGGCTGCAAGACAGACCGAAACAAACGCGATTGAACTCATATAAATTAGCGCTATCCTCATCTTCAAAGCGATATAGAATTCGTAAATATTTACGATAATTATTATGTACCAATATTTGTAAGTACATCTGCTTAATATCGGCACTTATAGCAATAGGAAATAAACGAAATTGAGTTAAGATCGCAAGTAAATCATTTTGTAAGTTTGGCCCGGTATACAGACAGTCGTTTAACGACAACCCGGAAGTTGTTTTTGCACTTGCATCTAGAACTATTCGTAATTTCGTACTAATTTTATCATTGCGTGAAACTGCGTGGTGAGGAATAATATATTGCCTCTCACTGGAATTATAATTATCTATGCGGGTAATATAATTTTTATTTAAGTACTCTCTAATAATTTCGTCATACTGTAATTTTAAATTATTATTGAGTTTAAACTTGCGTTCTAAATGCGTATATCTCTTAGATGCGATTTTAAATGAATCCCCTAACTGCGAAGGGTCTTGGTTAAAGGGTAAAATAGTAGTGAAGCGGCCTGATTTATCGCGAGAAATATTCTTTGAATATAACAACTCACATTGTTTATCCGCGGGTGAAAAATGTTTTTTGTCCGGTACATCTTCAACGTTCAAAAAACGATTCATTAAACCTTGCATTGAAGTATCCTCACTACAAATATATGAGTATATGTCACTGAGACAAGCGGTAGCGTTAGCGGACGCGGATTGTAGAACACGTGCGGAGCCTACAATAATATAACCAAATTCGGATTCAAGAGCGTCGGGATTCCCATTCGAACCCACGATTTTATTTCCCTTCAATATGTGGGCAAAAACTTCTGAACCAATTAGCATGTCTATTGGACCCTTCGTATGAAACGATTGGTCTGCGAGCGGTAAATTAAATAAATAATCGAGCGATGTACAATCTACATTAACTTGCGGTAAATCACCCGAAATCTTATTAATAACTAAACATTGTATGTTCAAGCGGAAATCATTATGTCGCGAAAATACTGTTACATTGGCTATACCCTGTATCGGTTGCGGATTGTCACCAATACCATTTACTTGAATGGAATTGGCGGAGTTAAATATATTTAATCCAAGTTTCTTACAACATTGTTTGGTAATAAAATGTCTCTGAGAACCCATATCGATAAGTACTCTGACTGGGTGTAATATAGAATTTTTATCTTTTACTAAAATGACTGCGGAACCTAACAAAATAATTTTATTTTTATGACGCGTGGATTCAGAATTCATCTGACTACAAAGAGATACAGTTTTGTCTTGGGTACTTTTAGATGTATCGTTATTATGTAGTTGATTATCAGAGGTCAATGACCTTGAATTACCCCCGACCATGCCATCTAAACTGTTCTCAGGAAAGTGTAACAAGGAATGGTGCCTCTTGTTTCCTTTACAAAATTTACACGATGATACAGACTGACAAAATCGACTAGTATGCAACAAACTCAAACAATTTATACAACCGTTCACATTCTTTATATATTTGTATCTATCTAGCGGTGAAAGAGTTTTTAAATTTCGCGCAATTATATATTTGTTCATGTTCATTCGATTTACAAAATGAACAGTGTTTATTAAGACGCGCGGTGACGTCATTTGCAATTAATGCGCGTGGAGCTCGCTGTGTCGAGCGACCGCTCCTCGCGTCTCCAGCGGCGCAGTGCTTATACTTACTACCGGCGCTTGCGTTGATTTTAATATCTGGCGTAATTCTTTTTAATATTTTATATTGTTCCCTGAGAAATATTACAAATTCTTCGTAATTGGGATATGATTGTTTTCTATTAATATTTTCGAATTGTTGCACGGTGTCCGTATCTAGTTTGCGTAAACCTAAATGAACAAAGATGTAATCTAACAAATTATCGATCTTTAATTGTTTCAAAGCGGCTACAGACGTAGAATATTCGTCAATGAATGCGTCTAATTGACTCGGCGTAGCATTGTGAAGCGATTTTAGATTTAATATTTTTTCTATATAGGTAGTAGCTATCTCACGGTCGTCCGTGTATTTATCAACCAGTGCGTTATAAATTATATTATAATTTTCTGCGGTCGGACTTAAACTTAGCCATATTGACTCAGCCTTCCCTTTAAGTTTACTAATTAAGTACCTTACACGTAGTGAGTCATTTAGACTCGGATTATTGTGAACCATTGAGTTATAACATTCAATGAACATAGGAAATTTTTCATAGTCACCATAGAATTCCGGTATTGATAATTTCTCTAATTGAAAATTTAAATATTGTTCATTGTGTTCAGCGGTATTAACATTTTGCGATATATTGAAGCGTGTTAAGGCATTTTTTTACTCCACAATAATAATCTTCGAATGCCCATATTGCCTCATAATTTGGTAGGTACTTAGGATCTAATTTCAAATTAAGTCGGTTAATATTATCGACTATATTTTGAAATTCTTCGCGCATCGAATCTATGTTTGTCGCTTGACTAATAAAGAGAGGAGTTTGGCGATCCTCCTGACTCGTAGGTATAGATTCGTAAATAGATTTAATGCGTAAATAATAAGATTGTTTTTTACTTTCGAGTAGAGATATTTCTCCGATACCTACGGAACCTTCAGCTACTTCTCCCTTTTTGGACCTATGCTCCATTTTTAAAGTTAATAATAATATACAATATAATTAAAAAACAAATACGATTGAATAGTATTCGTTTCAACGGTAATATAAAATATCAAAAATGCGAGGGTAAATAATAAATTTATGAAATTGCGTATGCGGTTTTAAAGTCTTAGGATGTAAAAATAGGGAATTTAGGACACAATCCAGGAACGAAGGACCATTAAAAGATGGTAGAAAATACCAACTGCGGGCTGGCCGGCCTCCAAATCTCCTATTTCTTGCCGAGGGTCTGGTGATACACTGGGTCGCTCAGGGCGAAAATATAAGGAATATGTCCACTTACCGAGCAATCTCTCGTGCACATCCAATCCCGAGGATCCTGCAGCTTATGTAATGGCGTAGAAGCGGTGTAAAAACGTGATGCGGCGATATTGTAGATTATTATAAAAGTTATGCGGTTTGCGTTGCGGAGCGGTTGCGCGTATACTTTTAAAACCAACTGTCAAGTTTAACTCGCGGCGTGGGTTGCCAGGCACGAGAAAATCACTCGGCAAGAATGACAGTGATTCCTGACATTCTCACCCCAGCAACCGAATGATTCACCAGAATTATTATTTTCTCCTCTTTGTGCTGTATTTCAGAAAGTGGTTTTACATATTGTTTCCTCTTTCTGATTTCTATCTGTTACTAATTTAATTTGTCATACAAATTTTAAACTAATTATTGTAAAAGAATGTTCGCGTGTACGCGTATATATATAAACGATCGTATTTTTGTTAAATCATCGATGTATTCAGTCAACTGTTCGTATATATTTTTAATACTAACTGTGTGCTCGTGGTTGCGTCCGCCTTTCACATATTCTGCACTGCGTAATATAGGTAGTATTTAAATTTTTTACACGGAACCCTACATTTTCCTAAACTTTTTTTGTACTAAGGGAAAGCAAACATATTTCTCACAATTTCAAACATTTGTTATTAAAACTGACGATTATTTGTTTTTTTTTACGATTTCTTGGGTTTTAATTTTTTTTTATTCGGAACCCTAGTTCCAGCTACTAACATTAAACAAAGATATTTTTCACAAATCAAATACCTGCCATTAAAACTGTCCATTGAATCGGATAGTATTCACAGATAGTTTAGTGCCCGCGACTGCGCTCGCGTTTCATACATTCTTCACTGCGTTTTAATTTTTTTACATGGAGCCCTAATTATTTTCCAAAAAAATTTTATACTAAGTTAAAGTAAAACATTTCTCCTAAACTATAGTACTTGCCAGTAAAATTGTGCATTGAATAGGATTTTATTCAAATTTGAATGAGTTTTTTTTTGTCGCGAAACCCTAATTATTTTCCTAAATTAAAAGTATCGATTTTTCAGGACATGTTTTGGTAGATAGCTGAAATTACTCCTCGTAATTTAGGCATTTTTTAAATAATTAGGGTTCAGCGTAGAAAAATAGAACTCGTGAAATCTATGCTAATAAATAAAATTGAAGTGTCTGTTTGTAATGTCAATTTTTTTAATACTATATAGATATAAATCTATATACGATACCTTACCAAATATGCAATTTTTATCTATCTCTCTGTTTGAAATGGCCGTCATAATTGATGCAGCCGTTCCGGAGGTTACCCGGATCAAATAGACAAGCAAAAATTATAAAAATTGTATTTTGTTGAAAGTATTGTACACTTCATTTCACATATCAATTTTATTTATTTGTATATCGAGATTAGTCACGTGCATAGCAATTATTCACACAAATATGTTCTTCGTGGACGTAAACATTCTTAATACATTTTTATTAAATTACATTAACCTTTGCTCCGGAGACTTAAAGCATAGCCTTGTGTAAATTAGAACCTGATCACTAATCAAACCTCTACGGGGGAGAGTTTGTTCTCCCTATACAAACGAATTATATTTTGAAAGAAGATAAATAAATAGATGGGAAAGTGTTTAAGTTCTTTATTATTTTGAAACTTTGCCGTGTGTGTGGCGGCTCTAGAATACCACAACTCCCCTTTAATATTTTAGGTTTAACGTGAGGCAGGCGGCCGGTCGTAAAATAAATAGCCAAAACTTAAAGCAACATGTATTCGAAGAGGAAGACATGTTGCGCCGACCCACACAAATAATGAGATAAGGGCAGGAAGTAGAAGATTATTTTCAAACTTTACATTGCAATTATAAAGCATTTTATAACTAATTTGCAACATATTGAAAGCAAGTCCTCGGATGCCATTCTTTGACGTGTCCATCGAATTCTTTTCTAGAAGGAAATCCACTGCCACAGTCGGGACATGTAAATTTAATAAAACTATCCGCATGAGTATGCGTCCGTAGGTGCTGTGTTAAACTCTTCTTGTGCCTGTAAGCTTTATGGCAGAGCCCGCAAATGTGATTCTTCTCCTCGCTGTGACAGATCATGTGTTTCTTCAACGTCGTGACACAGGTGAAAGTCTTCTTGCAGACTTCACACTGTGTCTTCACCGTGTGGTATTTATTAGTGTGCATCGTCAACGAACGACGGCTCGTGAATACGGTTTTGCAGACCTCGCATTCAAAAGTAAACGTTATACTATGGACTTCCTTAAGATGTTTCAACTTTCTGAAGTGCTCTGAAAAGCGTTCGGTGCAATGCGGACATCTCAACATCCGGGTCTTCGAAA
The DNA here is from genome assembly GCA_014132275.2 of Samia ricini. Taxonomy (NCBI): domain Eukaryota; kingdom Metazoa; phylum Arthropoda; class Insecta; order Lepidoptera; family Saturniidae; genus Samia; species Samia ricini. Next base: position 5,963,934 of record AP028167.1, read on the forward strand.
TCTTCTCGTGGGCTTTCTCTATGTGAAATTTCAAATTGGAATTCGTCGTGTAAACTTTGCCGCATCTCGTACACGGATAGCCGCCCGGTTGGTGGATCTCTTTGTGTTGAATCAAACGTTGGTGCGTCATGAACCCAGCTCCACAAGTCTCGCAGACAGCATTACTGAAGTGTACGTTCATGTGACGATTCAATAGTATGAAAGTTTGAAAGATTTTACTACATAAATGACAGAAGAATTGACCGTTTTCCGTTTTTAGGTTGTAAGCGACGAGACCGTTGCCGGATTCTGTGAATTCTCTGTCGTGTGACTTGATCAAATGTTTGCGTGTGTGTTTCGTCCAAATCGTCGAAAGGTTGGTCGCAATATCGACACTTTAGCTCTGATATGTCAACTTTGACGGTCCTTTTACCTTTTGGTAGGAGTTCTTTTAGGATTTGCGTTTGCTCGGGCATTTTATGTGTTTTAGTATGAGGAAGGAGTGCTTTGATATCTGAATATTGTTCGCGACAGAAGAAGCATTTGAAATAGAATCTGCAGTAGATGAAAGGGATAGCCGTAGTGCTCTCTAAGAAGATGGATGCGTTACGCCTCTCTGATAGAGTCATTTCCCATATGCTGGTCAGGGCGCCTTGTCGCCGTTTCATCTCTGTCATTGTTCCTGGGAAGATAAAGTTAATTTAATTCACATTTGTAAACAATAGTCCTTAGATTTAATGCAAACGATTATTCTCTTTATTCTCATCTACTGTAAATCAGGTGCAAGCATTAAATTTAACATCCAGGAAAGTTGTGCCAGTTTAGTATATCCTAAATTAAATCGAGTTCGAATAAAATTTAAATGTAGATTTTTAGTTTAAACGAATTCCGACTAACGCAGCAGGCCAAAACTACCCCCTCTTTTTTTTTTACTTAGCTAATGCTGTTGACCGGAAGGGCCTTTAACTACCCCCTCTTAACTTAAAACGAGGAATACCTCTTTGTTTTGAATCCGCACTTAGTATAGCTTCAAAAGCGCATCGCTTGTGCTCTAATAACAAATTAATCAGGACAAAAGACGCTGCGTGATCTCGACATTTGTGTTTATCAAGATGGCCGATAGAATAACTGCGTTGTGACGATCCATCTTCTTAGGCTAGTTATAGCATCGGAGAACGATATGTCAACTAGTTTATCGCATTTAGTTGTTTCAACTCTCGATCTCATAACCACGTCGCCCTTGGGAGAAGACATTCATTTCAGGTACTGTCCATTATTTGTTACTTCATCTAACTCGATTAATTATGGTAATGAAAGCAACCCGTTTGAGTACAGGACTATAACAGTCCTAGATTGACCTTTCAAGTGTCTGTTTATAATATTAAAATAACAACTTTTTACTAAATACATATGAATGTATGGATATACGAGACCTGTACCATAAATAAAATTTTCTGTCTATTTGTCTGTTTGTTTCGCCTACGCCTAATCTCCGGAACGGCTGGACCGATTTTAACAGGATATTTTTGGCAGATAACTGAAGTTAGTTTGCGTACAAAAAATTTCAAACCCAAGATAATTTTTATTCAGTAGTCAGTTTTACTGGTAAGTGCTTGAATGTATGAGAAATATATTTTCTTTCTTTTATTATCAAATAAATTTCATCCATAATTTAACCGAAAGACATCCACTGCTGGACATAGGTCTCTCCCAAAGATACCTTGCGTCACCGGCATCCAGCAAAATCCCGTGAAGTTCACCAAGTCGTTGGTCCACGGCAGCCATTCGAGAACTCGTTGTCTCCGTCGGGATCGGTTCTAAGAGTAATGAGCCCAACCCACTACCATTTATTTAAAAAAAATATTATGGACCCGTGTAAAAAAATTAAAACTTAAATAAAAATTTTGAACAAAATACGATTTCAATGGACAACGTTATCAAAACATAACTTACCTATTATTATTTAGAAACTAAATTACGCAATGAAGAATACATATATGAAACGCGGGCGGAGCCGCCGGCACACATCTAGGTTTGAATAAAAATCATAATCACTGAATAAATAATTTTATTGGCAGGTAAAACTAAAATTATTGTATAAATAAAATTAACTTACAATATAATAATACTGAATTATTAAAATAAATAAATAATACCACAATATTTTGATGTTAGATCAGAGAATTGGGAAGCAGCCTTACGTCCGGTCACGCTATCAAATCTTAACTTTTAAATTGAGATGTTATCAAAAATAAATCGGTTTTTGCTAAATGATCATGACACTCGTCTGAGGATCCGTTCAGGTATTACGTAGGTAAGCAAAATTTAGGACATTTTAACCCTCCTCCCACTTAGTCAGCAAGCAAAGCTCTTACCCCCCATGATCACGTAAGGATTGCAATGAAAATTATTAAGTAAATATTGAAGCTTACATACTCACCATTCAGACCCCCCTCCCAAACCCATGTCATCAAGAGTAAGCAAACTTGAAACCACCCATCCCCTCGTTGCTTACGTACCTAATACTTTAACAGGCCCTGACAATTTGGACCAAAAAAAGAATTAAAATATCGAATTTCAATAGGAAAAAACAGATTGCGTTCGCATATTGAAACCGGCCGTAAGTGAGGAATTTACTCTTAACATCGTTCTGTAAGACTAAGATCACTTTTGTGGGCGTTTTATTTTTTACGCGGAATAGGTTCAGGTGCTTTGACCACAATCTCACCTGATATTAAATGATCCAAGATCCAATTGGTCCAAGATGGTAAACACACTAAGCCTAGAGGTACTGGTTCTCAAGTGATGCTGCCGAAACACACCTATAGGTATTTGGCGACAGCTTTTCAAACTTGAGGGTGGTAGCTACCCACGCGGGCATCATTTTGTTTTCCTTCACCGAAAGCTCAAGCCGATTTTAGAGTCGGATAGGTGGGGATCGAACTGGCGTTGATTGACGTGGAATCCGGCCGCTCATACTGCTGCGTCATCATCGCTTCTAAGTCGTTTGATAGTTTTATGCTTAAAGTGAATCTAACGGAGACATCGCTCATATATCAAATTTCTTAATTTTTTAAATACTGTATAGGATCAACGCTTTCACCGCAAGCTTGCCTCATGTGCCGGAACAGGACAGGAGATGCTTGGTAGGCAAAAGGTCATATCATGAACACTCGATAATGTGAAGCGATGATGGCTCAGTTGATAGCGTTGTTGGAGACCGCATACATCGATGCAGGTTTGAACCCGCCTGTACAACTCTATTAAGAGCATGTGAAAAACATCGCGAGGAAATCATAGCATGCTGCATTTCTTAATAATGCCCGTCTGGTAACTACCACCAACAAGTTTAAAAAAGCTATCGTCAAACACCAACAAGTGTATTCCAGCAGTATATCACATGAGAACCTGTAGGCTCTAGATTCTCAACGTTGGGAATAATACTTCTTTGCCATAGCATAAGATCCAGATAAAATTAGGAGGCATTAAGATAGAAGGGGCGTGAGCACATTAAAAATATAGTCTAAAGAGTCAAACAATAAGATGGCGACTTCTATAATAAAACATATTTTCATAACGGCCGGTGAGCATAATAATGTTGACATTTTGCTTAGAGCTTTATAATTTTCCTTATAATATTTCCCTTAAACGAAATCTCAGACTCGATTAGACAGTTGGATAGGTGAGTTCGAACCCGCGTCTATCGACTTTTTTTAAATACCTGTACGACTAGCTTAGGAGGTACCTTATTTGATACCTGTTGCTGAGTTCTAATAAATTTGTTTTGACACTTTTCATTGTTTAAAGAGACTGTGATAAAAAAGTGACTGATGTTCCAGACTGTCAAATTAGCTTATAATATCATCACCAAATTTCTTATCTATAGTCTTAAACTGCCACTGAGGATGCCACTGTTTCATATGCTTGTTAAAATCGTTTCGACTGTGGAACCCGCTACCGCATTCCGAACAAGAGAACCTCCACACCGGTCCATGGACTCTCATGTGCTGTCTCAACGTCCGCTCATGCATATACGCCTTCTGGCATACGGAACAGAAGAAATTCCTCTCACCCGTATGGCCTCGCGTGTGCATCTTCAACAGCGACCGTGTCCCGAAACACTTCCCGCACGTCTTGCACTGTATCCTCTGCGTGTGAAGTTTCGTCGTATGCTCGGTCAGTGCACGCCTTGTTGGAAACACCGCTTCACACGTCTGACAGTCAAACTTAAACGCTATCCCATGGATTTCCTTTAAATGCGTCATCTTTTTATAATGCTCCGCGAAGCGTTCCAAACAGTGAGGACATTTCAACGGCTTCACTTTCTTCGCGTTATTAACTTCATGCTTCTTAAAGAGATGATATCGCAGCTTCAGTTTCGTTGGGAACACGTCCTGGCATCTTTCACATTTATGAACACCGTTTTGATGGACTATCTTGTGATTGATCAATCGCTGGTACGACATGAAACCTAGGCCGCAAGTTTCGCAAACCACGTTAAAGTGTACGTTCATGTGCCGGTTTAAAAGGAAAAACGAATTAAATCTCTTGCCGCACTTATGGCAGGATAGTAGGCCATTATCCGAGCTTAAGTCATACGCAATTAAACCGTTGCCGGCTGGATTGAATTCTTTATTATGAGCAACACTTAAGTGCTTTCGTACTTCGTCCAATTCCGAATACTTCTGATCGCAGAGGCGACATTTTAATGTTGATATATCAACTTTGATCACACGCTTCCCTTTCCTGAGATGCTGTTTGAGCAAGCACGTCTGATCCGGTGTCTCGTGAATGTTCGTATGATGCAATACGGAATGTACTTCCGGGAAAACTTCGCTGCAATAGAAGCATTTGAAATTCGCTTGCTGGTAAAAGAAGGGCTTTGCTGTAGTATTCTCGAGGAATACCGCTGCGTTTTGTCTCTCCGAAACGGTCATTTGCCATACACTTGTCCTTGGGCCGGGTCGTTGTCTTGATCCTCCTGGAACATTAAAATGTTGATAGTTCAATTGCCTCCGATGAGTATCTATTGGACTGTTGAACACAATTATTGATTACGTTTTATGTCTTTTTAATTATTCAAACTTTCAGTATCCCGGTTGGATTCCTCTTTGTCGATCACATATTATACTAATACTTTCATAAGGTATTCCAATTTGCTATGGAAATGTATCCAAACTCAAGAAATGGGTCTCCAGATAGTAAATCTAATTTTTGAGAAATCCTGTGTCACATGCTGCTAGGACTCTATGTAAATTAATCTCTCTGTTACACATTAGTTGATTGGTACAGTCATCCAGGATACACTGAAGCCTCGGTAATTAAATAAAATAAAAATAAGTGCTCCATAAATTACAAAGTTTAAACGATAATGGCTTAGTCTAGCGATTCCCAAACTGTCGTACGCGTATCCCTGGAGGTCCCAGACTCCGTAATAATTATATTCATAATTGCGGAAATACTGAGAAGTTGCTTATATAAACATTAATCTAATATATAATGTCAACTACATACTACAATACGTAGTTTTTAGGGATTGTTATTATAACAGGTAGTTACGGGGTTTTGGCAATGAATTTCGACAAAATAGACCTGATTGTTGATTAATTATGTTTGAAAAAATATTAAAATTAAGGTGAAAATTTTATAAATAAAATGTGTAAAATTTGCCTTGCCTAACGTGCAACACGTTGATAGTAATATTAAGGTATGGTAACTTTGTTGACTTGCTTAATAGTACTCTATTCTTGGGTATCACACGCGATGATAAACTACAATAGGCTCAACACATAAAAACTTTGGCAGGCAGGTTAAGTTCTGCTGTATTTGCAATACGTAAAATACGTCAGTTAACTGACATTCCCACTGCTAGATAAGTCTACTTAGCTTACTTTCATAGCTTGATGACGTATGGTATTTTGCTATGGGGAACAGCAGCCGAAGTAGATACTTTATTTACTTTACAAAACGAACAGTTTGAGCAATTGAGGACCTCGCGAAAAACTTAAAAACAAGTTTTCGGAATGTAGTATCTTGACTTTGCCCTCCCAATATATTCTTGATAACATACGGTATGCCTGCAAACATTTAGACAGGCTTAACCTTGTGAATGATCAGCATACATTATAATCAAGGAATAAACAGAAATTAACAGTTCCATGTTTCAGACTTAGCAAAACTAATAAGAGTTTTCTAAATAATAGTGTTAGATTTTACAATAAAGTTCCAAAACACATTACCGAGCTACCGAACAATAAGCTCAGACACCATGTCAAGCAAGTTTTAATTTGCAAAGGAAGATTGGGTTTATCCTAATAGGGTTAAATTAATTAGGCTGGATCATTATGTGAACAATGGCAATGACAATTTTCTCTTTGCATCTATTAATAAAGCTTGTAACAATGTGTTGTACAGTTCTTCAGAAAACATATTAACAAAAATTCAGATCGAGTTTCTTACCGGTTCTTTTCGATGACTGGGTTATTTTCCGAATCGGTGGTAGTGTTTTGACGTTCATAAGCGCCTTATCATGGCGTTAATGGAATAAAGAATTTCTGTATTTGAAATTAATATTAATAGGCTGCTTTTTTAATGTATCACATCAAAAATCTATTTTATTAATGTCGAAATTTATTGTAAAACGCTGCACCACCAACTGTTATAAGAACATCCTTGAAAACAATAAATAAATGATACAATTTTGTTAATTTACATAAAGGGATTCCTACAGTAACTGTCTATAGATCACAAACCTCTAGAAATAGTATTTCAAAGTTAAGATTGACAATAGATATACCTTAAGAGAAAAGAGACACATTTTAGGAGTAAAAACCATAAAATTATCAAGGGCGAAACGAAAAGTTTTATTAAAGAGTATTGTAATAAAAAAAGGTTGGGAACCACAGGCTTAGTGGGTATGGCTCTATTTACCTAAGGAGCCTTTTGATGAAGGATTTTTTTTTATCATGGAGATCCCTATCTCCATATTTCTTTTTCTAATACCTCATCTGATTAGCTACCAATCTGAAGTTTGTAAATCTGTTTACATATAGGAGTGTTGAACCAGTATCACTTTATACCCAGTACTTCTAGACAAATACTAGCTGTGTGCCCGCGATTGCGCCCTCGTTTCATATATTCTTCACTGCGTAATATCGTTTTTAATTATCTTTTTGCTACCCGCAATTTTTTTTTTGGTACTAAGATTAAGATATTTCTCACAAATTTAAATACCTATCAGTAAACCTGTACATCGAATCGGATTTTATTCACAATTTCATGAGTTTTCATTTTTTTACGCGGATATCTAATTATTTACAAAAATCTAGAGTACCCAAAGTTACGCGGAGTAACTTCTGTCCATCCAGCAGTTCCGCAGATTACCAGGACCAAACAGACAGACAGGCAACATAAAAACTGTATTTTTGGTACAGATATCATGTACTTGATAATACAAACAGACACTTCAATTTCATTTATTAGTATAGACAAAGACTATGTAATATATATACATAAGCATCCAACCAAACCTTTGAATATTTCAGAGATATAATGCAGTGAATATTTTAATATTAATTGAAGCTATTACCAACTAGTTATACGAACATGGTCTAAAACAATCTGGCTTGTATAATTATGTCCGCTCTGGCAAACCGTTTGAACGCTCTCATGTGTTTTTACGTGTTCACGCAGATTCCTCCGCCTCACGTAAGCTTTGCCGCAGATATCACATTTGAAACCCTTCTCGCCTGTATGTATTACCATGTGCCTCGCCAGGCAATACTTGGAGAAAAATCTCGAATGGCAAACGGGACATTCCTCATTCCTTTCGTGGAGGTGGACCGATCTAATATGAATCAGAAGGTGATATTTCAAATCGTACTCCCGTCCGCAAGTCTCGCAACGAAACAACCCTGCTGTTTGATTATGGACTATACGCAGATGCTTCGTTCTTTGATAGTTTGAGTTAAACCTTTCAGGGCAAATCGGACACCGACGAGGCAACTGTTTCATATGCACACCCTTTACATGCAACGATCTCTTCGATGGATTGCTGAAAATTTTGTTACACCTATCGCACGGGTAACTGCCAGCCTGATGAGTCTGCAAGTGTCTCTTTAACAGCGTCAACGTCATAAACACAGATCCGCAGACTTCGCAACTGTAATTGTTAAAATGTACACTCATGTGGATTATCAGGAGACGCAACTTCTGGTAACTTTCACCGCATATCTGGCAATCGAAGAATTCGCCGTCCAGTTTAAACGGTATCAGATTGTGTTGACAATTCAAATCTATCTTTACTCCGTGATCTTTTAAATGGTCCATCAAAGCGTTCAGGTTTTGCTGTGTCTCTAAACATATTTTGCATTGTGTACAAGCGATATCGACTTTTAAATTTTTATCTCTTACTCTATTATTCAATTCATCTCTGATATCGTTTACCGTGTGCTGTTTAGAAGTGTGCTCTTTCAGTTCAGAAGAATCAATATATGGTTTCGAACATACGAAGCATTTATATTTATTGCCATTATGTATGAATGGGTAAACGTATGAATTTTCGAATAGGGTTATAGCGTTCTCCTTCCACGCTTCTTCAACGATCTCTTTTCTTCTCTTGCTCCCATTTATTGCTTTCACGTTGAGCGTGATCGACGTCTTAATCGTATCTTTCCAGTTGAATTCGTCAAGTGCTAATGGTTCTTCAAGGAGCGTCAAATTTGCTGTTTCTTTAATTTTCTGATTTTGCCTTTTCCTCCTTCTGTGTCTTCTCTTTGTCTCTTCGTATTCATAACGTAGTTTGTCGAGAGGTATCGGATATTTTAATACCGTCAGAATTATGTCATCACCATCGTCATCTTTTACAGTTATCGTTGAATTCGTTTCTTGATTGTGTCCTAGAAGAGAAATAATAAGCACTTAGCGAAGTTTCCTTCAAGTATATAGAGATTTTTGTTAAGGACCAAAACTTCCCAGCGGTTTTATGTTTATACGCTGGTCCATTAGAGTCATTATTTGTTACATTTAGATTACACGTATCAGAAATGAAACTTCTTTGATAATCTTTATTTTAATTCTGTAAGACAAATTATTTAACGAATATATGTGGCAATAATTTATCTGTCAAACGCGGCAACACTGAGTTGGTGGTAATAAAGACTCAAGATGAGACAGTGCTTTTGTAAATTTGTTTTCAAATAAAATATTTAAACTTTCGTATCTCTATTTTAACATCCCACATATATATCAGACAATGAGATAGAAATAATAAATGTATATGGCTACTTTCCAAAATACAATTTCTCAGGCAGCGCACGCTTCCACAAGAATAAATATACCATAAAGAGGAGAAAGCTTTTTATTATTATTGTATCTGTTTCTCTTAGAGCCACAGACTAGGCTTAGCTATATGTGTCTATCCATCTATTTATTCAACCATAAAACGTCAACTGTTGGATATAGGTCTCCCCCAATAAGGGGGGGTTGGAATAATAGTCAAGCTTGGCAGGCAGGTTGGCGATCGCAGTCAGGTGTTTGTGATACTCAGAAGACACTACTGGCTATTCTTTTGTTTTTTTTTTCCTTAGTCTCCTTTTATGACACCCACGGGAAGATATGGGGTGGTACTATTCTTGGGCGGCACCACGCGGCAGCTATATGTGTATGGGAATCGAAATTCTACTTTAGGGATGTGACTATAGCCCGATAGGCTTTAAAAATACTACTAGCTGTTCCAGCAACTCCACTCACGCATTTTTCTATCCTGCGCAATTATACTTTTTTTTTAAATAGGTAATAATTGAAAAAGAATGGACTTTATACCAATACCAATATATAGTAAAGAAAATTCAAACACTTACCAGCAAATCTGATCATTGAAGCGGTCATAAGAATTCGTTCAGAATTCCATGAGGTTTTAATTTTGTTAGGCGTTAAAAATAAAAGTTAGGCGAAGTACCTGCAGCTATCTGCTACACAACTGACAAGAGTCCCGTCAAAATCGGCCCAGTCATTCCGGAGATAAACCGGAACCAACAGACAGACCGATAAAAATAAAATTGAATGGTGAAGTTACTCTGCGTACCGTAATTATAATTTTCTAAAAGAATTAGGGTTCCGTAAAAATAAAATTCGCTTCAGTGCACAGTTTGACTAGAATGTGTTTGATTTTGTAACTAATATTACTAATACCTTCATATCAGTAGAAAAAAAAAAGGAATAATTAAGTTCCGTAGAAAAAAAATTAAAATCCATGATATTGTAAAAAAATCATTCAATGGTCAGTTTTACCGGCAAGTGCTTGAATTTGTGAGAAATATTTTTGCTTTCTCATAGTACCAGAAAATTTTTGGAACATAATTAGGGTTACGTGTGAAGCGGTCGGAGCCGCGGGCACATAGCTGGTATTAATAATATAATAAGTATTTAGTAAGAAGCTGTTAACTTGATATTACAAACAGACACTTTAATTTTATTAATTTGTATCGGATATGAAGTTTCGAGGCAAAACAATGAATAAATTAAATACGGAGTAAATAAATTTACTTATATTCAAGTTTCATACATTAATAAGTAATGTAAATTGTACAAAATACCGCAAGACGTAATATATTATAATAATTATAGTTGTCAATTTTAATAACATATTGACAGATCATCAAAGGCAAACGCAACATTGCAATAATCAGTCTAATCTGAAATTAAAACAAAACTGTTCATTTTTAGCCTTACACCTTTAGAATACTTAAGAATTATGGAGCTAAATCGCATCTCTTTAAATGTTCAGTGATTAATCAATGTCAACCTATCTCGTGCAATCTCAAATGGTCCTTCAAATTCTTACGGCGTAGAAAGGCCATGCCACATGCATCACACTTATGATTCTTCTCGCCTGTGTGTATTACCATATGCCTCTTCAATGATTCCTTGTTACAGAACCTCTGATGACAGATATCGCACTGCTGATTCCTCTCCTGCAAATGTACCGAACGCGTGTGGCATATCAGATGATATTTCAAATTGAAACCACGGCCGCACGTCTCGCATTTATGCACCCTAGTCGATTGGTTATGGACGTCTTGTAAATGTATAGTTCTTTTGTAGTTCGAGTTAAATCTTTCTGGGCATATTGGACACCGACGTGGATACTGCTTGAGATGGACGCCGCGGACGTGCAACGTCCTTTTGTAAGGCGTCGAGAAGACTTTATCGCATCGATCGCAGGGGAAGTTGCCGCTCTCATGCACCTCCAAATGCTTCTTTAGCAGTCTCAAAGTCATGAAGCCCGATCCGCAAATTTCGCAGCTGTAATTATTAAAATGTACACTCATGTGGATAACTAAAATCCTCACTTTAATGAAGCTCTCACTGCATATGACACATTTGTAAGATCCGTTGATGGTATTGAGCTTAAACGGTATCAGATTGTCATGCAAATCTAGGTCTATAGGTTTCCCATGTTCTTCCTTTAAGTGATTCTTGAGCTCGACTAAATCAATTGGTTTCATAGAGCACAATTTGCAGGACATATCGTTGACATCGACTTTTAGGATGTTCTCTCTCCTATTGTTTACTAATCTCTTTAATGGAGCAAACGTGTGCGCTTCGGACATATGCTGCTTGAGGAGTTGAAGGTCCAGATACGGTTGGGGGAGCAGACGAAGCATTTAAACTTATTATTTCCGTATATAAAAGGGTATGCTGTCGAGAATTCAAAAATGAGGAGAGCGTTTTGCCTGACGTCCGGTGTTTTCGCCGCCGGTTTGAGTTTAAAAACCCTCACAAGTGGATTATCAGTTAGGGGGGAAGGTGATCTGCTTAAAGGTAGAGGAGTAGGCGATCGACTCGGAGACGAAACCCTTGAAGTTACCGGAGACTTCATTCTTAATTTACGAAAGTCCAAAACGGTTCCCAGCGGTCTACACAAAGACCTATCGTATGCAACTTGAAATAACGGCACGACTGCTTTCTTCTTAGACGTTTCCACTAATATAGTAGAGTCGATTCCTAGAAAAAAAAACAAATAAAATCTGTACTCTATTACCCTTTGATTTAAAGATGAGTCTCGTTTATTAGTAGTGTGCTTAAACAGTCACCCATTAAAGTGCGTTTAAAATTAAATATTATTATATAGATGTCAGTGTGTCCAGTAATTAATTTATTACTCGAAAACCACTAAGCCGATTTACATTATTCTTTTTTCAAATCGTAAATATATTATATGGTCAGGTCTTGGTACATATTTTGTTACGTTAAATAAGATACACTCATGTAGAAAAAATAATCAGAATTATACATAAAATTTACATTATTGTCTACCTTCTTATGCCATTAGCTTTACAATTTACATTATATAAAAGGCAACGTCTTTTTTTGTCTGTCTGTCCGTTAAGCGGTTAACACATGTAAGGAACGGGCAGTGGACATAGTACGGCAGGCGGTCGAGGTCATTAGTCGCCTAAGTAAGGGTGGAATCCTTATCGAAAAAGATCTATTTTTGAATCGATTCGAATCTTAGCTTGATGAATCAATTTATAAAACAACGAGGTCCAATAGATCTATCTTTCAAACTGATAAAGTATCGATTATTAGTGACCTTTTTATTTTCTATGATATCATGATCGTCTGTAAATAGGCACAAATAAAATAGATCAGCGTCATTTCTCCTTAGTAGGTTAAGTGTTCTTCTTTTTTGTTTCGTTGCTAAATAATGATTTAATGACTATATAATGATTTTAATCAAATTTTGACCACTGGAGAATATTATTCACGAATAAAAAGTCAAATAAAATATACCAAAAAAAAGATTGATCTCTTGGACATCGATCAATTGTTTTGAAAAATCTTGTAATATTTTTTTTTGTAATTTAATTACCAATAAAACATATTACAACAAATATCATCTATATAATGCCACTTAAACCTTAAAGGTTAGTCTGTAGCAATTATAATTAAAATTTCGGTTGCAAATATATACTTTACAAGCAGGACAAGTGAAAAAACATTTAAACAAACTTGGAAATATTTAATATTAATCTTAGGCAACTGATTACCTCGGCAGGCAGCCATACCATGGCATCGGTACGGTCCCTACGGGTTTTGACAGCTCTAGTATACGCAGTATATGTAGCTAGTTATGTCATTTAAAATAAAATATGGAGTAAATCACAAAAATAATAGTATCTTAAGTTGACACAAATTGTTTATTATTGTCTTCCTTTGCAATACTCTATTTAAATCGTAGAATCGAAACAATATCTTTAGTTAGATGATAAAATATAGAACATATAACCTTCAACCGCAAATCTATTACAACAAATTACAATTAGTTTCGGTTACTTCAAAAACTTTATTCAATTAAAAAATAATACATATTAGTAAATAATAATACAAATAAATATCGAATAATGTTATTTTATTTCATTAATCGACAATCGAGATCTCTCGAAATTAGCGTTCGGTTTAACCTTTACTCAGTGCTTTGACTATAATTTCAACTTAGAACTATATTTAGAAAAACTGGATCACATATGCTATGATATTGCTGTCATTCATCTATTTGCTAGAATATCAATTTGAAGGTGATATCCCGACGAATTTTAGCAATACCCTATCACCGTAAATATGAACAGCGAGTGTCAGAGCGGTATAGAGCGCCTGCAGTATCTTCGTGTCGTTCTACGGACGCACGAAAGCCGTAAATATCGCATAGCCCCATAGCGCTCATGTCAGTCGATACGCGGTTCCTATCATTATAATATCATCAACATTTGTCTCATGAAAAGCAAAATGTTTTTTTAAACATTCGTCACTTCACAAACGTGTTCACTTTCATCGTCTGCACATCGACCGGGTGATGAATCTTCGTGTGATGCTTCAAACTGCAATTCTGAACGAAGGATCTACCGCATATGCTACACACGAACCGTCTATCATTCTCATGTATTCGCATATGCTCCCTGAGTGTGTACTTCCTCGCATACGCTTTTTTACACACATTACACTGGAATTTCCTCTCACCACCGTGCCTAATCATATGGTCCTTCAGCTCCGATTTTGAGTAGAATTTCCACTCGCAAACCTCGCATGAGTGCCGCTTCACTTTCAAATGCACCGTGCGCACGTGGACGCCTAATTTACCGCTTAAGTTAAACACTTTAGGACACATTGCACATTTGAACTCCTTCAATTTCAAACCATGGACGGACGTGATATGCTTGTTCCTTTGGAAGTAGTTTCTGAAGGTGTCCGTACAGTGAGGACATCTATGCCTCTTGACCTTCATGTGTACAGTAGCGTGGTGTTCGTTCTTCGCGTTAGAGGAACGGAAGACTTTATCGCAACTCCCGCAAGGGTACGAGCCGGTTTCGTGCGAGAACGCATGCGTCCGCAGCCTGCCCGGAGTGATAAAGCCCATGCCGCATTGATCACAGATAAAGTTCTGATAATGCACGTTCATATGATGGTTCAGGCTTTTGAATTCTTCGTAACACTCGTCGCAAATACCGCAGATGAACTGCGTCCGTGTTACTTTGAACGGCAGCACACCGTCTGTTGCGTTCGGATCGATATTTTTCTTATGCTCCTCGGCAAGGTGGGTTTTGAGTTCTTTGAAATGTTTCATACTGCTATCGCAAATCTTACAATCAACATTCGTAACGTCTACTTTGATCAGTTCGTATTTCTTCAGCTTCGATATGGCAAGTTTGATGTCAGTCTGTTTTAAGGAATAGTGTATAGACACATTATGATGCCTCAAATCGCCAGGATCGTTGAAATACTGTTCGCAATAGATACAAATATACATATTCTTCATCCATCTAAACGGGCATACTCTAGAATGTTCGAGAAGGATCAATGCGCGCTCTTGTCTCTCTTTGCAATCGTCGATTCTCTTGTTAAGATCCTCGATTTGTGTCTCAGCGTTAAAGGATTCCATTACTGGTAATGCATTACCAGATTCGTATGTAGAACCTAAAAATGAGAAAATTTAACTTAAATTCATTCAGTGTTCATTGAAATATAAATAGGATCGATATGTGTGATAGTAATTACGAGTTAATTGAAATTTTGCACTATAGTATGTGAAAAGTTACGATCCAACGACTAACAAATTCTTGGGCCATATAAAGTAAATAGTTCTAAAACATTCATAAAGTGAGACACTAAAGCTTCACGAATCCAGTGACTAACGTCCGGCTTTGATATGCAATCTTAATCCGTTTTACCTAATACAATTAGAAATTTGAATCCTTTTTTTCTTTACATTATCAGATCAATATCAGTGATTAGTCAGAAAGACCGATCAATCTTTAACTTTTAAAATTGATGTAAATGACCGCATTGGTAAACTTTCTAAGTCAATTACATACATTTGTGACTTATATTTGTTTATGACGAATAAATACTTTTTTTAAATTTACTTCAACATCATTTTTACTTATCCGGTAGTGTAGGTAATAATGTTTATTCTTGTCGCTACTGATTTTCTTTTATTTACGATTGTTTTTAAACCATGAGATTAGGCGCAGTAGCAGCCAAAGATTTTGGGGATCATATTTTTGGTTTACCAATTATTGTAAGTGAAGGAGGATTCTCTACAACCGCACGCCCCTCAGATCGCCTCTGCGTGAATTCATGTGTAATTAACCTTACACGTACTCCATTATCAATAAATGAAACAAATAAATTATTTAGTACATTTATTTAAATTAGCTATAAAGACCACAATTACAATTCTAACTATATAAATACATTATTAATTTAATATTACGACATAATTAAAGTTTATATTTATTATCTATCCGTTATAATAAGCAAGTGTCTATCGATAACGAACAGCCGAAGTCAATGAACGTCATAAAAACAAAACAAAAATAGAGGTCGATGAGTTATTATCGGTATCATTGTCCGCCATGTTTGAAATTTATTACCTTGCAGTATTTGATTCAATATTATTTAATTTTGGTGGCATTTTACATAATTGTTATTGTATACGATAGAAGTGTATTAAAAATCATGACCATGACTCAGATGTCACGAAAATTCCCTGGGAAGTTCTTACAAAAGACCGCTATTCTTTTAAAGTGTTTTTGTTAAACCTAACCCGTAAGGTGGTATGGCGCTAATCCTTAGCCTGTTTCTCTGAAGAACGAACAAGATACAAAACGGCAAACGAGTTCATCGAGGTTTTTTGGCAGCACCTCAGTCTGTCATGCTATCTTCAATTTAATAACTTGTGTTATTCCTATATTGCATGATTTTAGTGGCGTTAGACGTATTATAGTTTTTTTTTTTTTTTGTTATTGTGCACAAGTAAAAACATTACTCATAAATTCAAGCACTTGCCCGTAAAACTGTGCATTGAATAGGATTTTATAATTTTTTTAAGGTATTTTCATTTTTTACACGGTACCCTAATTATTAAAAAAAATTAAACGTGCCCTAAGTTACGAAGAGTAACTTCAACTATCTACCAAAAAAAGTCCCGTCAAAATTCGTCCAGCCGTTCCGGAGATTACCCGGAACAAACAGATAGACAGACAAAAATTTTAAATATTGTATTTTTGGTATAGGTATCCTACGATGTATGTACAATGGATGCATATACATACATTCATATGTTATTATTAAAAAAAAAATTTTTGACATCACCAACGGACACTACAATTTTATTTATTAGTATTTATTATTTGGATGACTATAACAAACGCAATTTTTCGGTGAAATAAAGCATTGTAATGAAACTCACTAATCCCCACCTAGCTAACTACCAACTTTATGTTTGGATATCCGAGGCTAATTATATGTACTGCAAAATCACTTAGTTTTGGCGAGTTTACCATCCGTCGTCGTAACTTATGGTCAAAGTATTGAGCCTATACAGTATCAAAAAGTTCCTAATTACCTACAGTTTTGCTTGTCGTAAGATAATAACAACAATTGCTAAATATCCAATTTAAAAAACGTAGCTTTTGAAGCCTCAGAAGACGTCCTTTAGATTCGTCGGATGGTGAACTCTGGTGTGTTGTTTCAAGCTGCAATTCTGTATAAACGACTGCCCGCATACCAGACATGCGAATCTCCTGTCGTTGTTATGGATCCTCATGTGTTCCCTCAACGTCTTTAACCTGGCGTACGCCTTTTTGCACACGTCGCATTGGTAAATCCTCTCACCGCCGTGTTTAATCGAATGCTCCTGAAGCTCGTAGTTTGTGAAAAACTTCATACCGCAAACTGAGCAGACGTGCTTCCTCTCCTGTAAGTGCTGGAAGCGTATATGAGCGGTACGCCGGCTGCACAGATCGAAAACCTTCGGGCACGATGGACAAGGGAAAACTGCCGTCTTCTCCCCGTGCACCGTATTCAAATGTTTCAACCTATATTTATACGACGAGAACTTCTCATCGCATATCGGACATTTGTAACGTTTATTCGATTTATGAACTCTGGCGACGTGCGCGTACCTAGCGGAATACGAAGTGAAGGATTCCTCGCACTTTTTGCATGGAAAATCGCCTTTCTCGTGCGTCCGTGTGTGATTAACCATCCTTTGGGAAGTCGCAAATCGTTTCCCACACGTCTCGCATATAAAATACTCATAATGATCGTTCATGTGCTTGTGCAGACTTAGGAACATCTCGTAGCGTTTTCCGCAAATCTGACAGCAGTGTTCGTTTTTACTGAGTTTGTAAGGTAAAATGCTTTCACCGTATGTCGAATCAATCACTTTCCCGTGCTCAGCTGATAGGTGAGCTTTCAATGTTAAATAATTCGGTATATCGAGCCCGCAAATTTTACAACTGACCATAGCGAAGTCCATCTTCAATGGTTCGTATTTACGCGGTTTCAACTGTCTGTAATCAGAGTGCTCATTTCTGGTGTGATCGCGTAACTTCTCCGGTTCTATGAAGCTGTTCTTACAGAAAAAACATAGGTAGGTTCCTTTCCTATATTTGAAAGGATAAGCGGAACACGATTGCATTATCATAGCGATGTTGTTTCTAAAAATCATTCTCCTGTCGTCGCCATCACGCGTCGACGCGACCAGAGATGTATCGTTCTCCATCTGACAATCTGCTTCATGTTTCGGAAGTTGTATTTTCTGATTTTTTCTTCCTAAAAACAATAGAAAAATATCCGATATAAGGACTTCAAGATTTGTCTGTTGTATTTTCTTTTCATGACATAAAACATACAGAGATTACCTGCAAGCTACGTAAGAGTTGATCCCTGTAATATAGATACAATATTGTAAAGTATTCAGGAGTTTCCACAAACGATTATCGATAGAGTCTTTACGTTCTATTTTTACGTTGTAAGCATTGTTTTTTATATTTCATATCCCTAATAGACAATAAATAGATTTCATAAGAACAAGTAGAAATTATTGTAAAAAAACTCATGAATTTATATAATGTCTGAGGAGTCGCGAGGGTCATAGAGGAGTCATACTGTCAAAGCACGTCAATATATCTTTCACGTTAATAAAAAAAAAATTGTTTATATTTGCCATTTTTTAAGCCAAGAATTGGATTAACTGAGCGCTATCCAGCGCGATATATTGACACTTGTGGCCTTAACAAAACAATTGCAACCACACGCAACGTACATTAATTCTGTAAAGGGAACTATTTTTCCCAAATGTTAAATTAACTCCACGGAATTGGTATGCCGATAACAGTTTAAGGTGATATTCGTACCGTTGTAGTATTCTTGTAAAAATTACCATTTTCCAACTAAATGATCGATACTAATAAATAAACTTGGGAGTGTCTGTTTGTAATATCCAAATAATAATATTGTGCTAAAATCATATGGATGAATATACGATACCTATAACAAAGACACAAGGCTAATCTCTGGTAAGCTAGATCGATTTTGACGGGACTTTTTTGACATATAGTTGAAGTTACTCGGCGTAAATTAGGCTACTTTTGTTTTTGAGAATAATTAGGGTACCGCGTAAAATAACTAATTATAAAAAATTAATACTCATAAAATCCGATAGATCAGATATTAAAATTTGTGAGAATAATTTTTGCTTTCTATTAGTTGGTACCTAAAATAGTTTCAGGAAAAGTATTAGGGTTGTAGGTAAAAAAAAATTGAACTCACGAAATTGTGAACAAAATACGATTCATTAGATAGCTCCATGAAAACATTATTTTCCAATGATTATTTACAAACTATATTACGTAGTTAACAGTACATGAAACACGGGCGGAGCCGCGGGTAAACAGCTAGTACAGTATAAACCTGTGAATTCTCCATCTGATCGTTTCTTGATGTCGCCTCATTCTAATTTCATCTTATACTCCATCCATCAAGTTCACATAAACTATATCGAACCCTACAATCGGTTAGTCTGTAAAAAAACTAACAAAAATAAATTGACACCTTTAATAATATGTTCTTAAGGATATATTATATTCTGATAACAATCTAACTTAGATGACTTAGATCACTTATCAACTTAACACAGTCGTAAATAGATATTTAAGACACTCGCTGCACATTTAACTTCAAACAGAAATATCTCCAGCACAGGATATGTATGTATATATGCCGGAGATGCCTGATTAATGTGAAGGGACATTTTGATCCTGTTTCTAATATGTTTTCAGTGTATAGTCAAATACTAAACCATCACGTCTTATATAATCCAATTAGATAGCATGAAAATTTACGAGTGGGAAAGTCCATCTGCTGAACCATACCAAATGTCCTCGACATAAGGCCATTAAAACCTTCCACCATGATATGTCTGCGCCAAGAATGTTATCACACAGTATGCCCAAACTTATTATCGCAATAAGGTCCTTCGAACCGGCTTCCGAAATGATAAATCAGTCAATATTTAACTTTAACTTCTTCGTCTGATCGGAATTCGGATGGTGCGTTCGCATGTGACTCTGTAAACTACATTTCTGTACATAAGCGTTATTACAAAACTGACAGACGAACCGCCTATCATCATTATGTATTCTCATGTGTTCCCTCAGCGTTTTCGTTCTGGCATAAGCCTTTTTACAGACTTCACACTGGTACTTCCTTTCACCGACATGCATCACCATGTGACTCTTCAGCCTAGCCGCTGTCACGAACTTATCACCGCAGTACGAGCATGAGAATGTCTTCTGCTTAATGTGCACTTCCCTTATGTGTTTCGTCCTCTGGTTGCACATTGCGAAAACAGCCGGACAAATGGGGCAACGATACTCAACTTTCTTGTTGTGGAATTCTTTCAAATGCTTCCCCCTGCGGTGGTAACTCTTGAATGTTTCGCCGCAGAAAGGGCATTTGTAACGAGCAGCTGGAGCGTGTTGCGCGACAAAATGTTTGTTCTTCAGAGCTAACGATGGAAAAACTTCACCACATTTGGCACATTTATGATCGCCATCTTCAGCATCGTGGATCGTGAGATGCGCTTTCAGTCTTTGATTACTGGAGAAGGCCTTGCCACACAAAGGGCATATACTGTTCGGGTTATGGATATTCAAATGTGTGTTGATGCTTGTAAACACTACAAATTTTTCGTCACAAAAGGCGCAGGTGTAGCCTTCGTCTGTAATTATATACGGTGTCACACCTAAACCGAATCTCTTTTTTATTGGCTCGTCGTGGTTTGAGATTAAGTGATCAGCTAAAGAATCTAACTCTGGGAATCTTTGAAAACACAGTTCGCATTTGAGGTCTGTCACTTCGACTTTTATGTTAGCGAATGTCCTCGCCAAACGGAGCACTTCGATCCTGTTGAGGTGTTCATTTGTATGCTCTTTCACACCGGAAAAATCCCCGAATGAGAGACGGCAGTAAGCGCAAGCGAACGCACCACGTCTCCACCTAAACGGGCAAACGTTTGAGTTCTTGATAATAATCGCAGCGTTGTCTCTTTGATCATTATACTGGCGCTTCGGTTTCCATTTTACCTTCAGATCGACGGCGCCTATAAACAAAAGAAATATCTGTAAAGCCCTTCGGTAATTCTCGCGTGATATTTATTTTCAAGGTCGGTGTTATTAACTCCTGCAACAACGTTCATCCTAATTGCCTGTAATTAATAATGATTTCTGTACCTCTTCACGTAAATTATATGTTCAACTTATGATATCTCCATTTAAGTAATTTTATATGCAACGTCACTTCGTCTGTCTTATGAAAAAATGTTTCATCATAACTTCAATGTAAAAGTAGATTTTAGTATTCATTTTGTTAGGTCTATAAAATAATACATAAAGTAAGTAGATATAGATGGGCGAAGCAACTGGCAAAACTAGACTTTGTACAAATTAAATACCGGAATCAATGATTCTTTTTGAAGGGTATTTTCGAAAACTTCTTTAGCAGCGCGTTGAGTAATTCTAGGTAGAGGAAACACATTTATAGACTCGCGTTATTTATGGAATGTGACATTATCTGTCAACCTATTGACATGGACATGCTGCATGGCTGCGACATGGAATTCTCCATGGGAAGATTTCTTCTTGGCGTCGCAGAAGTTTTTGCTAGAGTTTTATTATATATCTCTGATGGAAAGGAATGTTAAGTATAATGGCGAGTTTTGCGCGGGATCTCAATCTGTCATGTAGCGGTTGTTTTCTTTAACGCATTAAATTTGTATATTTGAATTTATATCGAGTAATTTTGGTGGCGTTTTGTGTGATATAGTTTGGTTATTGTGTACAAGTCAACTATATTATGGAAAATAACTTAAAATTATTAAAACAAAGCACAAAGCTCCATGGA
The DNA here is from genome assembly GCA_014132275.2 of Samia ricini. Lineage (NCBI taxonomy): Eukaryota > Metazoa > Arthropoda > Insecta > Lepidoptera > Saturniidae > Samia > Samia ricini. Next base: position 5,985,660 of record AP028167.1, read on the forward strand.
AAGTTCTAGCAGTATGAACCACAGTTTTGGCTGGAGCTTGGTAACGCTGATACAAGATTAAAATTCATCTTACCTATATGACATTGGCATTAATTGTTTAAACACAAATTGCCATAACCTAAGAAGTAGAAGTATGATGGCAGATTGCTAAATTTTTGTGTTGCCACATCTAAAATATTTTCCCCTAAATGCCCGAATATAATTTTTCGAGTCCAAACGATTTTTACTAAAATCATTTAAACAAGAAAAACAGTCTTTCAAATGTTTCACTTCTGTCGGGAGTCCTCATGGCTGTCTAGTTTTTTTATATGCAATTACGTTGATGGTTGTACCGTAATATTTTGTAAATGTGAACGTTTGTATGTATGGTCCACGAAAGATTATTTAAACAAACGAAGTGGACCAGCACCGACTAGAATACCACGAAAGAGTTAATCATAAATAAGGAAGACAAGTAAATAAATAAAAAAAACACAAAGTATTATATATATCTAAGTGTTTTAAGTTTCTTAAGGTAACTTAGTATAGTGCTATTTAAACACTTTGACAATGGTTTGCATAAGTTACGGTTACGAGTTTAACATCTTTAATCGAAAAAAAAAATGCATAACTTATTTAATAAATCATTTAATTTACACATAAACAGTTTTAAAACAGCAATTTATGTGGATAAAATATTAGAAGAGAGCAACTAATCTAAAGACCCTTTTTTTACTTAGTTTTATCAAATTTCTTCTTTTTCAAATGCACCACATTCATATGTGAATATCTCAAATTAGCTGTTCCGAAAACAGACGGGCATAAGGCACACTTATACTCTGCTTTCTGATCGTGAACTCTATCTAAATGTCGTAGACGTGAATGATAGGAATCGAAATATTCATCGCAGACTGGACAACGGTACTTCTCTTTGCGAGCGTGGACTACTGCCACGTGCCGATTCTTTGCTGGCCTATTAGAAAAGATCTGATCACATCTAGAACACGGAAACTGTCCGGATTCGTGCCTCATTCTATGCGCGCGCAATTTATGCTTCGCCGAATAACCCTTCCCGCAAGTGTGACAAACAAAACTTTGATAATGTCTGTTCATGTGGATAAATAGACTCATGAAACCCTCGTACAGGATGCCGCAATGCACGCATTTATAATCTTTCTCCGTCAAAATAAAAGGGATCACACCGTCCGTGTACTTAGGATTTACCATCATCGAATGCTTGTCCTTTAAATGCAATTTTAATATATCAATAGTTTGGACAGATTCGTTGCAGATCGCACACGAGAGGTCCGTCACGTCGACCCTTAAGGGAAAAGAGTTGCGAACTTCAGGATTCTCAAATATATCCAACTTGTTATGGATTGTCGAATGTGTCCGGACTTCAGCAACATTAGTGCATGTTCGCGGACAGTAGGCACACATAAATTTCCCCCTCTGATACCTGAACACGACTGCATTTGAATTCTTTAATATTATAACAGCATTCGCTTTGTCTTCAATGATCATAAGTTTCTTACGTTTCCATATGATTTTAACACCGGAATTCTCGGTAGCCTCATCGTCGTTTCCTAAAAATAAACAAAGTTATTTTGTAGTAGGTCCTTCTTGTAATTTTTGCTGTGCGGTTTACTTTCCTTTGCTGGTACTGTTATTTTTTTAAAAGTATTATTGTATGACCTCCAGCAACTACTGATGTCAGACAGTATCAAGTCAGTATATTATGTACAAGTACCACACTAAGTATTGGTTATCTTTCACTTTACGTATCATTCTAGATTCGGGACCAAAATGTAACATACTCTTTAATTACTGCTGATTTGACAACTGCTTGAACAACAGAATCCTTAATCTCAAAATCTTCTTTCATTATTCAGCCTAAAATGTGATTATCAAAACCTTCCTACTAGGACATGCTCGTCTGTTCTAATTTGTATATTACATACAACAACAGCAAGTCATACATTTTTCGTATCAGAAAGTAAATTGAATATTATTGTGCATTTTCATAATAGTACAGAAGTAATAACAAGAGTATCAAGAATGAAATTATGTCGCTACCTATTTATAAATAACAAAAACTTTATCATTTAAAAACGGTATTACATGTAATACATAATAAATCGTAAGTTCAAGTACATATTTGTCTTTAATCTATGTCCTGTGAGATTTCAAATGACGCGTCAATTTCGATTTAGTCGCGAAAATCGACTCGCAATGAGGACATACAAGGCACTTATTAGCCGGTGTATGGCTCATCCTGTAATGTCCGGCTCGCTTTGAGCTCGTCTCAAAACATTTCCCGCAAATATCGCAACCGTACTCCATCTTCTGCTGTCCATGAACGTCGACCAAATGCTTAATCCTTACGTGGTACGAGGTAAACACTTCAGAGCATCTAGGGCAAGAATACCGAAACCCTTTCCTATGGATACGCATTATGTGAAACATCCTCGCCGCTCTAGTCTCTGAGACTTCGCCACAGATAGTGCAGGCAAAGCTCCCCTTCTCGTGGCTCTGCACGTGTTTTCTAAACCGAGATTTCGATATGAAGGCCTTGCCGCACGTATCGCAGACGTAATTCTGATAATGGCTGTTCATGTGTTCGTTGATCCTAGCGAAACTTATAAAGTGGACGTAACATATTTGACAGTAGAATCCATTATTATCTAATTTGAAGGGAAGAACGCCGTCGCTAAAATCAAAATGCAACGTCTTTCCGTGACCAGCCAAATGTTCTTTTAACTGTTCTAGTCCATTTAAATCAGCATCGCATAGCCTACAATTCATTTCAGCTATATCTACTTTCACCATATTATTTTCTCGAAGTTTAGAAAAGATTTTTTTAGTTGGGGCGTGGTTTAAATGGTTTGCTCTGACGTGATCACGAAGGGGTCGAACATCAGCGTATTTCGCTTCGCAATAGGAGCAATAAAAGGCACCGTGAAACCAACGGAACGCCCAGGCGGTGGAATATTCTAGAATAGTCATGGCATTACGCCGCATCATAGTGTTCGCGATACTTTTTTCTCCGATTCTTCGGGCAGTTGGTTATTCGCGCGCCTGCGTCTACGCATCTGGCGCGCTGTGACAACTTCTTTTAATTTTCTGCCACGTTTTACCGTGCCTAGAAATAACCCCGCCTCGTTAGCGGAACCTAAAAAACAAAATTATTCTAGTTATTGTATAATTAACATAAATCATGAATCCCAAACCTACATGCAATAATATCGCCGTATTTAAAATAATAACACGTAAATCCGTAAATTAAATATAACGCCTGTAATAAAAGACGTCGCTTTACTCTGTCTGACTATTCGTCCGTAACTTTGATAGTTGAGAGGACCTCTTTACCGATTTACATGATTCTCTTTAGAAGTTTGAGTATGTGTTTTATTACATTACGCCATTATATATGTAACAACTTATGAGTATTATTGTGTGAATTACACGCTCGTACGCTTATTTTTCTGTTCGCAATTCTTGAATCAGATAAAGGATTGGTATAAGCCGCGAAACTATGCTGCCACTGTAACAACGTTAAGGAGTTTCATTTATCACAATTAGTTGTATTGTTAAAAAGGATCTGTGCTATCGATTCCAAATATAGGGCAAGCAAGAATTATCTTGCTGGTGGCGTGCCATCTTTTAGTGGTAAATATTGAACAAGCAATGATAATAACCAAGTTGGTAAAAACCATTAGACATTTAAGATATATAATGCGAATAATTGTGAAGAATTGTTTTATGCAAATTGAGACACATATACAATTAGATACAAATAAAACAATGTGATATTAGTAAATAGTATAATAAAAAATAATACTGATAAAATAAACGGCACTTAAAGAGTCGTGAAATTACAATTTAACTTCAATGACTGGTCCCAAATTCAATAAAACGGGATGATCGCTACGCAAGTGCGCTAACATGAGCGAGCGTTGTTTAAAAATCATACCGCACCACTTGCAACTTAGCTCGTCGTGCGATTTCAAATGCGTCACCAGGGCCCTGTTCCTGGGAAATGTTTTCTCACAAATCGGACAATGGAAATTCCTCTCCCCAGAATGTCTCACCATGTGCCTCTTGAGTTCATAGTTCGTTTTAAACTGCCACTCGCAGTACATGCAACTGAATTTGTACTGAGGTGGAAAATGGACGGAACGGACGTGAGCAGCTCTCTTACCGCTGGTTTTAAAAGATAACTCACAATGGGCACATCTGTAGGCGACTTCGTTTTGTCTGTGAGCGTTCTTTAGGTGAGCCATCCTGTCGTAATAACCGTCGAATCTCATGTCACAATAAGGGCATTCGTACCTAGGTCCTTTAGAGTGTGCTGTGGCTTTGTGAGAGTCTCTAGCCGCCCTCATATTGAACACTTTTCCGCAATCGTTACAAGGGAACGATCCGCTTATATGGACTTCTGAATGCTTTCGCAAGCGGGGCGCAGTCATATAACCTTTACCACAACTCGTACATATATAATGCTGGTAATGCTCGTTCATATGTTCGTACAGTTTTAAGAAATTATTGAAATTTTTACTGCAAATAACGCATTTCCAATCTATGCCTAACGCGAACGGCAGTACGCCGTCTGGGCGGTTCTGATCGAATTCGAATCCATGCTGCATCACGTGCTCTCGCATCTGTTTAACGTCTATTAAAGGGATCGAGCATAAAACGCACACACTTCCAACTAAATCCACATTAATCAATGGCATCTCTTTGAACTTACTATAAATGTCGTTAATATCGTGCTGTGTCGAGCACAATTTTACGTGTTCCCTCAACGAATCGCACTCATAAAAGTTCTCCTCGCAGTAGGCGCATTTGAATCTATTCTTTTTCCATCTAAACGGACACAGAGTCCAACATTTTAGTATAGCTGTTGCGTTACGTTTTGTCACAATTCTTGCTTCAGCTCGGGCACTTCTCTTATAATATTTATTCGTTTCTGTCATACGTTCAGTCTTAGAGCTTTCATCTTTTATCTCATTTTTGCTTGTTGCGTTACCACGTTTTCCTAGAAATAAAAAAGTCTCGTCAATTTCTTCATTAAAATAACTTCTCCGAAATTTGATCTTCTTCAAAATATAAGAACGATGATTCTGTAAATTTAAAAATATTTCCATTCGCTCACTATGCTTTTAAACAATTAATGTGTCGAGTACCCATAAAATAAGACAATAGGAAAGCAATGGAAAGCAGGCGTAAACGCCAGGTAAGTGCTCAAGGGGTTAATAGTGTTCATAGATTTCAAATGCATAATTAATTTTAACCAATGAATTCAATATAATCACAATTAATCACTTTAAAAAAATCTTCACATCAAATAATATACCTACCTATGCTTATTATATATACCATATTATATATACAAATAAACAAAATTGAAGTTTCTGTTTGTAATGTCAAACTAACAATTTTTTTACTAAATGCATATGAATGTATAACGATACCAATACCAAAAATTTTATCTGTCTATTTGTTCCGGGTAATCTCCGGGACGGCTAGACCGATTATGACGGGACTTTTTTGGTAGATAACTGACCTTACCCAGCATAACTCTGGCAACTTTTATTTTCCGAAAATTATTAAGGTTCCATGTAAAAAAAATTAACACTCATGAAATTGTAAATGAAATCTGATTCAATGCACAGTATTTGAATATGTGAGAACTATCTTTCCTTTCATTTCGTGCCAAAAACATTGAGGAAAATAAATAGGGTACCGTGTAAGAATTTAAAACTTCATTAAATAATTACGATTCAATGGACAAAAATTTCACACCATTATTAAAAATTACCAATGTCAAAAACATGACAATGTCAAAAAAGGAAAAAATAAATAAATGACTATTTCACTCAACCTTGCCCGGTTAACAAAATGGCGGATGGTTAACCCTAGTGCGAATAGCTGTTTTGTTGCTTGTGTGTAGCATTTGGAAGCAGTTAATTTAAAGTTTCATAATAAAATAATTATAAAAAAAAAACCACAACGTAAACCAATTAGGTATTATTATTTCGTAACATTTTTGTTTTCGTTAATTTCTTCGGAATTGTTTTTGCATAAAAATGAGCACAAACTCCGTCGAAGCAGTTAGAACCATTCAGCAAAGTCAGCTCGAAAAAACATAAATATACTAATAGAGATTATTCATAGGTCGATATGAAATAATAAAAAAAACCATTCATTTATTAATCAATATTTATTATCTACAATAATCTACATAAATAAATTAATTATAATAATTATTATTCATGTCTAATTGTGTACTCACGTAGTCAATTAAATCTAGATTTACTTACGTACATATTGGCAATGTGCCATTTTCATATATCATAAAAAAGACGAAGCTTTCGTTTCTTTACATTTTTATAATATTACAGTAGAGAGGGGTCATTGATGCATTACTTATACACGAATGTGTCGGCGGGGGTCATGTGTAGGTGAGGGTCATGAAAAGGCGGGGGTCTCATTTAGCTATCTTGTTTATGTATTTTGTTACATCATTAATATTTCCTTACCTCTTCCAACTATTTATGTTATTTTTGACATAAGCACGCCCATAAAGTTTTATAATTATTAACAGGCAACCACGGACAAAAAAATGCAACAGCTCCTGGACGATGTTTTTATTCAATAGTGTAGCGACATGCTTTCTAGCTCCGATATTAATAGTCGAATATTTACCGAGGCCGCATGTAATTATTTAAATAATTTTTGAATTAATGAAATGTAAATTACATATAAATTTACTTATTATGTATAGAATTATTAATGTTCTCTATGACCTGCTTTATTAATGTTTACCAAATTATAAATACATTTACCGTAGTATAAATGGTTTATTTTTAATACATAATATCTTAGTCAATTTTAACGCCTGGGTTTATACAGCGAAAATGTCAAACATAAATAAGATACTTATCAATGTGTCGAATCGATTAAAACTTCTTCATAAATAAAATCAATTGTTATAGGAAATCGAAACAGCAACGCATTGGGACATCACTAATTGAGTCGTACTCGAACTGCCAAAAATAAAATAAAAGCTCTTGGAAGAGATATAAATACTTTCAATAGATTTGCAAATATTATGCCAACCCTTTGTTTACTAATGCTGACAAAGGGGGAGATAAAAATGTATAAAATCCTGTTTACGTTAATCATTAACACTTGAACGACCCCAGAATATATTTTCTACATGCCATCCGTCGCAGGAACGGTTCAAAAAAAAAAATGAATTTAATAGAATCAAAACATAATTCAGATAATATAATGTGTTCTGTATATTTGTCAATAGATTTACTTAATTTTATTTAGTAGAGTAACCTTACAGCGTTACAAATTAAACCTTTAAGAAACAGTTTCATGTCCTTAAATTTACAATTAATCAACCTTATCAAACTTTAAATATATCGAGAAGTATAAACTGAAGCCATCTATCCACAGGGTTACATTAAAAAAACTAGACTGCCGACGCTTCTGTCAAAACTAGAAACATTGGAAAAACTCGGTGTCTTAAGAACATGTACTTATTCATATTTTTAACACACTTCAATTTATCAAAAAATATATTTTTTTTTTAATAAAATAAAATAAAAACATTTTTGGGAAAATATTTTACATGTGACAACACAAAAGTGGTACCACTTAAACGCTATATTATACTTGACACACCATTGCATCTTGTTGACGGCTGACGTCATAGCACTTAGAATATATTAGTTTTCCCGCTACCGAGAATAGCTTAACGCTGCTAAATAAAGTTTTCACTTCAAAAATCAATTAACGTTACATATTTTTGTACTTATCTATTCAAATAAATAAAATTGAAGTGTATGTTTGTAAATACATATGAACAAGATGACTATACAAAATATACGGTTTTTAAAAATGTTGTCTGCCTGTTTGTTCCGGCTAATCTCCGGTACGGCTGCACCGATTTTGACGGGACTTCTTCTGACAGATAACTGAAGTTACTCCGCATAAATTAGGCTAATTATTCGAAAATAATTAGGGTTCCGCGTAAAGCAATTAAAACTCATAAAATTATGAATGAAATTCTATTCAATGCGCAGTTTTACTGGCAGGTATTTTGATTTGTTATGTAAATCTTTACTTTCTGTTAGTATCAATAGTAAAAAAAAAAAAAAATAGGAATCCGTAAAAAATGCTTAAAACTCATGCAATTCTAAACAATATACGATTCGGTAAATGACTAGCACTGCACCCTTTTTTGAATTGAGAAAAATAATTTTATGACACGTTGGAAACGATTTGTTTTGTCAGATCAATAAAAAATATCTAACTAATAAAGTAATAAATCTATTGAAAATAATTTATATTTTACAATAGGCCATTTTGAAAAGATATTTTGGTATGAAAAAACAAATCGTTTCCAACGTGTCTTATAATTATTTTTATCAATTCAAAAAAGGATGTAGCTAGCCAGCTATAATTCAATAGACAGCACCGTCAGAACATTACTTTCCGATGATTATTCAAAAACTATATTATACATTGAAGAGCATATAAAACACGGACGGAGCCGCGGGCACACAGCTACTCACATTAGAAAATTATTTAGTACCTTATTGATACTGTATATTCTCAATGCTTTGACCAGAATCTCGCATGAGCCTCAAGTAACAATTTGATCCATTTGAGCTACTTGTAAAAGTAAACTGAAAAATGTTCAAAATTGTGGCCGATAGCTAACCAGGTCATTCTTTCATCAGTTGCTTCAATGAAAACTCTAGCTTATTTATACTGATAAATAAAATTAAAGTGTCAGTTTGTTTGTAATGGGTAATCTCCGGAACGGCTGGACCGATTTTGACGGGACTTTTTTTGATAGATAGATTAAGTTACTCCGTGTAACTTAGGGTACTTTTTATTTTCTAAAATAATTTGGGTTCCGCGTAAAAAAACATTAGTCATAAAAATTTAATAAAATCCGATTCAATGCACAGTTTTACGAGCAAGTGCTACTACCAATTTATGAGAAATATTTTTACTTTATCTTTGTACACTTTTTTTTTTTTAAATTAAAAAAAAATAAAACGCAGTGAAGAATTTATGAAATGAGGTGAAGCCGCGGGCACACAGATATTTATAAATGTCTTAAAAGGTGTCTTAAAAGTCTGTTGACAGGTAATGCTATTTGTCATAACGCAATTAAAATATATTGACTATAGTTGTGAATTGCCAAAAAATAAACCAATAACGATCAGGCGGTAAATGTTATTGAGCAGCTAAATTAATTTACAAATGTCCGATTGAGAAGAAAAATCCCACACGCACACACACACACACACACACACACTATTTCAATATCTAAATATAGAAATTAGAACATAACACAAAATTTCATCCAAACCGATACAGAAACCATATGAAAAAAAGCACTGCATGGGGACGATCCCCATTTCGATCTTCGATTTCGTACTTCGGCCGTCGACACGTGCGAACTTATGTAAGGCGTTTCGTGTTATCTAGTATCACATTACTTACTGATTGATCCGTGTAAACTTCACTTCTTTCAATCCTTTTTTTTTCAATTGAAATTTCACGATCTAACTATTCATACAAAGAGTGCTCATTTAATATTAATTGATTATAATTTGTCACGTGTTGATGCATCACTCAAAAACTACTGAAAAGCTTGCGATCATTTGTTTTTAATTCTTAAACGTCCTTATCTAAAAAAGACTATCATTCATTCACTCATGCATTCAATACGAATTTATTAAAGTTTTATGAAACTAGAACATATTTGAAAAACACTACGCGTTCAGCGATCTATATTTTCTTGCCGTTGAGAAGTGGAGCAAGCGTTGCTAGATTTCGATAAATTATTTCAAATTATACTCTTTAGACATTTGGTTTGAAAAAAAAAATGACATCTTAACATAATATATTCATTTAAGATAAGCAACGCAAACGATAGCGCGGGTCGAGGTAAGTTTATCTATAAACCAATACCTAGCTTAGTTCCATATCGTTGTTAAATTAGGCATTATCCACAGAGGACCGGTGCCGCTTCCTATTAGACAGGCATTTAATAGTGAAGGGCAAATAATTAAAACTGAATATCTCGGGACCAAATTGAACGCATTAAATAGATCTTTGCAATACACCCACAACAGTATTACGAGAAGTGGTTTTATTATAGGCAAAACAAAATACATGCCGTATTTACTTTTTCCATAGAATTTCAGATCGCATTAAATTTCTAAGGCGTTGAATATGTAAGATAAATTTACAATAATGCAGCGATTCATTGTAAAGTATAGTAATAGGTATGTTGACTTATTATTTTTTATTGTTTCGTCAAAAAAAACAAAACATTACTAAGACCACTGATAATAAAATTAATACCCGAATAATATCAAAGAACTTATAAATAAGCATTTGAATTTTATTCTGCACAGAGAGAACGTATTATACTAAGAGACTATCTTAAAGTTTAAACGATTTTATCTCAGAATCTTTTATTTTATTTTATTATATTTCACTATAACATTCACGTAGTCTGTCTGTTACCCTATTGCTGTAAGCGGTACCGCTAGATAAAGTAATTGTCGTCGCTCGTGAGGGCGATGGTCGGGAGCTCTAGGGCTTGGGCGGTTGTCTCTTCCTGTTGCGAGTCCGTCATGCTCGCTCGCAAAGGAGGAGGCAGAACGGGAGAGGGAGCGGGCAGCGCACCCCAGCCGAGTGAGGCGTGTCACACGCCGGGGCACCGGAGGCAGCCGTCCGGTCGTCTGTCGTGGTCGCCAAGCCTCGTAAAATAACTTGACGTCGGACCTCCCGTGAGGTATGGCGCTGTCAGGGCCTCTGCAGAATACATGTATAATGTGCCTCCGGAGGCCCTGGCATCTTTGCGCAGGTTAGGGACGTGGAGTGTTTAGTCAGTCGGTTACGGCCAACCTGGCACACGAGCACCAAAGAGGGCACCTCTCGCAGAGGGGTGTGCTTCGGTGACCCAGTCTGTCGCGAGGATCAACCGTGTGCAAAAGACTACGGTTTCGGCACACGTCCGAGCGTTCAACGAGCAGATTTCAACCACGTAAAAAAACAGATAAAGTAATTGTTGTATGTACATCCATTCAAAAACTATTTCAAACATGGAAATGCTTCTTGGCGATATGTTTGTCCAGAGATAGTTTAGACGCGAAAGCTCTCGAACAACTGCCGCACTGATAACTATATTCCGTCTCTTTCTTCGTCCGATGAGCCTTCACGTTGTGATGGTACTTCTGAGACCTGGTCTTGAACGTCATATGACAAGTCGTACACTCATACATATCAGCCCCGGGCTTGTAATTATGGAACTCCATCAAATGCCGCTTCCTTAGTTCCCAAGTCGCAAACCTCGGTTTCTCCTTGCAATAAACACACATGTAGGGCAGAGTCGTGTGCTGAGTTTTTATATGGAGATTCCTCTCCTCCAGAGTCGAGAATGTCGCCACGCAACGGCTGCAAGTGTATTTGTTATCGTGCGGGACCTTCGTATGCGCTATCAAAGCTGACTCCGTTATAAAACCCTCACCGCATGTATCGCATACATAATTCTGATAATGCTCGGCAGTGTGTTTCTTTAACGAGATGAAATCTGTAAACTGAAATTTACAAATGGCACATTTCCAACTACTGCCATCGTTCAGTTTAAAAGGCAATACACCTGGCTGCACGTCGACATTTATCGGTTGCTTATGATCATTCTTCAGATGGACTAAGAGGTCGTCAAGTGAATCGATAGGCATGAAGCAAAGCTTGCACTGAAGATCCGTGATGTCAATCTTGAGAAACTCTTTACGCAGTTTTCTACTAAATACGTGCTGGATATTGAAGTTTGCGTGACGGGATGCCATATGAGCTCTGAGACCGTTAGGATCGTTAGACTGCACCCTACATAGGACGCAATTGAAATTCTGGCCCCAAGTCCTGAAAGGACACGCTGTAGAGCACTGAAGTATGATCTCGGTGTTACTTCTATGTTTCAAGGCTTTACCGAATCTAGGTTTATAGGTTAATTTGTAACATCTGAAATTGCGTTCGTGTTGCCTTAGACCGTGCTCTGAGAGAAACGTCGCTCCACACTTATCGCATGTGAATATTTTAACGTGACTTCTCAAGTGCCCGTTTATTTGCGAGAATTCCGGAAATGCTTTATCACATTCCAAACACATCCACAGTCCGGTCGGACCTTGTCTGTAAGGCAAAACACCGAAAGGTACGTCGAAATTAACCGACACACCGTGGTCACGGGATATGTGACCCATGAAGCTGTCTATATCAGGTATGTCCGTCAAACACGTTTTACATTTAAAATCAGTTATGTCGACTTTAAGCCCGTCCGCGACTTTATAGAATGCGCTGTTGAAATCAGCGCTAGAGTGTTCCGCTTTCATGTGATCCCTCAGAGCTGACATCGGCTCAAACTCATCGTGGCAATACGAACATATAATCCGATTGAAACGCGTCTTAAACGGGAACGCGGTCGAATGTTTTAAAACCAGCACGGCATTTTGTCTTTGCGGGTTCTGATTGACAGATCTTTCAAACAATCTCTTTTTTGGTTTACTCCCTGTCTCGAGTAACGCGTCACGTTTCTTTCTCGATCCTAAAAAAAGAGAAAAGTACTATATCAATATTACATTCGACAATATTCTCGAAAGGTCACACGGTCGTTGCCACTTATTTAAAAAAAATCCATTCTACTAGTCTCAAAAAATCAGATCCTTATAATGATAATCAGATATCGAAATGTTTTTTAGCCACGTGTTTGTCCAGGAACAGCTTCGTGGTAAACGCTTTAGGGCAACTAGGGCAAGTATAATTTAATTCGGTATCTTTCTTGATCCTGTGAGTTCTCGTCATGTGGTTATACTTCCCAGATCGTGTCTTGAATGATTTCTGACAAGTCGTACACTCGTATTTGTCCGTTCCTGTTTTGTAATTGTGTATTTCCATGAGATGTTTCTTGCGCAGTTCCCAGTTCGCGAAACGTGGTTTCTCTTTACAGTACACACACATGTATGGCATCGACGTGTGCTGCGTCTTTACATGTACATTCCTCTCATCTAAGGAAGAGAAAGTTGCGACACAGCGACTACAACTGTACTTATTCTCGTGGGGTATTTTGTGTGAGCTATCATGGACGATTCAGTTATGAACCCCTCTCCGCATGTATCGCAGACGTAATTCTGAAAATGTTCCGACGTGTGCTTTTTCAAAGACATGAAATCTTTAAACTCATTTGGACAGATAGTACATTTCCAAATCGATCCGTCGTTTAACCTAAAGGGTAAGACACCGATTTGAGCATCCAAATTGATTGGCTGTTGATGATCATTCTTCAAATGATAAGTTAATATGTCAAATTGTTCTATTGGCATAAAGCATAATTTACACTGCAGGTCTGTTATGTCAACGTTCAGGAAATCCTTGCCGAGTTTCTTGTAGAAAGCTCCTTGGATATCGTAATTTGCATGACGTATAGCCATATGAGCTCTCAACGAGTTAGGATCGCTGGTTTGGAGCCGGCAAAAGACACAATTAAAGTTCGTCTTCCAAGTACGAAACGGGCATGCAGTAGAGCATTGTAAAATAATCTCAGCATTGGTACGCGGCTTCATAACTTTAACCATTACGTGGTTTATAAGCTGTTCTGAAGCATTTAACTTGACGATGATGGTCCCTGAGCGCATGGTCCGATACGAACATCGTTCCGCATTTATCGCAACTGAAACTCATAAAATGCGTGCCTATATGCCGTTTGAAAGGTACGAATTCTATGAACATTTTAGGGCAATAGACGCAAAGCCAGTTGCCATCTGCATTCTGTTTATAAGGTAAGACACCGTATCTTGCATTAAACTTGACAGGTTTTTCGTGCTCTCGAAATAAATGGTTCATCAACGAATCAACATCTTGTATGTCAACCGAACATAACTTACATTTTAAACCGGTTATATCGATTTTTATTAAATTATCTTTGATCCTGTAGAAGACATTACCAAAATCCGAATTCAGGTGTTCGCCCTTCATATGATACCTTAAATCGGCCAAAGAGCTAAACTCTCCATGGCAATACGCACAGAGGATTTGACTAAAGCGTGTTTTAAAAGGGTAAGCCGTGGAGAATTTTAATATTAGCTCAGCATTACGCCGCTGAGGTGATTGATAGACAAGGACAATTTTCTTTTTTGTTTCAGTCTCACTGTCATTACGTCCGCGTATTCGCAGTGTAGATCCTAAAAACAAAAAAAAGAAGCTTGTCAATGTCATTGTTCTGAAGCTATATACTCAAAAATCTAAACACAGAAACGGGCTAAATAACTTTTATCAACTGAAAAAACAGTTTCCGTCATTATTTTTCGCAACTCTCCTACAGTACGGGGAGGGCGAGTATTTTTCACGTAACATAAACAAATTATATATGGAAGCTATTTTCGATTAGCCTATGGTACCAAGGCTGTTCAAAATTCCAATCTCAATTTATTACTAGATTTTAAAAGACCACGGTTAACAAAAACCTAAACTATTTCATATCTTCTATCTCTAAATTAACTTCCGGGTGATGAGATCTCATGTGCGTCTTCAGGCTTACTTTCTGGGCGAACTGCTTCTCGCAGATCACACAAACAAACCTCTTCGACTCACTATGTATCCACATGTGCTGTGTCAAACTTTTGTTCCTCATAAAACTCTTCGAGCATATCGGACATTTGAACTGCTTCTCGCCAGTATGACACAATCTGTGGTCCTCCATACGTTTCTTAGATTCGAACTTGAGTCCGCAGCAGCTGCATATGAAATTATCATCCGTATGGGACAGCTTATAGTGGTTATAGAATAACTTTCGCGACTGAAATACTTGAGCACATTCGGGACACGTGTACGTTGTCTCCGGGCACCCGTGCATCAACACCAAATGTTTCTGCTTATGTTCCCACGATAAGAAACGTTCACCACAATATATACACGCAAATGGCCAACAAGTTTTCGAACTTTTGACATGTTCCCTCTTATGTGTTGAGGATGGGAAATCTGTCCAACATTTCCTACACATAAACTGACCGGTATGCCTGCACCTGATGTGGTATTTCAAAGCCTCGATGGTTAAATATCGCCTACCACATGTATCGCAAGTATAATCGAGGTAATGACTGGTTGTGTGCCGACAAAGTTTATTTAGCGAGGGTAGTTTCATATCACAAAGGACGCAGTACCATTTATCTTTATCCAGCTTATAAGGTTGCATGCCAATATCATAATCGAGGTTCAGCTGAGCCGTTAGTTTGCATCTGTGCGAATCATGAATATGCCTAGCCAAGTCTTCGACGGATTTCGCCGGTACAGAGCATAACCTGCACCTTAGATTGGTACAATCGACTTTCAAGTACTCTTTACCTTTGCCAACGTGGGCAAAAGCAGTTGATATCGTGCAAGTCTCATGATTCTCGTCAACGTGGCGTCTAAAATCTTCGGGGTCTTCGAATTCGTCGCAGCAGTAAACGCATATCAAGGTCTTTGTCCGCACTCTGAATGGATATGCGGTCGAAAATTTCAATACAACCTCAGCGTTCCTTTTCGCCATTATATGCGGTTCCGTCTCTAGAAACAGAAAGAAATCCCTTTGTGATAAACTGAAACCGCTCGCATAATGATTTTGTATAATCAATTTTAGAAATTAAATATTATGAGGGTATCGTTCTTCTATTATATCTGCGAATGTATTTGTTTTTGATACGGATAAAATTAATGACGTTGTGAAGCCACAACAGAAAATTTGGTACCGCTCCTAATTTACTTAACAAGAATCATCGACCACATAAATCTAAAACACATAAATAAAGTATACCTATGGAAGTGGTATAAGAGACGCGTCATGCGTCATAAATTGAATTTGAGTGCCCTCAGCACTCGCCCCTAAAGTCACGGTGAAGCTGTAAAGGCCCTTCCGGTCAAAAGCGTTAGCTAGGTTCGAAAAAAAAAAATATTTAAAATATTTGAAAACAATTGTTGCAACGACCTGAGGAAGCTGCATGTTCCAGGAAAAAGTGAACGAATTTGCATTTTTGATAATTTGAAATACTGAAATTCAGAGGGTTAGTCAATATTTTGGTTCTTCGATACAAATTTTTATATATATCCAAAAATAAAAACGATAGAAATAATCCGGGAAAACTTCAGGAAGTTCTACGAATTTCTCGCTCATTCCTGGAGCAAGACTCGAACATCACTTCAAATAAGAGACCTACACTATTACATCATGCTTCTTCTGCATATGTGTTCTCCAACTACTCTTATGAACAAATCCTTGATCGCAATGTTCGCATTTGTAGCGTTTTTCTCTGTTTCGTGTATACGCTTATGCGAACTCAAGGTTTTTCTCCTACCGAAGGACTTCAAACATACTTCACATGAGAAATCCTTCGATTTCGTATGCGTCACTATATGATTCTTTAAACCGGAAGTCGAGAAGAACCGCATATCGCAGTACGTACACTTATGCGGTCTATCCATCAAGTGATCTCTCCTTACATGAACGCTAAGTAGTCTCCGGCTACTAAATATTTTGTCGCACGATTGACATTTCGGAGTTGATAATTCAACGCCATGGACTACCGCAAGATGAACCTCCTTTCCTATAATCTTTGAAAGTTTCAGCGCAATATGCGCATTTGTTTAGCATATCGATGTGAGTGTGTTTATTTCTCTCGTGTAGTTTCTTTTTATACAGCGTTGGGAATATCTTCTTGCAAAATTGACACGGAAAATCACCCGTTCTATGTTTCTCGGCGTGCTGAGTATAGCTATTGCGGTTAACGAAGCCGACATCGCAGATGGAACAAACGAAATTTCTGTAATGTTTGTGCATGTGATTCGCCATTACGCGAAACTTTTCAAATGTAATGCAGCACAATGGACATTTGAGCACATCGCTGTCAAACTTGAATGGGAAAATATGATTTTTAATATCACTAAAGATTATCCTTTCGTGGACGTTCGCGAGATGGACAAATAGTTGTTCGAGAGTGTCTATTTCGACGTTGCAAAGTTTGCAGGCAAGTGATGTAATGTCGAGCTTAACGACATACTCTGACATGTTCATAGATTTCATGAAGTTCGCTTGCGTCACGTCTTTGTGGACATCTAGAGTGTGGGTTTTGAGCTGTTGCGGTTTCGGGTACTGTGCCATGCAATAGCAACAGGTATAGCCGACACCTCCGTAACGCCTAATCGGTGTCGCATTTGAGCATAACAGTATCTCTTTGATATTATTACGATGCTTCAGTATTTCCGTCTTCGGTGCAGTTTTATATATATCCGAATCTTGTTTAACGTTATCATTATCTTCTCCGAAGGATTCTGTATCACAATCTGCGTTTTCTATTTTCTTTTCATTGACACCTATAAAGAAAAAAAAACAAGTGTTTATTCACCAGGACCTATTGCGTTTATATAGATATCCATTAATTTGAATAGATATCAAGTAAGAAAAGTGAAGCACAGTTATTTTTCAAATTATTAACAAATATTTACTGGATTCAATTTAATAATGTCTTATTTATGATATTTGAAGATGTTACACAATTCATTTATGATACTCCAGAAATGTACAAAACACAGTTAAAATATATAAATCAGTCAGTTTAGCAATTACATTGCAAATGGCAGTTTACACAGAATACGAAATACAGTAATGCAACGTCTATTCGTGTAATTTATTATTTAGCGATTACTGTAACATTGAAAAACTATCAAATAAAAAATAAAATGTGATACGGTTGTTAATTAATTTTATATACACTTGTTTATTTACGTTAATGTTTTATGCACAACAGATCTACATGACAAATATGATTTTAAAAGAATTTCTGTTACGACTGAGGCTATCCAGGAGACACGTTTTCGGTAAACGGCTGCCTAATTCGTACCGAAGGTAATTTTTCAAAAAAACGATTAAATAGCAACATCAGTAAAAACAATTGTACCTTTGTGAATGCACATTAATAGCTTAATAAATAAATAGTAAGTGTATGAAAAATATACAGTTTAATTACCAATACTTTAAAAAGTACAGTATGTTTCCTTACGGGGTACGATTTCAGCAACACCAGTATTCATTTTTAAGTAGTTTTGCTAAGAACTGCCAACACTCGAATGATAATTCTTCATATGAGTAACATAACTGACATTCTGGTTAAATTTCCTGTCACAGTCAACGCATTCGAACCTTTTCACGTCCGAATGTATCCACATAGGCTGATTCAAGTTCTTCTTTCTAGGGAAAGACTTTGAACGGACATCGCAATTGTAGACTTTAACCCAGTGTGGGAAACGATATGCTGTTCCAAATGATGTTCGTACTAAAGTGTTTTTACCGCAATTCGATCAGCTGAAACTCACAACGGAGCGAGTTACCGATAAATGATACTTGTACGCGCTTCTAGAATGAAATTCCTCTCCGCATTCCGAGTGTTTCTTCTTCTGTCCGTGCACCGCAATTAAATAATCCTGTTTGTATTTCCACCTAACCTCTGCATGCATAGATAGCACTGGTACCTTCAGCACTTCGGCGATGAGGATACGTATTCTAATTTTCGGTTCCAACGAATTAAAAAACTTTTTACATTTCCTATATATGTGATCACATTTCATATGGGAGAATCGTAAATGCTGTTGAAGAGAGTTGTTGTATAGTGTAAGATTTACCGCAACCATCACACGTAAAGTTATTGTAATCTGACGCAATGTTGACTCAGTTGACGCAAGCACGAAACATTTCTATCACAGCTACCGCACAATAGTTTATCTTTATCAAATTTAAACGCAGGTATACCTAAATCAGATTCAAAATTCAATCAAACATCGTACGTTTCAAATAAATGTTTTCCGATAGAGTCCAAGTATGGAAATTTTTGCGCACAAAGTTTACATCGAAGGTCGGTGCAGTCCGCTTTGATGTATCGGGGCAAGGGGCGAACCCAATTTTAATTTTAAAGGTCTGATGTCCCAGTTCCATGTTTTGCCTAAACTGTACTGCCTTTTGAAAGTCTTCACCGCAGAAGACGCACATGGTAGTGGCTTCGGGCAGCCTGAAAGGATAGGTTGTCGTGTATTGCACTATGAATGACGCATTGCGCCTCGCGATGAGTCGCAATGGGCAGTCTAGAACAGACAGAAATGCTTTGGGACATTTTAATGTATTGTTTTTTATTCAATATCAAGTGTTTGTCAACTGATTCATTTTTAATTCGAACTTGGTAAAGCATGGCTTTATTTCAAATTACCTATTTTTATACATATAACAAAGTCGGATTATTTACA